>OV050030.1:63152405-64352405 GCA_920105625.2 Clusia tigrina
GAAGTTTACTTTACAAATCATCATTAGGAGCATATCTACGGCAAGTTTCGGTAAGGTACCTTGAATTGATTATATTAGATGAAAGCGTGGCCTTTAACTGATCGACCCCATTTCTTGTATATGGATTTGTAGTGTCAGTATAGGTACTAATAAAAATTTCGTCCAAAATATTGTATAGATCGTAAATTATAAAAATATGGCAATAGTCATTTTTTCTGTGGTATTTAATGTTAGTACCCGCAACCTTCCTGTGAAAATTCCGAAGAAAATCTTTCAATAGGAACCTAGTAATGATTTTTGGTTAATTGCGGGCGTGGCAACAGTATTATGATCTCCATATTCTGTACACACACTATTATGGCCCCCATGTATATTCCTATAAATTTTCAATCCGAGCATAGGTAGGCTAATTTTAATTTTAGACCCAAAAGCTCCTTATATCAAAATTGGGCGTTTCTTTCCCCTGTTCAACCCTATTTGTTGCAGATAGATTTATAATTTCCACATCTTCTTTCTCGTAAAATGTCTTCCATAAATCTCTACCAGATCTTAAGTTATGAATATTTGTGAATACTTGTCGTGGCAGTTAATATATACCGCCCACATTTTGCATAGTGTTTAGTAGGACCCACATATCCATAACTGCAAAATTTCGTCACTATTCCATCAATTGGGCCGAAGTTATAGTTATTTTAAAAAAGTTCCTATACGGAGGTAGGCGTGGTCTTTGTCCAAATCAGCCCATATAGGAATCTGGTTGTGTCTTTGTCCAGACTATACTTTGCAAAATTTCATTAAGATAGCTCTAACGGTGTAGAAAAAAAGTGGCCACAGACGAACAGACGGACGGACAAAATAAAAATTGCTTAGAAAGTGTAGCTGATCATATCTGTAGATATATGTCCATACCTACCACGCCTCCTTCTTGAAATTGCAACCACTCTCAAAAGCACAAAATTAGTATACCCTTTTTGCTTTTTTAAAGGCAAAGGGTATAGAGTAAATACGCCTAAACCAACTGGTGGCTAGAAGGGATAACACCAGATTATTAGAATACCGTGCACCAATTTATCATCTGATGAATTGAAACTACGTTGCAAACATTCCACATGATGTCTGCAAGGAATAGACATGGTTTTCGCTAAGAAACTACTAGGAATCTGCGCTAGATGAGAGATTATCGTAAAATTTGACTCGAATACACCTTACAACGAAATTAATTATATTACAATGTATATTCGGCTTTTATATCGATATTTTTCAGTAATTTTAGGTTGATAATAAAGATAGGCTTTCTAAAGATTTCTATGGTATTTAATAAACGCAACGTTCATACATTTATCGAAAAAACAATTACAATATAATTGAATTCATAAATAAATAAATTAAAATAATTTGATAACCACGTATGAAACTGCTGTAAGCACATCGCATATGGCAAATTTTCCCTTTGTTTATGTTAGAAAGTTATTGCAAAATATGAAAAGAACACAAGTGAAATAATGTATTAGTACATTGCACAAATGAAAGAACATTGACATTGCATTTCAACCTTATACGAGGGCGGATTGATATTGAAGCTACCTAGCGCTAGATGGCAGCACAAACACAAAAACTTTTTTTTAGAAAATGCGATCTGTCAAACGTCAGCTGTTAAAATTTCACCCAAATTTATCGATTAGTTTATTTGTTGTAGTCGTTTGAAGTAAGCAACTTTTGTGTTTCTTGAAAAATGGAAAAAAGCGAATTTCGTGCAGTGATTAAACACTATTATTTGAACGGGAAAACGGAGAAAGAGACAAAAGAAAAGCTCGATAAACATTACGGTGAGTCTGCTCCGTCAGATTACATGGTAAAATATTGGATTGCTAAATTTAAACGCGGCCGAACAAGCACTGCAACAATACCATCAACAGGAAGGTCAAAAGAGGTGGTTACTGAAGAAAATATCAAGAAAATCCTCGATATCGTTATGAATGATCGCCGAGTCAAGTTGCGTGAGATTGTTGAAATAGTAAACATATTATAAGAATGTGTGTTCAACATTTTGCATGAACATTTGCATATGAAAAAGCTATCGGCAAGATGGGTGCCGCGTTTGCTCAGTGTCGAACAAAAACGAGTTCGACAGACCACTTCACAGCGGTGTTTGGAGATGATAAAGCGGAATCCTGTTGATTTTTGGCGTCGATTAATAACTGTTGATGAAACGTGGGTCCACCACTACACACCTGAAACCAAAAATCTATCGAAACAATGGGTGGAAGCTGGTGGAAGTACTCCGAAGAAGGCGAAGGCAGTGAAATCGGCTGGCAAGGTTATGGCCACTGTATTTTGGGATGCACACGGAATATTGCTCATCGATTACCTTGAAAAAGGATCCACAATCACAGGAAAGTATTATCGTGCATTATTGGATCAATTGATTGATGCAATCAAGGAAAAACGACCACATTTAAAGAAGAAAAAATGCTCTTTCTTCAAGACAACGCACCGGTTCACACAGCATTAGATACGATGCTAAAACTACGTGAAATACACTTCGAATTGGTTAATCATCCACCTTATAGTCCAGATTTAGCTCCTAGTGACTTTTTCCTGTTTTCAAACTTGAAAAAATGGCTCGCAGGAAAAAGATTCATCTCAAACGAAGAACTGATTACCGAAACCAACGCGTATTTTGAGGGGTTCCCGAAATCGTATTATTCAGATGGTATAAAAAAGTTGGAATATCGTCTTACTAAGTGTGTCGAAGTAAAAGGAGACTATGTTGAGAAAAAAATGGTTTTTGAAAAAAAAAATGTTTTTTCCTACTTAGGTAGCTTCAATATCAATCCGCCCTCGTATTACGAATCCACATAATTATTGATTTCAACACTATTTTTTTCAATTCAGTTTCTAAAGTGATGTTATAATGTTCCAGCTTTTCAATGGTGTATTGGGGAGTTTCAGAGTGTGGCTTTCAGAACTGTATCTAGTAAAAAAATCTTCATGGTTTAATGTGTTTATACTACGAGTATGATGGATGCGACTGCCGCAGCAATGTCAGTGCGCATTTCAAATAAAACCCTTATCAAAATGAGATAGTCCGTACTGACTACGGCTGCTTTGCAATAGTTTGTTTCTTTACCTTCTCCAACGAGTCGAAAATAGTCATTTTGAGGAATTTCCAAGAGGGCAGTGTCAGTTCGTTCCTTATAAATACTTTCAGATAAATGATTCAATATTATTGAAAGAAGTATATAAGTAGAACAGTTTACCTCGCTTCTTCAAGTTGTTTCCTAATTGGTAGTTTCATAAATAGAAAATAACTACTACATATTCTGTACCACCTTGCACAACTCACGCCAAGGAAAACGTTATTCAATATGTACAAGCAAATACTCATCTCAATGAAAACTATGAGACAGTAATTTGTACATATAATCATAACCTTGCATTGACTGAGGGAAAACTCTAAAAAATATCCTTAAATAGAAATGGATCTCGACCTTGCCTAAAAATTTAGCATCTAGTAAATGTGCCCATTTCCGATTATTTGTACACAACCTTGACTTTTTCACATTTGCTTTTTGTTGTTGCTTATACAGATTCGTGAAAGCAGGAAAAAAGCAAATCAATTGTAAAATTTGCGACCTCAAAATACCCACTAAATTGTCTGAAGTTGCCCCTACAACACGATGAGCATTTCGCGACTCTGCTCCTTTTTCCTTTGTCTGCTCCGATGGTTTGTTTTTTCGGTTTCGAGTTTATGACATTTCTTAAGTCAATTTTAACACTTCAATATTGTAATTTTTTATTCATAGAAATTTATAAATAGTAATTTCAATGCTTCGCAATTTGATCACATCAAGCTTTAATTATATTTCGATTCATAACAAAAATTGGAAACGTCATCGCTTGACAAACTGCTAAAATCACAAAAACAACCATTTTTTTAAAGCAACCGATGACATATATGACGTCACTATTCGAACAAACAAAGAGTAAAAATTAATCAACTCAATTCCAACTGTTTCGCGAATTGCAAATAAATTAAGAACACAAATCGGAATAAATTTGTTTCACGAATCTGACGTTTTTCTTTCAAGAATTTATTATGCTTCCTTTATTTATTTTTTTACAAAAAAAAACACTTTGTAAAAGCTTTTTGTCATGCGTTAGATTACTAATTTAATCTATGTTAGAGCACCGTAGGGCATTAATTGCTTGTTGAGTTCTTTATTTCGCCGTGAGCGCACAAAAGACTGAGAGAGCAAGCTATACAAGCAGTACTAATTCATAACCAGTAGTCGGTTAAAACAAAATGTACAAACAGAAACCTTCATTCCATTCACAACAAATACACTGCAGCAGAAATCGAACACAACTGAGCAAAAAAAAATTATGTTTTTGTACCTGCGGCAACGAGGCGTTCGAACGAGTTGGAATGTCATGTGAGGCAATGTGAGACATGGAACTAGTTGAAAATGAAACAATAAATATTTTTAGTACACACTTGCAACAGAATTGAGTTTATTGAAATTTGACATTTGCTTGTGAATTCTTGGATTATATACATGGTGACATTTGATACAGAGATATTCTTCTTATAAATAATTGTACCATTAAATATATAATTTTTTACTTTCTGATGTTTCAATATCTGCGGCACATTCTTTGTTCAAGTTTTATTTGATAAAAGTCTAATAAAAATGTAATTCATATAGAGCGTCATTCGTTTAGCAGATGTAGGCAAATGGCTAGCAATTTCAAGAAAAATCTAATTCAATTTTTAACTATATTTCCATAAAAAACCACTCTGAAAATCTGTTTTATCCACATAAATTCCAACAATAATGGGAACAAATCGTCCAATGACTTGACAACTGTTAAAATAAGAAAAGCATTTGTTTGTTTATTCTACTTTAGCAAACAAAACAAATTTTAATTAACATCTAAGTGTAATTTTATTAGTATTTTGTAATATCTTTTAAAATAAAAAATGTGTTATATCATGGTAAAAGTTCCTATGCAAATGCCTTTTACGGCCAGTTTAGTGAATTTGTAAAGTTCTGGGTAGTTTTAAGCATAGGGCCGTAACTTAAACGTCAAATTTTTTACCGTTTGAAAAAAAACATATACACTATATGTGAGTTCACCTCGAAAAAACGGGTGCCATTGTACTAAAAATTTCATATTACGAAATTGTAGTAGGAAAAGAAAAAAAGGAACAATCAGAATAAAAAGTTTATCACTTTATAGTATTTTTTATTAGTAAAACGGAATAAAAATATAATACAGAATAATAATAATAAGAAAAATTATTTTTCCCGGAAAACCCGAACCCAAAATCAATAATAATAAACAAAATAACGTAATTATATAAACTATCAAATCTATTTAGATGCAAACTAGTATTTAAAATAATACTGAATACATTCTTAAATGTAGACATGCTTTCGCAGAAGGATTATATATATATATATATTTTCATTTACAAAATTCCGCAGAATTCATATATTTATATGCTGCTTTCTGCTTTGGTATTTCATAATTTGACTAATACATTGTAATTTGCCTAGAATATATTGTGTATTCATTAGATTTTTAGCTACGAATTGAAATTAAAATGCCCTCAAAAATAGTTGTTTCAAAACCAAAACAAATTATATAACATTTATTTAATTAAATATACGTACAGAACTGTGTTGCTTTTTTCTCTTATATTTATTACTAAACATTTAAAGTAAGTTTAACAACATAGTTTAATGATAATAGATAAATATTTTTTTAAATTTTTTGTACTTTTGTTGGCATTAAGTTCATTAAAAAGAATAAACAAGCCAAACAAATTATAAATTAATATAAGAATTAAATAATAGTTTTAATAAATTTATTTTAGCATATAGAGTAGTGTACTTAATATTAGTAATGATCAAAATTATTAATCAGAAATAGTATTCACTAAATTGAACTTGGTACTTTTGGAATGAGAATAGTATTAATATATTAACGAACGGCAACCCCAAATAGTGTTTTTTCCGAAACTCACCAGTTTATTTACATCCAGTGGGGAATGAAAAATTGGTTTGTTTACATCCAGTGGCGAAAAAATTGCCAGCAATACAAGTTTATTCTGTGAATGTATAAGTAAGTTTCATTTCTCATATTCTCTGGTTTTAAGCATGCGGGTGTAACTTAAACGTCAAACTTTCTATTGAAAATTTTTTTTGGAAAAAAAAATATAATATATGTGAGTTCACCTCGAAAAGACGGGTGGCTTTGTACCCAAAATTCCATAGTACGAAGTTGGAGTAGAAAAAGCAAAAGAGGAACATTCAGAATAATAGAGTTTCTCACTTTATAGTATTTCTTATTAGTAAAACGGAATAATAATAATAATAAGAAAAATGTGTATGCAACAGATTAAAATTCATTGTGTTTGTCAAATTAATTCGTTATAATAATAAATAAAATAACGTAATTATATAAACTATCAAATCTATTAAGAAGCGAATTGGTAAATAAAATAATACTGAATACATTGTTCAATGTAGACACGCTTTCACAGGAGCTATTTATATTCATTTTCATCCACAAAAATTTACACAATTTATAAATTTAAGTACTGCTTTTTGCTTTGGAATTTTATAACTTGACTAATAAATTGTAATTAGTCTGGAATATATTTTGTATTCATGAGTTGAAATCAAAATGCCCTCAAAAATAGTTGTTTCAAAACAAAATCAAATACGTATAACATAACATTTATTTATATTTCTTATAGAAATCAATTATATATTAATATAGAATTGTGTAATAGTTTTAATAAATCTATCTTATTGGAATAAAGAGAAGTGTACCTAATATTGGTAATAATATAATATATTAATCAGAAAATTATTGACGATATTGCTTTGGTACTTTTTGGAGCGAGAATAAAATTAAAATCTTAGCGAACGATAGCACCAAAAAGTGATTTTTCCAAAACTCAGCAGATTGTTTAATGGCCAGTAGCAAGGTGAATTTACTTACATGGTGGCTACAAGAACAAATTTTTTTTAAACCAATTTTCTCTCAGTAGCTGTCAAAATTGCTATTATAGAAAAATGCGATCAGAATAAATATGCAAACAATTGCAAATAGAATTTTGATTTGAGTAAATAAGAGTTTTTAATTGTTGTTTTTGTGAAGTTTGAACATTATGAATAAATTGTGAGTCTATTTAACTATTAAATATATTTTATATAAATTGTATACCACTTGAAGCAGCTCTTATGCATTTCTCCATTCCTCTCAATTTCGTTCATTTTGAATAATAGCTAATCGGAGATTGCTTGTGTTTAACAATTCATGAGGTACGAAAATCACCTTGCAACCAAAATACATTTACCAGGTATTATTAATTGAGAGAGTGAGAAGAAAACAGTCATAATATTTGTCAAATCTGGTCTCTTAACGAATGTTGTATTCGGAAAGAAACTAAAAAAGGGAAATAGTAAATTATTGTCGTCAGCTTCCAAAGTATAGTGAAATCACTTAAAAATATATGCAAACAATAATAAATAGAAAAATGTTGCATTATCGTTGCGTTATTTGCAATAATACATGGAGAAAGGAAAAAGTAAGATTTTTCAGCGATCCTAAAAACGCAATCATTAGAGATCATTTTTATAGAGTTCAACGGAAATAAAATTGTGCACTGCAAGATTTCCGTGAAAAGTTAATGGAATTAAGCAATAAAGTAAATTTACCAAATGCGGTAATACAATTTTTTTAAAAATGTCGAATGTATTTTAGAATTAAATTTTTAAATAAAAAATTAGCAACTCAAAAAAAAACAGAATAATAGGCAATAGTAAATTATTAAAAATATTATTTTAAGTTGTATTATTTGTTATATGTGTGTATGTATAATTTTGTTTTTAAATAATAATAAATGAAAAAAACCCAAAAAAAATAAAGGGCATTTGAGTTTTTACTTATTACGAAAAAAAATGCCAAGCCCGAAAATAGCGGCCAAAATTTACAAAAGAAGCAACATTGTTTATTCATTTTGACACTTATTATGATTGAGAGAAAATGACATTTGGAGAGCGGTCTTCTATTAATAATACCTGGTAAATGTATTTTGCCTTGCAACCACCATGTAAGTAAATTCACCTTGGGGCAGTAGGGAATTAAAAATTGGTTTGTTTATGGTCAATGAGGAAAAAATTGCCAGCAATTACAAAGAACAAATAGAACAGACAGTTGATATGAATGTAGTGTGGAATTGTTTTAAAATTGATGTATGTGGTAAAAATACAGTGAGCCCCATTTAATTCTAACCATCGGAATTCCTCAATTCAATTAACTTCTCAAAATAACTGAAACAATTTTTTTGATAATTTCTCATTGTCAATGAACCCTCAAGATCCATAAGTCGAAATATTGCAGTTGCGTTTAAGTAAAAAAAATTAATTCGAACTAAAATATTTCATTTCGTCATTATTAAAGAAAGAAATACTAATTAAAAGCATAAAGCAGTTAACTTAGTTCGTTTAGCTGCATTTTTTTTGACCAATTTCGAATATTTTTCTGAGATTGTTATTTGGAGCTTACTGTAAAAAAGTTAAGTTCCCAAACAATTATGATGCTACAACGTATGATCACCATTGTTCATTTACAATGAACAAAAGTGAAAATGGAAAGAAATTGGATCCGATTTTATGGTAAGAAAAGTTATAATATATTAAATGATGTTACCGCACCACTAGTATGATGCAGTGTGGTGGCCGCGGCTAGCTCACAGCAACGGTCGTGGTCCTCAACCCGCCCCACTGCATCGGGTGGGGCAACACTACCGAAAAATAAAGTATCCAACTCACCATTTTCTTGTTTTCAGCCGGGCATCCTCCTCCTCGACGACAAGCGAGCCCGCCCCATACTTTCCGCCATAGCCTAACATTATACATAACTAGACATTTTTACTTTTTTACTTAAGTAGATAATGCATACTTAATAACTTAAATTTTAAACTATTATATACTTAGCTTTATCTTACCCTTATTTCTAGGGGCGGGCGGCAGCTTCCTTACTCCTCCGGTATCAAAACTTAACTCCGATTCTCGAAATTGTAGGCGCTTTCAGTAATCCGATTCTCGAAATTGTAGGCGCTTTCAGTCACTTATGGGATGGGCCGGAAACAAGCAGCTATCAATCTATTCAGCACAATCACTAATCAATGTAAACTTCCTAACGTCGACTCCTCCACGGTCAAAACTTAACTCCGATTCTCGATAATTTTAGGCGCTTTCAATAATTACACTAGTTTACACCGAAAATGTACATTTGATGAGAGGTGACTTTTCTTATGTATTTTCATCTGTAGAATTCGAAAATCAAGGTTAAATTTTTTTTCATGGAATAGTTTTTGAGATATTGTAATTTTTGTATTTTTTCGACCTTTTTTCACGTGACAAATCATATCTCGAGTCGTTCTTGGTACATATGCAAGGTATTGAGATGACGAACAAACATGTATAATCGGATCTTTGATTGGTAAAGCGGTTCAAAATATATCGATGAAAATAGGGCACATTTTCAAAAAAATAATATGTTACAGTGATTCTGTGCCAGCGGAAAAGTACAAATCGTTGAAAAACGTCTGGTTTCTCTTCATGTACGTAAAGATGATACTTTTACGTAAGAACTAAGACCAACTAGAAGAAAATCGACCGAAAAATGACACAGTTATAAGCAATTGAGTGAATAAATCCAAATCCCATATTTTCCGAATATTTTATTTTTTTCGACAATTTATGTGTTGTTTGTTTCGTTAAGTTTGTTTTTAAAGGAACAGTTATTCCTTATGTATTATACACATCAGAAATTTGGTTCTTAGCTTGTTAATAAATTCAGTCTGTGAGGAAAAACACTGCGGTGAGTTAATAATATATTAATTTGTAATTTTTGTAACATATATTTTGTCGGTTGTTTGTATAAATTTGATTGAAATTATATTTCATTGTGTTCGCCAAAATGCCTAAAAGAAAACGAGAATTTAAGTGCGTAAACAATCCAAATAATTTCTGTTACGTGTGTGACAATTTTGTCCTCCAACAAAATAGACGTAGATTCACCGATTCATTACAACAGAATTATCTGCAATATTTTGGAATAGCACCCGCAACTTTTCATGAGCAATGGACACCAAATAATGTTTGTTTATCGTGCCATATAACTCTTGCCGCGTGGGCTTCTGTTTCATCACAGTAAGATTAAATTTATATATATAATTGAATTAATAATAAAGTGAATTTTTATTCCAAATTCGAAAATCAAGGTTAAATTTTTTTTCATGGAATAGTTTTTGAGATATTGTAATTTTTGTATTTTTTCGAACTTTTTTCACGTGACAAATCATATCTCGAGCTAGAAATGTCCGATCATCTCGACAAAATGTTTCGTTCAGTTTCGATCAAATACGTACGTCAATTTTGGCTGTTAACATTGATTCGCATATGCTTGAACTTACTCGTTACGTTTCGTCTCGTCTATTTTGGTTAGCCCTTTATCTTGAAGATTTATCTATAAAATGAGGAAAGTGGTTGAAATTATAAAAATAACTGTTTTTCTTCAAATTCCAATGTTTGTCTTTACTTGCTTTTTTATTAAATTGACAAGAAAAGAAAAATTTATTATACATGGCAATGAAGTGCCGCAGAATTCAGCAACTGGTTAACTTATAGATAAGTTTTGAACTAGTAAATTAACCACTTGATTTTTTACGATTAAATTTAGGAGTATATTTTGAAGAATGCCTATAATTTTCTCTACAGGGATATGGAATACGTGTACGACAAACACAATAAATTCACTTTCACTATACTTGTGACCAAAAAAAAAAAAAAAAAATTGTTGAAACGGTAAATAAATATGCGCGAATTGAATGTCATTTCTAGTTCTTCTTTGGCAATACTATTGTATTCTGCGCAACACAAGATAAATTTCTCATTTTATCTGGTTTTACGTGTGTATACTTCATTCTCAGCTTTTGTGAAATTTCCCTATGGCGCTCAAAAGTTTTGCGGAGGGTTAGATCATCACTTTTAAGCGAATGTTTTAAAAAATGGTAGAAAGACTGGTTAAAGAAAAGAAATGTCTTTACTCATGAAAATTTATTATTTAGTTTTTATTATGGACATTTTTTTTCTCAGGAAATGCAACTTATTGCTTCACCATAGATTAAGGTCTCCTGCTGGGAAAGGGGATCATCCCCGGAGTACTCCCTGTAGTCTACAAACGGAGGTATCATTGCTCCCTGGAGACCTCTCTTTGGCCACCTCTTTAGATAGGCCTGTCATTGGAAGGGAGGTCAGAGCGAAACGAAGAGCTAATAAGTTTATTTTTCTAAGCGAAAAAGTTGGTTTTTCTGAGAGACCTTTAACATCCTTTGGGAGCACAAAGGGAGAACTCCATTTTATACTCCCTTTGGCCTCCTTTTTACATAGGCATGTCATTGGAGTGGAGTACTCCTTTTATCATATTTTGGGAGCATTCTCTTAATATAGATTCCTCCAATGAAAACTCAATTTTCAGGCCGTTTCGAGTTACCAAATTATACAAAAATTATAACAAAATGAGGCAATTTAATTTATTTAACATTTTTTTTAATATTTAAAACAAATATCAGTATTAAAAACAATATAAAAAATAAATTTTTACCAAACACTCGCTTTTCGAAGATACTCAAAGCCGAAAAATAAAGGCACGCTGAGCAACAGTGAGAATAGAAGAGACGGAATTTAACTTCCATGCACAAGAAGCTTGATATCAAAAGCAATACGCAATTGCTATTGAGAGCGAAAAGTTTTAAAATAAGAGACCTCCCAAAATTTTTGCTGGGTGTGTATGCGACTCACATAAAGGGTGTTTTTTTAGACGTGTGGTTTTCAAGCAGAAATAAAAGGCTGATAATTTATTGTTTTGACCAAGAATTTCACTTTATTAGCTGTGTTTCTTTCAACGCGGGTCTGAATAAAACGCCCGCTTACCCATACAAATGGACTGCTTAGTTAAGACAAGGTGCTTGTATGCGCTTAAATTTTAGCACCTCAAACAGAAGTGCTGCCAAAACCATTTTGTTGTCTATTGTGAACGAGAAACAGGGTAAACCAAGAATTAACCGCTGTAATTTTATAAAAAGCTGTCATATAAAATGGAGAACAAAGAAAATAGGTTTGTAAATAATTTAATAACTTTTAATTTAAATTAAAAATGAAAGTGAAACTAACTTATAAATATTTTGATTGATTGAAATAAATTGAAATTGTTGTTTTTTGTGTTCAATAGCAAACGGAAGCGATGGAGTAGAGAGGAGACATTGGGGCTGCTGAGATGCTACCAGGCGCGTAAGGAGGAATTTGAATTTTTAAATTTTATGTTATTAATTTTAAGTAACTGAAAATGTACGTGTTTATTGCTTATATTATAGTGAAATATTTATCTCATTCAAGAAATTTTTCAATAAATTAAGAAAACCATTTTTTAAATAATGTTTACATTTTTTTAATGCCAAATATAGGTTAATTTTGTTTTCTAACAAAGCATATCTTACTATTCGAACATATGGCTAAAAAATTTAATAACATGCAAAAAACAAAAATTAGTTTTAATTTGAAACCTTTTAAATTCATACATACACATTAAATATTCCACAGTTTTACGCTGCAGCCTCATATGTGATCTGAAGTCCGCATCACCATATGATTGTATAGTTGCCACAAACTCATCGCATTTAGTATGCTCCTCTTGGTCTATGCCAGGTCGTTCAGAGCTTGAGCTGGAACTGGAACTCTGCGCATACACCATGTCTAGCAATCCTTTTATTTCCAATTGCTCTTTGAGTCGACTCAAAGTACTGTTGTCCTCCAATAAAATAGTTGTAACCTAAATAATCACATATATAAAATATTATCTTGGATTAATTAATAAGTATTTAAAGTTAAATTACCAATGCTTCCTCCGAATTTGCCATTTTCTATTTTTCCTGTTCTTTCAAATTTGTTTACAAATGTGTATGTATAAGCATGTTAATTGTCAAAACCAGTGCTGCCAAATGCTAAAGTGTTAAGCGATGGGTAGCGTTTTGGCGTTTTATTTACTATCGCGTTGAAAGAAACACAGCTATTATAAAGATAAGGGTTTGCCATTATGTTTTAAAAATGATTTTGGGCAAGTAGCCGCCGCGGTTGCCTCGAATAAATTCCAGCCGAGAGGCCAAATTTTCGACCACTTTTTGCAGTAATTGGGACCGTAAGCAATAACGCGCCGAATATTCTCTTCCAAGGCGTCAATCGTCTCGGGCTTATCTGCGTAGACAAGCGACTTCACATAACCCCATAACAAATAGTCCAACGGTGTTAAATCGCACGATCTTGGAGGCCACGCCACAGGCCCACGACGCGAGATAATGCGTTAACCAAAAGTTTCCTTCAATAAACTGATAGTTTCGATGGCTGTATGGCATGTAGCGCCGTCTTGTTGAAACCAAAGGTCGTCCACATCAACATCCTCCAATTCAGGCACGAAAAAGTCATTAATCATGGCTCTATAGCGTTCCCCATTGACTGTAACAGTCTGGCCGGCTTCATTTTTGAGAAATATGGACCAATGATTCCCTCTGCCCATAGAGCACACCAAACAGTGACTTTTTGAGGATGTAACGGCGTCTCAACAATGGCTTGTGGATTATCGTCTCTTCAAATGCGACAATTTTGCCTATTAACGTACCCATTCAACCAAAAGTGAGCTTCATCACTGAACAAAATTTTCTTGTGAAAATCGGAGTCTGTGGCCATCTCGTTTTGGGCCCATTTATCGAACGTGCGACGTGCTTGATGGTCGTTCGGCATCAATTTTTGCACGAGTTGAATTTTGTAAGCCCGCAAACCAAGATCCATCCGCAGAATCTTCCATAAAGTGGATGGGCACAGCTCCAATTGTTCCGCGCGATGGCGGATGGACTCATTCGGGTCTTCGTCGATACTCTGCTCCACAGCCGCAATAGCGTCTTCGGTGCGCACTGTACGGCGTCTCTGAGGATGCACATTATCCACTAGAGTAAACGTGGTGCGAAACCGATCCATGGTTGCTCGAATTACCGACTCTGCTGGGCGATTATGTCGACCGAATATTGGACGCAGACCGCGATGTGACGCACGAACCGAACCATTATTTTTGTAATAAATTTCCACGATTTGCAATCGTTGTTCAGGAGTAAGTCTATTCATTATGAAATGGCAAACAAAACTGAGCATAAATCAAGTGACAGCTGTTAAAAAGACCAACTCCGAAAAAAGTATTGCCAGATTGAAAACCACACGATTAGAAAAACACCTTTTAAAATGACTGAAACCATGCAGTAAACAAAATCCAAATCATTTGGATTTTGCTTACTGCATGCCTGAAGTGTTTAGTCAATACGTTATGTGTATTTGCGTGAGTGAAACTGCATTCATTCGATACAGAATTTCATAGCGCGTGGACATCATGGCGGAAACCGTGGAAAAAACATTTCTCATCGAACTCATTGAATTTTACCGCTAAATTTTTATAAGTAAATTTTTATGAGTAAACTCATTCCTTTTTCGGTATCAATTTTTCATCCATATTCTTTTTTTTCGTTGCTTTTGTTTTTCATTAATTTCTTTCTTTTTCAAACATACTGTAACCGCAGCCAAATTAGCTTATCCGCGTCTGACATTGTCGTCCGAACACAGAAAGAGTAAACGAAAACTGAATGATTGAAGAGTATGCAGTAACGTGTCGGTGCAGGGATACTGCACACACACACACATGAGAATGACGTAAGTATTGCAGTAACGTGTCGGGGCCGCTTAACCCCATGTCTCTAAGGGCAATTTTTTAAGGCATAACGACGGTCAAATTTCATTGCAAAGGATGTAAATATTTTAATGGTGGGCATTGAAATGTTATGTCATCGTCATTTTGAAAATGTCATGCAATCTAGTTCGCTGTGCCCGCGCTCTTGATTCATTAAAAGAATTGATTGATTTATACGATGAAGAGGGAAAAAGAAGGAAGTCGAGATTCTGGGTGAATTCTTTTTTACAAAATAGCGAAATGCACTGTCTCCATCCTCTGTCGCGTCCGTTTCCCCCCCCCCAAGAAATTTAAAAAAAAACGAAAAAGATGCAAGCAGAATTGTCAAAATAAACAACGAAATCGTTGAACGGTTGAAAGTTTCCGCCGGCAACTATCCGAATTGCGCTGTATTGTTTGTTATGATATGGGATTTTTGTTGTGTTTTGCTTTGTTTTTCAACCGCAATCATAGATTGCCTTATCGTGTGAAGCTCTTGGTATGAGCACACACACTTCTCGCCGTTGTTTTGAGTTTTGTTCAGTTTTGGGTTTAGCGCCGTTGCCGTCTGGTGTGAAACGAGGGTTAGAGCAAAGAAGAATAAGAAATGACATTCAATTCACTCGTTATTTATTAAATGTTTCAACGATTTTTTTTGCTCATATGTATAGTGTAAGTGAATTTTTTGTGTTTGTTGTACACGTATTCCATATCCCTAGTAAAAAATCAAGTGGTTAATTTACTAGTTCAAAACTTATCTATAAGTTAACCAGTTGCTGACTTCTGCGGGACTTCATTGCGTGTATAATAAATTTAGAGTATTTTTTGTTCCTTTTGTTTTCAATTTGGTAAAAAGAGAAGTAAAGAAAATTTATTCTGTTACGAAATTGCCCTCCTGACAATTTACTCTAACTCTCTGTACGCAGATTCGTACCACTAGATTGCGTAGTAATCAAACAATCGCTGGTTAAATTAAAATAACTGACTTTATTTAATTATTGTAATTTACACGCTTAATATTAGGCTTAAAATTTACTTTATTACAATTTGTACTTATTTCACAATTCATTAATCAGTTTATTTAATAATTAATTTAATCACTTTACAAAAGCACAATTACAAATCCTGCTGCTTCGATTTGAATGCACGATGTACATACAGTTACGATCTCTGTTCGACTGTGTTCGACTTTGAATAATGTGGTGGTTTTTATAGCTTTCGAATGGTTGGAGTAGAAAATTCTACAATAATGTATAACTTTCTGGATCATTCTAGAAACTTATATACACTACGAATCTTATATACATCTTGAACGAGACCATTCTATACATCACTATCGTACCACGACATAGGGTGGTGCACACAACTTCAAACTCCAGATGGGATCCTAAAAGTATGCAATCACGTTTCAGTATGCAATCACGTTTCAATATATATGAGTTTTACTAGTATTTTAACTAGTTGGTTTCACTGCTGGGATGTTGTCTAAAATGGCGAATATACGGATAAAAAATTCAGAAGAAATCAGGCTACTCTTAAATAAAACTTTTAGGGGTACACTTCATTTGTATTTTAAAACGAACTGCGAAACTTCTAAAAAAGAGGTGATAATTAAACTAAATAAAAAATTATAATATTGAAACTTGATTGCATATCAGTGAAATGGGATTGCATACTTTTGAGATCCCATCTGAGTTTAGGAATGAGTGCACCCTGTGAGTGTTAGACAAGACACAACCTATTCGAATAAGAACAGCCTGTCGGTGATGTCAAAAAAGAATATTCTCGATAACAACCATTTCCGTCGAGATGAATAGAAAATTCTAGCAAATTCCAGAATAGCGTAGAATTTTCTACTTCAACCATTCGAAAGCTATAAAAACCGCAAGACTGTTCAAAGTCGAATGCAGTATATCAGAGATCGTAACAGTGTGTACATCAGACATTTTAATCGAAGCAGCAGTATTAGCAGTATTGTGATTTAGTAAAGTGATGAAATTAATGAGTAAATAAAGTGATTCAAGAACTGTGAAATAAAGTGCAAATTGTAACTAAGTAAACTTTAAGCCTAATATTATATATGTAAATTACAATAATTAAATAAAGATAGTTATTTTAATTTAACCAGCAATTGTTTGATTACTACACAATCCAGTGGTACGAGTCCAAGTACAGAGAGTTAGAGTAAATTGTCAGGAGGGCAAATTCGTAACAGAGTAAATTGTCAAGAGGACAATTTCGTAACAATATATTATAACTGTACGAAAAGTAATTTTCGTAGGCACAACAATATCGTCATCCGCTACATAACAGCACACGCCAAGTCCATTACCTTTGGTAGCAGTAGGTGAAACACCCGTATGATGGCGAGTCAGCAGACACAATCATGCATATTGGCAACATATATAACGTTGGCCTTGAGCCATCGACAGTTCGTTACCCATGCTACATTTGCATTCTTTAATATTTTATTGTGTATTCATTTTTACCGTACCACTTAAGTTTTTGTTATTGTAATTAATTGTAGTTAGTATTGTATTTAAGGCCATAACTGGCAAATAAAATCGTGAATTGTAACCCAGCTTACAACAAGTGAAGTTTATTTCATCCTTCACCAAGTTGTTCAAGTTCAAGTGCTTGAAACAACTATTTCAATTTCCAGGTTAAAGTACCTGTGTAGGAATCAAAGTTAGGAACAAAACAAAACAATAACTTTTCTTAATATAAAATCTGATCCGATTGCTTTCCATTTTCCCTTTTGTTCATTGTAATTGCACCATGGTAATCATAACTTGAAGAATCATAATTGTTTGGTCTTTTGACATAATATTATACTACTAATAACTAAAATAATTAATATAAATTGTGATTAAGTCGATAGTCGTCAATTCTGTGAACATGAAGATTATTTCTCAACGAATTTATTGACAAGACAAGTTGCACACGGTAGTTGCAATTGCGTATGTGTGGTTATGCCACATTTTCAGAAGAAGAAGAAGAATTATTGAAACATTCTTGGCAGATCCTATAGCTATTTCGGACACGCCACTTGTCCTCATCAAAAATCTTTCAATGAAATGCAATTTTTTCCCAAGAATTATTATTATGATATAGAAATCAATAGCACACCAGCTATGAACCCTCCCAAGAATCGAACCTGGCCTTTAGCTGTTGTAATCTGTCCATCCAGACAACTACGCTAACTGCAGGTGGTGAACTTACTGATCAAATTCTGTCCATGTACTGTCTCATTCCACCACACTCTGTCTCATTATTACCCCTCATTTGTTCCGTTAGGTCTCTCTCATTAATTTCTATTACATTTCAGTGGTGTCATAGTTCATTACTTTTTTTAGTGGACAGGCGAAGCCTTTTTAGGATATATTCTATAAAGTTTACAATTTCTTGTGAAGATTCGTCAGTAGACATAGATGTCACCTTTTTGCCGTATTCATTCTGAAAATGTGAGTAAGTCGATAGTCGTCAATTCAGTGAAAATGAAGATTATTTCTCAACGAATTTATTGACAAGGCAAGTAGCACACAGAAGTTGCAATTGTGTATGTGTGGTTATGCCACCGTCAAAAATAATAGAAACAAAGATTGCGCAATGCGGAGTACAAAAACTTTTCTTTCTGCGCATCTATGTCACAATAGCATGGTTGCAAAGAGAAATGTCAAATAAATACCAATCCGCATTAGCCTCGTTTCACACACACGGCGCGACACAGCGATGATGAATATACACAAAACTGCACAAAACTCCATAACGGCGAAAAGTGTGTATGCTTATACCAAGAGCTTCACACTATCAGACAATCTATGATTGCGGCTGAAAAACAAAACAAAACAAAACAAAAATTTCAAATCAAAATAAAGAATAGTGCACAATTGGCATAGTTGCCGGCGGAAACTTTCAATCGTCGATCGATTTTGTTGTTTATTTTGACAATTCTGCTTGCATCTTTTCCGTTTTTTTCTAAATTTCTGGGGGAAAAAACAGACGAGACAGACTTTTTTTAATTTCTGTGGAAAATTGATTTTTTGGCACTTCCAGAAGAAATTTTTATACCTACTTACTTACATATGAGACTGCAGAGAGTTCAAATTGTATTATTATTGCCTTAATGCAAAGTGTGTGTACGTATATCTACGCTCCATTGTATAAGAAATCCAATTAAAACATAAAACAAAAAAGAGCGGAGGAGACCTTTTTTTAGTTTCTGGGGAAAAATGATTTTGTCGCACTTGGTGACTAATTTCATATATAGTTGGACTGCGGCGCCGTAAATTTAAATATTGTATTGGTTTTGGGACTTTGTTGTGCAGTTTTGTGTATATTTATCATCGCCGTGTCGCGCCGTTGCCGTTCGTGTGAAACGAGGCTTATGTATTTATTGCTAGATTGACGTCACAGCCCAGCGACGAAATGTCAAACTCAGAAGGAAAACGAGTAAGGAAGTCTGAAGTTGGGTTAGACCGACTACGAAATACCCTTTACCTTTTCTTGTGCGTGCGACTTCAACAATGGGGATGTTTTCTTCATAAATCATCATTACGAGGAGCATTTACGGTAATTTTTGGTAGGGTACCTTGAAATGATTATATCGACCCCGTTTCTTGTGTATGGCTTTGTAGGGTCCATATACGTACTAATATAAAATTTCGTCCAAAAATGTTGTATAGGTCGTTATAGGTATTGTACAGCCGTTGAAATAACACGCCCATTTTTTGTGTGGTATTTAACGTTAGTACCCGCAACCTTCCTGTGAAATTTCGTTGATAAATATTTAATAGGAACACAGTAATGATTTTTGGCTAAATGTGGGCGTGGCAGTTCTATTATGATCTCCATATTCTGCACACACACTATTATGGACCCCATGTATATTTCTGCAATTATTCCGCTGGCATCAATACGAGCATAGGTAGGCTAATTTTAATTTTAGACCCGAAAGTTCCCTATATCAAAAGTGGGCGTGTCTTTTCTCTGATCAGCCCCATTTGTTGCAGATGGCTTTGTAATGTCCACATGTTCTTTCCCGTAAAATTTCGTCCGTAAATCTATACCAGATCTAAAGTTATTAATATTTGTTAATAGTGGGCGTGGCAGTTAATATATACCACCCACTTTTTGCACAGTGTTTAGGGGAACCTACATCTCCATAACTGCCAAATAACGTCACGATTCCGTCAATTGGGCCATTCATTATATGGGAGGTAGGCGTGGTCTTTGTCCAAATCGGCCCATATAGCAATCTGGTTCTGTATCTTTGTCCAGACTATACTTTTGCAAAATTTCATTACGATAGCTCTAACGGTGTACAAAAAAAGTGGCCACAGACGGACAGACGGACGGACAAAATAAAAATTGCTTAGAAAGTGATTCTGATCATATCTGTATATATATGTCCATACCTACCATGCCTCCTTCTCGAAATTGCAACCCCTCTCAAAAGCACAAAGATAGTATACCTGTTTACGTTTTTTAAAGGTAAAGGGTATAATTATAACGGACCTGCGCAATACGTAATCTTCTTCTCTATAATTCTTGTGCCACCGTAATCATTTTCGGAAGTAGAAGAAGAATTATTGAAACATTTTTGGCAGATCTTATAGATATTTCGGACACGCCACTTGTCCTCATTCTTTTTTTTTGAGTCCAATAATACTCTTTTAGTTTTTCTTCTTCTTATTTTTTCGTTTTCTTTTTTATTTGAATTTTTTTTCTTTCTGTTTTTATTTTTATTTTACAATTTATTTCTATAATTTATAAATTTGATGCTAGAATGGCTAAGTGTTCACACCGTTCATGTTCTAAATTCTATATTATTCAGGTGAGCAACTCTCCCGGTTGATATCGTAATCGTTTTGCTAGATCCACATCACGGCAATTTTTCTCTTTCTTTATGGATTGACCAATGTAAAGTTCTTGTGATTGCTTTCGGATATGTAGTCATACCTGGTCTTTGATGATAAACTCGAATATGCGTTCAATCGCTTTGGGATAGTGTACACTTTGTACATCGTCAATCATTCCAATAGTGATAGTGGAACTCTGATAACTACTGTTAGACCTTTTTCTGTCTACGTGGTTCAAACTTTGGTTAATGCGTAGATCCGCTCTGGAGCCTTATTGTACCAATAAATATATATATCGGCCTTCTTTCTTACCAATTTTTCCATTATTAATTATTTTTAAAATGAAAATTACTTTCTAAACAACCATTGGTTTTAATTTCACTTTTACATAAAGTTTAAAAGTTTTTTAATTCTTTTTACTTTATTTTTTATTCAAATACATCGAAATTATTTTATTATTATTTAGTTTTTTCTTTACAAATTGGTTTTTCTTTTTAATCGTGAGCAAAAAAAAACCCGTTTATATGAAAACATTCTCAATTGTATGAAGAAATTGTTCATGGCCCCTAATGTTTTTAAATTAGTTATCGCCTGGTATGTAAACGAGTGTATCCTCTCACACCCTGTTACACCCCGTCACAAGGTCTCCCGTGGCGTCCCACAAGGCTCGGTGTTAGGACCAACATTGTGGAATGTGATGTACAATGGCGTTCTGACGATGGATCTCCCAAACGATACGACGATGGTTGGCTATGCAGATGACGTCGCACTGGTGGTAGTGGTGAAGGATATTGCCACACTAGAGATGCGGTGTAGCGATGCGGTGTTAAAAGTCACGAGGTGGCTGGTGTGTGCAGACCTTGAATTGGCAGCGCAAAAAACGGACACGGTCCTCCTGACCACACGGAAAAAACTGGGGACTTTCTCGTTCATGGTTGGTCACCACGAGATAGTATCACGGCCATATCTGCGGTATCTGGGCGTGCTTATTGATGCCCGGATGTCTTTCAAGGAGCATCTGCTAGCGGTCAGTGAAAGGGCCGCTAAGGTAAACGGCGCGCTCTCACGCATCATGTCAAACATCGGAGGATCACGCTGCAGCAGAAGGAAACTTCTAGCAAGGGTCACGAGCTCCATACTGCTGTATGCTGCACCAGTATGGGCAGACGCGACGGAGAAGGCGTCATATTTCGCTGGCATCCGGGTAACGTATCGCTGCAGTGCATTGAGAGTGGCTAGTGCATTCCGCACGATTTCGGATGATGCTATCTTAGTGATTGCTGCTATGCCACCGGTGGACATCCTGACCTCTGAATGCCAAAGCACGTTTACTGCAGGCGCACATGCATCTAAGGTGGATGCACGTCATCGGAGCTTCGTGATCTGGCAGCGACGCTGGGAGAGAGCCGATAAGCGAAGATGGACATTCGCCATGATCCCAAATATCACCGCCTGGATAAGTCGCAAACATGGAGAGGTGGACTTTTACACCACCCAGTTGCTCAGCGGACATGGCTGCTTCAAGCAATACCTCCACCGCTTCAAGTATGAGGAGGACCCGTTCTGTCCCAATTGTCCACACGAAATCGAAGACGCGCGGCATGTCCTAATGCACTGCCCCCGTTTTTGCCACGTACGAGCCGAGGTGACGGAAGCCTTTGGAGAGGTTCCAACCGTGGAGAACATTGTGGCACACATTTGTGAGACACCATCCAAATGGCGAGCCTTTCAAGATGCAGCGGCGAAGATCATGATTGAGCTTCGCCGCATTGAGCGAGGGAGAAACGCTGACCGCGCAAGGTTGCGCGATGCGATCGTGAACAGTAGCGAATCCTCTGCACCAAGGACGGATGGTTGACTAAGACCAGCGACTGACGGTTGAGCAATTATGTTCTGACGGCCTCTCGACGGAATACCTGACGGTGGGCTCCGGGAGGATCCACCCGTACGTTTGAGGAGATATTTAGTGGGTTAGAGTCTCACACTGACTCCGGCTTTAGACGCTTTTACTCCTCGTTAAAAAAAAAAACACCCTGTTGCTTACTCGTATATTATAACATATTTTTTCAATTTTTCTTGTTTTTATTTTAATTTTGTTTCTCTTGTTTCTATTTTAAGTTTGTTTCTGTCGTCTTTCCTTTTCAATGTACAAACGATTTTACTTAATATTAATATAGTAATATATATTAGGAAATATAAGTGAAATTTTAACCGTGTAATACCCTTTGTTTGTACCAGTACTTACCCGGTATTATAGGTACTCTATTTGTAACTATTTATTAATTTCATTAATTTCTTTAGCGAAATTTTCCCTTTCATAGAACTTAAATTTTAGCTATTCATACTAAAATTTACATGTTTACTTCTTTCTAATCCATTACTTTGTCACACACTATCTCTCCACATACATTTTACTCTTCTTGCTTATTCTAAATTCTACTTACCTATTAATCCAATCAATTCCTAGAAAATCTACTCTAGTTTCATTTTTATTTATGATAACATTTTTTTGTCCTCAATTTTTTTTCTCGATTTTTATTGCAATACTAGCTGTACCCGGTGCGCTTCGCTACCCCTGAATTGTAGGGGGGTGTAGCATTCAGCTGGTCAAAGAATTTTTGAAATCGGATGAATAGTTTAAATAAATAAATTTGAAGAAAAGACATTATACAAATATTCAATTCATTTTGATACATTTTATTGATTTTGTTCATTTCGAAAAAATTGTGACATTGCAGCGTTTCGTTACAATTTTATATTTATTGAAGTGCTGTGGGATACACAATATTTCTTGTTTTTCCAGCTGGTGCGTGAACGATTAAATAGAAGGTTTTCTGACGCGTGACCAAGCCACACAGAGCAGGTATAAACGATTTTTAATTTGTGATTTGTATGGGAGGTACCACTCCCCTTCGTCCAATCCCGCCCATATTTGCAGCAGCACTTAGAATATGTACAATTAATCGACGTACCAAATTTCGTTCACATACTGTTAACCGGAGCAGAAATAATGGATTTTTAATTTGTGATTTGTATGGGAGGTACCACGCCCCTTTGTCCAATTCGACCGGTACAAACTGAGAAACCTTCGTGGGCTCATGCACAACAACTTTGCTGAAGATGATCACATGATCAAATGCATAGTTTACCATACTATAAAGGACATACACACACACATTCATTTTTATATATATAGAAGATTACAGTTGATGATAATGGGTATGCGTATCTTGATTTCTTGATAATGAATCGAGCTCAAACACTTAGTATACGTTGTCGCCTTTGGCTGCCCAAGTTGTTGTTTTCTTCATCCAGTGATGTCTACATCTTAGTTATTTTCCATCCAGCTTACATGCAGTGATGTCTACATCTTAGTTATTTTCCATCCAGCTTACATGCAGTGATGTCTACAACTTAGTTATTTGTGTAAGTGTGTCAGTGATGTCAATAGGTGTAATCAGTTTGATAGCAGTACTTAGCTGAACATAATTTCACAAATGCTTTAATCTATATCTACATGAATCTTAACATTTATATTTTATAGAATTATATTTATATGAATCTTAACATAGAGGACGGATCGACATATTAGTTGGTTGTCAAATGTCAAATTTTATGGTTGCGTTCAGAAATTTAATTTGTGACAAAACTTAAGATTTATCAATGTACATAAAAATAAAAATAATCTGAAAGGTTAGTATTAAAAAAAAATGTATGGGGACCACCCTAACATACATTCTGAATTTCACTTAAATTGGTCAATTCATTTAGATTTTCGATATAAATCCACACCCGCGCCAAAAATTAATAAAAAAAAAATTTATATGGGGACCACCCTAAGGGTTGAAGATAGAGGGTAGATATGTTCTGGGGAACTGTTGGGATTGCAAAAATATTGAGGGTCGGTCATACATTTGACACCTCTAGGAGGCACCCTTGAATATGCAATTCATTGGAATAGCTCTAAAAAAATTACTTTTGTATGGGGACCACCCTAAGGGTTGAAGATAGAGGGTAGATTTGTTCTGAGAAAGTGTTGGGATTGCAAAAATGTTGAGGGTTGGTTAAAAATTTAAATTTCGACAACAGCGCCACCTATCGGATTTTATTCACCTTTTAAACCTTCTCTGGACTTCCACAAATAATTCAAGACCAAATTAGCCAAATCGGTCCATCCGTTCTCGAGTTTTAGCGAGACTAACGAACAGCAATTCATTTTTATATATATAGACAACAGCGCCACCTATCGGATCTTATTCACCTTTTAAACCTTCTCTGGACTTCCACAAATAATTCAAGACCAAAATTAGCCAAATCGGTCCATCCGTTCTCGAGTTTTAGCGAGACTAACGAACAGCAATTCATTTTTATATATATAGATATATACATGGTCGTAGTTAACCACTGACCCCAGTTAGACCCATCCTCTTTGACGAAGCTACGCAAGTATTCTGCCAGAGGTTCTATGACCGTTCGCTTGCGGATGATAAGAATGTCTAATTTCTTAATCCCTAGCATTTTACACGTCACAGAAAATAATTTTGACACGAAATTCGAACCCTTGTCGGTCACCAACACTTTCAGTATGTTGTAACGCGCTATAATTTCGTCAAAAAGTGCTTTGGCTACCGTCTCTACTCGCCTCTGCATCAGGTACGGCTACGCATGCTATATACTTTGAAACATCATCTTAGAATGTCAAGTTGAATTCATTTCCCGAAACTGTCTCAGGTAAAATACCTACACTATCCATGTGAACTTTATCAAATGGCTGTTTCGGTGTTCAGTTAGCTTTGTTAGCCTCGAACTCTTGTTGGCCTGCCATTTTAGGCAACTCTTCACATATTTTTTTATGTCTCTGAGCATACCTTTCCAGGCGGTTACCTGTCTGGTTCTCTCGTAGGTTTTCCCTGGTGTCCACCTAAACGTGAATCAGGGAAACCCTTCAGTACCTCCTGAATATCCTGAATATTGTCATTCTCGAGCCACTCTAACCTGTTGGCTAGCTATTTATCTCTTTCGGCATTCGTTTATTTTATTTCTGCTGCTTCTGTATCAACTACTGACCGTTTAACATTGGTCTTCTCCCTGTCGGCCTTTGCTTTAGCTCTAGTGTCAACTACCGATATCTTTTAGTTTTGTGGCACTCACACTTTGCCTTTAACCACCGTGGAAACTGGGCTACAAATCTCTGCTACCCAATACGGACCTATCCAAACAGATGGGAATTTATATCTCGTAGCCTGATTTTTCATGTTGAAATCAAACCCGTAGAGTGTTCTAAACGAACTTTGCTTCGTTGATACTTGTACAGTATTGTTGTGCACATGCATTGCAGTGGTCAACGGTTAATCCCAATTCAAGCCGTCTTCTTGGCAAAACTGCGCGTACTAGGCCAGAGGTCGATGACCATACTCCATTGCGTGATTACATGTGGATGATACGGTGTTATGTGTAATTTCTTGATTCCCAGCATTTTACAAGTTTCTGAGAATAATTTCGATACAAAATATGAACCATTGTCTGTTATCAAAACCTTTGGTATGTTGTATCGTGCCACAATTTCATTAAAGAATGCCTTGGCTACCGTACTTGCTTCAGAATCGGATATTGCCACGCACGCAATGTATTTAGAAACATCATCCTGAAACGTAAGGATATATTTATATCCTGAAACCGTTTCTGGGAGGATTCTTACAATGTCCATATAAACCTTATCAAAAGAGACTTTGAGTGTAATGTGTGCCGAATAGATGTGTTTGTTTTGGCTGGCGGTTGTGTCACGTAGTTTCAGTGTACTGTTTTGTTGTTGATAACGGGTTGTCTTGGAGATTGGAGAGCCGGAATTGTGTTATTGGTGGAATTGTTTTTTTTTCTGTAAGTGATTCTTTGTTTTTTAATAAGACTTCAAGTTGAATGTTTTGTGGTTTGAAAGGAATGCCTACCACTCGAAAAGCCGCGCCAAAAAAATTGACGTCCGTCTCTTCGCCGCAGTATTTGACTCTTACTCAACTTCATGAGAAACTTGTTGATTCACCACTACCACGAAATTGGTTACAGCTGCTTGAAGAGAAGCTACAGCTGCAACAGGAGGGCATTGTTAAGCAGGTGACTCAAAGCATAACTGAAGCTGTCAAACTAGCTGAAGGGAGAGTTATGCAGAGAATGAGTGAGATATCTGGTGAGCTAAGCAATGTAAGGTCTGCTGTGCCAAAAATGGAGAAGCGTTATTCCCCATGCTGAAGCTGAAAATTTGTCTGCTATTTTCTCACAAGTTTGCAAAGCGATTAATGTCAGTACTCCACTCGTGAGAGAGGCATTCCGTCTGCGAAGTAAGAGAAACCTGAACAAAACCACTACAGCTCCGATTTTGGTGAAACTTCACTCGGCACGTGATAGAAGCAAAGACAATACACCCATACCTCGCTTTACGGCCTAGATACGTTCCACGAAACTTGGCCGTAAAGCGAAAAGCCGTATAAGGAATCATTATTCTAATACAAATTCAATGGTTCGGTTCCAAATTTGCTAAATATGTAACATGGTTTCTGATTAAAAATTCATTTTATCTTTTTATTTCATTTAATGTATGTAAATCACTTGTACATAAAATAATATCAGACAACAAAAACCAACAAAACATAATCGGTAAACAAAAATGAAACAACTTCATGTTGCATACAATATGTGCATGTAAACATACATAACCTTTTTTAAAAATGGCTTTAATCTGAAGACGATGAAGAAATGGAAAGCTGCAGATCACTGTCGTCATCATTTTTCGATGATAAGGATGGGCCTGGCTTAAAAAAATTGTCCAACGTTGTTTGTCTTGCCTTCTTGTCTATTTCGTTCTTCAGTGATGTATAACAGCTAATGGCTGAGTTAATTCCTCGAGAAACTTGAGCGCTACGTTCGACGTCGGGATCGTTTTCTAGGAGGATGTTTATTCCTCGTTCGAAATAGGAAAAAGCTTTCGATAAATTTGTTGATGTTAGCTGTTTGGATACACCAGGCTCTGTCTCTTTATCAAAAGCCGGTTCTGTTTGCCACTGAATGAGTTCCTCATATGAAAGAGGTTCCCTATCAGTTTCAATTAGATCAAGCACACCACGTTCGTTCAAACCTTCAAAGCCGAGATCATGTGCTATATCCAAAATGTTTTGTCTAATTTCAGGAAGGAAATTAACTTCTGCATCAGAACTTTTTACACAATCTGGCCATATTTTTTTCCAGGCATGGTTCATTGTTGTTAATTTTAATTCTTTCCATGATTCACTGATGCTGTCAACAGCATCCTTGATGTTATAGTTTTTCCAAAATGTTTTAATTGAAGATTTACCATCGGTTTCTGTTACAAGTTTTCGGAAAGTTCGGCGTAGGTAATATGCCTTAAAAGTGGCTATTACACCCTGATCCATTGGTTGGAGCAGAGCTGTTGTATTTTTGGGAAGGTACTCAATCATGACATCATCAGATAGTTCGGATAAATTAGTAGGATGCCCTGGTGCATTATCCAAAATTAGCAATGCCTTGTTGCTCAAGTTATTGTCTCGCAAATATTTTTTCACTTCTGTACAAAAGTGATTTTTGAACCAATCCTCAAAAGTAGCTTTAGTCATCCAAGCTGTCTTGTTGGATCTCCATATGACAGATAATTGATTTTTATTTAGTCCTTTGAAAGGCCTTGGATTTTCGGACAAATATATTAGAACTGGTTTTAGTTTAAAATCACCCGCCGCATTTGCACCAAGTAGCAAAGTTAATCGTTCTTTAGACACCTTATAACCAGGCGCAGATTTTTCGGGTTTTGAAATGTAAGTGCGATCAGACATTCGCTTCCAATAGAGCCCTGTTTCGTCTACGTTAAACACTTGTTCAGGTTTATAACCACCTCTTTCAATAATTGCCTTTAAATGTTGGGATATTCCTTCGATGCGGCTTCATCGGCGCTAGCTGCTTCACCTTTCATTTTCAAATTATGCAAATTAAATCTATTTTTAAATTTTTCAAACCATCCTCGGCTTGCTTGGAAAGTGACATCTTCAGCTGATTCATCGCTATCTTCATTCTTAAAATTTGCGAAAATACTTAAAGCTTTTTCCTGGATAGTCATTTGACTCATTGGCATTCTCCGTCTGTTATTGTCCTCAATCCATATAATCAATAGTTTTTTCATTTTTTCCATAATCCCGTTTCTTTGGCGTGTTAATCTCGAGACATTTAAAGGTGCAGCAGATTCCAAATATTTTTTAATGTCTTCTTTTTTATCGCGAATAGTTTGAATGGTAGATTTCGCAAGTCCCATTGCCTTGCAAATTTCAACAATTTTCTCTCCAGCTTCTATACGACGTAATACTTCTACTTTAGTTCCTAGCGTGACTGATTTTCGGCATCTCTTTTTATCAGTCCCCGAAGTCGATAATCGTTTCGGTGGCATTTTGTCTAAAATGTCCCTAATTGTTTCCAATTTTTCCAGTTAATCTATATATTTAAAAATGAATTGCTGTTCGTTAGTCTCGCTAAAACTCGAGAACGGATGGACCGATTTGGCTAATTTTGGTCTTGAATTATTTGTGGAAGTCCAGAGAAGGTTTAAAAGGTGAATAAGATCCGATAGGTGGCGCTGTTGTCGAAATTTAAATTTTTAACGTCGGTGCCTCCTAGAGGTGTCAAATGTATGACCAACCCTCAACATTTTTGCAATCCCAACACTTTCTCAGAACATATCTACCCTCTATCTTCAACCCTTAGGGTGGTCCCCATACAAAAGTAATTTTTTTAGAGCTATTCCAATGAATTGCATATTCAAGGGTGCCTCCTAGAGGTGTCAAATGTATGACCGACCCTCAATATTTTTGCAATCCCAACAGTTCCCCAGAACATATCTACCCTCTATCTTCAACCCTTAGGGTGGTCCCCATATAAATTTTTTTTTTATTAATTTTTGGCGCGGGTGTGGATTTATATCGAAAATCTAAATGAATTGACCAATTTAAGTGAAATTCAGAATGTATGTTAGGGTGGTCCCCATACATTTTTTTTTAATACTAACCTTTCAGATTATTTTTATTTTTATGTACATTGATAAATCTTAAGTTTTGTCACAAATTAAATTTCTGAACGCAACCATAAAATTTGACATTTGACAACCAACTAATATGTCGATCCGTCCTCTATGTTAAGATTCATATAAATATAATTCTATAAAATATAAATGTTAAGATTCATGTAGATATAGATTAAAGCATTTGTGAAATTATGTTCAGCTAAGTACTGCTATCAAACTGATTACACCTATTGACATCACTGACACACTTACACAAATAACTAAGTTGTAGACATCACTGCATGTAAGCTGGATGGAAAATAACTAAGATGTAGACATCACTGCATGTAAGCTGGATGGAAAATAACTAAGATGTAGACATCACTGGATGAAGAAAACAACAACTTGGGCAGCCAAAGGCGACAACGTATACTAAGTGTTTTTGCTCGATTCATTATCAAGAAATCAAGATACGCATACCCATTATCATCAACTGTAATCTTCTATATATATAAAAATGAATGTGTGTGTGTATGTCCTTTATAGAATCGTAAACTATGCATTTGATCATGTGCTCATCTTCAGCAATGTTGTTGTGCATGAGCCCACGAAGGTTTCTCAGTTTGTACCGGTCCAATTGGACAAAGGGGCGTGGTACCTCCCATACAAATCACAAATTAAAAATCCATTATTTCTGCTCCGGTTAACAGTATGTGAACAAAATTTGGTACGTCGGTTAATTATACATATTCTAAGTGCTTCTGCAAATATGGGCGGGATTGGACGAAGGGGAGTGGTACCTCCCATACAAATCACAAATTAAAAATCGCTTATACCTGCTCTATGTGGCTTGGTCACGCGTCAGAAAACCTTCTATTTAATCGTTTACGCACCAGCTGGAAAAACAAGAAATATTGTGTATCCCACAGCACTTCAATAAATATAAAATTGTAACGAAACGCTGCAATGTCACAATTTTTTCGAAATGAACAAAATCAATAAAATGTATCAAAATGAATTGAATATTTGTATAATGTCTTTTCTTCAAATTTATTTATTTAAACTATTCATCCGATTTCAAAAATTCTTTGACCAGCTGAATGCTACACCCCCCTACAATTCAGGGGTAGCGAAGCGCACCGGGTACAGCTACTGTGTAATAAATATGTATCAGTAATCAATCAGTAATAAATATGTATGTATGTATATTAAACACTCACAAACTAGTCTGACCCAGCCGCTTTATGAGCACACACTGAATAACGCTCGTAACTTTCTCAAATGCGCACTGATATGTTTATATGTAAATATGTATGTACATACACAAAAAGCAGTCAACCGTTATTAAACCGTTAGATTTTGCGTGTTGTTTGTGTTAGCTATGAATCAGAATCAGAAAGCCAAAAATTACAAGAAACTTAAACAACAAAAATACAGAATTTTAGCAAACATTTAAAAGCAGCAAATTTCACCACTTTTGCACACATACTCACCCCCACACACGCGTATGTGTGTATTGTTCATAAATATAAACATCAGCGCATAATTTCGAACATGCAAAAGGCACTTAATTTTTTTAACGATACACGATATCAGAATTAAGAAAGTTTATTTAAAATATTAACGCTCAAAAGCATAGCCACACAAACACAGTCAATCACTAAAAAGCATATTGCAAACTACTGAAAGAAGCGGCCATTTGCCATGATTTGGCACGCAACCACATAGCACCAACCGCCCGGAGGCATGTCCTTAACAAAGTGCCCAAGAAGTGGCGTAAGAAAATTTACCCTCAAACTCACAGAACCACGATGAAAAGTTATTAAACAACGCTAAAAAAATTTAAAATATTTAATAGTGTAAAAAATACGCAAAGACTAAAAGGAAAGAAAGCCTATTTTGGTCACTCAGGTGGCAAGCGGGTTAATTGTATGTGAGAGTACTGTAATTTGAGCTGTGAAATATTTTCATGTCTAGTTTATATAAACTTTAATTAAATAGCATTTAACCATTATTTTCATGCCGTTATCATTATCAGCGATTTTGACACAACCACCCGTGTCATTGTATTACTGAGTCTCGGAGCCCAGCCTGGCCTAGTAGCGGTCGCTCGTTGGGTATATTAAAATAAAAATCAAAGGAACTACAGAAAAACGTTCCTTTCAATAAACTGTTCGGTCTCTAAGTACGGAATATTCAAACAATCATATTCTCTCTCTAATATCATTGAGAGAAACTGTGGTGACTTTGAATGAGGTGTCGCTAGTTGCATATATAGATGGTAGGCTTGCTTTGTTCTATTGGGTCGTATAGGTCTTTGTGGTAGTCTTGTGATTTAAGCAGGCTTTCAGATATATGTATCGGAATGGAAAAAATTCCCATAGACAGACGGACAGGTTATGAAAATGAGATCACTGAATTATGCTTATTAATATAAAACTCCCTCTTCGATTCTGTAACTTAACGGAAAGTTTGCATAGTTGCTGACATATTCCCTTTAATAGAATGGAGTAATAAGTTTCATTGCTATATCTATTTATTCATTGCACTGCAACACCTAAGGAAGAAGTGACCAATCCATATACTTGTTTCATGATCACTACTTCAGTTGGAGATTATTATTACACGTTCTGGAACCTTCCAAAATTATGTCTATTATCGTGAAATATATCTAAATGAGGTTGACTCGGTCATGATAAGAACATCAATATTCCAACACCACAGCCCTGTAGTGTTTTTCTAATAAGAGACAACGTGTGGAAAGTCCTGGCACTATTATTTTCTGTATCAGCACAAGACAACACAAGGACCTCTTTATAGTATAAAAATAATAAATAGTAATACATAATAAAAAAAAAAAAAAAAATTATAACAATATAAATTCCAACATTCTTCTCAAGTATGCGCCTTAAAATAAAGACCAGTATAAACTCGCTTTCCAAACAAATGTTTTTTTATATGTTACTAGCTGTACCCGGTGCGCTTCGCTACCCCTGAATTGTAGGGGGGTGTAGCATTCAGCTGGTCAAAGAATTTTTGAAATCGGATGAGTAGTTTAAATAAATAAATTTGAAGAAAAGACATTATACAAATATTCAATTCATTTTGATACATTTTATTGATTTTGTTCATTTCGAAAAAATTGTGACATTGCAGCGTTTCGTTACAATTTTATATTTATTGAAGTGCTGTGGGATACACAATATTTCTTGTTTTTCCAGCTGGTGCGTAAACGATTAAATAGAAGGTTTTCCGACGCGTGACCAAGCCACATAGAGCAAGTATAAACGATTTTTAATTTGTGATTTGTATGGGAGGTACCATTCCCCTTCGTCCAATCCCGCCCATATTTGCAGCAGCACTTAGAATATGTACAATTAATCGACGTACCAAATTTCGTTCACATACTGTTAACCGGAGCAGAAATAATGGATTTTTAATTTGTGATTTGTATGGGAGGTACCATGCCCCTTTGTCCAATTGGACCGGTACAAACTGAGAAACCTTCGTGGGCTCATGCACAACAACTTTGCTGAAGATGATCACATGATCAAATGCATAGTTTACGATTCTATAAAGGACATACACACAAACATTCATTTTTATATGTATATATAGAAGATTACAGTTGATGATAATGGGTATGCGTATCTTGATTTCTTGATAATGAATCGAGCAAAAACACTTAGTATACGTTGTCGCCTTTGGCTGCCCAAGTTGTTGTTTTCTTCATCCAGTGATGTCTACATCTTAGTTATTTTCCATCCAGCTTACATGCAGTGATGTCTACATCTTAGTTATTTTCCATCCAGCTTACATGCAGTGATGTCTACAACTTAGTTATTTGTGTAAGTGTGTCAGTGATGTCAATAGGTGTAATCAGTTTGATAGCAGTACTTAGCTGAACATAATTTCACAAATGCTTTAATCTATATCTACATGAATCTTAACATTTATATTTTATAGAATTATATTTATATGAATCTTAACATAGAGGACGGATCGACATATTAGTTGGTTGTCAAATGTCAAATTTTATGGTTGCGTTCAGAAATTTAATTTGTGACAAAACTTAAGATTTATCAATGTACATAAAAATAAAAATAATCTGAAAGGTTAGTATTAAAAAAAAATGTATGGGGACCACCCTAACATACATTCTGAATTTCACTTAAATTGGTCAATTCATTTAGATTTTCGATATAAATCCACACCCGCGCCAAAAATTAATTTAAAAAAAAATTATATGGGGACCACCCTAAGGGTTGAAGATAGAGGGTAGATATGTTCTGGGGAACTGTTGGGATTGCAAAAATATTGAGGGTCGGTCATACATTTGACACCTCTAGGAGGCACCCTTGAATATGCAATGCATTGGAATAGCTCTAAAAAAATTACTTTTGTATGGGGACCACCCTAAGGGTTGAAGATAGAGGGTGGATATGTTCTGAGAAAGTGTTGGGATTGCAAAAATGTTGAGGGTTGGTCATACATTTGACACCTCTAGGAGGCACCGACGTTAAAAATTTAAATTTCGACAACAGCGCCACCTATCGGATCTTATTCACCTTTTAAACCTTCTCTGGACTTCCACAAATAATTCAAGACCAAAATTAGCCAAATCGGTCCATCCGTTCTCGAGTTTTAGCGAGACTAACGAACAGCAATTCATTTTTATATATATAGATATTAGATAGCTGCTACAATAAAAATATAGCAATCACAAACGTAACAAAGAAGGAGATTGAAAGCAGTATCAACACGAAAATTTAAAAAAAAAAATATCCTATATATGATGGACTTACAGGAAAAATTCTAAAAGAACTGCTTGATCATGCACTTACATACATTAGGAATTTATTTAATGCAATTATAACGCAAAAGTACTATCCCGTACCATGGAAAGTTGGTGAAGCTGTTGCTATTCCGAAACCAAATAAGGACCCCTCAGTCACCACATCGTACAGACCGATCAGCTCCCAACTCCTTCAAAAATTTTTGAAAAATTACTCTTGATCGCCTGGAGCCTATCCTAGAAAGGAGAAAATTAATCCCTTGCCATAAGTTTGGTTTCAGATGTAAACACCCTACAATTCAACAAGTTCCTAAAGTAACACATAAAATAGCAACTGAAATTGGCAAAAAAATACTTTCGTGGCAGTATACCTTGATGTTGCAAATGCGTTTGATAGCGTATGGCATAAAGGGGTTCTGCACAAGTTAAGACAATACTTGCCACTAGATTTCTACCTACTTCTAAAAAGCTACATCAAAAACCGAAATTTCTATGTCAAATATGCTGAGGAATGCTCCGATATTCTAAAAATGGAGGCCGGAGTACCACAAGGTAGTGTTCTAGGACCAACACTATATGTCTTATACCCAGCTGACATCCTAAACCTATATCCGATGACAACATGATAGCAACATTTGGTGACGATACAATGTCGCACAAAAATTTTGCTATAACTGCATAAAAAATCTCCAACAAATACTTGACAAATCTTTATCTTAGTTTGGAAAGTGGGGAGTCAAAATAAATGGCGACAAGACTTAGTTATTTGCACTAATAGGAGGAATAAGCCACTGCATCCAACCATAAATAATGACCAGATTAAGATTGACACTATAGCTTAATACTCGGTATGACAATTGATGCCAAACTATTATGGAAAGACCACATAATACAAAAGAGGAAGGAAGTAAAAAATAGGTTCAGACAACTTTACTGGCTGTTAGGAAAACACTCGAATATTTCGCTAACAAATAAAATCCTGATCTACAAGATAATAATAATGCCAATATGGAGGTACGGAATAGAAATTTGGGGCACTACAAACAGATCTAACAAAAATATCATACAACGTCTACAATAAAAAACACTACGCACAATCACCAATGCTGTATGGTATACTCGTATACACAATGACGCTATTCACCGTGATCCACGTTCAAGAAATTACCCCCACATGTAGCATAAAGCACACACACTGACTATCATTGCTCTCAAATCTTGAGATACGACAGCTGCCAATGAAGGAGAGAGAGAGCAATCGAAACGACTCAAGCGCCCTACACCAACGGATTTAATAACTCGTAAATTTTGAAATAGAAATTGAATGTAATTGTAAAATGTTGTTATAAAAAATATAATCGTAAATTTTGATTTATTGTTAACCTACTCTCCCATACTGTAAGACAGTTTACTTAGTATCATCTGACAGGAGTAAAATTTACAAGGGAAATAATAAAAAAATACATAATTAAACAAAATTAGACATAATAAATGTGAATACAAATTTTGCGTGTAATATTTATTATTAACTCTTTTAATTTTTTGCTATCATTTTTAATATTAAAATTGTGTGATTATATGTTTTATATGATCTGTCATATTTTATAAAAATATATTTTATTACTATTTATGTATTACGATGATACCAAAACCCGGAAAGGATGCATCTCAACCGTTATCTTATCGGCCCATAAGCTTGCTCCCAGTAATATGCAAATTATTTGATAAACAGCTTCTTCAAAAGTTGCAGCCGCACATATACCAACCCAACATTATTCCCCATCTTCAAATTGGATTTCGCAAAAATCACAGAACCATAGAGCAAATTAATCGCATTTCTAGTGCAATACGAAATACGAAATACGTTTGAAGACAAAAAATACTGCTCTACTATGTTGTTGGATATTGCACAGGCTTTTGACAGAGTTTGCCATGCAGGGTTAATATATAAAATTCAAAAACTGTTACCAGTTAATGTGCACATGCTACTGTAATCGTGTTTAGATAACCGTAGGTTCAGAGTAAAATATGGAGAATACACCACAAAGGCCTTTGATAAAAATGCTGGGGTTCCACAAGGTAGTGTTCTAGGTCCTGTACTATATGTATTGTTCACGGCAGTACTGTACTATATATATTATTCACTCCCTACTGATGATCATCTAGTCACTTCAACATTCGCTGACGACACTTCTATGCTTAGTATACATAGGAATCCAATAGTGGCTTCGAATCGCCTTGTGGACCAATTGAAGAAAATAGAAGTGTGGCTGGCAAATTGGCGTCTTAAGGTAAATGAGACCAAGAGCACTCATGTTTAAATATAAAGTGAAGCAGAATTCGATTGTCATGAAATTTTGGATATGTCAATATTTTCAGTATGGACAATTATCAGCACAATTTACTCTTTTGACCTTATATTTCATATTTTTGCTTTAGCAGCATGTGATCAAACATTTTTTGAGTCTATCCGAAGAAAGAATTATTATGCACAAAATACCAATTTTGATCAAATTAATGATAATCTTTAAATATTCATATGTTCGTCTATTGCCTATTCCATTAGTATATTTATCTAAAATATTTTTAAATTAAGTGTAAAGTCAACAAAGTCAACTTGTTTAAAAGTTTGCCTTACTTTGTCAGAACCGCTTGAAATCCCACAACCATATTGTACCACTCGTACGTACTTCAATATCTAGTAATAAATGCAAATGCTCCACCGCATAATAAACCACTTCATAATCGAAAATTATTATAATCAAAAATGTAAAAAAATTATTTCAAGTATTTAGAAATCCAAGAAATTTTAAATTTTTATTATGGGAAATAATGTTTAGTAAAACATATTTTAACATAAGGTGCGTCGTCTTTTTACCCATTACATTTGACATTTACCTCTTAAAAATGTCTACAAGAGGTGTGCAGGGGTTACCCAAGTCGACTTGCTGGCATGTTTTTGCACAAACGCCATTTGAAATACTACAACCGGAAACACAATTGCTTTGACATGGAGACTTTAGTTATGGAAACTAATAAAAATGTGCAAAAACTTCTTACTGCTTCGTGCTTCTTTGTTCGTGTGAACTTGTCTTTGGATGTGTATCCACTTACATAGGAAATTCTTTGAATGGAATTATCTCTTTTGACCCACATTCGTGAATAATATTTGGGACTTCTTTCAGTTTTATTTTTTAATTATTTGCTGTCTAAGTTCTTCTATGCAACTGCATGTTTTTTTTTATATATTATAATGATATTAATATAATTATATTAATTTAAGTCTAAGTTCTTCTATGCAACTGCATGTTTTTTTTATATATTATGATGATATTAATATAATGATATTAATTCAAGTCAATTTTTATTTTGTAAATAATGTATTAATATAAAAGAAATATCAAAAAATACATCTGCAAAATTTTCCTTTTCCTACCATAAGAATAAAATCCAATCAAACAACTTATTTAATATAGCATATACGAAAAAACAAAAACTTCATAAAATTGCACATATTCCTTGACAAACGAAATGTTTGATTGGATTCGATTTTGTGAAATTTATGAACTTCTTCAGACGAATTGCGCAAAAGCATAAAAAACCAACAAAAACAAAAGTATTGAAATCGTACAAATTCTAACACAATTTTATGCCCACATGAATTGATGTATGTGAGTTAAGAAACACCGTTAAGACTAGAATATATAAATTTCTTTGCTGTAATGATCTGCTATAGCAGCAGCAATTCAATGTGGTTTAGTAAAATTATTTAATACTGGATAATTTATGCTAAAGTAAAAACTATTCTTAATATTTTTTATAAAAAAAATTATTAGTTTGCTTTCAAAAAAAGGATGAACAATTAAGAAAATATAAAAATAAACACATTTCTCAGCGGACTTGAACCCGGCATCATAAAATTGATAGACCAACACTTACCACTTTGCTATCGATCTTTATAAAAGGTCCTATGCATGCTTATTTATTTTATATTGTCAAGTGTTTTAATATGCACACATTATGCTTCGTCATGACATGGCAAATCTTTCTTATACGCAAAACCACAAATGCTTTGTTTTAAGCCCCACTTTCCGTATAAAAAACCTTTGCCATACAGAAAATTCATTCTTGTGTATTTTACCCCAGCCACACAGAACAGAAAATAAAAATTTGATTTCAAATCATTCGCTTCTGCTGTGAGCACACACACACACACACACACACACACTAAATTATTCATACGAATGTGCAAATAACAATAGCCATGTGTGTGGCTGCCGATGGATACATATTCACGACTGCTTCGTGCAATTTCCGATCAGGATTCCAATGTGGTTGCCATACACTTCAATATGTTGATTCTCACTCAAGAGAGCAATGAAAGGTCTTTCTGTATATTGTTTTTAATAGAAGTCAGTTGCTCAAGCACATTGCTGCCTTCTGCAAGTCCAGTAAAAGGCCGCTGTTGCTAAATGATATTGGAGTTCGGGGTGACAGCTCATTTTATGTACATGAGAGTCTAACGATTAACAATAGTGAAATATTGCGTCGTGCCATTGAGCTCAAGAGATAAAAACTTCTAGTGTCAGCGTTTACAATTCGGGGCCGAGTGTTTGTGAGAGCCCATCCGAGTGCTGAGGCAATAGTAGTAAGCAGCAGAGAGAGCGTAGATGCAGTTGCCGGCAGAAGCTAGACTGGAGCATAAAAGTCAACTTTTAATCTATTATTTTAATTTATTATTCTATAGTTAATTATTGAGTCGAAAGCCTCTGTAGCTAGTACTCATTCCCCCAACACCTTGCACTCATAATTAATTATGGTGTAAGGAATAATATAATAAGATAATAATACTCCCAACTTCACTATATAGTTTCTTCTTCATTTTTATTCAAGTGTTTAATTGCACATTTACATTTATTTACTTAAGTCGGGGATTCGTGTTGGTAGCATCGAATAACTACATACTGTTACAGGTGCTGCTGTTCCTGTTGGCGAGTGAACTTTGTGTTGTTGTTCTAATGTCAGATAGTATCATATTGTTTATCTTTCTTTGTAGCTTAAATACTCTTTTTCTATATGCCTTATTGTCGACTATTTTTTTAAGTAATTTCCTCTTCTCTACTATCTGCTTCTTCTATTACTGTAGTGCTTATTGTTGTGTTGCTGTTATGTATTTTTATGCTAATTATGGGTGATGGAATTTCTGCCTCCAGTGACATTCATAAAACATTGATTGGCGTTGGATTAAACTTTGTGCATTTTAATGCGAGGAGTCTAAATGAATCTAAGATGGATTATGTCAGACACTCCTTTGAGAATTCATCTGTTGATGTAATTTGTGCATGCTAAACCTGGTTGCATAAAGGTATAGGTGACTCTTGCTTGAATATAGGTAATTACAAGCCTTTTCGAAACGATAGGTTAGATAAAAAAGGCGGGGGTGTGGCAATATATTGTAAAAGTAATTTAAAAGTGAATTTGTTGAATATGGCTGGAGGCTCAGATGTGGAATTTCTAATTATAAAATTTATGACAATAGCACAAAAGTTTTTCTGTCATGTGTATATAATCCTTATCGTTACTGCTGTTTCGGTCCGTTGTTTGCTACTTTGTCAAATTGTGTAATCGATTATTATCATTTTGTTGTGTTTGGTGATTTCAATATAAACATGTTATGTAAGGACAGTCTTGCCAAATAATTCATTTGTAAAATTTCTGAAGTTGGACTGCAAGTGCTGAATACCAGTATGCAGGTAATGCTTCGCCAAGTTTCTTGGATGTTTTTGTAGTTTCGGATATTTCTTCAGTTATGATCTTTGATCAATTATCGTTTATATCCAAACACGATCTAATTTTAGCGTTCAATAACACCTTACACTACGGCATTCATAAAATTTCACAATGAAAGTGTCATATTTTGAGAAAAGAAAGGGTAAAGTGGTGAGTGCGGGTATATTACACAGCAAAAGTTAGGGCCAAAAGAGCAGTGAGGCAAGGGGTATATTTGAGAAAGCTGATTGCTCTTTAGTTTCTTTACATCAGGCACTCTCAAAAATACGACGGCGAGTTCGTGCCCCACACGTATAAGTTCGGGGTTCACCCCGATTCCAATGAAGAATATACACAAATAACTTTATAGATCCATGAACAATATCAATGGGAATTTGAATGCAAGTGTATGTGTGAGGCAAGGGATATATTTGAGAATGCTGATTGCTTTTTAGTTACTTTACATCAGGGACTCTCAAAAATGCCACGGTGATTTCGTGCCCCACACGAATAAGATCGTGTTTCACACCGATACCAAAGAACATATAGCAATAGACAGTTGATATGAATGTTTTTCTGCGATTTCTGCTAGTTAGAGGTTTTAAAATTGATGTACTCGTATGTAGTGGTAAAAATACAGTGCACCCCCCATTTAACTCCAACTATCGTTATTCCTCAATTCACTTAACTTCTTAAAATAACTGAAAACACAAAATTCTATTCATAATTTCTCATTGTCAATGAACCCTCAAGATCCACACGTCGAAATATTGCAGTTGTGTTTAAGAAAAAAAAATTAATTTGACAAAATAAAAAATTGTTTTCGTCATTATTAAAACAAGAAACACAACCTCTGTTTAATTAAAAGCATAAAGCCGTTAACTTAATTCGTTTAGCTGCATTTTTTACCTATTTTGATGATTTTTCTGACATTATTGAAACTGTTGTTATATGTGAGAATACTGTAAAAAGGTTTAATTCTTATTTGACCAGCAATTTCTTAATCTTAGCCTCCTTCTGTTCCAAATCCAAGAATAAGTTACTTTATAAAAAAAAAAAAAACCTTATTCTACGTACGACGTTACGATACATCGAAACTGCCTGCTTTTTTGTTCATTGAATGTAAATCTAAACCCAGTCGTTGCTGAAAATTCTTTTTCCTTTCGAGACTATAACTCAATTAATCTTGATTCTTTGTTTAATGACCTGTCTCTTATAATTTGGTCTGAATGTTGGCTGTTTAGCTCTGTGAATGAAAAGCTGGATTCTTTAATGTACAGAATTGTTTCATGTTCAAATTATGTTTAGCACGACATTCCAAGCAGCTGTGGAATAATTTAAGACCAGCTGCGGTATGCAATGGGAAATCTGAAAATTGTCGTATTGATCCGGGTATTCTGAATGACTATTTTAGTAGTAGTTTAGCGTCTGCTGATGATATGTCTGCTGTAGTTGCAAGGGTCTATGTTTCTGAATGCCCATTTGTGTTTGAGATTATTTCTGTGGGTGAAAGTGATGTTGCTCGCTGTGTCAACAAGATAAGGTCAATGCTGTCGGAGAGGATGGAGTTCCTATTAAATTTATTAAACTTATTTTGCCTTTCATTCTAAGCCCATTGACCCATATAATTAACCATTGTTTAACGAGCTCCTGCTTCCCCAATATTTGGAAAGTAGCGACGATTATCCCTATAGCTAAAAAGTCCAATGCTAATGCACCGTCTGATTTCCGTCCTGTAAGTTTGTTGTCGGCTTTATCAAAGGTAAGTGAATCTCTCATGACTGAGCAAATCTCAGAACACGTCAGAAATTTGACCTTATTTCCCCACTCCAATCTGGTTTTCGGCCTGGACACAGCTGCTCCACTGCTGTTGTTAAAATATTGGATAAGAGAGTCATTTGATATGGGACACTTGAGCCTGCTTTGTCTGTTAGATTTTTCTAAAGCATTCGATTTTTTAGATCACTTATTACTATGTGAAAAGTTATAGTTGAATTTTGGATTTTCCAGCTCGGCGGTCCGTATGTTAAATAGTTACTTGGTTGGAAGGTCTCAAAGGGTTAGGGTGGGAAACAGTGTGACTGCATTCAGTAATTTAACCTATGGGGTGCCTCAGGGCTCAGTACTTGGTCCACTTTTATTTACACTGTTCATAGATGACATTTTCAGTACGTGTCGTCATGTTACCATGCATGAATATGCTGCTGACCTTCAATTGTATTTGTCCAGACCTATTGGTCTCATTGATGATTTATGTGCTAGGGTAAACGAAGACTCGATCATAATAGCAGAATGCGCTATAGCTAATAGGCTGAAGCTCTACTCCCAAAAATCATATGCCGATTTCCAAGTCTTATTACCCTTCCTCTGAGATACCAACAATTTCACTAAATGATACAAAACTAAAATTTGTTGAAAAGTAAAAAACGTTGGATATCACTAAACTCCGTACTATCCTGTGAGGATCGCATAAATTCAGTGGTGAGTAAGGTATTCTATATCTTACGGAATTTGAGGAGGACTGCATCATTTGTGCCTATTGAGACCAGAAGGAGGTTGGTGCTTTAGCTTATAATGCCGATTATGACTTACTCAAATCTTGTTTATGGTAGACTTGTCTCCGGTTCCAGGCATAAGTTGCAAGTTGCATTCAAAAATGCTACAAGATATGTGTATGGTATATGAAAGTTTGACCACATCAGTCAGTTTTGCAATCAAGTCCTTGGTAGCAATATTTTTAATTATTTGGATGCTAGAAATTGCATATTTCTACACAACTTGATATGCACACGAACGCCTAATTATTTGTTTGTAAAGTTGAAGTTTTCTAAATCGAGGAGAAATATGAACCTCTTAGTCCCTAATTACAAGTATTTAAACTCGAATAGACTCTTTTTTTTGAACGCCATCAGGTTGTGGAATTCGTTGCCTTTGGCAATTAGGAGTAACTCAAGTAAGCACAACTTTAAGCAATAAATTTTTCACTACTTCTCTTAATGCTATTTTTTTTCTCTTTTCTACTTTTCTAATTTTTGTTTATTCATTGTCTTTCTGATCTGACTTTTCCTTATTTCAAAAAATATATTTATTTTTTAATTTAATTATTTATTTATTCAATTATTTATATGTTTAATTATTTATTTTCTTCTATATCTTAACTTATTTATATGTCTGATCTAATAATTTAGTTTCATTTAATTTACATTCTTACTCTAAGTTTTAAGTAATTTTTGTTGTATATAATTCATTGTTATTCTGATATTTCTTGCCGTATTTAAAAGACCCTTTATATGTCTTATATGTGAACGCTTTTTAAAATAAATTATTAATTAAAAAAAAATTAGAAATTAAAAGGTTGCTTTGGTGAGTCAGTTAACACCATTGGCATCTTTGCTAGTCTCGAACTCTTGTTAGCCTGACATTTTGGGCAACTCTTTCACCCCAATTCTCAATAACTTTCCGCCGTGAATTTTTTCACTTTCCGCTTTCCGCATATTCACATTTCACATTTCAATTTTCGAACTTACGAAAAAATCCGCAAAAGAATTCCGCATCCGCAATCCACGGTATTCTAAAGAACATAAATTCGCGGAAGTTTTTCACATTTCACATAATTTTATTCGCCAACATTTTTGATGTGAAATTAGAGGAATCTTGTGAGTATTTAATTAAAACCTCTTAAAAATCCAATTCTTTTAATAAAATGGGGTTATAATTTAAGTTGATGAATTCAAATATGTCTATCTCTGATTTTTTTTTATTTATTTCCGGGCAAACACAAGAAAAATGTAAGTTTTTAATGCACAAGGTATGTACTCGTATATTTGTAAATTGTGAAGCGCAAACACGCAGTTAGCTTCACTATTGGAGCAATTGCAAATTTCTTCTTCCTCTGTTGCAAAGCACCCGTTAAAATTTGAAGTAATTATAGGAAAGCATCCCCATTTTCTCTGTAGTATTTATGAAATTTTAAAATGCAAGAACATTGTATATTGTTGCTAAAAGTACCAAGATTAATTTACACTTACAGTGATTCAGTTAATTCAAGACGGTTGGAACTGTCCCTGAAATTTCTCCTTCTAAATGCTACCACTGCTTCTGCTTCCTCTGCAACCAATCTAAACGCAATACTATGCATATTTATTATTAATAACAATAATATAACAATCCACTGAAGCATATATTTTGAATCCCTTTATGATTTTTTTAAACCTTTTGCGAGTTAATTATAAAACCAAATCACATAAGAAACTCAGCTGTTTGTTAGTTCGAAGTGTGGTTTAAAACTTCACTACGAATTCCGAATCCTCATACATTGAGAATAGGCGGAAAAAATCCGCACGGAAAATAAAATCCGCGTGCGTATTTAGAATTAGGGTGTTTACATATTTTTTTTGGTCTCAGAGCATACCTTTCTATTTGTATACTCGCCTAATTCTGTCATGGGTTTTCCAGCATCCCTGGTATCTACCTAGAGGTGAATCATGGAAACCCTTTAATACTGCCTGAATATCTTTTTCATCCTCCAGCCATTCCACACTACTGGCTGATTGATTATTGGCCTCACTACCCGCATCACTCACATCTCTTGTCGCATCACTTTTACCCTCTTGACTTCTCCCGGCTTTCTCCATCTCTGACTTTGGTTTGGCCCTATTTTGCACTACTGCATCCGCATTTAGATTCTTTTTTCCAGGTTTGTATATGATTTCAAAATCATACTCAGACAATTTGTGACTGAACCTGGCTAGCCGAGAGTTAGCAATTAACTTCCGTGAGCCAAATTTCCTCTGCTTATTATATTTGGTGGTGGTTTCAGTCACCCTCCTTAAGCTTTTACCCATCTTCAACTTATTCAAAATCGATTCTGTTGAGATTGTGATACACTGGGTGGACATTGTAATATAAAACTGTCCAATGCAAAATATGACTCCGCAAGGAAACTTGTTTATTTTCGTTGCTTGTCAATAACTCATCCACAACGCGTTCAAATGCCGCGGGCATATCCCGTTTCGCAAAATTAAAATTACTTCCGTCGACATTCATCCCCAATCTAATATGTTGGCATCCTTGGGGTCACCAACTTTAGATAACTGCCAAAAATCTCTGTTTTTCAAAAACGCATCTTTCCGAATACTACGTTGGTCTTTTAGTCCGCACCGTCTTCCGATATCCGCTGTTCCCGGAACTTCCTGCTTCGCTTCACATCATCAGAGCTATATAGAGAACACCTATAATAATTTTCTTAATTTTCTAGTATACATTTTAGTTTGGTATTTCTTCTATGTTTAATTTTTGTCAAACATTTCATAAGTCAATTTAATATATGAATTTCAAAATTATATAATATTTAAATAAAGACACTATATGTACTATATATACTCTTGGGTATAATTTTCCAATTTAGTATGATTTTTGTTTTTTTTTATTATAACACTTATTTCATTACAAATTTATATTTTAAATAATTAATTTTTGTAACTCTAATTATTTTCTAAACTACTTTTGTTTCTAATGTGAACTTTGCACAGATTATAATTTTTTTAATTTTAACTTTTCTTAAACATACGCTATTCCTGAATATATAAACAAAAAACAATATTTCTACAACATGCTTATTCTATAATTGAATGCTATATCATTCAATTTGCGTCCACTCGTCTTTTCCCCCTACATTCTTGGATTCGCTACTGCATCCTAGAGGAAAAGAGGACCGGACTATGTGTTTTCATAGCCATTTAGGGCATTAGTTTCGCTTCGATTAATTTTTCGTGCTCTTTTTCAACACGTGAGTTATCACTCATTTCAGTTTTGAACCAATTCATTGGTCCTCCGACTAAAACCAGATTATATAAAATAATCCCGTTTGTGTCAAAACTTTGTCCATTGCATGACTATATCTTTCATCGCATACAATTACTTTTAATTTAAATTTACTTCTAGCCTGATGTGTATATATCCATTAACGATTCTATTTTCCATCCTGTAATTAGCTCGTATATGAATACATACATACATTAAAGGCGCTTTAAATTACCTAGAATTAATTGCTTATTTTCCCAATCAACCTATACATTTTTTTTTTTATATCCCAACGTATACATTTATTCAAATTTCCATACGCTAATTTCCTAATCAATAAACAGTTAAAACTATGTACGAGTATATCTACATATAGCCTGCTGCAGTATCTGCAAATTCCCAATTCCTAATCATATGTCCCTACATACTTACTTATATGGCCATACCTATTCCTATAACTAGAATACTTACTTCTTTAAATATTCCCTCGTACATTCATTCTGTACATTATACAGTTACATACATATATATTTACTTCACCAACGGTGCCGGCGCTACTGCTTTCATTTCATTAACCGCCGTATGTATGTATGTACATATTTGAAATTAAGTTTTATATTACTTACCCACGACTGTCGTACTATTTTATTTTATTTTTTTAAATACGTGCAATGAACCCGTTTATTATTATTTAATATGTAAAAAAAAATATATATTTTCCTCTACTGTCTTCATTCGGCAATAGTGCTTAATAAGCAGATTTTCATTACGTCAATTTTACTTGCCCGAGTTTAAGTGGCACACTTTTACTGGCATTGACTTTGAAAATCGGCGCTGCGTGTGTTATTTGATACACAGACATACATGTTTACATTGTTACTCTTGTGTTAACATTTGTAAAACACTATTAACACATGTCTTTAGTTGTGTGGTCTAATGTGGAATAATTTCAACAAATTATTATGTAGCTTTTTATTTTTTCCTTTAATCGTTACGACTGTTGTAACTGGGCTTTGGATCTCTGCTACTACATACGGACCTATCCACACAGGTGGGAATTTGTTTTTCCTAGCCTGATTCTTCATGAGTACTTGATCACCCATGTTAAAAACGACTGGGTTTAGTACCTTGTTATAGGCTTCCCTGGCTACTCGTTTAGCACAATCCTGGTTTTCTCTGATCAACTCGTGCGCTCGCTGTAGCTGATACTTTTGCACTTTATTCGGGTCATCAGCATTGTACACTGGCGCACATTTGCGCTTCAGATTTGCTGGCATGTTAAAATCAAACCCGTAGAGCGTCCTGAACGGAGTTTGCTTCGTTGATACATGTACCGTATTAGTGTGTACATGCATTGCAGTGGTCAACCATTGATCCCAATTCGAGCCGTCTTCCTTGGCAAAACTGCGCAAGTACTCGGCCAGTGGTCGATGACTACGTTCCAATGAGCCATTCGCCTGTGGATGATATGGTGTTATGTCCAACTTCTTGATTCCCAGCATTTTACACGTTTCTGAGAATTATTTCGATTCGAAATTTGAACCATTGTCGGTTATCAAAACCTTAGGTATGTTGTATCGTGCTATAATTTCATCAAAGAACGCTTTGGCTACCGTACCCGCTTCAGCATCGGGTATAGCCACGCACGCCATATACTTTGAGAAATCATCTTGGAACGCCAATATGTACTTGTTTCCCGAAACTGTCTCAGGTAGAATACCTACAATATCCATATGAACTTTATCAAGTGGCTGTTTTGGTGTGTCAGTTAACACCATTGGCATCTTTGTTAGCCTTGAACTCTTATTGGCCTGACATTTTGGACAACTCTTTATATATTTTTTAATGTCCTTGAGCATACCTTTCAATCCGTATACTCGCCTAATTCTGTCATGAGTTTTCCAGAACCTCTGGTGTCCTCCTAGAGGCCATGATTCGCCTCACCCTTTAACACAGCCTGGATATCCTTTATATCCTCCAGCCATTCCACACTGCTGGCTCTTTGTTCGGGGGCATCTTCACCCGTCTTGTTAACATTTCTTGTTGCATCAAATTTTTTCCCCTTGAATTCTCTCGGCCTTCTCCTTATCTGACCGTGCCTTGGCCCTCGTTTGCACTACTGATACCTTCTGTGCCTGCGGTACTCTGCTGAGTGCATCCGCATTCAGATTCTTTTTCCCAGGTTTGTATATGATTTCAAAATCATACTCAGACAATTTGTGTCTGAACCTAGCTAGCCTAGACGTTTGGTCTTTCAAATTGGCTATGCCTCTCAACGGCTGGTGATCAGTGTATATCTTAAATGGGCGTCCTAGCAGATCTGCCCTAAAATTCTTCGTAGCCCGCACTATGGCTTGAAATTCTTTCTCTATTATGGAGTATCTCTTCTCCGTATCGCTAAACGCCCTGCTTGCGAATGCTATTGGTCGGTCATTACCGACTTCCCCTTGTGACAACACTGTCCCAATGCTTCATTGCTAGCATCGGTGGTCAACAAAAATGTTTGCTGAAAGTCGGGTTACGCCAAAATCGGTGGCGAGCTAAATATCTCTTTTAGCCCCTCGAATGCTTGCTGACAACTCTCTATCCTTTCGAACTTTGCTTCTTTTCGTAGCAGCTAATTAATCGGCAACGCAATTCCGGCTAGTCCTTCTACGATCTTTCTGTAATAGTTCACTAGTCCTAGGAATGCTTGCACTTCTTTTCTATTTTTTGGAATTGCCAAATTCATTACGCATTCTACCTTCTGCGGGTCGGGTGGTGTTCCTGCCTCTGAGCAACGATGACCTAAATAAAACACCTCTCTTCGCAAAAATTAACACTTCACCGTGTTCAATTTCAAATTGTGTTCTTGTAATTTCTGGAGCACCTTTCACAAGCATTGCGAATGCTGTTGTAAGTTCTTTCCATAAATTGGAGATACACAAAACAAGCTCGCCCTTGTAAGCCTGTAAGCACATGATTCCTTAGCCGTTGGAAGGTAGCCGGTGCTCCTGTCAAACCAAACGCCATTCTATTAAACTTATAATGCCTAAACCGTTGCTAAACATTGTCTTTTGCTTATCTTGGGTATCCACCAGAACTTGGATGTAGCCACTTGCTAGGTCAAGTATACAAAAATATTTACCGCGTCCCAATTGATCCAGGATTTCTTCTATCCTTGGTATCGGGATTATCTGCTTGATAGTGGTGTCGTTCAATTTCCTAAAATCGACAACCTTTGTCCACTTTTTCTGACCCTGAGCACCCCTTCTTTGGTACCAAACTTATTGGTGCGTTGCAAGGCGAGATTATATTATCATTTAAAATTCCTTCCACTTGCCTGTTTACCTCATCTTTGTGAGTTTGTGGCAATCTGTACTGATCTCTCCCATATATACGCCCTCCGCCAGCTGTTGCTTGTGCAAAACAACTGGCCGAAGCTTCGTGGTCACACGGAGAGTAATTACTCTCGTCGACCTGGCGTTTACTACCTCCGTACTACTCTTCTTAACCCTATTCACGGTTCCTTCCTGCCATGAATTTAATGGAAGGGTAAGGATTAGATTATTATTATGATCATAAAACGATAACTGTTTCTCTAGCGTTTCCAATATGGTGCGGCCCCAAAGACTATCGCGGCCAATTATCCCATCCACCGGGATACCTTCCTTATCCAATTCCACTGCGTGCACTCTAAAACTCATGCCCTTAACTTCACTGTGCTCTATTCTGAGCGACTTCACTGTCCTGATGCAACCTCCAATCGCTCCGTTAAGCTTTCTTACATAATATGTGTTAACATCCAGTCCTTTCCGTAAAACACTAGATTTTACGAGGCTGGTGTCCGCCCCTGAGTCTACCAAAAACACTAGCTTTCCACTAGCTGCTCGCTTGTAGGGTATCTCGATGAAGGCATCACCTATCCTGCTCACCACGAAACAACGTCCTTTTGTTTCCAAAATGGACGCGTATCTACTTCCTAGCTTTACAAATTTTTTCCTCCATGCACCACAGTTATCCTTTACGATGCTATACTCCCTAAAATTTATCATCATTATCTTAACTATAAAGTCCCGTATCGCGTTCGCGGCGATTGGCCTATACTTTCTAACCTTATTAAAACTTAGCCTAAGTACTAGAATCATAACAGTTACCCAAACCAAAACGCAATTCAAAATTTTTTCCAGAAGAGATTGTTGCTCCTCCGTATCTTGAACCATAGTCCTTACATTACTCGGTATGTGGTATTGGATAGCCACTTGCTCCTCCTTCTCCTGGAATGTAGTTCTAACATTACTGGTCACACTCCTACTCTGATCCCATTTTGTGTCTCCTTGGCACTGTCGACTTGCCTCTTGACCATATGTTTGGCATTCCGAAGAGTAAGGCGTGTTTTTGCGTGTAAAGCATTCATCCCTTGTATGACCTGACTTATGGCAGAATGAGCAAATGGCTCTTCTTTGCTGGAATCTCTCGACTAGGAATCCTTGGTCTCTTTGTTGTGGAAATTGGTCCATCAATCTACCGACTTCACTTGTGTTCCGTTGCTGTACTGGACCTACCTCTGCAGTCGCTTTAGTCCAGCAGATTCCACCTGTTGTCGTTCGTTGTTGTATTGCTTCTTCAGCGGAAGAGACCACTTCAACTAACTCTGCCATACTCCTCTGCGTTAGATTAAGTGTGTAATTTCCTAAATCTCTATTTATTAGGCCTGCTTTGAACACTGAAATCATAGTTCGTTCTACTCGAGCCTTGTATGCTGCAATGTTTCCTGGAAACTGCCTGCTGGCTTCCGTCTCAGCAGCGTTCCCCTAAGATTAAAGCCTTCGTCCCCAAGCTCTCAGGTCCTCCCCGGGCTTATGAGTGGACTCCTGAATTTCCTGTATGAGATAGTCGTACGACTTTTGTTTTAAATATGTTCGATGCAAAAGTGCATATAACTCTGACAGGGTGCTTACTGAGCTATGCACTAGTAAATCAAAAGCATCACCTGTGGTGCTTTGTCTAATACACTTTATTAAGTGTTCCCCGTCTGCTATGGGAAGTGATGTGCTAGCTCACAACCTTCTTTAAAGCGCCTGATCTCAGTTCTCAGATGATCCAACTCGCCAACTGAGAACATGGGCACCAATTTCTCTACCGCATGAGTAACTTCCAGAATGCCCATTTTACATCTGGTTTTCCTTATCCACTGCTTCGTAGGCCTTCAATGATTCGTTAACTTTATTAGATAATTGCATCGAATGCCAATTTATAAAACCATAATCTCATTATGACTACGCAGTTTTTTTTAACAATACATACGAGTATTTAAAAAAAAAAAATGTACTTCAACTCAAAAATTGTTTTCAAATTTTTTTTATGCTGGCAACATTATCAGATTTCTTAATCTCATGATTCGACCATGACAAAATTATTAAAAAACATTCCACTGTAAATTCTATCCTTATATATATTTTTTCTTTACTTGTTTTATATCATAAGTTCCATATCCGCTGTCTACCGACCATTGAGTCCATTAAGTCCTTACATTAATACATTAAATTGGTCCTTGACTACTTTACAGGTCCTCCGTGACTTCCTCACATGTATCCTAACTTGTTCGCCCAACTCCAATTGTCCTTTCACCATCTTTAATCCTCCCAAAAGTCCATATAATAAGGCTATATGTTCGACAAAATCCGAAATTGGCTTTACAGACAAAAGTGTCCTGATTTATTCCCGGTAATTTGAATCCATATTTAAAAATTAACCCGTAACGTAGACGCAATGTAATAAGAATATTCATATTTTCCTAATACCCTAAGCTCATTTTATTTAATTCCGTGCATAAATGTGAAAAATATGTATTCAAAAATATCCCTAACGATCAACAAACACAAATCCCCTACCAAAAAAATCCTCACAGGTAAGACGACATAAATAGACTGTCCGATCATACTGATGGTTTCTGTTTGCCCATACAAAGTTGCGTGCAACAGCGCAATCGCGCCTGTATGTTGCTACTTCTTTGACCAGCGCTACGGCGCCTTCAGGGTCGCAGAAGTATCTACTTATAATACGCTATTATACTTGTACTCACCATTGTCCTATTTGGTGACATCTCGTCTGTTGCAGGATGCTCAGGCTGCTTCAGGGTTCTTTGCGCTGGGTTTCCTCCAGATTGGATGCAGGATGGTTTTTGCCTGCTTCAGGGTTCTTTGCCCTGGGTTTCCTCCAGATTTGTTGCAGGAGGACCTGACTGCTTCAGGGGTTCTTGCCCTGGGTTTCCTCCTGTAGGTCGTTTTGACCGGCTGCGTTACGTTGGCAGCTTTGGGGCTACAAATATCGGATGAGTCAAAATTTTGGGGTCCGTGGTTGTCAGAGCTTTTATTCTTAAAATCATAAGTCTGATATACTATTTGCAATAAACCTTTCTGGTGTTCCAGTTACGCATCTGTTGATTGGTGTTAGTTGGTTAAGCCAACTGACCTACTCGATATAAAAATGTCGATGGTGCATTCTAAATTCCAATGCCTTTCGTCAACTTGATTGCGGAACTGTGACACCCTAAAAGTTCACATAATGAATGGAATAATTATCAACGCACCCTAAAAGGATGTGCGTGAATATAACTTAAATGTTAACTACACCAAATGTGTAGAATCTGTTAGGAGTGGGTGCTGTGAGTCAACTACGATTGATTCTGCCTCACAACAGTGAACGGTTCTTACCCATGGTTTACCTTCAAGGATGTAAGGACTATAAAAGCGCAAAATCGGCTCCGTTCCAAACGGAAGAGTTGTCCAACCATTGAAAACTGGAATAAGTTTAATGCTGTGCTTAATGGGACCACTCTTTTTGTCAGAGTTTGCAATTTGCAGTAAGAATACAAATATATATTCGGAATATTCGTTCAAATGCCGTCGGCGCTGATGGGATACCAATAAGATTCGTTAAAATTATTTCCCCGAGATATTCTGCATCCTCTGACGCACATATTTAACCACTGTTTTATAATTTCTTGCTTTCCGAAGCTGTGGAAGATTGGAATGGTTACTGCTGTTCTTAAAAATAGATTTGCTGTGGATGTAGGGGACTTCAGACCTATAACTATTTTGGTATCTCTGTCAAAAGTTTGCGAATCAATTATGGCTGAGCAAATGTCAAAACACTTAAAGAAGAAAAATCTTCTTTCTCCTTTTCAATATGGATTTCGACCAAGACATAGCTTTTCGACAGCGATGTTGAAGATAATGGAAGACATACGCGCTTACTATGATTTATATCAAGTAAAGCTCCTATGCCTTTTAGAATTTTCAAAGGCTTTCGACAATGTTGATCATGAAATCCTATATAATAAGTTAAGATTCGTGTATGGTTTCTATGATAGTTCGGGTCTCCTCATAAGTGGATACTTGAGGGATAGGGTACAACGAATAAAGGTGGGTAATACACTTTCGCAACTTAAACCATTGACATTTGGTGTACCACTAGGATCCATTCTTGGCCCCCTATTATTTTCCGTTTTCATTAATGATATTTTTACTGTATGTAGGGATGTGAAAATGCATGGGTACGCTGACGATATTTAATTGTACTTCTCACGTCGCGTGCGTCTTATTGAGGATTTAAGTCAAAGATTGAATGACAACCTGAACAGCTTAAATGATTGGGCCTTGAAGAACAAACTGAACTTAAGTCCAGGTAAATCATTAATTGTACCTCGTTCTAAAAATAGTGTGGATTTCAACGATATTCCTCCAATTTATATAGGGAACATTCAGTTAAAATTTGTTAATAAGATATGTAACTTGGTTTTTATATTAATTATACTTTTACTTGTACGGATCACGTCAGCAATGTTGTCAGTGCGGTTTTCTTTGTTTATCTGCGGATTATACTTCTCAAGCACGAGAAGAAAGCTTGTTATGCAATTGGTTCTGCCTCTTATGTTACGGGCTAAGCAGGTTTGAGGGTCTTTCTGGATGGCGTACTAGTATTCTCGGTTGTACCATAGGTGACTATCTGATCATTAGGAATTGCATTTTCCTTCATTCCCGCACTCCTGAATACCTCTTTGAGAAGTTGCAGTTTAGCCAGTCTGGGCGGAGTAAATCCTTAATAATTCCGCGTTTTAACTATCTAAACTCCACCAGCTACTTTTTGATTAGTGCCATCAGATTATGGAATTCTCTGCCAATCTACATAAGAAAGACGGTGAACTGTAGCAATTTCAAATCTGCTATTTTTGAACATTTCGCTGGGCGGATAGAGCTAGGCGAGTAACCCAAACAACTCACTACTTTGTAATTCATCTCCTAATTCTATTTCTATCCTTTTTCCCTTTGTTAATGATATGTTTCCTTTATTTGTACTGTATTGCCTTTTAAATTTTTAAGTTTTAAAGTTTTAAGTTTTTAAATGTAATTGCTAGCTAGCTATATTCATATTGTTATGATAATTAGATTTAGAATGTTGATTGTACTCAAAAAGACTTTGTCTTATTGTACTTGCAATTGAAATTGATATTGCAATTACCTTCCACGCCTCCTTCTTGAAATTGTAACCTCTCTCAAAAGCACAAAATTAGTATACCCTTTACACCTTTTTTAAAGTTAAGGGTATAAAGAATATATTGAAAAGAAGAGGGAAGAAAGTGTAAATTATACAGTGAATAATTTGTTTAGAAGCCATTAGTTTTGTAGAATGTATGCAAAAAAATTGATATATGTATAAGAATTAAGATTATAATACCGTTTCCACTAGTACAGTAAGCATTTTTTTTGTCTCCGTGAACGGGAACCCAGCCTGATTGAGGGAGCTCCTTCTGTTCCAAGAAATCTCAGTTGTTATTGTTGTATATGATTATATGGTAGGTAGGTAGGTAGGAGTGGCCGCCCAGTTTGCCAAAAGCTCACTTGAGCACACATAATGGCCCATTGTGATACCATTGTGTTGCGCCGTTCAAGCACTGTCTAAAAAGTTCTCATACTTGGGATGGTGATAGTCAGCGCAAGGACAGCGCCTGGAAAGGCACTACTCCCCCGTCATGTTTCAGGAAACCATCCTGATACTTTGATGAACCTGGCTATGTCCCTAATATTAATGGATGACAGCTCTGTCAGGCTTGTAAGAAATGGGGCACCAAAGGTGCGAATTCTTCTTCTGCTCAGGGATGGGCAGTGGCATAAGAGGTGGAAAACCATCTCGTCCTCCTCCTCGAAGCCACAGCCTCGGCAAAAGTCATTTGAGGGTAGGCCCAGTCTTTCTGCGTGCTGTCCCATTATGCAGTGGCCGGTCAAAACCGACACAGTTGTCGACAGTGATACGCGATCAAGTCGAAGAAGTTGATTGGTTCTGTTTTTGTCCATTCTTGCCCAAGTTAGTCTATCCGTCTGGCAGGATTCCTCGTTAGCCCAGGATTTGTAGGCGTCAGTCAGATATTTCCGTTTGATTTCGAGGTTGGCTGTTGCCAGTGGAATGCCGATGTTTACTGATGGGTGAATGTCCTGCCTTGGCAAGTTCGTCCGCCTCGCAGTTTCCGGATTTCGCTATGTCCGGGAACCCAGACTAGGTGCACCCGAGAGTAACTTGCGAGCTCATTTAAAGATGCTCGACATTCATGAACTAGTCTTGATGTGACCGTGGAGCCAAAAAGAGATTTAGGGGCGGCCTGGCTGTCTGAGAAGATAGATACGTCAACTGCGCCGATATCACAGCTCAGCATTAATTTGGCTGCGTGGTAAATGGCCATGACCTCAGCCTGAAAAACGCTGCAATGATCTGGGAGACGTATTGAGATGTTTAAGTCCAGCTTGTCGGAATAAATACCGCTGCCGACTCTACCTCCAAGCTTGGAACCGTCGGTGTAGATTTCGACTGTTTCACCGACGATTAGGTTTTCTGAAGTCCAGTCGTTTCGACTTGGAATAGTGAGGTCGAATTCCCTGTTCAAATCGGGATAGACCGACATATAATCGGTAAAATTGGGGACAGGTGGATCCTGATTCAGAATTGAAGCATGGCCTGTCAGGGTTATGCGCCAGTGCGAAAGAGCGTTAAGTCTAATCGCTGTCAGCTTGACTTGTTGCTTAACCAGGATCCCCGAGGAGATCAAGGGCTTTCGTAGGTGTGCTACGAAGAGCGCCAGTGATCAGTAGAGCAATGGATCTTCTGATTTTATCGAGGGGTTTGATATTACAGGCTTTTTCGAGAGCTTGCCAACAGAAGACCGACCCGTATAACAGGTTTGGTTCAACGATGGCCGTGTAGAGCCAGAGCACGACTCGAGGACGAAGTCTCCATCGTGCACCATCTGCTCTTTTACAGCAGTATATAGCGCATGTTGCCTTACGTGCCCTCTCAGCTAGATTGGCTTTCCAATTAAGCTTTGGGTCAAGAATCAGGCCTAAGTACTTAACGTGTGGGCTAAAAGAGAGCGGAGTGCCGTTTAGACTAGGCATTGTAAACTTTGGAATTTTGTACTTCCTAGTGAAAAGCATAGTCTCGGTTTTGGATGGGTTAACCCCAAGTTCGAATTCGCGACACCAGTTCGACACAATAGAGAGTGAATAGTTAAGTTTTTCAGAAAGGGTTTGGGGGAATTTGCCGGATGCCGTGATTGCTATGTCGTCCGCATAGGCTATCACTTTGCATCCAGTAGCTTCCAATCTCACCAGTAGTGTGTTAACTGCCAGGTTCCAGAGGAGGGGTGATAAAACACCCCCTTGTGGCGTGCCCCTGTTAACCACCCTCCTGGATTGGGCACTGCCGATCGTGGAAGTGATGATTCTAGATTTTAGCAGAAGCTCTATAAATTTAAGAAGGCCTGAATTCAGGTTAAGGTTATAGAGTGCGGAAATAACAGCGTTGGGGCATACATTGTTGAATGCTCTATCGATGTCCAGAAATATGGCAAGTGTGAATTCCTCGTACGCCAAGGATTCGTAAACTTGAGAAATGCGAGAATGAAGTGCTGTTTCAACCGATTTGCCCTTAGAGTAAGCTTGTTGAGATACTGAGAGAAGAGAAGGGATGATCGATGTCCTGATATGTAGGTCAAGAGCTCTTTCTAGAACCTTAAGAAGAAAGGATGTTAGACTTATGGGTCTGTAATCCTTAGGTTTGGTGTGTGAGGCCTTCCCAACTTTTGGGATGAAGACGACCCGAACCGTGCGCCAGCGTAAGGGAATATATTGCAATCTGAGGTTTGCATTATATATTTGTAGCAGCCAAGGAAGGATAATCTCTTCCCCATTTTGGATATCGGCAGGAATGATGCCGTCCGGTCCGGGGGACTTGTATGGCTTAAAGGTTTGAATGGATCACTCAAGGTGACTTTTTGTAACTTGGAATGTGGGGAGGCTCTCATGGGAAACCTGCTCCACCTGGTAGAGTGCTGGATCCGCTGAGGCTAAACTCCCTGGGAAGTGGGTGTCTGGTAGGATATCAAGGGTTTCGGTGCTTGAGTGAGTCCAGCTGTCATCTGGTTTTTGGATACAGTCAAGGGCTTTGTGAGAGGAGTGGAGAATTTTACGAAGACGGCTAGCCTCGGACGTCGATTCAATGCTTTCGCAAAATTCCCTCCATGACGCTCGTATCCCTCGCCTAATGGCGTATTTAAACTCTTTTTGTTTATTTTTGAAAGGGGCCCAATCAGCAGTAACTTTAGCTTTGTTGAAAAGCATTCTACAAGTTTTGCGAAGACTTGCAATTTCCTAGTTCCACCACGGAGGTTTAGGATTTGCCCCGTGGTTCGGGAGTGATGCAAGAAATATGAGTGGCGGCAAAGGGGTGAGAGCCGGGCCCGAGCAGCTAGGCTCATTGGCAGTGGCTTTTGGGGCAGCACCAGCTGGGGGAGGCTGTTGGGGGCTTGGGCTTCGCACTTGTAGATGCGGAGAGTGATGGCTCCAAAGCCATAATTAATCACCCCCTCGCGGGAATTAATGGGAACAAAGGATTGCTTGTTCAAAATGATGGTGACCTCACGCAAAGTGCCAGTCTGGTCACCAACTTTCGCGACGTTCCAGCCATCGGTGGGAAGATCGGTATTGCTGAGCTTGAGGATCTTTAAGATTGCCTCAGGCTCAGAGGGCTCGGCAGGAAACCATGGTTTGGAGCGAGGGCGTTGGAGAACCTGGTCCAAAGGTACCGCATTGAGCGTTGCACCCGGCGAGATCTCACCTACCCTATTGATCGCTACCTTATATAGATCCGCCGAGCGTTGGTCCGAGCAAGATATGATCTTAATATGTCCTTGATACCACCCTGCGTTCCGGCAGCTGGACCAGGGTTGAGGCACAAACCTAAATGAAAATTGGTAACAGTGACATTTCGAACTGTCTCCAGCCAGGTAGCCAGCCTTACGCGCTTTGGGATGCTTTGGGTGGATTGGCCCGGGCGATCGGCTTATCTCTGCCGCTTGGGGTTACCGGCTGCATGTGCAGTGGAGGAGTGGACGCATATCAGCGTGTGCCTTTGCCCACTCAAGCTTGCCCTTGTCGTATTCTATATACGAGTATATAAATCGTATTTAATTGTATAGAAAAAATGGAAGGAGAGGATGCAGGGCTGAGGGAGCGCGGAATGGGGCGGACTCGCTGGCGGGGCTGCGGTAATAGCGCCCAACAACCAAGGAAGGAACGTCGAGGCTGAGTTGCGTGTGGTAGTTAAAAAAAGGAGGAAAACGTTTACTCACTAGTACATAGATATAAAAATTAAAGGATTTTTTTAACACCCTCGACAGTGGCCACCACACTGAATACGATGAATTGGGGTAGGTAACAAATATTATAATAGTTTTATTAGTATTACTATTATACTATTATTATTATTATTATTATTATTACTATTATTTTGAATATTATTGTTTAATAACTTCATAATAAACTACATACGAGTATGTACATATGTAATTGAGAAAACACCTACACAGTGATGGTCGGGGCTCTTAACCCGCCACACTGCATCGGGGGGAGCAACAATAAAAAATAAAAAAGGAAGTAAATTGTTAGGTATCAATTTACTTGCTAACTCTATCTCATCATTTATTTTTTTCCTCAGCCGGTTACCATCTTTCCTGGAACCGCCAAGCGAGCACGCCCCATGTACACCACCTTAGCCTAATAATATTATATACACATGTGTATATAATAACATATAAATATATATTTCCTTTTTTTATATACTCGTATTACAAATATTTAATTTCTATAACCCAAAAATAATGTATATAAAATATAATATGATAAATAAGCAAATAATATATCTATATAGTAAAAGGCTAAGCGTATTTCTTTTCGTACACTTTACATAGTGGAAAATAAACGGATTTATATAACAACGGATTTATATAGCAAAAAACTAACACAACTAAAGATATCACTCAGAGAGAGGAGAAAAAAATGTGTTGCTTGAAAAATACATTTCCATACATACCAGAGAACACAGAGAAAGGAAAGTCTTATTCGCTGCCAGCGTCCATACTGGACACACCACGATTTTGAGTGGATACACCACCTTTCTGAGTGGATTCAACACGATTTTGAGTGGATTCGTGTACAACGTCCGTCTGCTTTATGTTGCTGCTTTGCCGTTTTACGTTTAAGTTTCTTTTCTCTGTGTTCTCTGATACATACATCTATTAATTGAGAGAAATCTTCTCTCTTTACTAATGTTGTATTCTTAACAAACTAAAAAGAGAAAATAGTGATTGGAAACAATTTAATTATTGTCGTCAGCTGAAAATCACTTAAAAGTAAATAATTAGAAAATGATAAATAGAAATGTGGTGAATTATTGTTCTGTTATTTGCCACATGGAGAATCAAAAAAGTTTCATTTTTCAGCGTACCTAAAGACGCAATAAAGCGAAATAGGTGGATCGTGGTTTGTGGCTTTAATTTGCAAGAAAAATCAAAAGTGTGAAAAACTTTTTGTGAGTAGTGACTTTATAAATACTCTGAAAGCCGCCACATCTAGAAAGTGCGACTGTTTCCTAATACATCGGAAAACCCTTTGCAGAAGCTTTCTTCATTGAAAAATGTATGCAATATTCAACAAGGACCAGTTGCTAAAAGAGCAAGACTCTTTCGATGTGCAGTTAGATTCTAATAATACTCAGTAAAACAAATTGGAAAAAATGATGAACTATTGTTTCATACAGTTATTAATGTAGATTGCTGAGTTGCAATGAAGCAGCATACACTTTATAAGAGGACGCCTTACAGTATGTAGCAGGTTAAATTATTCGAAGTCTGAACATAGTGAATACGAATTCGAAGGCAACACTTGGATATGGGTGGACCATATCGCAAAAGAAGGCCGTCAAAATCCTTCACAACAGTTTTTGTGCGGCACCAAATCATTAAAGGACATTTTTAAGAAGTTAAATGGTGATAAAATTGGACACCGCCATAAATTTCTTGATAAATTAATGGAATTGAGGACTGCAGTTAGTTTACCTAATGCCGTAAAAAACATTTTTTTAATTGTCGAATGTATTTTCGAATTAAATATTTAAAGTGATGATTAGAAACTCAAAAAACGAAATAAAGAATAATGGGTAACAATAAATTATTAAAAATATTATTTTGAGTTGTATGAGTTGTTGTATATGTATATATTTCGAAACTTAAAATTGTAATCTATGGTAGCACTAAGTAAATAATTTTGATTTTAAATAATAATAAAGGATAAAACAAAAAAAAAAAATAATAAAAGGCACTTGAGTTTCTACTTATAAGGAAAAAAAGTGCAAACCCAGATATAGCGGCGAAAATTTACAAAAAAGCAACACTGCATTTTGTTACTTCTGGAGATCGTGAAAGACCGATATTTGGAGAGCGGTCTTCTTTTAATAGTACCTTTCAAATGTATTTAACAAATTTGCTTGGATTTGTTGTGCACACAGAGGTTTATACAATCTTCAATGTTTGTTTTTATGCAAATATGTATGCACGAATAGATGGGAGTATTAAGCGGCCCATACACGATACATCAAAGTCAGTCAAATTACTCAATTATAATGGTACGAGTATGTATCACACAGACATGATTTCGCTGTGACGACTAATTGAACGTTGAAAGTCAAAATCATTGCAAAGAGGATTAATGAATAAGAGCTTGCAATTCGCTCCCCAAAAATGCACAGTTAACCATTTGTTCGATTCAAACCCACAGACTAAGTTCGTAGACGATTAATGCTATAGAGCTGTTGCTTCGGCTTCGAACCAATATGCGTTAGTCAAACATTTCATTTTTGTTGTTGTTGTCTAGTTAGCAGCTACTGGCATTTATTTGAAAATTTTAGATTTTAGGTTTTTCTGAGTATTGTTGATTTTGATTCGATAATAATAAATTAATAAACAGAACAAATTGCATGCATTGATTAAATTGTTTTATTATAGATTTCAATTTATGCATAAATACATACATATGTATAAACTACGTTACACGAAAAATTAAGTAATTTACTTAAAACAAATACATTTTTTCTCAAATCAAAAAACTTAAACAATATAGGGATAAATTTTCGTGGAATTAATAAATTTTTAATAAATTTCCAGTTTTCAATTAAAAAAATATGGTACAGTACTTGTCAAGTTAAAAAACAGTCTGTGTAAAGTTGCCACATAGTGTACACTGGAAAAATTCCCTCAAATAAGCGCCTTCGTTTTTATATTTCAGGCTCATGTCGACTCTGCTCAGCACTTCTTTTTGTTGAAGACTTCAATTGGTGTCTAATTTTTGTTAAATTACCCGCTTGGTCCCATTCTTTATCTAACATCCACTTAGATTTTTTTCTTATTAATGTTAGAATGAAAGTATTAAGGGCTGCCATTCTGCGTTCTAATCAAGGCTCTTGTTAATTCAAAATTCTGTTTTGAATTTGTGATTTGAATTTCCTGTACTTGAACTGTGAATTCACGATGATTAAATAATTCAAGAGTTTAATCTGAATTTGAGGTTTTGAATTTTCAGTACTTGAACTGAAAATTCACGACGAAACAAAATTGAAGTTAATTTAAACTGACCTTCTAGTACTTGAACTAGAAAACCACGAAGATATAATCATTCAATAATTGTTCTTTAGAGTTCTAATTTCGAACAGACTTTATTAAATCATTGCTTGCGTTTTTATACAAAATTTACATGTTAAAGTCAATACTATATAATACAAATAATACATATGATCAGCAATACTGTAGTTCGATGCACGTTGCACAACATATATGCTAGAGTAGCATATTATCATGAGACTAAAAACAACAAACTAACGTGTCGAATTTCCGTCTGCTTAATGTGCAAGAGAATTTAAACTGTTGTTATGCAAAGTGCAACGAACTTCTGTTATTAGATATTGACGCAAAGAATAAATGGAACAGAAATCAAAATTGCAGTATTAAACGAAACTTAAAAATATCGAATTAAAATATATGTACATTAACATGTTATGTTTTGCTGAACCAATTTGGATATACAACATCTGTCGTAATTAATATTTGTTGAATTATTATATCCTTTATACCAATTTGGTGGCAAATCTTATCGAAAATTTCACTGAAGACTTTAAAGTGGAGCTGGCTTATAGAAAAGAATTCGTCTGATGGATTCTGTAGATTAAGTTTGGATTCACTGTAGTTTTTTAATTTAATGAAAATCTCAGAATCTAATGTCTCGCCCAGTTTCACCATTAGGTATTTACACTTATCACATATGTTTCTTTGGAAACTTGCTCTAATGCCATATCCAACATAATAAGGAGCTGCTGCTATCTCAGGTGCGAACTCTGCTTCTTTTGGAATGTTTATCAGTGAGTATGACTGCCCCTCATCAAGCATGATTGCTCTCAAAATCTAACTACAAATCCAAAATCTTACTACAAAGGTCTTCATCATTTTCACAATCTTTATTTTTAATAAAATTTTGAGTTGTAAACTTCATTGACATTAATTTGCTAGTTAAATTTTGTACGTCTCTAGCAGACGGGTTGGTATTATTACCTAGCTTAGATCGAACAAATTTTCTAAACTGTCTTGATTAAAACGACCTAAGCATAAAAATTTTATTTCCTCGCTTTCATTAAACAGATCTTTGGCCAGATCGGACATGGCAGTTACAGTAAGCTTCAAACCTTCTATGCAAGATCTGCGGAAAAGTGACGGAAATTCGAAAGAAGTGATGTAATTCAGAAAAGTTTCAAGTTCTTCAAACTTCTCATCGTTTCTCGTCAAAGGATGCTTCATTTTATTTTTATTCGAGAAAGATTTTGAATCACAAATGTCGAAACTGTTATTAAAAGCTTTAATAAACCGCACTGTCGCTTCTGCATTAATTGCATCGAGTTCTTTGAAAAGTAGAAAGTAGAAGTTTCATGTATCGAAAATACCTTTTATCATAAAGAAAAGGAATTTCGATGCCACATCCTTGCTTCTGTCCCCATTTCCATAATCGGAGAAACATCTATTCGGTCCGTAGCAGCGTTGTACTCCAGCTCTCTTCTACCACCAAACTCGTCCATCAGTAATACACAACATTTTTGCCTTTTAGACATCGCTCACACAACCCTTTTTAAATTCATAACGATAACTTCATTTATGCCCGCTGTAAGTTTAGTGATTGGGCTCCATCTGTACAATGTTGACTGACATGGTAGATTAAATTTAAGGCCATCTCTCGAAAAATTGTATGTCTTGATCGATTGGTGATTTACTGATGAGAGCAATTGTGTTTGGTGCTCAGTATATTTCTTATATGAACTAACAATTAATTGTGCAAATTCTACAGCCTCTTTATTAGTAGCATCACCTATTTCGATATGCTTCTCAAATTTAAGTTCGAAACGATGTTTCCAATCACTTAACTCCTTTTCAACATTTCTTTCTTGTTTTATTTTTGACGTTAATTCCATCAAATCTCTTTCAAGTTTACTGCATTTGAATCAGTAGAAACTTTGTAGAGCCTAGTAGTCAGTTTTCACAAACCGTTTCTATAGCATCGATCTGGATTTCGTCGTTCATTGCAGCTAATGTTTTGTGAAGGGAGATTTAGGCAGGGATGCAGTTTTTTTTAGTGATTTTTTATTTAGCATTTCCGGCTTAAAATGTTTCTCACAAATGTAAATATGCTGAATGTTGCAACTCTCTTCCGAAATGCCGCAAATTTCAGACCAATCCCTTCTTTTTTCCTTAGGAAATTCGAAAAGCAAATGAGGCGGCGAACTTGATATGCAACGCGGCACCCTGCACCTTCGTTTTATAAAAGGTTAATTTCCAACTAAGTTTGGGTAAACTATATCGTTCTCATCATGCCCTAGTGAAAATATGGCATAAGTGCGCATAATTTATAAATTAAACTAGGAAGAAATCATTTTCGGTCGTAACGAAGTAAAGTTACCCAACACCATTTGTAGATTCAATTTATCAGTCCCGATCACGCCCATTTCGTATGAAGGTTGAAATGAAAAATTTGTTGTCAAGAAAGTGTTTTTACAAATCAGAACTTAATTATAAAAGTGAATGAAAGAAAAGAAAATTAGCACTATAAAGCGTTTTGCTATTTTGTATGGCTCCCTTTAACATCTATAACCACTTGCAGTATTTTCCTCATGGAATAAATCAATTTCTGCACATCGTATTCGCTTAGTATTTTATTTCATTCCTCTAGAAAGTTTCCCTATTTTAATTATTGGGATGTAATATAATACTTCGATTTTTCGGCTCCTTGCCTTACCAAAATGTGTTCTGCTGTATCTGTTATTTTATGCACACGGAAGTGCGGAGGTTTTGGTACCAGACTATCTTCCTTTTTACGCGATTTAAAATAAAATAAATAGTTAACTGGTCAAACATCTCGAACAATTCTTGGACACTTTTTCGGATGCGGTGGCTATATTAAACCAACATATTAAAGAAGTAATTTTACGAGGCACCTTAATTCACAATATTTTGCTAAAAATGCTGCATTCGATGAGCAAAGAACAACTATTTTTGATAAATTTTCGTCTAAAATGCGCACAAAGCATAGTGAAGCATCAATCTCATGATGTTACATGCAATGTGCAGCTAAATTATTTCCGAAGAGAATTGTACACTTTCTTGACAGCAAATTTGTTTACTACTTTTGTTTTATTATGATATTTGTTTCTTAATTTTAATATTAGTTTTTTTGTTGTTAGTAAATACATTAATTAAATGAAATGAAGCAAACAAATTAATCAAAAAAATACGGAAGTCTATATTATGTAGTGGAGAAATCAAATTCACGAATTTTTTACCTTGTCAAAACAACCTGTATATGTATGTATGTATGTATGTACATATGCCACCTAGTTTTTGTATGTTACATTTTTCAAAAACAAAATCGACTTACTTACATACATACATACATGAGAGTATACTGGTGTTGGGTATAATAAAAATGCATACAATTTGTAATAACCCTAGGGTTGGTATGGCACCAGACTTAAAATATTTTTTTCCAATATATGATCGGTCGAAGTGGTGACTACAGATTAGAGTATTACTTTTTAAATCAAATGGTTAAATTTTTTTATTTTGGCACCAAGCCCTCGGAAGAATGGCATTACAATCTGGCTACCGGAAAAGTTGAGTATCTAAGGAATTTCTCCCAACACAACATTATGCATACTGGCAAATGCTTATAACGTTTGCTTAACATTATCCTTTAAAAAAACAGAATCAAAAACAAAACCTTTTTGCGCACTTCAAAAATTCGCCTAAGCACCAATTATAACACTTGTATATTAAATCTTGTTCTATATTCTACGCTAGATCAACTAAGTTGTTATCATGTTCATACAAATGCAAATACAAAGTATAAGCAAATACTCTCTATAGAGAGTATTTGGTTCGAACATTAGAATGTAGCGTAATCAAAAACGTGCGCGCAAATACTCTCTATAAGGAATATGCGACAACCTCTCTTCAGTACTAAATTTGTTGCTGGCTCGGGGCTGGGAACATTTTGATATTGCGGAGCTTTTTACCTTATGTCGATCGAATTTTGCAACTGTCTATTTAGAATTTCGTTGTTCTTTGACGAGGCAGGTTCTGTGTCGCTCCGCCTAGGATTAAGAACACAAATATAATGGAATAATGATAACGAACACTTGTTGGATCAGTGTGCCGAAGAAATATTTCTAAAGCATACACAATTGTACATACAAGCACGAACTTCTTGTTTGTATTATCAATTTTGCATATGCTTTTCTTCTACACGAATGTAGGTCAAATTATCTCACGTGGTGTGGAGTCATACATATATTTTTTTATATACATATTTACAATTTATTATTTTGAAGTTTGACAATTTGCGCAAAATTGTTACATTTCATATAAAGAACACGCACTATTTTAAGAAATCAAATGGTTTCTCAATTTTATACGTACATGAATATGTGTGATTAAGAAATTTAAAATTTATTTGATTTCATATATTACTGATTTTTAAGAAAATGGAAATATGGGACTCATTTCGTAGGTTTTGTTGCATTATAATAATAATAATAATAAATAAAAAATGTATTATTTCTATTGAGTATGTTCGCCACTCATACCAGGCGAACAGAAAACGAAAGAAGTAGGGATTTACAATTTTCAATTGCAAGTTGAAATTATTCTTCAATTGCAAATTAGGCCACTATTAACCAGAGGTCCCCAACTCACAAAATTGCAGCCCTCTTAAAGAAAGCTTACATATTTGCAAGGTTTCGCACTTCTAGCTAAGCTTCAAGCTTGGAAAGCGCTTCGTATTGCTTCGTACGTACACAAGAAAGGTTATTCCTTTTCATTGGTGATTCAAAATATCAGATCTGAAGAAAAGTGAATCCCCTCGCATTAATTCTGAGCAGGCACTTAAGTACATTTATACATATACATATAGTATAGTATAGTAGGTAGCGACTTGCGAAGGGACCGAAATGCCAAATACAAAGAGGATTTGTCCACATTACATAACAATTTAATAATTTTAATTTTCAATTCCTGATGTGAAGTGTGGTGCTGTTTTCGCTTTCTGTTCGAATGGTATGAGTGGCCGATATAATCAATAAAAGATTTTTTGGTAGAATATGAGGAATAAGCATTTTTGCATGTGAAATATAATTTACATATTAAAAATATATAAAAATTCCAAAATTCTATATATTTAAAATGTTTATAAATAAAAGTTTTTTTTTTTAAAATAAAATAAATTTTTATAAAATTTTCCAAATTTCTGTAAAAGTATGAAAAAATCAAATATTAAGCATTTCAATTCATGATATGTATATATGTATGCATATTAATATACATACCATAATATAAATCCAACCGAATAAGTTGGATGTATGTATAAAATTGCGCTTTAATTGCTTTCATATCATATGAAAGCAATATAAAGCACAGTAAATGATAAGAAAACGATCAAGATGGAAATAATCAAAATGAAGAAGGATTAAAATCCACTTGATAAGTTCGGTCCACAAGCCACAAAGCTCTTAATAAAAGCTGTCAACAAAAGTTGACAGCCCCGAATTAAAGCAACATTTCAAGATTTGTACTAACTGAGAGGATGTCGCAAATTCTTTATAGAGAGTATTTGCTTATGCCAACCGGTATGTGGCAAAATACATTTACCAGGTATTATTAATTGAGAGAGTGAGAGGAAAACAGTCATAATATGTGTCAAATCTGCTCTCTGCGAATGTTGTATACGAAAAGAAACTAAAAAAGGGAAATAGTAAATTATTGTGATTGGAAACAAGTAAATAAAACGAACTAAAGCAATCCATTCGAGAAACAATTGCGGCTATTTCTGTCTTAACTCTCCAAGCAGTAATGAATAACTTTTTGATAAGATGCCGAACATGCATCAACGAGCAGGGGGGAGCATTTAAATTCTATTATTTTTAAAACTTATTAAGCTATATTTAATAAAATTGAATGAGCTTTAACATTAATAAAAGAAAAATGAATTCCATACACTGGAAAAAAAGTTATTTGAGTTTCTTAATGTAGCAATATTCATCAGCCCACCTGTATATATATATTTTTTTTAATTTTTTTTTTTTAAGTTTTTATTGAGTTCTTTTATTTCTCCTTTTATTTTTAGTTTACATTCCGAATTTCTTACCTAACTATTTGAAAATATGATATTTTAATTTTTACAAATTATAAATTATTTTTGTTTTAACATTTTCTTACTTAACTGTCATTATTGTGGTGTATAGCTTGATAATATTCTTATCAATAGTTTTATAATCTAAAATATTTTTTTACTTTAAATGGACCTAAATAAGGCGGCTCTATTTTTTTCTTAGCGTGATTTTTAATTTTTATAATTTTTTTCTAATTCTTAACTGATCTCCATGTGTTGCATTATGATACTCATCTATCAGCATATATTCATTTAATTCGTCTGGTGCGGCATATGTCATAATTGTTAATCAGAATATTTTTGTTCCTTATTTTTCGCATCCATTTCCTTAAATTCTTCTTTGGCACATATTTTAAATATTTTATCATTGTTTGCTATAGCTTATTCATTATGTTTTCTTTTTTTTCGTTTTGGATGTCAATTTCATCAGAATCGAGTCTAGTCTCGCTGATTTATCATTGATTCCTGCATGCTTTATATATTCTTCCTCCTTGATATCAGTTAATTTAGTATCGAATCTAGTTTCGCTGATTTATCACTGTATCGTTTATTCATATTTGATGATAGCTTTTTCTGGTTCGAATCTGGATTCGCAGAATTATCGCTATATCCCACGCGGAGTTCCTTTTTCTCAATTTTTCTTGTGTACTTTCTTTTATTTCACTTGCCATTTTAAATTCTTTGATTTCCTCTTATATTGACGTCATTTATGGATGTGCCATCCCAAATTTGAAGTTAATCAGACTTCTGCTGAGATATACAGTTCTCTGTTTCCTCTCTTAACTTTGCCTCATGCCGCTTTTAATTATTAGCGTTTATCATCAATATTTATATCATATTCTTGAGTATTCTGGAGTTTAATTGTATTATTGATAACGTGTCTGCGTTCGAATTTATTTTACCCTTCTTTATAGTATGTCAAAATGAAAATGTTGTTCATCTCATTGTAAAAAGTGATACTAATGGTTAGTGGCAACTGTACATTTTTTTACTTATAAATTGATAAAATTTCTTTTCAATTACTGGTTCAACTACACATATTTTCTTTTCAAAACTTAAATGTAAAATTTTGTTTTAGTGAATTTACTATTAAAAATTAAGCCCAAAATTTATTTCATTTTAATCTGAGATTTTACATTACAAAATTTTGTTGTTCTTTTGCAACATTTTGCAACAAATTTTATAATTTTTCTTGGTTTCCTAATGCTTTTGTTTAATGTTTCTTACTTTCCATTACATATGTATATGAATTATAGATTAGTTTCTGATGCGAATTCATATTTTTATACTAATAACATTTATATAATATAGGGTCTTGAAATTAAATTAAAAGCCACGTATGTATACGTATATAAAAATATTAAAGATTCTTAACTAATATTTAAATGTATAAAGTTGCTTAACTATAATATTAAAATAAATTATTTGTAAGAAGTTTCGCTTACTCTGTTTCTAAAGACAAAATTATGCAAAGCTAAAATTATAACCATTTCCTTTGTTATTATTTTTTTTCATTTATGAACATTTACAATTTAATATACAAAAGATATTTTCTTTTGTATATTAAATTCAAAAATAGTTTAAGAAAATGAGAAACAAAAATAGTTTTAAATGTTTACAGTGTTGTAGCCAAATACTCTATAATAAGAATATGCGACATCCTCTCTTCTGTTCTAAACTGTGTGCTGGCAGATATCCATCAACATGTTGGTCAAAATAAAAATGTTGCAGGGCAACTTGGTGTAGTGGAACGAATTTCTGATCTTGTTGATACAAATACTCTCTATAAACAATATGCGACAACCTCTCTTCAGTACTAAATTGTGTTGCTGGCTCGGGGCTGGGAACATTTTGATATTGCAGAGCTTTTTACCTTATGTGGATCGAATTTTGCAACTGTCTATTTAGAATTTCGTTGTTCTTTGACGAGGCAAGTTCTGTGTCGCTCCGCCTCGGATTAAGAACACAATTTAATGGAATAATGATAACGAACACTTGTTGGATCAAATACTCTCTATAAAGAATATGCGACAACTGACTCTTCAGTACTAAATTATGTTGCTGGCAGATGGCGATCAACATTTTGGTAAAAAAAAAATGTTGCAGGGCAATTTGGTGTAGTGGAACGAATTTCTGTTCTGGTTGTTATCAGTCTTTTGTTGTTCTATGATGCGGAAGGTTGTGCCAAACATTATATTTGGTTGTGCGTCCTTCCGTATAAAATAAAGAACACGAGAAGAATGGAAGAATGCGAATATGTAAAAATGCACTTGTGAGCGCTAAAGCATACACAATAAGCACACAATACTGAAATCAAATAAACTTCGTCTTCGGTATTGTAAATGTGTGTATGCTTTTGAATAAATAATACATATGTATGTACATATATATGAGACAAAGTACACATGTATTTAACTCGAATGTAGGCCAAACATTCTTATGCCGTTTAGATCATATGTTTTAATGTTTTGTAAGACGTTTCAAAGATCAGCAATATGTACATATATATATATATGTATGTAAATATGTTGTTTTTTAATATAAATGAAAACTCACATATAACTTTCTGTGCTGCAGCGCTTCCATTCAAGCTTCATTTTTTGGGACTTTTTCTGTAAAGGAGTTTATTAATCAATATTGTAAAGTAAAATTAATTATGTACTTACATTTTGCTCCGAGTTGATATAAATTTTTTCATCTTTTCTGGAAAATATTTTCAAGTATTTCTGGAAAAGAATTAGATGATTATAAAAGTAAATATTTCATTATTATTTGATTACTTTTTTGGTGAGTATAAATTTAAATTAAAAATAAAGGCAGTTATTTGTTTCCATATTATAGTATATTATTTATAATATGGGATAAGCCAAATCACCACGTCAAGGTTACTGCCGTCGATTTGGACTTAAATCTAACTTAAATTAGTCCAACTATTGAATGTTGGAACTGATGATAACTCCAAGATTATATACAGCAGTGCACGCTCGATAACGTGAATAGTCCAAAACGTGAACATTATTAACATTAATTTTCCATTTTCTGTTATGTGCTCGGTCCCGACCATACTGCATTCTCGAGGGTCAACTGTAAATTTTTAATTAAATAACAAATTATCTAATACTTAAATTCACTTAGTATATTCCACCAATCAATTTGTGGAACTGGTGATAGGTCCAACGATGTCTTACTTTACTTAAAATTATTTAAAGTAACTTATTCTAGTCCAATAATAAAATTATGGAACTGATGGTGAGTCCAGTGTTCAAAATTAAGTTTTAAACTTAAAAAAAAATTTATTAATATACTACAGCCGCATTCGATTCGCCACTCTATTGAGGATAGGACAGACTTATCTGATGAAACGAGCCAAATTTTTTTTTTATAGAAACTGCTTCCAGATTGAAAATTGCTTTCTGCGGGTAAGAGGATTTGGCAATTGCTGTGAATCTTGTAATTTTTAATGTCTTTCTATTTATCGAAATCTCTGTTAACAGTGCTCATTTCGTTAACTTTTTCAGCTTTTCAGCCTTTTTGCGGGTGGTTTCTTTTTTGTTTTCATTATAGAAAGATAACAGCCATTTTGAGTTTTTGTATAGGAGAACTCTTATGTAAAACTCCAATATTTGTACATGGTGCAGGTAGCAGTCATCTTGCAGACTAAACCAGTTCTTGTATTCGGGTAAGGAAGCTGTTTTTAATTTTATTATCTCAATAATGTGTTGTTTTATTCCTTTTTTGTGAGATATTTTCTTAAACAGTTCAGTGTACCATGTGTAGTGCTGCACACATAGATTAAAGAAGCTATCTGAGGGATTCATTAAATGCATTGTATTCAACTCAGATTTATAATTCTTCTTGTTAATCCACAATTCTGTAATCTGTGCCAGTGCATTCGCAGCTTTTACTAACAACAAGTGGCATTTCTCGCATTGCATATTATTTTTGAGGGTTTTATATAATCCATACCCTGCAAAATATCGTTGGACATTTGTGGTAATGGCGGAGCTAGTACTTGGTGTTGCATCCAATACTGCCTGTTCGTCACTCAAGTTTCTAGCTTCCTCCTCCACATTTATCTCTGATCTGTCCAATTGATACTGCATACCTTCTACGGTGGCCGCATGCCATTCCAGGTATGTACCTTCATCAGATTCGCAGTTTCCTAACTGCTTCTGGTACTCGAAGGTAGTTATCTTCATCGATATCAGCTTTGCCAAAATATATTGGAATTCTGATATCGACGGATGTGTATTTAAGCAACTTGCTGATCTTATGCGAAAGAAAGTATTTTCCAATGCATCCAGATTCATTTTTCCCAATAAAATGAATTGGATGCTTGGGAGTTCTTCAAATATTTCTTCTGATAGCATCATCATTGCCTTAATAGTCACAATAGTGCCATCGATGCATTTTACATTGCCTGCTTTTGGTAACACAATCGATTTCAATAATTCAATATATGAATTTAGGATATCGCGTTCTTTCTTTCCTACGCGTTTATATCCTCTAGACAGTGGATTTTTATCATTTAAATTTTTACTGTTTAGTACATCAAAAAAGGGAAATAGTAAATTATTGTGATTGGAAACAAGTAAATAAAACGAACTAAAGCAATCCATTCGAGAAACAATTGCGGCTATTCCTGTCTCAACTCTCCAAGCAGTAATGAATAACTTTTTGATAAGATGCCGCACATGCATCAACGAGCAGGGGGGGGGGGCATTTAAATTATATTATTTTTAAAACTAATTAAGCTATATTTAATAAAATTGAATGAGCTTTAACATTAATAAAAGAAAAATGAATTCCATACACTGGAAAAAAAGTTATTTGAGTTTCTTAATGTAGCAATATTCATCAGCCACCCTGTATATGTGTATTTTTTTATTTTTTTTTTAAGTTTTTATTGAGTTCTTTTATTTCTCCTTTTATTTTTAGTTTACATTCCGAATTTCTTACCTAACTATTTGAAAATATGATATTTTAATTTTTACTTAAATTATTTTTGTTTTAACATTTTCTTACTTAACTGTCATTATTGTGGTGTATAGCTTGATAATATTCTTATCAATAGTTTTATAATCTAAAATATTTTTTTACTTTAAATGGACCTAAATAAGGCGGCTCTAGTTTTTTCTAAGCGTGATTTTTAATTTTTATCAGGGTTTTTCTAATTCTTAACTGATCTCCATGTGTTGCATTATGATACTCATCTATCAGCATATATTCATTTAATTCGTCTGGTGCGGCATATGTCATAATTGTTAATCAGAATATTTTTGTTCCATATTTTTCGCATCCATTTCCTTAAATTCTTCTTTGGCACATATTTTAAATATTTTATCATTGTTTGCTATAGCTTATTCATTATGTTTTCTTTTTTTTCGTTTTGGATGTCAATTTCATCAGAATCGAGTCTAGTCTCGCTGATTTATCATTGATTCCTGCATGCTTTATATATGCTTCCTCCTTGATAGCAGTTCCTTAAGTATCGAATCTAGTTTCGCTGATTGATCATTGTATCTTTTATTCATATTTGATTATAGCTTTTTCTGGTTCGAATCTTGATTCGCAGAATTATCGCTATATCCCACGCGGAGTTCCTTTTTCTCAATTTTTCTTGTGTACTTTCTTTTATTTCACTTGCCATTTTAAATTCTTTGATTTCCTCTTATATAGACGTCATTTATGGATGTGCCATCCCAAATTTGAAGTTAATCAGACTTCTGCTGAGATATACAGTTCTCTGTTTCCTCTCTTAACTTTGCCTCATGCCGCTTTTAATTATTAGCGTTTATCATCAATATTTATATCATATTCTTGAGTATTCTGGAGTTTAATTGTATTATTGATAACGTGTCTGCGTTCGAATTTATTTTACCTTCTTTATAGTATGTCAAAATGAAAATGTTATTCATCTCATTGTAAAAAGTGATACTAATGGTTAGTGGCAACTGTACATTTTTTTACTTATAAATTGATAAAATTTCTTTTCAATTACTGGTTCAACTACACATATTTTCTTTTCAGGGCACACGGCCCTGACAAGCGCTTCAGCAACACCGACGATGGCTATACCCAAACGAGCAGCTTCTAGCCCAGCAGAACCAGAAGATGGGAAAAAATTCTGCGAAAGTATGGCCGATGGGTGGCAAACTGTCACAAGGAGTAGACGTGTGGCAACACGAAGTCAAACACAAGAAAATTCAACGGCAAAGAATTCCGTGGGCGACAGCGATAAGTCACGAACAACAATGCAAGAAAGACATAGGACGAAGGAGACAAAACCAAAGTCTGAAGCCGTCCTTATCAAACCAGCAGAGGGCTTCAAATATGCGGATGACCTGAAAAGCATCCGCTGCAATGTCAAACCAGAGGATGCACAGACCAAGTTGCGATCGATCCGGAAAACAAGAGCAGGTGGGCTTCTGCTGGAGCTGGATAAAAGAGCAAAAGTGACAACGGGCTTTTGTGAACTTTTAAAAGGTGCACTACAGGAGTCAGCAGTTGTGACTGATCTTAAGCCAAGAGCAACTATAGAGATACGAGATCTCGATCTGCTCGCCACAAAGGAAGAAGTACACCAAGCCGTAAAGGAGTCACTTCCCGAAAATATGAGAACTGCTTCCTATGAAGATATGGTAACAACTATAACAGCACCAAATAATCGAGAGCCGGTGCGAGCCTATGTAACGATGTCATCGGAGCTCGCTAATATATATATATATTTTTTTTGTTTTTTTGTCGGAACAATCTAGTAAGCGCAGCACTAAGACAGAGTATATATCCATTGTACTGCACTTAAGGTTCCATTTTACTCTGCTTTAAATCTACCCGACCTCCGAAATAAAAGTAGATCCTGTGGTGCCAAAGAACCAAATTGGTTACTCCTCAGCACATCAGTGCCAAAAATCCCAAACCTGATTCGAGCAAAGGCAGGGCAGACGCAAAGAAAATGGTCCGCCGTCTCGTCTTCCTCTCCACAGGCTGGGCACAGCCCACTGTCTGATATGCCAATCCTTTCCATGTGTCTAGCTCATAGAAAGTGGCCCGTCATCACGCCAACCAACAGCCTGCGGTCCCTCCTACCTAAAGATAGAAGGAACCGTGACCATCGGTCAGAGATAGCAGGTAGCATAATTTTCGTCCATACACAGCCTCTCTCGGCCCGCCATGCTCGCTTGTGGGTCGAAGCAACCCACTTGTTTGCAGTGGCTTTGATGGCAGCGGAAGGGAGTGGCAGAACAGGCTCAGGGCCAATAAAAACAGCCTCGGAGCCCATCCTGGCCAAAGAGTCAGAGGTCTCGTTACCCGCAATGCCAGCGTGTCCCGGGACCCAAGTCAGCGTCAGACTATTATGTTTTCCAACACAATTTAGCCTGGATTTGCAGGAACTGACTATCGTGGAAGTGGTGGTCGGACTATCCAAGGCCATGAGCGCAGCTTGGCTGTCACTGCAGACACAAATAGATTTGCCTTTCCACCTGTTTTCCACAACAAAGTCCATCGCCTCAAGTATCGCACCTCCGCCTGAAACACAGACGCATGCAGACCAAGGGCAAAGAACCGACGGATCCCACAAGATTCCACGAAGACACCAGAACCTGAACCTTCTTTAGTCCTGGAGCCATCAGTGAAAATACGGCAGCAGTGTTTGCCGGGCTCGTTCTCGGGATCTAACCATGAACGAGCCTCTGGCAGCAACACATTGTACCGCTTTTCTAGTATGACGGTTGACGACATGGAGTCCGGGGGCATAGACAGGATTGCAGAATCGGTGTCAGTGCATCGAGCACACCCCATACCAGTGGCCACTATGTTTCACCCTGCAGATGGCCTTAACGGCCTCTCCGCGGATGAAGACATCTAGTGGCGGGAGATTCACCAAAGCATCAAGTGCCGGGCCTGGAGTAGTCGGAAATGCTCCGGTACAACATATGGCCACAGCACGTTGTAGCCTTGATAGAGCTTTTTTGACCCCTACCAGAGAGAGTCTGCTCATCCAAACCATTGATGCATAGGTGATAATAGGTCTTATCATAGCTGTATAGATCCATAGGACCTTACTAGGGGAAAGACCCCATGTCTTACCAAAAACACCCTTACACTGCCAGAAAACTGACAGTGCTTTAGATGTCTTCAGTTCGACATGTGTTTTCCAAAGAAGTTTGTTATCAAGGATGACTCCAAGATATTTGATTTCCTTGGATAGCTGGATAGTGACTTTTATTGTAGGCAGAATAAGTCCATCAAGCTTTCTCCTTCTGGTAAAGAGGGTAATACCAGTCTTGGCAGGATTAGCCAATAGCCCATTCACACTGCACCAAGTGTCGCTAATATACTGCTGGAGAAAGATCGCATCAGGATCGGATGGGTTAACTGCAGATTAAGGCCAGGGCATAACACAAAACGGTGTTTCCGGTGCTCTGCTCGTGGTCATCTAACATGGCAGTGCAGAGGACCTGACAGGAAAGGTCAAGGCCTGTGCATACGATGTGGCGAAACGGGGCACAAATTAAAAGAGTGCAGTAACACCCCAAAGTGCTGCCTCTGCGTTGATGCTCAATGCAGTCCGGTAGACCATATCCCGAGCTCAAGTAGATGCGCGATGAGCAAAAAATTGACATATAAATGAAAGTACTGCAAGGAAACATGCACAGAAGCAGAGTGGCTGACGCATTACTGGACCAAATTAGTATAGAGCAGAAAGCATACATTGTAGTAATCAGTGAGCAGTATAGGGAAAAAGTAAGCGGAACATGGCTTGCAGATACGAGCGGAACGGCGGCCATATGGTTACCTGTAGGCAGCAATTTTAGCATAACCGGAGATGGAAAAGGCGATGGTTTCGTTTGGGCCCATGATCGATACTTTACTTTGATAAGCTGCTACTTGACTCCAAGTGACTGCGCAAAAAGTATTCCAGAAAAAAATCGAAGACATCGAAGATAAAGCACAAGAGTTTGGAGGAGCACTCATCATCGCTGGCGATTTTAACTCCAAAGCAGTTGAATGGGGAATGCAAACAACCAATTCAAGGGGCCGGCGGGTACGGGACATGGTCGCGAGACTGGGAATGGTCATCGTAAATACAGGGACCACTGCCACTTTTAGAAGACCAGGATGCGTGGGTACAATTCCAGATATTGCACTAGCTTCTGAGAGCATTGCTCACAGAGTAAGTACATGGAAAGTCTTAGAAGACTATAATGGAAGCGATCACCAATACATTACGTTTTCCATTAAAAAAGTGCCAAGCAACCATGACCACAACATAAGTGGACGCGGAACTCGCAAGTGGAATGTATCAAAGTTAAATCCGGAAGTGCTACTTGCTGACCTGGAGGCAAACATTCCAATAGACAGCCACGCTAGCGATGCTAATAGCAAGGTGAAGCAGAACATGCAGTGTATAGAGAGAGCCTGTACCAAAGCGATGCCGAAAATAAGACCAAATAAAAACAAGAAGGTCGTTTACTGGTGGACAGAGGCAATAGCTCAACTCAGACGGGTCTGTCTGCGGCGTAGAAGAAAATACACTAGGGCCAGGCGTGTTGGATCCGCGATTGCCGAAAGAGAAGATCTCCAAGCTGCTAGGAAAATCCTCAAAACTGCTATTCGCACCAGCAAGGAGAAGAAATGGGAGGAGCTCCGAAACGACATAAACAACAATCCATGGGGACTGGGATATAAAGTCGTAATGAAAAAGCTTGGAGCAAGAGTATCGGCACCCCAACTAGAAGACCATGCTATGGAAAACATAGTAAACGCTCTATTTCCTATACATGCCTTAAGAGAAGAATCGGAAGTGCTGGTCAAGGAAGTACCACCTCCTTTCACGGAAGACGAACTTAAAGCAGCCGCCATAACCCTACAGAGCAACAAAGCACCGGGTATCGACGGTATTCCAGCAGAAGTCCTCAAAATAGTGTCAAATAGCCATGCCCAAGTACTCCTCGATATGTACAATGCCTGCCTGACAGAAAGAATATTCCCAGACGTATGGAAAAGACAGCGGCTAGTGCTCATCAGCAAGGGAAAAGGAAGCCCTGAATCACCGTCAGCATATCGACCACTGTGTATGCTAGACACCGCGGGCAAACTTTTGGAGCGACTCCTCAAACCCCGAATAGCAGCAGCCATTGAAAACGCTGGGGCATTATCCACTCGACAACACGGTTTTCGACCAGGAAAGTCCACAATTGGCGCCGTAGAAGACGTCATAGAAAGTGTGCTAGCGGCACAGCAAGGAAATCACTACTCCAGACGAGTGGTACTCCTTGTTACATTAGACGTAAGAAACGCTTTCAACAGCGCTAGGTGGGTGGATATGTTCGAGGCACTTGAAATCGTTTTCAGATACCAGCTTATCTGAAGAAGATAATCCGGAGCTACCTTAAAGATAGAATGTTGTTATACGAGACCAACAATGGCACCCGAAGCAAAATCATCACGTCAGGGGCAGCGCAAAGGTCCATCCTCGGACCGGACCTTTGGAATATAAGCTACGATGGCATTTTGCGCATAGAGATGCCAGATGACACTCATCTAGTCGGATACGCAGACAACATTGAGGCTGTCATCACCGCACGCGACTCGGAAGACGCCCAAAGAAAGCTGAACCAGGTCATGATCAGAACCCAGAGGTGGCTCGATTCACATGGCTTGAAGTTGGCCACGGAAAAGACGGAACTGCTATTCCTCACGAGAAAGCACATTCCAATAGAAATCGACTTGAGAGTTTGCTCCGAGACCATCAGGACACAAAAGGTGATAAAGTACCTGGGAATTCAGCTTGACTCCAAGCTCACCTACTGGGCACAAATGCAAAATGCGGCGACGAAGGCAGCACGGATAACGGCTTCTCTCAGCAGACGAATGGCAAACATCGGAGGGCCGACATCCATCAAGAGGAAGCTTCTGATGATGACAACGCACTCCATTCTGCTGTATAGTAGCGAATTGTGGGATGACAAGCTAAAGGTGCACGCCCGAAGAAAAGTTTTATCGTCCGTACAACGAACCGCAGCGCTGCGAGTAGCTTCAGCGTACCGTACTGTATCGGAGCCGCCAATTCTGGTAATTAGCTGCTTAATCCCTATCGATCTCTTGGCCCTCGAACAAAAACACCTACGAGAAGCCAAGATGGGTTAGAATACCAGAGGAACCGCGCAGGATATAAAGCAACAAACCGTGCACCATTGGCAGGAACGATGGGCCGCGGAGAGTCGCGGAAGGTGGACAGCGAGACTCATACCCGACATAGCCAGCTGGATAGAAGAACAGCCGGAACCGTCAATTTCTACCTCACGCAGTTACTGTCTGGTCACGGATACTTCTGCAAGTATCTACCCCGAATGGGAAAAATTGGAGGGCCTGAGTGTATATACGGCGACAGCAATGTGGATGATGCAGAGCACACCTTTTTCAAATGCACAAGGTGGCAAACAGAGCGCACCACGCTTGGAATGGAAATCGGGGAAACCTTAGCCACCGAGAACATTGTGGAGGTTATGCTAAGCAGCAAAGAAAACTGGGACCACGTAGATAAATATGTGGAAAATGTGCTCCGGCGGAAAAAGCGGGACCTGGACGCAGGAATAATGTTGAGAGTCCAATAGGGACGAACTGAGAATCTCCACCTTGAAGGAAGTATAAAAAGGGTTCCAGGGTGGGGAGATGTTCTCAGCGAGGGAGGGGGATGTTTTAGTGGGTGCAATCCTCACATACCAAATCTGTGACGACAGTTTTGATGATGCGGCAGGCATTTTTACAATCTCTACCAAAAAAAAAAAAAAAAAATATATATATATATATCAAATTTGAAGTTAATCAGACTTCTGCTGAGATATACAGTTCTCTGTTTCCTCTCTTAACTTTGCCTCATGCCGCTTTTAATTATTAGCGTTTATCAACAATATTTGTATCATATTCTGAAGTGAGTATTCTGGAGTTTAATTGTATTTTTGATAACGTGTCTGCGCTCGAATTTATTTTACCCTTCTTTATAGTATGTCAAAATGAAAATGTTATTCATCTCATTGTAAAAAGTGATACTAATGGTTAGTGGCAACTGTACATTTTTTTACTTATAAATTGATAAAATTTCTTTTCAATTACTGGTTCAACTACACATATTTTCTTTTCAAAACTTAAATGTAAAATTTTGTTTTTGTGAATTTACTATTAAAAATTAAGCCCAAAATTTATTTCATTTTAATCTGAGATTTTACATTACAAAATTTTGTTGTTCTTTTGCAACATTTTGCAACAAATTTTATAATTTTTCTTGGTTTCCTAATGCTTTTGTTTAATGTTTCTTTCTTTCCATTACATATGTATATGAATTATAGATTCATATTTTTATAATAATAACATTTATATAATATAGGGTCTTTAAATTAAATTAAAAGCCACGTATGTATACGTATATAAATATATTAAAGATTCTTAACTAATATTTAAATGTATAAAGTTGCTTAACTATAATATTAAAATAAATTATTTGTAAGAAGTTTCATTACTCTGTTTCTAAAGACAAAATTATGCAAAGCTAAAATTATAACCATTTCCTTTGTTATTATTTTTTTTCATTTATGAACATTTACAATTAAAGTCAAAGATATTTTCTTTTGTATATTAAATTCAAAAATAGTTTAAGAAAATGAGAAACAAAAATAGTTTTAAATGTTTACAGTGTTGTAGCCAAATACTCTATAATAAGAATATGCGACATCCTCTCTTCTGTTCTAAACTGTGTGCTGGCAGATATCCATCAACATGTTGGTCAAAATAAAAATGTTGCAGGGCAACTTGGTGTAGTGGAACGAATTTCTGATCTTGTTGATACAAATACTCTCTATAAACAATATGCGACAACCTCTCTTCAGTACTCAATTGTGTTGCTGGCTCAGGGCTGGGAACATTTTATTATTGCAGACGCACTCCTACGCTGGGTAGTCACCTTGTTGCGGTGTAGGGGCTTACTGTGTGCTGGAACATGGCACATGAAAGACGGTGACATGGTCCAATTACGCAAACTAAGAACTACCTTCAACGCACAGGTTGAAAGAAGTTTTCTACGATTCCTGCTCAGTCGTTAAGGCTAGTTAGTAGTCGTACTGGCCAATATCGAACGTCTCACTGAGACCGCCGGATCGCCTAGACACTAACAATTGGTCAGCCCTTCGGGGAAGTGCGGCAATTACTTTACAGACCAATGGCCCACTTTCAGTACGGTCATGTCTCTGCTGGACTTGGGTCGCCGATTGCCGGGCGGGGGAGAGAGAAAACTCCCTGGGGCAGGGTTCACCAGACATATTGGCCCATAAAAAACACCCTAAATTCACGGTGGAACAGCTATGCCAGTGAGCTTGCTTCACGGGGTAGAGTCAAGCTTAATAGCCAACTCCGTACGAGGTCCGGCGAACCTACGGTTTTAATTAGCCTTACCACGGGGGCGCCCGTGGGTGACCAAAACGCAAAAGAAAACTAAAGAAAAATATATGGAAAACTTAAGCCTATATGAAAAAAAAATGGACTGCACACCTTCAAATGTGCATATTGTGGCTACAATGAGCAAACAGCCATCATTGGCCGAGGGGGCATCTGGTCCCAACGACAATGAAAGCATGGAGCACGACCTGTTGGGGGGGGCACCCGGTCCCTTAACCGACAGGCCGGAGGAGATGGACATCCCACTTAGCCAGGAATCGGCTGGGGTGTCTATCTCCTCGGAACAGGAGAGAAATCTTCTTGAACCTGCTCCAGAGAAGATTCCAAAACTTAGGGTGAAGCTGTCCGGAGCTGGACGTAAACGTTTTAAGGCTTTGCTTGCCAGGGGCATATCGCTGGAAACAGCTCGGTCCTTGGCGGCAAATCCAGCCAACGTGTCTGCGCGATGGACCCCTAAAAGATCCCGTTCAGATGGCTCCACGCCGACATCGAACTCCAGGCCGACAAAGCGGTTTGCGCAAGAGGGCAACAAAAACATTGATAAAATGTCAATAGTGCCCCCAGCGGACCCGCCGGTGTGTGGTGAGATGAAGGAGGCGGAGACCTTACTTGGGGGCGAACCTGGTCCCAGTAAGAGGGTGGCGAGTGTCTCTGAAAGACATGGCGTGCAGGGCGCCTCCTTGGGGGTCCCCTGCTCAAAGCCTACTCTAGCGGAGACAGTCTGCTCCAAAAAGATAGGGGTTATACCTAGCAATTTCCCGGAGGGCATATGGTCCACTGAAGAAATTGGGAAGGTACAACGGTGTATTCTCGACAAGATGTTCGAGACTCGTGGGGGCCCAGTGAAGCCACACTTTGCAGGCTGTAGTTTCAAGCCTGGATGGTTGACGATCAACTGTCTGGACGACGAAACCGTAGCCTGGGCTGAAGAATGGATACCAGCCATGAAGCCATGGGAAGGGGCTGAGTTGAAGGTGGTGGACGAGGCAAAAGTGCCAAAGGCCAAGATCTTCGTTGGCTACTTTCCCGGCTCGGTATCTTGGCAAAATGACCGAATTTTGGGGCAAGTGGAGTCGCAGAATTCGGGCATTAGGTCAGGTCGATCTGGCAATTGCTCTGGACCCCATCTCGTCTGAAAGGGTTGACACACTGGGTAACAAAATCTACTATGGCTTTGGCAGTGCCCAGCTCCGACCTAGACTGAAGGGGAACAGGGCAAAATCTGCTGTTGGTGTTGAAGAGCAACCAACAACATCGGTTGCAGCGCGGGCAAAGCAGAGTAGCCAGAAGCCGAAAACGGGGCCCATTTTCACAAAGCAAGTACCGAGAGCGGAGAGAGGCAACACACGTGTCCAACGTCCAAAACCATCTGCTCTCTCTGGTAGGCTCAGGAAATGGGAGAGAAAAGACCCGGAGGCTGCGGAAACTTTGCGGAGCAAAAAGGGTGGTAAGATCCGCAAGAATCGGTCTGGGAAATAATGTCCCAGGCCCCATCACGAACGCAAAACTCTTGGAAGCAGCTTCACTGTCTCCAAATAAATCTCCACAGGGCTATAGCAGCCTCTTACAGGCTCAGTGCCTTGGTGGAACACCAGAGTCTGGAATTCGTAGCCATTCAAGAACCATGGGCCACAAATGGGCGCATAAATGGTCTGCAGACAAAAACATGTAAGTTGATCTATGATAATAATGTTGACCGACCGAGGGCAGCGATCATGATCAACAAAAATATTAAATTCCTCCCAATTTCAGAGTTTCTACAACGCGATCTGGTGGCAGTACAGGCAGAAGTGCCTAGTGCCAAAGGGAGGAGAACGGTAGTCCTGGCCTCCATGTACTTACCTGGCGACACAGAGGACGCGGTATCGTGCGAGCTCCAGCAGCTTACGGAGTACTGTCGCACTCGCAGTCTACAGTGGGTGGTGTGCTGCGACGCAAACGCGCACCACACGGTATGGGGAAGCACGGACACGAACGGGCGAGGTGAGTCACTTCTTGATTTTATTACGACAAACAATCTGGTGGTGGTAAATAGGGGTGACGAGCCTACCTTTATGAATGCGATAAGGGGGGAGGTGTTAGATCTCACCCTAACTAGCGCATTCATATCAAATAACATTTCTAATTGGAGGGTGCTTAATGAGGTCTCCTTGTCGGACCATAGGTACATTTGCTTTGATCTGGGGGGGGGAGATTGGAGGCACCTTCGAAATGAGAATTGTTAGGAAGACCAACTGGTCGATATATAACTTTTACTTAGAGCAAAATATTGCGTGCCTTAGTGAAAAAATAAGTAACTCTCAGGAACTAGATCTTGAAGTTAACAAATTAAATAATATAATAATCGAGGCTTTTGAAAGTAGCTGCAATTTAGTTGTGAAGAAACGTTCTAGGAACGTACCCTGGTGGAGCGGGGAGCTAAATGTTTTGCGCAAAAAAGCCCGTCAACTCTTTAATAGGGCCAAGTCTAATGGTGACTGGGCATCTTATAGAAGTGCCTTAACGGCCTATAATAATGAGTTGAGAAGATCTAAGAGAGACTCATGGAAAAAATACTGTGAGGAGATTGAAACCCTCCCAGCAGCTACCCGACTCCAGAAATCACTCAATAAAGATCACTCAAACGGACTTTCTACACTCAAGAAGCCTGACGGAAATTTTACGGAGAGCCTGGGAGAGACGGGACAGCTTTTGTTAGACACTCACTTTCCAGGCTGTGCCACTAGCGGAGAGGATAGTGAAATCATCGAGAATACTCGTTTCTTGTTGCCTACACGGAGGGAACTCTCACTGGCTCGCAGAATCTTCACCGTCAATAAAACCAAATGGGCTATCTCCACTTTTAGACCATTCAAATCGCCAGGTGTCGATAATATACAACCGTGCCTACTTCGGCAAAGTGTTGATGTATTAGCATCTATGCTAACAAACATTTTCAGGATAAGCCTGGAGCTAGGCATAGTGCCTAAACCTTGGACGAAGGCTAGGGTGGCTTTCATACCGAAAGCAGGCAAAAAGGCGGACCACACGCCAAAAGCCTATCGGCCCATTAGCCTGACGTCATTCCTGCTAAAAGTTATGGAAAAAATTCTGGACCAATATATCAGGGAAACTTATCTTAAAGATTCTCCTCTTCATATTGAACAATACGCTTACCAATCAGACAAATCGACTGAGACAGCCATACATAGCTTAACAAGCAAAATTGAAAAGGCGTTTGAGGGTAAAGAAATAGCTCTCTGTACATCGGTTGACATTACGGGGGCTTTTGACAATGCTACTTTCAGATCAATTGAGGAGGGCATGAACAGGAAAGGTATACAAAGACTGATCATAACATGGGTTCTCAATATGCTGAAAAACAGTACGACAATCTTTGAAACAGGGACAGCAAAGCAAATTGTCAGGTCAACCAAAGGATGTCCCCAGGGGGGCGTCCTATCGCCACTCCTATGGTTATTGGTTATCGACGAGCTCTTACAAACTCTCAATGACCTCGGATACGAAGTTCAGGGCTTTGCGGATGATTTGGTAATTATGGTCAGAGGCAAGTTTGACTCTACCATAACAGATCGCATGCAACTGGCTCTTGACATCACTCAAAACTGGTGTCAGGAGAAAGGCCTATCGATAAATCCGAATAAAACAAACGTGGTACCCTTCACCAAAAGAAGGAAACTGAATCTGGGGACCTTAAGTTTAGGGACCACAAACTTAACAATGTCCAATGAAATGAAATATCTGGGAGTAATCCTGGACAAAACTCTAACTTGGAAAAACCACTTATCATACATAACTAGTAAAGCCTTAAGAGCAACCTATGCTTGCCAGAGGTTGTACGGTAAAACATGGGGACTACGGCCAAAAATGATGGCGTGGTCATATAAAACAATAATAGTACCAATGATTACTTATGCGTCGTTGGTATGGTGGCCAAAAGTCAACCAAACAGGAGCTCAGAGGACTCTTAACAAGATTCACCGTATAGCCTGTTTGAGTGTGACGGGAGCAATGAGAACGTGCCCCACACTAGCTTTGGGAGTGATCACTGGACTGACTCCTCTACACCTTGTAGTTAAAAGGATGGCGGCCAGCGCGGCCCTAAGGCTACCTAATCTAGCCCATCTTAAAGAAGGCAACCTTTCGGGGCACGCAAAGATTCTGGACACTGTCTGGAATTCTCCGTGCCTCATGGTCTTCGACAAAATGGACAGAAAATTAGACTTCTCAAAGCAATTCAAAGTGGTCATCAGTGACCGTTCAGCTTGGAGAAACAAGGAAATAACAATAAAACAGGACTCTCAGTTGTGGTATACAGATGGGTCCAAAATGGAAGATGGCAGTGCAGGAGCTGGAATTGTAGGGCCAAATTTCCAAAAAGCAATTGCAATGGGAAAAACAGCTTCCATTTTTCAGGCGGAGGTCCACGCTTTAGAGTTATGTGCTAGAGAATGTCTACGCAGGGGTACACGCAACACCAAAATATGCATACTCTCAGATAGCCAGGCAGCTCTAAAATCATTAATAAACTTCTCATTCCAATCAAAGCTGGTCTGGGAATGCTGTAAACTTCTCAATACCCTAGCAGCGAGAAACTCTGTTACGCTAATGTGGGTACCGGGACACGAGGGACATGAGGGCAACGTAATGGCAGATTCTTTAGCAAAAAAGGGTGCAGACACTGCCTTTATAGGCCCAGAACCCTTCTGTGGGGTAAACAGTAGCTTCACAAATAACTTGTTGTGCGAACAGGAAAAACGAAGTCTGCTAAACTACTGGAGAGCCCAAAAAGGCATGCGGCAGTCGAGACTACTCATTGATCCTGAACACATCAGGGTAGATGCTTCTTTAAACCTCAGCAGAAATGACATCAAACTATACACTGAACTTTTAACAGGACACTGTAAACTAAATTACCACCTGAAGAAAATAGGCGTGGTAGAAGACGATTCTTGTCGACTCTGTCAAGAGGAGCAGGAAACGGCAGAACACATTCTATGCACTTGCCCAGCGGTGGCAAGACGCAGACATAAGTACCTAGGCAGTGGGTTCATATCTCCAAATCACCTAGTTAAAATTAAGCCCACAGCAGTTACGAGATTTATAAACAGTCTAGGACTGTTTTAGTTGGGTACGAGGCTGCACAATAGATCTTTTAGGTCGCGGTGTTCTTTTAGCCTGTCAATAATAATAATAATAATAATATTGCAGAGCTTTTTACCTTATGTGGATCGAATTTTGCAACTGTCTATTTAGAATTTCGTTGTTCTTTGACGAGGCAACTTCTGTGTCGCTCCGCCTCGGATTAAGAACACAATATAATGGAATAATGATAACGAACACTTGTTGGATCAGTGTGCCGAAGTAATATTTCTAAAGCATACACAATTGTTCATACAAGCACAAACTTCTTGTTTGTATTATCAATTTTGCATATGCTTTTCTTCTACACGAATGTAGGTCAAATTATCTCACATGGTGTGGAGTCATACATATATTTTTTTATATTGTTACGAAATTGCCCTCTTGACAATTTACTCTGTTACAAAATTGCCCTAATGACAATTCCTCTAACTCTCTGTACTCGGACTCGTACCACTGGATTTTGTAGTAATCAAACATTCGCTGGTTAAATTAAAATAATTAGCTTTATTTAATTATTGCTTACATTATTGCACATTTAATATTAGGCTTAAAGTTTACTTAGTTATTATTTGCACTTTATTTCACAAACCATGAGTCACTTTATTTACTAATGAATTTCATCACTTTACTCAATTACAAATACTGCTGCTTTGATTATAATGCTAGATGCACACACTGTTACGGTCTCTGATCTACTGCGTTTGACTTTGCAAAGTCTTGTGCTTTTATGGTTTCGAATGGTTGAGGTAGAAACTTCCACGCTGTTCTTGTATTTTCCAGAAACTTCGACCGAAGTCGAGAATATTCTTTTTGATATTACCGACAGATGGTTCTTGAATAAGCTTTTAATCAAAATAGTTCGCATCTTGACTCACAGGGGGCACTCATTCTCCAACTTAGATGGGATCCTGAAAGTATGCAATCACATTCACTGTGCTATGACGTTTCACTGCCCTCCGCTTAACCTTGTTCGTCCCGAACAAGGATAGTACTGCAACCTTTATAAGGAGATAACCTCTCTAAATGGACGACTTTCATTTTGCTCCTGGCATTTCTCGCCAACTGGATGCGGTATACTACATCGTTGAGCCGCTTTATCACCTTATAAGGGCCTTCCCAGTGTGTTTGCAGTTTTGGCGATAATCCCTTTTTCCTTTGCGGATTATGAAGCATAACTAGCTGCCCTTCCTGAAATCCCTGGGAGTTTGCTCGTAGATCATATCTGGCGTAGATCATAGTTCGCATCTTGACTCACAGGGGGCACTCATTCTCCAACTCAGATGGGATCCTGAAAGTATGCAATCACATTCACTGTGCTATCACGTTTCACTGCCCTCCGCTTAATCTTGTTCGTCCCGAACAAGGATAGTACTGCAACCTTTATAAGGAGATAACCTCTCTAAATGGACGACTTTCATTTTGCTCCTGGCATTTCTCGCCAACTGGATGCGGTATACTACATCGTTGAGCCGCTTTATCACCTTATAAGGGCCTTCCCAGTGTGTTTGCAGTTTTGGCGATAATCCCTTTTTCCTTTGCGGATTATGAAGCATAACTAGCTGCCCTTCCTGAAATCCCTGGGAGTTTGCTCGTAGATCATATCTGGCTTTCATTTTATCACTCATCAGTTGTGTGCGCTTTCTGATGGTTCCATGAACTTCATTCAGCTGTCTTTGTTTGTCAGCTACATAACTGCTATATGAAACTTCCATAGATGAGTAGGCACCGAATTTCAGATCTGCTGACAATCTTATGTCACAACCGAAAATAGCCTTAGCTGGTGTTGTAGATATTGTATCGTGAGTTGCCGATCGGTATGCCATTAAGAAGAGGGGTATGTATTGGTCTCAATCTTTCTGGTTTCTGTCCACGACTTTCCTTAGGTGTTCCTCAAGCGTACGATTAAATCTTTCAACCATTCCATCGGATTGTGGGTGCAAAGGGGTTGTACAAGTTTTGCGTATGCCCATCAATTCACTCATTTCCCTGAATATTTTTGACTCGAAATTTCTGCCTTGATCCGAGTGCAACTCGAAGAGAGCTCCGAATCTGCAGACCCAATTATTGATAAATGCATCTGCAACGGTCTTAGCTTATTGATCGGGAATGGGGTATATTTCTGGCAATTTACTAAAATAGTCGATTACGACGAGAACATATTTGTTGCCGGAATCACTAATTGGAAACGGACCTGCTATGTCCATTGCAATACGCTCAAATGACGCTCCCACGTTGTATAAATGCATCTTCCCCTGAGTGCGACGGCTCGGTCCCTTGGCAGCTGTACACTTTTCACAAGCACTAATCCAGTCAACTACCGATTGCTGGCAACCAACCCAATAAAATCGTGTTTTAATTTTCTCGACTGTTTTTGTTATTCCCAAATGTCCCCCGCTTGGCCCACTATGGTATTCCTTGAGAATTTCGCTTATTCTTGCCTTGGGTACCACAATCAAGTTCTTCGTGGTTTTTCCATCTTCGCTCTCCCACAGGCGGAATAGGCATCCATCTTGCAGCTTTAAGCTATTCCATTGAGCCCAATATGCTTTAGTTATGGGACTTTCAGTCGAGATTTCGTTCCAATCAGGCCGTTTTCCTTCATTCTTACTTGATACGATTTTTGCCAAATCTGGGTCATTTCGTTGTTCTTCTTTTATCTTTTCCGCTGTCCATTCATCGTCTGGTAAAACTGCCATTAAGCGCACATCGACTACTCCTTCTTTCCCTTCAGCTTTAGAACAGTGCTTACATTCCATACTGCAAGGACGTCGTGATAGTGCATCAGCATTCCCGTGGCTTCCGCCTCTGCGATGTTCTATTGTGAAATCGTAGCTTTGGAGTCTCTCAATCCATCTCGCAACCTGACCCTCGGGATTTTTGAACTGTAATAGCCAGCGCAGAGCAGCGTGATCTGTTCTCAACAAGAACTTTTGTCCATACAAGTACTTGTTAAAGTGCTTCACGCACTGCATAACCGCCAAAAGTTCTCTCCGTGTCACACAGTAATTTCGCTCTGGCTTTGATAAGATATTGCTGAAGTAGGCTATTACTCTTTCATGTCCGTCAATAACTTGCGACAGGACACCTCCAATCCCGAATCCACTTGCTTCTGTATCCAAAATAAATTTTTCGCCAGGTATTGGATACGCAAGGATCGGAGCTATACACAATAGCTCTTTCAATCTGTTGAATGCCTTCTCCTGTTCGCTTTTCCACTCAAAAGGACAATTTTTCCTCGTTAATGCATGCAGACTACCAGCCACGTCTGCAAAGCCTGGAACAAAGCGTCTGTAATAGGTGCAAAGACCCAAGAAGCTGCGTAGCTCATGCAAACTAGTTGGTCTTGGCCACTCCCTTACTGAGTCTATCTTATCTGGATCTGTGTGTACTCCTTCAGGTGTGACTTTATGTCCAAGGTACTTGACTTCTTTCTTGAAGAACGAGCATTTATTTGCGCTCAGCTTCAACCCTGAAGCTCCTAATCGCATCAATACTTCTTCCAAATTCTTCAAGTGGTCCTCGAAGTCCTTTCCCATAACGATGATGTCATCTAGGTACACCAGACACGTTTTCCATTGGAGACCCTTTAGCACATGTTCCATTAAGCGTTCAAATGTAGCTGGAGCATTACACAGTCCGAATGGCATCACCAAAAATTGCCATAGTCCATCACCGGCACTGAATGCTGTCTTTTCCTTGTCTTGTTCGTCTACTGCCACTTGCCAATATCCGCTTTGTAAATCCAGCGTTGAGAACCAATTTGAACCAGAAAGTGTGTCCAACGTATCGTCGATTCGAGGTAATGGATAACTATCTTTCTTCGTTACCTCATTTAGTTTACGATAATCTACACAGAAACGTGTGGAGCCATCCTTCTTCTTGACTAATACCACAGGAGAACTCCAGGGGCTCGCTGATGGCTCTATGACGTTGTTCTGATGCATTTCCTTCAGCAATACATTCACCTCTTCTCTCTTTGCCAGAGGTACTCTTCTTGACGCTTGACGAATGGGTTTGGCAACACCAGTGTTGATTGTGTGTTTCACCATCTTTGTTCTGCCTTCGTTTTTACCCTTTGCAGCAAATACTGACCAATGTCTTGCCAAAAGTTGGCTGGCAGTCTTCCTCTGCTCTATGGATAAGTCTTTGCTCCTTTCTTTCGTGAGATCGTCGAGTACGTTTTTATCAGCTGGTATCTTCATTTTTGTGTCTCGCGGCTGGCTTTCACAATTTACAATTGCCGAAATTGCCCGGCAATTTCCAATTATCTGTTCTTTCTCTATGGTTTTAGCGGAATTTGCAAGATTGGCCACTCTTACTGGCACTATTCTCTTCTGCTGTTCTTCTAAGAGGGTTTTTCCAATTATGATGTCATCCAGTGCGAATTTTTCATCAACCCACAACTTGTTCTTCTCCACATCTCCGTCCATTTTGGCCCATATGACTGCCTCTGACTTTGCTGGGATTTTTGTCCGCCGCGATACAATGACTTGTCGGATACCTACATACTTATCCTCACCAACGGATAACGGTATTTCGGTGTTCGCATACTTCAACATTCGGCATTTCAAATCTAGGGTGAATCCATTCCGAATCATGAAATCCACACCTAAGATTAATTCGTCCACAATATCCGCAACTACAAACTCGTGCGTCACTGTCGTGGTGCCGATAGTTATATTCCGTGTAACTTTTCCCAGTACCGGTGCATCATCTCCAGTTGCCGTACGCAATCTTATTCCCTGAAGCGGCTCGATTCCCCGAACGAGATCGCTTCTAATTATGGAATGTGATGCACCCGTATCCAATGTTACCACGATTTTTCTTCCATTTACTACGCTGTCGACAGCTAGGCTGTTGATTTTCCGTGCCATCTGAGAAACGAAGATTCTGGGGCTACATGTTGTGGGAGTCGGATCAAGAACCTCGAGACTGACTACATCTAGTTTGTCGACGGCTTTTCAACATTTTCTGATTCCCTACTTTGGAATCTGACTTGCTTTGGAGGTCTTACCGGTGAGCGTGATCTAGAACGTTTCCGTCTCGATTGGCAATTACGGGCCATGTGTCCGACCTCTCCGCAGGTGAAGCATTTGCCCGTGAAACTTTGGCCGCTTTCGACTTGTACCTGACGGGCTCTGTATACTGGCTGGCACACCAAGGCTGCTGTCTCTGAAGTTAAAGCGCTAGCTACTATCTCCATATATGTAGCTTTCGGATTAGTTATTGCAGAGCGCTTTATCTCCGCATCGCGAATGCCATATACGAAGGTGTCCATCATGCACCTCTCAGTGATCTCTCCTGGGTAGGCAAGATGAGCTAACCGTTCCACTTCTGCCGCAAACTGTTGTAGAGACTCACTTCTCTTCTGTACCCGTGTTCGTAGCTCTACTTGGTACATCTGCTTGCGATGTTCACTACCATACTTGCGCTGAACGGCATTCATCAAGCTTTCATAGCAGTCTCGCTCACTTTCTGAGATAGTTTGAAGCACATCAGCGGCAGCACTTTTCAACGAAACGGTTAATGCAGCCACTTTTTCGCGAGCACTCCAACCATTTGTGCTAGCGGTAGTCTCAAACTGCTTTCCGAAGACACTAAATGTTGTGAAATTGCTCTCTTGACAATTTACTCTGTTACAAAATTGCCCTCCTGACAATTCCTCTAACTCTCTGTACTCGGACTCGTACCACTGGATTGTGTAGTAATCAAACAATTGCTGGTTAAATTAAAATAATTAGCTTTATTTAATTATTGCTTACATTATTGCACATTTAATATTAGGCTTAAAGTTTACTTAGTTATTATTTGCACTTTATTTCACAAACCATTAGTCACTTTATTTATTAATGAATTTCATCACTTTACTCAATTACAAATACTGCTGCTTTGATTATAATGCTAGATGTACACACTGTTACGGTCTCTGATCTACTGCGTTTGACTTTGCACAGTCTTGTGCTTTTATAGTTTCGAATGGTTGAGGTAGAAACTTCCACGCTATTCTCGTATTTTCTAGAAATTTCGACAGAAGTCGAGAATATTGTTTTTGATATTACCGACAGATGGTTCTTGAATAAGCTTTTATTCGAATAGTTCGCATTTTGAGTGACAGTGGGCACTCATTCTCCAACTCAGATGGGATCCTGAAAGTATGCAATGACATTCACTGTGCTATTACGTTTCAATATACATATTTACAATTTATTATTTTGAAGTTTGACTATTTGCGCAAAATTACATTTCATATAAAGAACACGCACAATTTTATGAAATCAAATAGTTTCTTAATTTTATACGTACATGAATATGTGTGATTAAGAAAATTAGAATTTATTTGATTTCATATATTACTGATTTTTAAGATAATGGAAATATGGGGCTCATTTTGTAGGTTTTGTTGCATTATAATAATAATAATAAAAAATAAAAAATGTATTATTTCTATTGAGTATGTTCGACACTCATACCAGGCGAACAGAAAACGAAAGAAGTAGGGATTTACAATTTTCAATTGCAAGTTGAAATTATTCTTCAATTGCAAATTAGGCCGCTATTAACCAGTGGTCCCAACTCACAAAATTGCAGCCCTCTTAAAGAAAGCTTACATATTTGCAAGGTTTCGCACTTCTAGCTAAGCTTCAAGCTTGGAAAGAGCTGCCTATTGCTTCGTACGTACACAAGAAAGGTTATTCCTTTTCATTGGTGCTTCAAAATATCAGATCTGAAGAAAAGTGAATCCCCTCGCATTAATTCTGAGCAGGCACTTACGTATACGAGTATGTATGCATATTAATATACCATAATATAAATCCAACCGAATAAGTTGGATGTACGTATAAAATTGCGCTTTAATTGCTTTCATATTATATGAAATCAATATAAAGCACAATAAATGATAAGAAAACGATCAAGATGGAAATAATCAAAATGAAGAAGGATTAAAATCCACTTGATAAGTTCGGTCCATAAGACACAAAGCTCTTAATAAAAGCTGTCAACAAAAGTTGACAGCCCCGAATTAAAGCAACATTTCGAGATTACATTACTAACTGAGAGGATGTCGCATATTCTTTATAGAGAGTATTTACTTGAACTTATTCGTTACGTCTCGTCTCGTCTATTTTGGTTAGCCTTTCACATGCACTGAGCGAAATGCATTCAGTGCTGCCAGTTTAGGGGATTTATCCCCAAATTGGGGATTTTTTTTCAAAACGGGATCAGTTTTTTAGTTTAATCCCCTGGGCTTTTTAAATCAATATTTTAACATTTAATTTGTAGGATGGCTCAAATCGATTTGTTTTGCTCCAGAGCCCTTTCAATCTACTACAAATTACTCTTGGTGCGTGGCCTGTAAGACGTCACTAAAATCTCAAAAAAAGGATCTTAAGCGGCATAGTAAATCAAGCAAACATAAGAATAATTTTGACTTGCTTTTTGCAAAAAAAAACTCTACATAATTATGGTCAATATACTGTATAAATGTTTAACATAATATGATGTAGTGTACGAATATTTCAAAAATACTGGATATAAAATTGTGCAATTTTCACGGCAAAGCATGCTTCTATAGTTAGTGTAGATCATTTAAGTAACATGCTTAAATCCCTTTCAATAAAAGAATTTGAAAAGCTAAGACTTCACCGCACAAAATGCAGTGCGATTATTAAGTATGTTGTCGCTCCCGTTTTGCTTTCCAACCTGGTTATTGACGTAGGAGATTCAAAATATTCGTTGATACTTGACGAGTCAACAGACATATCTAGACACAAATGGATGAGTCACTGTGTGCGTTACACTGATAGAATTGTCTTCAGTAAAATCAACTGTTTTTTGCTGTTGAATAATTTTTATGTAAAACCAACAGAAGTTGGTTAATGCAACGGAATTTTCTGTCATTCCAACTAACTTAGGCTGGCAGAATAACGGCTGAAAAGCTGTTGTTTATTTTGCTTGAGCGCTTGCACATAAGTATACGAAAAGAATTGTCTCAGGTATTTGGTGACATATCGACAACAACAACCACATTGCAAATGTAACGAAGAGCATTATGAAAGAACTTCGGGTGAAAATAGCATTTGCAATGTTGTTGTTGCTTTCATGTTTAATTCATGTTTTATACCATGCTAGTAAAGAACAAAATCGCGATCATTCAGTTCGTCGGCAGCAGTTGAAAGTGGTGCTTGTGACTTGTGATTTTTATTGGTTTTCGTTTTAATAGGCACGCGTGTCTTCATTTTAACTTCAAGTAAAAGTTATTAAAAAATAAGAAACATATTAAAATAATAATTTGGTGTTACAAATGATTATTGATGGCAGTTCATTACTTTTGATTTGTGTGTGCATATGAAATTAAAGTGAACTTAAAAGACGCTTGCTTGGATGCATGTACATCAGAGCTGGGCACACTCATACAACTACACATTAATTTGTGTTTTTGTGTTAGTAAAGAGAAACCTTTTGCTTACTAAACGACGAAAAATGTTGTGTGTGACAGGTCGTGTGTGTTTGGCAGCGCAGTAAGCAGCGCACATGGCACGTGTGTTTTGCCCTGCTATGATGTACATACATTCATATAGGCACTCGCCAATTAATTTTACATGCATACATACATATAGATAGGCACGCGTCATTTAAATTTACTTTGATTTCAAGTAAAAGGTATTAAAAAATAATTATATTTTAGAGATGGCTGAGGACGCGGACTTAAAAAACATTTTGGAGAATTGGGGATTAAGCAACATATATAATATTTTAAATGGTAAGATTGATATTGAAATTTAATTAGTGATTTGCTTGAAATTTTATATTATAGAATAATAATATTATTTCTTATATATATTACAGAAGCTGGCATTGGGTTTGAAGAGCTCAAATACTTAACAGAGTCGGACTTGGACAGAATTTTTGAAGACTTGGGTCAATTGGGAGTTAAGGCAAAATTTCGCGCCAAATTGAAGCTCTTACACAGTGTAAGCTATGCAATTTAAAGAAACGAATGCATATAAAATTTTTTGTATATATGTAGAATGCACTTTCTGATCGATTAGACTCCCCAAGAAGCAAGGTCGAAAATTGGATATTAGAGTAAGCTTTCTAGCCCAGCTTCTAGCTCATCATCATGCGTTGGATCTTCTTTTTCAGATTTTCTCCGTTGCCGTATTAACGAAGAAGCTCTAGATGAAGTGGATGAGACCATTGTTCAGCCACTAAAAGTCTGGTTGAAGTACAATGATACTCCAACAGACGAAGTGATTGAAAAATGGAAAGCTTCGTATACTATACGAAAAAGAGAAATGACTAGTCCCGATGCAATGAGACAATGGCCTCTTTATAAGCACAGTGCGCTTGGGCCCCAACTGGTAGATGTCAAAAATTCATTATTTAATTAAGTTTCATTAATAAGTCTTAATGTTTTAAATTTAGATTGACCTAGACTTTCACCTGATGTTCACAGAATATTCTGGGACTTTTTTCGAAAATTTCGAAAAATATATGCCTGTATTGGTGCAATTCTACACCTTTAGCATAAAAGACAAGGCATGCCAGGAGATACTTGCCAAGGTGAATTACAAAGGCATCTCATCTGGTACGTACTTACAAAGATTATAATAAAAAGTTTACTTAAAATTATTTTTCAAAAAAATTTCAGATTCGAAAATGTGTATGTCTGCTCTGTTATTACATGGCGTCTTAATCCCAACTTCAAAATATAAATACCAGGGAAAAACAAGAAAATTACAATAAAGGAAGCCATGGATAGCTTTATTTTACAAATGTACAAACAAAAATAAAAATGTATTAAAAACAAAAACAAAACAAAACATGAGTTTTTATCTTCTTGAAGTCAAATGTAAATTGACACAATATTAGTTACTATATAAACATCTGCCTTTCTAAAGTTAAATTTAATTTAACAGAATGTTAGTTATTTTATAAGCAAATGTAAATTGACCAATGGCCAGTTATTTCAAAAATAACAGTATTTTCAGTCAAATGTACAGTAACAAAAAATTCGTTCATTTTACAAACAAAAGGATTTTTAATCAAATTAAAATTAACTGTTTTTAGTCAAATCAACTGTTAAACTGTTAAGAAACAAACAAACGGTATACGACTCTCAAATCAACAGTTTTATTTCATGGATAAAAAATGACTGTGATTTTGGTTGAATCAACCCTTATTTTAGTTAATTTTACTACCTTTTTCTTTCAGTGTATCTACATAAGTAAGGAAAAATGTTTAATAGTGACGGAATTTTTGGGAATCTGTCTTGTCGAGGAGGCAACAGCAGAAAAACTTTATGAAGGCTTGCATAACTATTTGAAAAAGGTAGGACTAAAGCCTTATAACATACTTAATATTGGGACAGATGGTGCAAGCAACTTATGCGGCAAAAATAAAAGTTTATACACACTTTTAAAAAATGACAATAGACACTTAATTTTAGTAAAGTGTACATGCCACTCACTTCATTTATGTTGTTCGGAGGCATCAAAGGAATTTCCTCCCGATGTGGAATTTTTAATAATAGAAATTTATAACTATTTTTGTAACAGTCCTCTGAGAACTTTAAAATAAAAGCAAGTGTTTGACTTAATAAACACAGGATTTGATTCAATAAAATTCAAGAAGTTGGTACAAATTTATGGCTTAGCTGTTAAGAGGGTACTGGAGCAATGGATTGAACTTAAATATCATTTTTCTATAATTGCAACTGCAGAGTCTGAGAAAACTGCTCAAATAATACACCATATAATGTGCAATGATGAGAATAAACTCTACCTTATTTTGATGGCCCCTATATTAACTGAAATGAATAAACTAAATCTTAATTTTCAAAGCGATAAAATGGATGCTGGTACGGTTTATGACACGCTTCTTGTAAGTCTCCTTTCAATAGCAATACGAGTGCTGAAGCCAGCAGCAATAATTGACATTAGAGACGAAGAGGACATGCTTAAAATAATGAATGCCGTGGAGAAGGATTCATCATATTTGCCCTTAGAAGCAATGGATTTGGGTTATGGTTTTGAAGAAGAAATAAAGACTCAACCGCCTACTTTAATAGCGAAAATTAAAAATACCTGTATTTTATACCTTAAAAGCGAATGCTGAAACATTTTCCATCAAATATGCTCTTTTTCAAAACATATAAACAGTTTTCGCCAAAAATGTGCTGCAACGGAGTAGGACAACCAAATTTTTGTTCAATTTTTAACTTATTGCAACCGGTTTTGAATGTTAATGCCTCAACGGGGCGTATACGAGTCGCAATGGAGGAAAATGCCGTTTGTTATTTGGAAGGTACTTTCTGGCGACGATGTTTCAAATAGCCTACCTTCCTTTTGGACAAAAGTTTACCAGTATCAGGATGCCGCTGGTTCAAAGCCGTATGAAGACCTTGCGGGGCTGGTATTAAATATGCTTTCTGTACCGTACTGTAAGTAATGCTTGTGTGGAACGCGTTTTCTCCATAATGAATACCGTAAAAACGAAAATACGAAACCCAATTCAATATGAATTATTAGAAGCGCTATTAAGAATTAACACATATGTACTTCAAAAATAACTCTATTTGTTGCGAGAACTTTAATCCATCAACTGAAATGATTAAACTTTTTAATACTAAAACTATGTACAAAACAAATAATAGAGAAGATGAATCTGAAGATTATGAATCTGAAGTATTTGATATACTCAACTTAAATGACTTTTAACCAACGTTTAAATAAATTATCGCCAGATCTCATTTATTATAAACTTTGTTATTCCTAGTTATTATTAAAATAATTTAATATATTATTTAGCTATGAATTTTTTTGTATTGAAGTAATCGTTTTGTTTGTTTTGTTAAACTGAAATAAATTATACATTTTAGTTTTAAAACAAATTTTACTCGATCTTCCTTTAAAACTAAGGGGATTTTTTCGGGGATTTTAGCTTTTTTTGGGGAATTTTCGGGGATACAAAATTTCATTTTGGGGATTTGGCCTCAAAAAAAACTGGCAGCCCTGAATGCATTCGATTTCAAATTAAAGTTTTTTGAGCGTCTCAGCTTGTGGACTAGCGACGTATTAGTGCGGTAGGAGGATGCACATACATACGAGTATACATATTCTTTATTTGCTTCAGATTTCATATTTTGAAGCACCAATGAAAAGGAATGACCTTTTTTGTGTACGTATGAAGCAATAGGCAGCGCTTTCCAAGCTTGAAGCTAGAAGTGCAAAACCTTGCAAATATATAAGCTTTCTATAAGAGGGCTGCTATTTTATGAGTTGGGGACCTCTGGTTAAAAGTGGCCCAATTTGCAATTGAAGAATAATTTCAACTTGCAATTGAAAATTGTAAATCCCTACAGCTTTCGTTTTCTGTTCGCTTGGTATGAGTGGCGAACATACTCAATACAAATAAGACTTTTTTTATTATTATAATACAACAAATCCTATAAAATCACAACATACGAGTATATGAGTCCCAATAATTCAATTTTTACACAAAATCAGTAAAAATTAAATCAAATAAATGCTAAATTTCTTAATCACACATATTCATGTACATATAAAATAGAGAAAGTATTTGATTTCATAAAATAGTGTGTTTTTTATATGAACTGTGACAATTTTGCGAATATTGTCAAACTTCAAAATAATAACAAATTGTAAATATATAAAAAAGTATATGTATGACCCCACACCATTGGAAATTGTTTGAACCAAATTCGTGTAGAAGACAACCATATGCAAAATTGACAATTGTATGTACAATTGGGTATGCTTTAGAAATGTTTCTTCCGCACACTGGTCTAACATATTTTCTTTACCCTTCTTCCATTATATTTCTGTTCTTAATCCGAGGCGGAGCGACACAGAACCTGCCTCGTCAAAGAACAACGAAATTCTAAATAGACAGCAAAGACAATATACAAATACTCTTTGTAGACAGTTGCAAAATTCGATCCCCATATCAAATACTCTCTATATATATTATATGTGAATGTTTCAAAAATATGTTTTTATAAAATTTTCCAAATTTCTTTAAAAGTATGAAAAAATCAAATATTAAGCATTTCAATTCATGATATGTATTCACAATCATATTAATATATGTACCATGATATAAATCCAATCGAATAAGTGTATAAGATGCAGGTGTACATATGTAAATAATAAACATATGTGTGTACGTATAAAATTGCGCTTTAATTGCTTTAATACCATATGATATCAATATAAAGCACAACAAATGATAAAAAATAAGAAGATCAAGATAATAATAATCAAAGTAAAGAAGTCAAAGCAAAGAAGGAATTAAAATCCACTAAGAAGCTAATTCCCACAAGACACATTTTAAAAAAGTTGCTTGCTATATTTTACAGCAACATTTCAAGATGTTGTACTAATTGAGAGGACGTCGCATATTCTTTATAGAGAGTATTTGCCCATATGGTAAAAAGCTCTGCAATATCAAAATGTTCCCAGCCCCGAGCCAGCAACACAATTTAGTACTGAAGAGAGTTTGTCGCATATGCTTTATAGAGAGTATTTGACCAAACTTAGTCATAACATCACACCAATGAAGCTTAATTCAGACATTAATTGTATAATTCATGAGAAATATTTAGGTATTATGCGACTTATACCAAATACTCTCTATTTATAGAGAGTATTTGCTTATACCAAGAGAGTATTTGGTTCGAACGAATGTACGGCGGCATTGACCGTTATACTTTCCACTGACATTGCACAATTCCCCTTTATGCTATAAGAAGCACATTATATACCCGCCATTAGCAGGTGGATTGAGAATATGTTCAAGGGCAGGATAATCAATGCACAGCTGAGATCGGCGTCGGTCAAAATATCCGTGTGCAGAGGCAAACCTCAAGGTGGACTTCTTTCACCCCTACAATGGAATCTTGCGGTAAATGAGCTGGAAAATATATATCTTCTATGAGAGACCATGTTAAATATTATCTCTAAATGGACCACAGACTGCGGGGTGGCAGCTAATCCAACCAAGACTAAGTGTTCTTCCCTAAGAAGTATAAAATTATTCAAATGATTGTTCCAAAACTAATGGGTATAGATGTTAGTCTTGTCAAGGAAGCGAAATATCTGGGCGTGATCCTAGATCGAAAGCTGAAATGGAAGGCTAATATGAGTGAGCGCAAAATGGTTGTAGCTAAAAATTTGGGGTTTCACTGGATATACATAGCTGTGGTGCGACCAGTTTTCTTCTATGGAGTGCTTGCTTGGAAGACATCCCTGAGTAAGTCCACTTACAACAGGCTGGAAACAAAGGTACAAAGAACGGCAGAGGTATTCATAAGTGGTACCATCAGAATGACTCCAACTGCATCGTTGGACGTTATGCTTAATCTGCTGCCTATTGGGGTTTTTGGTAAAAAAATGGCTGCATATATTTATTACCAGGAACGAAGGTCATGTGTCTATCTTAGGTCACTAATTTTTCGAGGGAATTCCAGAATATATCACATCAGTTTATGCCTTCAATATCAGGATCACCATTCCCTCCAGTGACGAAGGCCCGCATCCCCCTCATGCAAAATGGGGTCAGATCTACACTGATGGATCCAAGTTACAGAGGAGGATGGGAGGTGGTGTATTCTCAGAAGATTTGGACATTAACATGCGGTTTAGGCTGCCAGACTACTGCAATATTTTTCTACAACAAAGTGACAGAGGATCATCAAACATTAACAAGGAGGCCGCAACAATGAAAAAAATTATAAAGGAGCCAGCAAATGAGTCAATTCCAATCAGAAAAATAATTAAGGAGCGTAATAGTCCAGTTTGGTTCAATTCTGATATTGCTAAACTAATTCGAGAAAGAAACAAAGCTTGGAAGCGATACTGGAGAGTAAGCAGTAAACAAGCCTGCATCAACTACAGAAGAATATGTGCCAAAGTTAAGAGGGAATCCAAAAAAACCAAACGTTCAACTTGGACAAATTTTTTAAAGACCTTGAACCCAATGATGGTTATTAGGAGGAATAAGGTGAAGAACATAAGGACTGATAGAGTCTCAAATTTTCCGTCAATATTTCTTCAAAGTAATGTCATAACTCACCCGAAAGATATTGCTGATATATTTGCAAAATTTTGAGGCTCCATTAGTTCTAATGACTCCTTTAATCGTGATTTAATTACTAAGAAACTAGCAATTGACATTGACTTATGGCCTGATATTACGCCTGAAATCACAAATGTTACCAAAGAGGTCACTCTTTCTGAGCTTAACTTTGTTCTGCACAGTTGTAAAGGTACCACTCCGTGTACAGATAAAATCACATATTATATGATTAAAAATTTTTTGTGAATTATTTATTGAATTTATAAATATAAAAATTAATTTATTTCAGTATTATACATAAATAAATGTTCTTATATAATAACTCTTAATATAATATAATAATATCTGTATATATATATTATTATCTAAAGTATAAAATTGATATTCAACTCGTAGAATGATTTTCGATTATAAATTATAAATGATGAATTAAAAATGTACTTATATAAATATAAATGTACATGCGAATATTTAAAAATTAATATATTTATAAACTTTTCCAAATTTTTATAAAAGTATAAAAAAATCAAATACTAAGCATTTCAATTCATGATATCTGTTCACAATAATTTTAATATACCATAATATAAATCCAACCGAACAAGTGTATAAAGTGTACATATGTAAATAATATACATATGTGTGTACGTATAAAATTGCGCTTTAATTGCTTTCATATCATATGAAATCGAGCACAGCGAATGATAAGAAAACGATCAAGATAATAATAATCAAAATGAAGAAGGAATTTAAATCCACTTGATAAATTCGGTTCACAAGACACAAAGTTCTTAATGAAAGCTGTGAACAAAAGTTGACCTCCAGAATTAAAGCAACATTTCAAGATTTTGTACTAACTGGAAGGTTGTCGCATATTCTTCTTAGAGAATATTTGCTTATCATTCGCTGTGCTTGGATCATTGAGTTCACCACCTGCAGTTAGCGTAGTTGCCTGGATAGACAGAGTACAATAGCTTAAGACCCAAGATCGATTCCTGGGAGGGTTCATAGTTTGCGTGCTGTTGATTTCTGAGACATATTAACTACTTGGGGAAAAATTGCCTTTCAATGAAAGATCTCTGAGGAGGATAAGTAATGGCGTAACCGAAATAAGTTATAAGATCTGCCAAAAATGTTTAATAATTCTTCTTCTGACAATTTTTACTGTGGCATAACCACACATTTGCATCTACAGTGTGCAAATTACCGAAAGCCGAAGTATAAGTAAATTGAAAATTTCTTTAAAACTTGCATGTTGACAATATATAGGGATATTTTTCATCATCATTTAATTCTTATAAACGTGAAATCACTCTATAGGTGTGATTGTCGCATATTCCTAATATAACGTGAAAAATTTATTAAAATTGAGTCCCCGTTAAAAATTTCCACACTGAGGTTTCAAATTCGACTTCTTTTCGCACCTTATTTCTTTTAGCTACAAAAGTGTTTTTAGCTTATCACTTTTTATGATGATATATTAATACAAATTGGTAGCAGTATATATTAGATCTAGGTACTAGAATGCATGCAATATCGATTACTACTGCCACCCCCATAATCATTCAATATATTTATTTCTGAGGCCCTATGCTAGACTCATGAACGAAACTTCATACGAAAATTCAAAGTATAAAATACAAAACAATAAATGGGCGGTACATTTTGAGAGTATTTTGTAATTTTGAAACATTTGGCTTAAGATATTGTTCAAACATGTGATTGACTCCTCATTAGGACCACTATTCGTAAATCTTTTCCATTAATTAACGCTGTTAAAAAAAATTCGTTAAACTATTTTAAAGTAACTAACATTTATTTTATTATAATAATTTAAAAGTTGTCAATTTACACTCAACATTTTTTTGCGAACTTCTAAGAAGTTTTATTTTGAAAAATGCTCAATGTCTCCAACAATTCACTAATTATTAATTTGATTCTCTTAAGTACTTATATTATATAAAAATGCTTTTTTTAATAATTGCAAAATAACACGCACCGCCAACACATGCACTTGGGCGTAGATTTTATACATATAAATATATATATATATATATATATATATATATATATATATATATATATATATATGTATATATATATATATATGTATATATATATATATATATATATATATATATATATATATATATATATATATATATATAAATAGATATATACATATATATGCAAGCTCATATTATAAAATATGAATGAGCAATAAATACGAGTTGCTTTTGAAGTTTTTATTTGCTTTAGAAATTGATAAGAAGATTTGACGTTTGTAATTAAGTGGCTGGCTGAACTGTTTTGAGGGGTATTGCATTCTTATGTAACACAAAGTAATAAAAATCATAGTGCAAACACGCTTCTCTCACAGTTCTCGCTTTGGGGCGCACTGACAAAGTAGTTGCAGAAAGTCAATTTATTTAAACTGGTTTCAAAAGCGAATTGTAATTGCACGCAAATATACAAGGTACGATTCAAAATAAACCGTGAATTTTAATATTTAATAACAATTAATTAGCATTGAAATTAATTATCAAAAGTTAATGATCCATATAAAATTTATAATGTTAATTTCTAAGCATATTCAATGATTAAATTGAAATTTTTAGTAAATCAACAATTGTATTAAATATTAAATTCAAATAAAAGTTTCAGTTTAAACTTATAAAACTTCTGTGATATATACATAATTATCAATGACCAGTCTTTGTTTAACCTTGATCTTCTAGTCTTCTGCATACTTTTTCTTGTTGCTTAATATATAAATTTAATTTTTCTGACTCCAGTGTCACTTAAAAAGTAAATACCAAAATATAAATTTCATATTAATGAATTTTTATATGATCTATTTTACTTATTTGTTTTGTTATACGATAAACTGAAAAATGGGGAACTAAAAAATTATACTAAACAATATACTTAATGTTCTCTGATTCTAGAGTTAATCTTCAAATGGGCGGTCGTTATAAATTTGAAGACATAAAAAAATAAAACTATTTCGCTAATGTGAATAAGAATTATGTTAAACATGCAACTTTTATATTGATTTACAAATAAAGTTTCCGATATTTTTCCAAAGTCTGTTCCTATATACGTCTCAATGTTGTCACGTTGGAAATTTAAGCTATTTCACTTTATTGCTTTAAATTCGATTTATTCTCCTACACTGAGAAACCAGACATTCACCCCTCTATTCCCACTCAGTCACAAAACTCAACACTGGCCCATGTGTCAGCCGAGTATCAGTAGAGACGAAGGTGAATTTACTTACATGGTGGCTGCAAGAACAAATTTTTTTGAACCAATTTTCCCTCAAGGGTTGTCAAAATGGAAATTATAGAAAAATGCGATCAAAACAAACATGCAAAAAATTACAAATAGAGTTTTGATTTGAGTGAATAAGAGTTTTTTAATTGTTATTTTTGTAAAGTTTGAATATTATGAAGAAATTGTGAGTCTATTTAACTATTAAATATATTTTATATAAATTATGTACCATTTTAAGCAGCTCTTATGTATTCCTCCATTCCTCTCAATTTCGTTTATTTTGATCGCACATTGCTTATATTTGACAATTCCGGAGGTTCGAGCTTCACCTTGCAGCCACCATGTAAGTAAATTCACCTTGGTAGAGACCAGGAATGATAAAAATAGAAGATTGCACCAATACTGGTACGAAAATGTCCTTTCTCTGTTGAATTCATCAATAAGGTACGAAATGAGAGAATAGCCAGTATGCATACATTTTTTAAATATTTATCGCATTTTATGATAATATTTATATAAATAAAAGTAAAATAATATATTTCAATTGATTTGGCATTAAAGTTTTTGTTTTGTTCAATAATTTTTTGGTTAAATTTGTGTCGTGAAAGTTGTTATTTAGTATTTTGGTACGGCAAAAGGAATATAAAATGAAATAATTATGAGGTGAAACACGTGTACATACATATGTATGTACTTATTTTATAGTTTTAGTTATTTTACTTATATAGTTATGTTCATACATACATATATATTAAAATACTAAGGCTTTGTTAAGTTTTATTGATATTTACAATAGATTAAAAAAATATTGAACTTGTCTCCTGTAGAAGTGAAGCAACCACTTTTTTATTATTGCGCCTTTGCAGCCGCTTCAGTCGAACATGTGCTATGGGCACTATAGTTTTGTTCAAATATGGATTAGCACCTGACTATAAACGCCTTCTCATTGCAAATTCTGTAATTAATATTTTTAAAATTGAATTAATATATTTAAAAAAAAAATGTACTTACCCGTTTCAACCTGCAAATTCTTCTCTACGAACTCTTCATCAAAATATTCCATCCAAATACGCCAAGTATTGCATTTTGCTTAAAAATTTCACCCACATATTTAATAACTTATTTTCCTTTGGAAAACAAAAGGTACTTACGCTCATTATTAAAATTCCAAACTGAGCATTTAATTTTTATTATATATATATTTATTAAATCACTACACAAATTCACTTTTTCTTTCTTAATCCATGAAAGTCCATTATGCTTGAGTTCTTTTTATCGAAAGAGTTTTTCAATAGTTTGTAATCGTTTATTTGCAAGTGCATTTGTTATGTTACATATAACAAAATAATGAAAAACCTTTTAATATTTATTTATTTATTTTTTTTAAGCAATTCATATTTATTGTAACAACTCATGGTGGAGACTAACAATAAGTAAATATATCTTAAAACTAGACAACAATGTATCACTGCTCCTTATCACTGTAAGGAGAGGATATTAGTGAACAATTATTATTTTAGAAAAACAATAAAAATAAAAGTAATTATAGAAATTAGTAAAGATGGCTTATTTAATAATAGTTTACGATGGCGATAAGTCTGCTCTCTTTAAGCGGGTCGTGGGCTTGTTTGTAGTAAATTCCTAGCAAGTATATTGGGGTGGTTCGATAATTTTAGTTGGTACTTCTTTTTGACATCTGAATGCCTCTGACCTAGTAGGGGCGCACCTAGATCTCGGTGAATGTTTAGGTTTTTCATTACCCACGGAGCACCAGTAATCGTGCGTAGTATTTTAGACTGGGTCCTTTGCAACAGTTCGGTGTTTGATGTTTTTGCTTCTCCCCACAGCTGAATTCCATATGTCCAGATGGGTACTATTATGGTTTTGTATAAGAGTACTTTGTAGTCAAGGCTTAGTTTTGAGTTTGAATTTAAAAGCGAGTTAAGACTTGCAGCTTTTAGGTTGATGTGCGTTCTTTTATTTTCTATGTGTGTTCTCCAGGTAAGGCGTCTGTCGAGGCGAATGCCTAAATATTTCACTTCCGTCTCCTGTGGGATAGTTTTGTTGTTGAGTATGATTGGAGGACACGTGTGTTTGTTGAGTGTAAAAGCTATGTGTGTGCTTTTTTGTTCATTTACTGCGATGCGCCAGTTCAAAAACCAATTTTCAACCACGTGTAAATGCTCGTTGAGATCACGCGATACTATTTGACGGTGCATGTGGCAAGATAAAATCGCAGTGTCATCGGCAAAAGTTGAGGTGAGCAGATATGTGTTTGTTGGTAAATCTGAGGTGTATAGTGTGTACAATATCGGTCCAAGAACACTTCCTTGAGGTACTCCAGCCAATATATCCATTTCTGGTGAAAGGTAATCCTCACATTTGACTTGAAATCGCCTACCATTTAAGTTTGATTTGGGACACTAGTCGGTGTACTTGTTCAATAGTGCCATGCTTTTTCAGAAGCGAAACTGGTGGTTAGGTATTACTTTATTCTGTACCAGATATGGGGTTAATTTTGATAGCAACAATTTTTCGAATAGTTTCGACACGACGGATAACAGGCTTATTGGTCTTTATGACGAGACTTGCGTTGGAGTTTTGCCAGTATTTGATTATGTGGGTATTATGATTATGTAGGACAGTTTCCAAACTTGAGGAAAGTAACCTTGTCTAAGAAGTGTGTTAAATAATATTGTTAAATGCTTTACTGTAGCTCCATCAACATCTTTGTGGTTATCAGATCGTGGCCTGCCGCTTTCTTTTTATCTAAATGACTTCTTTAGGCGTCAACCGTAGGTCCATCTGGAGAATTAGGTTGTTTAATGTTGGTATTTTTAAGTTGTTACTGGGAGGATTTGGTTGGAATGTGATTTTAAGATGTTGAGCAAAAGCTTGCCCCTTCTCCCCATTGCTTCTTGCCCATCTTCCGTCTATAAGTCTTATAGGCGAGTCCGATTCTGTAGGTTTATTCGTGTTTTTGACTGCCTTCCATAAAGAGTAGTTTGTGGATTCAAGGGGGTTCAGGTGCGAGCTGTAGGCCTGTATACCTCTTTCAGTTTCGTCGCGCAATGCGTTTCGCAGTTTGTTTTTGGCTGTCGTGAATTTTTGCTTTAGCGTTGGTGACCTGTGCTTTTGCCACAGTCGTCTGAGCCGTCTCTTTGCTGTTATCAGTCTTTCAATTTCGAATGATGTTGAGCATATTGATTTGCATGGGATTTGGCCGTTTGGGGGTGTAGCTTGGATTGCTACTGATACCAGTGTGCAGTTGAATGATTGTACTGCGGAATCTAATTCATCCGGGCTCTTAAGTCTACATTTTTCAGGGAGGTGACTGCAAATATATTTACGGAATTTGAACCAATTTGTTTTACCTGTTACTAATCGAAAAAGCTGGTTTATGTCTTCTGGGTATTTCCTTAGGTGCATTATAACTGGGGAATGATCTGAACTCAGCTCAAAGCATGATTCCGTAGACAGAAGTTTTTGGTGGAGTCCTTTCGTTATTGCGAAATCTAGTCCAGGATCTTCCGTTGATCCGTAGGCCAGTAAGTGGGTTTACCAGAAGACACGTATTCAGTTTTGTTACGCCGATTCGCCAAGGCGTAATATAACTGTTTACCCTTGGGATTTATAAGGCGTGAACCCCAATGCGTATGTTATCACCGGCTGCTATAAATTTTTCTCCCAACGAGTTGGAAAAAATTTGAAACTGAGCTGTTGTGACAGTGTATCTAGGTGGGCAATAAACAGATGATACCGTTATGTTGGCGTCCCAACATTGCAGGCAGATGGAGGTCGCTTGGAGATATTCCTTGGCGTAGTTTTCTAGTGAGTGGTGTTTTATGCGGTATTTTATGAGTATGCCTGTCCCACCTCGAGCTTTGCCATCCGGATGCAATGTTTTGTAGAACTTATAACCTTTTATTTTAAAATTGTGATTCAGAGTAAGGTGGGTTTCAGAAATGAGTAGTATGTCTATTTTGCTGTTAATAAGAAAATTTTGCACTTCAAGTTGGTGCTGGCGAATACCGTTCGCGTTCCAATGACAAATTTTTAACGTATTCATTTGTTTGCAAGTATGGATTTCAGAAGTTGATTTTGATTATTTATTAGTTCTTGCATCATTGATTGCATTGAGGACATGAACTGTGTCATACATTGCGTTAAGGTTAAGAGCACTGCCTCTAGATTTTGCGATTGTTTGTTGGTATTTGAATGTTCAGCTAAATTTGATTTCAGTGCATCAGAGTAACTCATGACAGGTGGAGCATGTTTGTCGTTGAACGTAGTCGGGATTTGGTGTAGAGGCGCTACGTAAGTAACTTCGTGTCGATCTCTATCCTTCTGTTGGCGCATTTTATTTTTCAGCTCAGCATACACTGGGCAACCTCTATAGTTTGCTGTATGACTTCCGCCGCAATGATTGCATTTTTTAGTAAGAACATTTTCATTTTTTTTTATCGACCGTACAGGCAGAGGATGGGTGGACGTCACCACAGCCAACGCAAATGGGGCGTAGGGTGCAATACGATTTGGTATGACCAAACTCATGGTAGTTTGTACATTGTACAGGGCCGTTGCGTTTGTGGGGTTCTTCAACTGAAATTCGGCGGTGCATATGGTATCGCATATTATAGATTGGATGGACTTCGTTTTTTTACAGCTTTCTTGATTCTGGTTCAAGCTCCACTCGGAACATTGGTTGTGGAATATTATTCTTATTTTTAATGTTGAATATGGATTTTGGATTGAAACCGGCTTCGATCAGTGCTTCTTTCATCTTAGATTGGTCGACATCTGATTATATTCCTTTTAATACGACAATCAAACCTTTACTGCTTTTCAGTTGATACGTATAATAGTTTTTTTTACTACTGTCAAGGTAGTTGATTGCCAAGCGATAATTTTTGTTAGTATAGATCTGAATTTTTGTTTCGTGTAAGTCACCCTTCTTTAGTGCAACTATATATAAGTTATTTTGCCCTATCAAGCTAGATAGTCTAGAAACCAGCATATTAGAGCTGCGTTCGCGCAGATAAATTGGAGGAGGTTTGACTTCTTTAAGTATTTCTGTACTTTCATTTTTTTGGTCTGGATCTGCTACAATTTCGGTAAGCAAGGCAAAGCGATTTTGGCTCGGTAATGGGTTGGTGCATTCTTCATATTTTTTTGGTTTATAATTTTTTTTTGGGTTTTTTGTAATGTTTTTAAACGGACTTAGCTTTCGCTTAATATTTATATAGCGGTCCATGCCAGTCTGTATTGCCGAACTATTATGTTTTGCAGTTTTTTTAATGTTGTTGTTTAATGGTTTGTTGGTGGCTGTAGCTGTTTGTAGCAGATAGTGAATTAGCGCGTAGGCGCTGAATATCATCAGTTTTTGAAACTATGCTGATTGCTTTACTGTTTAGTGTACGCTGAGCTTTCATCACCAAACGTTCGGGCGATTGCTCAAGCATCAAATTGTCTGTGTCGTTAGAGAGAGCATCAGATCTTTGCTCACATTGTACGATGCGTTATCTGCCTTAGCGAGCTTACGCTCTGGTTGGGGTGAGCGTAATGTGCTCATAAGCACGCCCTCTCAGCTAGTGTTTGTTTACAGTTTATGTTTATGTTTATGTGTGTGATTTTTCGTTTCAATACTTTCTCGAAGCACCTTTTATTTATTTTATATTTAAATCCTTGTTTAATTCTATTTTATTTCTTTTTGAGTCTCTGTCTCGGATTTAATTAAATATTGTTTGCCAGATTTGGCTTATCACCTTATCGCACTTGATTTGAACTAAAATTTTTTTTAAATAGTCTAAAAATTACGGAGCCCGAAAAAAAACACATCCGCTCACTTTGAAAAAATAAAAGCATACCTTTTAATATGCAAATTATTGCCTTTGCGCATGCATTTTTATATCACGAAATATTTTAAGGTACCACATGACGTCACAGCCAATCAGCTGTGTTTTGTTCTTGTCGAGAGAGGAATAGCGGACCTGCGCATAGCATAATCTTCTTTTATATTAATCTTGAGTAGAGACTCAGAGCTATTCACGGAGAAAGCTCTCTGAGTGACACATAAGATTTTTATTGAGACAACCTCGATAGCAGGTCACAGCGGATTAAAAAGAAATAATTTATTTTTTTAATTTAATAATTTAATAAAAAAGAAAAAATTTAATATATGAGTAAGTCAGTAGTCTTCAATTCAGTTGAAAATTAATATTATTTCTCCGCGAATTTATTAACAACACAGCACTTATGAACCCTCCCAGGAATGGATCCTTAGCCTTCAGCTGTTGTAATCTGTCCATCCAGACACTACGCTAACTCAAGAATGATAGCATAGAAGATTACGCCATGCGCAGGTCCGCAATTCTTCGCTCGACAAAAGCTCAGCACAGCTGATTGGCTGTGACGTCATAAGGCGCGTTAAAAAAATTTGTGATATGACAATAATTTGTATATTAAAAGGATTTTAATTATTTTGCAACGTTTACAAAAACAGATGCTCAGAAAAATATAAAAGCCTTATCTGAAGCACTAAACTCAATGTCAAATATATTTTACGAAATGAAAATACTAAGCAAGAGCGAATTAAAAATTCAACCAAAAAAGTCCACACACTGCACAAAAATAATAAAATTACTAAAACAAAAAAGGACACAGTATTACACATTTCGACCAAAAGATGTGAGAGGCTTTAGAGTGGTATTACGAAATATGCACCATTCAACTGACACAGAAGATTTTAAAAACGAATTAGCCGAACTACGTCATGAAGTGGCAAACATCCATAACATCCAAATAGCTAATGGTACCAAAATAAAACAACCACTTTCACTATTTTCAATTGAATTGTAAATAAAAGATAACAATAAAGGCATATACGACATTACTCATTAGCTTTGAGCCATCCCGAAAGAGAATAATCCCCCAATGCACAAATTGCCAAAAGTTCGGCTACACAAAAAACGACTGCCAGATAGACCCTGTGTGTGTCAAATGTGCTGGAAAACACAAGACAAACATGTGCACAAATAAAAACGACGCTGATAGAGTAAATATTAACTGCGTACATTGCGGTGAAAACCACACGGTAAACTACAGAGGATGTGCGATGTATAAAGCTTTACAAGTCCAGAGATACCTTACACTTTGCAAGAAAGAAACAAATTAACAAATCAATATTGAAACAAACCAAAACAATTACAACACAATCAAAACACTCATCTTGACAATGTAATAAATATCCCGGAATCCAAAGTACAAAATACGACAGTGGCAGAAATAAAAAACAAAATTCAAAAAATAAAAGACAAAAAGGAGCCAGGATATGATCTGATATCTGATATGAAGCCGGAAAATGCTAAAAGAAATGCCTGATATAGCTATAACATATATCCGAAATACATTTAACTGCATGTTGGAAACTAAGTATTTCTCACGTTTATGGAAAGTTGCACAAATAACAACCATCAGCAAGCCAGGAAAAGATGCCACCAAAACAACTTCTTACCGACCCATCAGTCTATTGCCAATACTATCGAAAGTATTTGAAAGTATACTAAAGGATTAGAGCCAATCTTAACAACAAAAAATGCAATACCCTGTCATCAGTTTGGATTTAGAAGACAACACTCAACTGTGCAACAGGTCCACAGGGTTGTAAACAAAATCGTTGAAAGTATAGACAACAAAAAGTACTGCGTAGCTGTATACTTGGACATTGCAAAGGCATTTGAGAAGGTGTGGCACAAAAGACATCTTTGTACACTCAAGCGAATATTTCCACAAAATTATTGTGACATCTTAAAGAGCTATATAAGTGAACGACAATTATAAATAAAATATGACGAGGATTGCTCAGACATCCTACCAATGACGGATTGAGTACCACAAGGCAGCGTATTAGGACCTCAACTATACTTAATATTCACAGCAGTTATACCAATTCCAACGAAAAGTAATAGGATGATAGCAACATTCGCAGACGACACATTTTTAATGGCATCACACAATGACGAAAAAAAGCTGTAGGTATATAGTACCAAAGTTAATATAAGCATAGGCAACCCAACTGCTGTCAAGCTCTAACTTATTGTTCTTACTGTGTCAAGTAATCATTCTTTTCTAATAGACCTGCTAAACTGAACGGTCGTGTTTTTATTCATTGCGCTTATTCTGACAAAGGTTATGGGCCCAAATCAAAAAGCCAATAGCTAAACACGTGTTTCGGAAGTTTTTTGTAAAGTGTTCGTTAGTCGAATTAAAATTAAAAATGAGTAATTAGTTTTCGCAAATCGAAAAATTGAACAGTGAAAATTATACATTTTGGTCGGTCCAGATGCGAAGTCTGTTAATAACACAGGATGAATGGGATGTCGTGGAAAACGCATGTCCAGCAACAGCAACGGCGGCTGAACAACTTGCGTGGGAAATGCGGACAAAAAGGCGCTAGCAACGATCACATTGTATGTCAAGTCATCGGAGCTAATCCACATAAAAAGGTGTGCTTCCGCAATGGGCGCATGGGATATATTGAGCAATTTATATAAAACAAACGCACCAGCGGGCAAGGTAGGAAAGGTGTTCAGAAAACTAGCTCGCTTTCGATTCAAAATCGTTGAAAAATGGGCTGAACAAATCAGTGAGTTTTGTACCCTTGCGGATGATCTAAAAGACTTTGGAATCGACGTTCCAAAGGATCTACTCAGCATCTTGCTACTATGCAGCTTGCTGGAAGATATGGACAATTTTGTTGTGGCAATGGAGAGTCGCGACGTGCTACCAAATGTCGAGCAGTTGAAGGTCTAAATATTGGAAGTGCTGCAGCGACGAGAAGAGCGGAAAGACGTCAGCGGAGAAAGCATTTTTGCAGCGAATCAGCTGAAGGTCAAGCAGGTCGACGTCACTGGGAAAAAGAGCTTTAAATCAGGTCGCCGTGAAAGTAGAGATATGTCAGCGAAGCGAAATATAAAGTGCTATTCGTGCGGTAAGCGGGGACATACGAGGTGTGATCAAAAAATAACCGTTATTTTCAAATTTCGTGAGTTACGTATGTTCGATGTTTGCATTTTTTTTCTGTTATGTTGGTATACATGTCTGTTATATATGTTGGCAATACCAACCATTTTGGATTGTCTGTTTGTGTTTGACAGATAAAAAGGTTACCGATACAGATAAAAAGGTTAACAACCGATGAAAACATTGACGCAGTGAAGAAAATGATTTTGGATAATCGTCGAATCACTATCAGAGAGGTTGCTGATGATGTTGGCATATCGTTCGGCTCATGCCAAGCAATTTTTACGGATGTTTTAGGCATGAAACGTGCGGCAGCGAAGATTGTTCCAAAATTGCTAAATTTTGAGCAAAAACAACGTCGCATGGACATCGCTCAGGAGCTGTTGAACATCGTCAACGATGATCCAGATTTCCTCAAAAAGATCATAACTGTGCAGTTTGCAAAATTAGCACTAAGCCGTTTAGGTGCTATCCTAATGTAAATACAACTAGTGCTCTAGAAGTGGTCCACACCGATATTTGTGGTCCAATGCGCGTTTGCTCACAAGGTGGTTCGAGATACTTTATCACCTTCATTGATGATTACTCGAGGTATGCAGAAAATAAATTTTTGCAGCACAAATCGCAGGCCTATGAAACATTCGTAGACTTCATAACGCGTGTGAAGAAGCAGACTGGACGCAAGCTGAAATGCTTAAAGAGCGACAACGGGTTGGAGTATGTAAACTCAAATTTCAATAATTTCTTCAAGCGATATGGCATCGTGCATCAGAAGACAGTTAGCTTCACACTACAGCAGAATGGCATAGCGGAGAGAGCTAATAGAACGTACGTCGAAATGGCTCGGTGTATGCTGGAAACAGCGCATCTTCCTCAAAGCTTATGGTCGGAGGCTGTAAGTACTGCTACTTACATATGTAATCGTTCTTCTACAAAGATATTGAATGACGAAACTCCATATGAATGTTGGTTCGAGAGGAAACCATCTGTAGCACATTTCCGAACGTTTGGCTGTAATGCTGTTGCACTCGACAAGAATCGGAATCGGTCGAAATTTGAGCCAAAAGGTACACAACTGGTTTTTGTTGGCTACGCGAGCAATACGAAGAGCTATAGGCTTTATAACAAAGCATCGAAAACTATAACTATTGCACGGGACGTCAATTTCTTCGAAAACTCAATTATATTAAGTGATGCAGCTGTCGCAGATCAAGCAGTGGAAAACGCTAAGGATAGATTCTTCGTTTACGCAGAGCCAAACTATCAGACCAACAATAGAAGTAGCAGTAGCGAGCGCGCTAACGTGAAAAGCGCAGGTATTGATGGTACTGGCAATGAAGACGGCGAAGATATTAGCAGCGATGGTGAGAGCATTAGCGCAGATATAGCGCGCACTGCAACGCGCGTAGGCGTAAATGCAAGAGAGGTACACGAAAGCTCGGATGGAAGAGAGGCTGCGGGAAAGCGAAAGAGAGGCAGACCGCGAATAAATCGCACTGGCAGACCTGGCAGGCCGAGGAAACTGTATGTCACTGAATCATTGAACGGTATTATTACAAATCCAATCACCGTAGCTGAAGCGCTAGAGTCAGCAAATGGGACTCAGTGGCGGAACGCGATGCAGGTGGAATTTGATAGTTTAATGAACAACGGCACCTGGGAGTTGGTTGACTGTCCAGCAGGAAAAAAAGTTATCGGATGCAGATGGGTTTTTACAAACAAATTTAACGCTGATGGCACGATAGAAAAACGCAAAGCCCGTTTAGTTGCACAAGGATGCGGTCAGAGGAAGTTTGAAGATTTTTTTGACACATACGCACCAGTAGTGAGGCACTCAACTATTCGGCTTATGCTTGCACTTGCTGCGAAACATAAACTTATTGTTAACCATATTGACATCGTAGCGGCATATCTCAACGGAGAGCTGTCAGAAGATGTTCACAAATGAAAAGTTTCCCAATAAAATCTGCAAATTAAAGAAATCATTCTACGGGCTTAAGCAAGCAGGCAGAGATTGGAACACCAAAATCAACGTTATTCTTTCTCAAATTGGTTTCACTCGATGCCAGACGGACTCATGTTTGTACACCATGATGAGAGATGGAGAAATTAACATCATAACACTTTATGTTGATGATATTTTTTTGGCGTGCTCTCTCGAATCAAAAATTGGCGCAGTTTCACGCACATCCGCACAAGGAGCACTTCGCAGCGGCGAAACATGTCTTGCGATATTTAAAAGCAAATACTAAAGGTACGTTAACATACACATGTAATAACAAAGATTTGGTATGTTTTACAGACGCAGATTGGGGTTCTGAGTCGACTCATCGCAAATCCTACAGTGGATTTGTTCTATTTTTTGGTGGCACCCCCATCGCATGGGAGTCCAAAAAACAGCATGTGGTTTCGCTAAGTTCTATGGAAGCGGAACATATCGCGATGTGCCAGGGAGCGAAAGAAATTTCATTCCACCGAAGTTTGCTAAAGGAGAAGAGATTTGAGGCCTACGTAAATCGCGCAACAACAATTTTTTTGACAACCAAGGCGCGCAATTCTTGGTCCAAAATCCCATTGCTCACAAACGGAGCAAACACATAGACATCAAGTACCATTACATTCGTGACAAGCATCTTTCGAGCGAGATTGGTATCCAGTACATTCCATCTTCGGAAAATGTAGCTGATGTTTTTACAAAATGTCTAACTAAAGATAAACATCACTTTTTTTGTAAACTGTTAAAAATTGAATTTGCTTAATTTTCGATTGAACTATATATTTGTGAAAATTTTGCCACTATGTATATAAATTCTTGATTCTGATTAAATTTTTGTGTAATCGCATTTGTGTAGAGGCAGAGTATGTAGGTATATAGTACCAAAGTTAATATAAGCATAGGCAACTCAACTGCTGTCAAGCTATAACTTATTGTTCTTACTGTGTCAAGTAATCATTCTTTTCTAATAAACCTGCTAAACTGAACGGTCGTGTTTTTATTCATTGCGCTTATTCTGACAAAAGCAACAAACACAATCCAACAAATATTGGACAATGTAGTAGCATGGTGTGACTTATGGGGAATAGAGATAAATAAAGACAAAATTGTACAAGTTGTATATACAAACAGAAAATTGATAAAATACAACTTTGCTATAAAGGACAAAAAAATAAAACTTACTCTGCTGCAAAATATCTTGGAATAACCATAGACGAAAAATTGACTTGCAAGCAGCATATCATTAACAAGCGAAACGAAGCAAAAAATAAGTACCGACTGTTAAGCTGGCGACTTGGACGAGCATCTAGGCTGTCCCTCTATAACAAACTAGTAATATACAAGACAGTGATATCGCCTATCTGGAAATATGGAATCGAGATATGGGGAACAGCCACCAAATCGAACTTATGCTTAATACAACGAATGCAGTCAAGGGTACTATGAACAATTACATATGCTGAATGGTATATCTCGAACGAGGTTATACACCGTGACCTACACATTGAAACCATCAAGGAAACAATCACAAAATACAGCACCAAACATATACACCGAATGAGAAGCCATCAAAACCTGGAACTGCGTAGTGCAGCAGACACGGACGGTGCAACTCCAAGAATATTGAAGCGAATTAAACATGCAGAACTTACAGGAAGGTTCACATAAATAAATACATAACTATAAACCCCTCTCAAAAGCACAAAATTAGTATACCCTATTTACCTTTTTTAAAGGTAAAGGGTATAATAACATACCCACATATACATACACACATATGCATGACGTAAATCTACAAGCAAACATATAAACATTCGCATATAGTAATAAACGCACATTCATATAGTCTCGTAGCAAAAGAAAAAACAAAAATGTAGGCTTAGTTAGCCTGTCCACTAAAAAAGTAATAAGAACGGTGCACACAGCAAAATTTGTGTCTAATTTATACTCGTATATATACAGTTTGGCAAGTATTTGTTTGCAAAATAAAAAATGTAATGAAATTTTCACTTTAATATTGATTTGAAGCAAAAGATTGTAAACTCTTATTGATTCTATTGGTAGTCACATTTAGTATTCAATTATTTATTATTAATACCATAGATGTCATAGCTGTAAGTCTTATTGTATTAAAATTTTAATTTTAACACAAGTATGAATAAATAAATAAATAAATATTTACTATTAGTTTAATAGCTTATTAAATATTTTTTATTTCTTGAGCGACTGTAGGAACTTTGAGGTCACGATGGATTTGGTTGTTTGAGACATAATAAGGTGCGTTTACAATCATTCTTATTTCATCTTATTCAATCTTTGAAGTATTTCAACATTGGAAGTATGTCCAAACTGGTTTTAAAATTGCCCAGTACAAGAGCAATTTGCTACCGATTGAGACTGGAGTTTCGATTCAAGAGCCAGTGTAGATTTCTGAACTTTATACCGAGTGATTTTCGTTTTGTAAATATATGTGTTTTCCAAGTTCATCTTCTGTCGAGGTGCCTTCCAAAGTATCTAGCATCATCAAATTGGGGTATATTTATATCATTTAGTTTAACGGTTGAGGAGGTGTTTCGTTTAAGAGTGAATGTTAGCTGGAATGACTTTGTTTCGTTCAACTTGATTCTCCATTTTTTTAGCCAGTCAGTAATTTTGTTTAGCCCACTTTGGATTTTAGAGGAAGCTAAGTGTGGGAGAGTGTCAACAGCTAAGACAGCAGTGTCATCTGCAAAGTAACCTATGGTGACTCCTTCAGCTGATGGTAAGTCGTACGTGTGAAGTAGATAAAGTATTTGGCCCATGGCACTTCCTTGGGATACGCCTGCTGAGTTTTCATGGAGCTCAGATTGTTCTTCGCCTTGCTTTACGAATAAATATCAGTGTGTAAGTTAGGACTTGATTAACACATAGTAGTTAATAGGGAGTGTAGTTTTTATTTTGTAAAGCAAGCCATTCTAAAAAAGTGTTCCGAAATCTGGCTTCATTGGCCCCCAAAATCCCGAAAAGTTAAAATTCAAAGTTTATCAGGACAATGACCCTAAGCACAAATTGCTCTTGTGCAGGACATGGATGATATACAATTGCCTATATACAGTCATAGACACACCAGAACAAAGCCCTGATATGAACCCCATCGAGAATATATGGACACACCATAAAAAAACAGTTGCAAATCGGGTTCCAACTAATAAAAACGCTTCTAATAAGAGTTAGGAGGAAGGAATGGGAAAAGGTGCCCGAATAAAACGATATACAAAAACTTATTGCGTCTATGTCAAAAAGGTTGTAAGCCGTTATTGATTCTATTGGTAGTCACATTTAGTATTCAATTATTTACTATTAGTTTAATAGCTTATTTGTATGTTCCTTGAATTTTGCAAAGAATTATTTGACACCATGAAGTGGCTATTGTTTTTTATTTTGCTACAGAAACTGATCTTTTTGTAATTATTTAATAATTTTTTTTATGTTTTCTGTTAAGGAAAATTGGCAAATATTAAATTATAATATTTTTTTAAATTAAATATATGCATTTCTTGCTTCAAATCATACTGCCCACAAAAATTATGCGTCTAACTGTATGATGACAAAAGAGGTACTTTTAATTTAAATTGATCCTTCTTAACAGACATTACAAATCTTCTGAACCAATTGAACTTATCTTTGAAAGGGCAATAATAAAACGAGAGAGGTACTTTTAAATTAAATTTATACTTCTTAACAGACATTACAATCCTTCTGAACCAATTGAACATATCTTTGAAAGGGCAATAATAAAACTGTTTTGATATGCTTGATTTCAAAAATGGGTTTGTGGCGAAATTAAATATTGATGATTTGATTTAAAAGATATTGCTGCTCTGTTTATAATTTGAAATATGTGAATAAATATAATTTTCTTTCTTAACTTAACCATTTGCTTTTTCAGTGCATCTGTTCCGTAAAAACTGTGTGAGGGGTAGTGGTAGGTAATAAAGTTAAAGAACATATAAGACAGACAGATGATATGAATGCATTTGTGCGAGTTCTGCTAGTATGAGGAGGTTTTAAAATAGATGTATGAAGTGGTAAAAATACAGTGCACCCCCTTAACTCTAACTATCGTTATTCCTCAATTCAGTAAACTTCTCAAAATAACTGAAACAATAAAATTTTTTTTATACTTTCTCATTGTTAATGAACCCCCAAGATCCACAAGTCGAAATATTCCAGTTGCGTTGAAGTAAAAAAATTAATTCGACAAAATAAAAAATTGCTTTCGTCATTATTAAAGAAAGAAAAACTACCTCTATATAATTAAAAGCATAAAGCCGTTAACTTAGTTCGTTTAGCTGCATTTTTGACCTATTTTTAAAATTTTTCTGAGATTATTGAAACTGTTGTTATTAGTGAGAATATTGTAAAAAGTTTTAATTCCCTTATGACCGGCAATTTCTTAATTTTCAGTTCACTATGCTCATGATGCTTCTAAGCTTGGTGTCCCGTTGACTGCATTTAGTTAAAGATTGCTTCAGAATTATTAAAAAATTATATAAAAATCAAACAATTGAATATCACAGTAAAAGTAAAAAAATTCTCCACAACCAATTAACGAAAATAGTCGTAATGGGTAACCCAGGTCGAGCTCGCAGAAAAAGTTTACGATTCTCACGGAATGTTCCATTTAAGTAACACTTCAGTAAAGATTTATATTAATAATTTCATTGTAAACTCTTCCATATGTAACTATCCTTGATGTCCTTAGTTTAAATAAACTCGTTATCGTTATAAGTAAACAATGTTTTCAACGTAGCTGCTTCGCAAACTTCCAAAGATCTCCGAGAATCGCTTCAACACAGTGCCATCAGCGCACAGAGCTTCTTCAAAACAGCATTTCTATCCTTAATAATCTGAAACTAATAACTGGAAATTATTTATACAATAATCGATTTTATACTTACTTTAACTGCTTTTTCAAATGAAGAAACCAATTTATAAAAATGAAATAACAATTTATATTTTTCCAGCTATTATTTTTTGTGAAAGGTGAATTTGTGCTTGGAGTTGCCCGTACAAATTTTTGACTTGAAATTTGTGTACTTTTATTACAATTTTATAAAATATTTCATTAGACCGATACTGATATAAGCACATTAAATTTCACACGAAATTGTATACCAACAATGAATTATATTTACTAAAATCAATGGATTTATTTTTAGATATGTAATGTATAAAAAGAGCTAACTTTGCATTCATATATATTGGAACTGGACATAAAAATATGGTCGCAACCAAATTTTTTTTATTATTATTATTCTGTATTATATTTTTATTCCGTTTTACTAATAAGCAATGCTATAAAGTGATAAACTCTGCTATAAAGTGATTTAATCTGATTGTTCCTTTTTTCTTTTCGTGCTACAATTTCGTAATATGCAATTTTTAGTACGAAAGCACCCGTTTTTTTAGGTGAACTCACATATACTTTATATGTTTTTTTTTCATACGGTAAAAAAATTGACGTTTAAGCTACAGCCCTATGATTGACAATGAGAAATTTTCAAAAAAATTGTATGTTTTCAGTTAAGTGAATTGAGTAATTTCGATAGCTAGTGTTTAAGGGGGATGCACTGTATTTTTACCACTACATATGTACATCAATTTTAAAACATTCTCACACTAGCAGCACTCGCACAATTCCATTCATATCAATTGTCTATTCTACATATTCTTTGGCTATAGATTGCGCAAAACGAGCATAGATTTTAATCTATGAAACGAGAGACGTTTCTCTGCATTCTCTAAGAATCTGCATACTCGCGAGCAAAAGCTATAGAGTAAAAAAGAATTTACACACATATTCGTATAAATGTATTAAAGTTATTGGAAAAATAGTTATGAATGAGTTTTTATACCCTTTACCGTCAAAAAAAAGTGACGCAATTTGGGAGTTATGGAGATGCGGGTCCTACTAAACACTATGCCAACGTTCACTATTAACAAATTTTCATAACTTAAGATGTGGTAAAGATCTATGGACGAAATTTTACCGGAAGGAACATGTGGACAGTATAAAGCTATCTGCAACAAATAGGGTTGATCAGGGAAAAGAAACGCCCACTTTTGATATAAGGAACTTTCGGGTCTAAAATTAAAATTAGCTTACCCATGCTCGAAATATACATGGGTTCCATAATAGTGTGTGTGCAGAATATGGAGATCATAACACAACTGCCACGCCCACAATTAGCCAAAATTCATTACTACGTTCCTATTAAATATCTATCAACGAAATTTCACAGAAACACCACACAAAAAATGGGCGTGTTATTTGTAGAATCACGCCCACTATTGACATATTATTATAACTTACGACCTATACAATATTTTTCGACGAAGTTATATATTAGTACTTATACGGACCCTACAAAGCCACTTACACGATTCGGGGTCGATCAGATAAAGGCCACGTCTCCCTCTCATATTATAAATCCTCTTAAAATTACCGTATCTGTGCTTCTAATGATGATATATGAATACAAATTGGTAGATGTATACAATAGGTCTATACTAGCATGCATTTTAAATATGGGCAAACTTTTACTATTTCCATGCCCACAATTAAATAAAAATCATTATTAAGTTCGTATAGAAGATTCACCAACGAAATTCCACAGGAAGGTTGCAAGTACTAATATTAAACGGCACACAAAAAATGGGCGGTTTATTTTTAGAACCACGGCCACTATTGACATATTATTATAACTTACGACCTATACAATATTTTTGGACGAAATTTTATACTAGTAGTTATATTAACACTACAAAGCCATACACAAGCAATGGGGTCGATGTAATCAATTAAGTCCCTAATGCTGATTTACGAAGAAAACATTCCCATTATTGTACTCGCACGCACAAGGAAAGGTATACGGTATTTCCAAGTCCGTCTAACCCGACTTCAGACTTCTGTACTTGTTTTTTGCCAGTTTGTGTTTTTCAATACTTCGAATAAATAGTTTGACTACGTTTGAAATTGTTTAAAGTTAATTCGAAGTGGATGCTTTTTTTGTGGTGTTGTATATGTATGTGGATTTTACCAGTATTTTTGAGAATCATGCCAAGATAATTTAGTTTTAGTCGACAATATATTAATGCCAGTAGCAAACTGCTGCCAGAGTAGAAGAAAGTGAAGTACAGCGCAAACAGCGAACACAATATGATCGAGAACGCAGTGCGCGGTCACGTGTTCGGTTACGAGAAGCAAGGAACAGTGATAACCGAGCACGTATACATTTCAATGATAGTTAAGCGGATTATATAGGGTTTTTGAATAAGAGGACTACAAAAGTTTTTTTAAATAAAACAAACCCGGTTTTAGATATCAATGAAATTATTTATTCCTGTGAAAGTACGTTCGATGCCATTATGTATGGAACTCGATTTCTTTTGCATGGCCACCACGGGCACGCTTGCCGAAGTCCAGACGCTGAATCCAATTTTCAACGGTTTTCAAGCATAAATCGGCCGATACTGCTGCAATTTCACGTTCGATATTCGTACGAAGTTCATCAATCGTCGCTGGCTTGTTGGCATAGACCATAGACTTGACGTAGCCCCACAGGAAATAATCTAACGGCGTCAAATCGCACGACCGAGGCGGCCAATCGACTGGGCCATTTCGTGAGATAACACGTTCACCAAACTTGGTTTGCAGTAAATTGATTGTGGCATTCGCTGTGTGGCTTGTGGCGCCGTCCTGTTGGAACCACATGTCCTCCAAGTCCATATTATCCAATTGGGGCCAAAAATATTCGGTTATCATTGAACGGTAGCGATTCGCATTCACAGTAATGTGCCGGTCTTGATCATCACGGAAGAAGTACGGCCCAATGACGCCGCCGGCCCATAAACCGCACCAAACCGTAATTTTTTCGGGATGTAATGATGACTCAAGGAGTACGTGTGGATTGCTGTCTAACCAATAACGCATATTTTGCTTATTGACGAAGCCATTCAGCCAGAAATGAGCCTCATCATAAATTGGACGTAGCGCTCTTAAAGTTGAGGCGACTGACTCCGAATTTCGGTAGTAAATTTTAATAATTTCGACTCGTTGTTGGCTCGTATATCTTTGCATGATGAAATGGCAAACATTATTGAAGAGAAATGTCAAAAGAGCGGGAAAAAATATGGCGTCGGTTGCTGTAACTATAGATTTACTTTTGTAGCGTTTCTTTTGAAAAACCATTTAGTTCACACAAATCAGTGACCGTTGGTTCAATGAACAAAGTTTCTGAACATTGCAAGTTATTCAAATTCAGCACTGATACACCAGGCTTGAGCTGTGCAAATGGGAAAGTCAAATTGCCGGCATTGAATTGTCCACCAGAACCATTGCATTCCTTGGTTTCTGGCTCTTCACCAGAATCAAATCATTTATTGATGAATATTCAGGCATACATTCATGTTTTCAAAGACTTTGTTTGGTGCAACAAATGTTATCAGAGATAATTTAGGTAATCGAAGAAATAAACGACAGTTGCAATGTTTACAGAAATTTTAACTGGAAATATTTTGCTATCAAGATTCAAGGTAAGGTGTACCACAGATTCGGATCGTTATTGCCATTTGCGGATGGTTCTCATCAGTTTTTGCAAATTTATTTTCTTGGAAATTCTATTTCTCCGCCTTACAAGATTATTTTCATCAGCACAAAAAATTGATGACTTTGCTTAAAACGGCATTGGACAAAATGGCCCCTGATAATAAATGAATTGTCATAAGAGCAAGAATTGACAAAACGCCCGCTGGACAGCACTCCAGAAGATACAAAGTACCAACAGTAGACTATGTATTAGTGGTAATCGTTGGAGAAGAATTTAATGCACGCGCCATCGTCCTTCATCGTAGAAATGATCAACTTCAACGTGTCTTTGAGCTACATCGCTCTTATGATGCTTTGCAATATCCGATTTTGTTTTCGCAAGGGGAAGACGTCTATCAAATTAACATTATGTTGGTCAATCCGTCAACTGGTTAGTTAAATTTATTCTCACAAATGGGTAACACAATTTTTACAGAAGTTTAAAATTCAATTACAGTTGTATAAATTCCAAATAAAACAGTCAGCGGAATGCATTATTATGCGTACAAATTGATAATTCGTCAAAATCAAGACATTTATATTCTGAAGTGTCAGAGACCTTTTTACCAGTATGTTGTCGACATGTAGGCGGATATCGAGACTGAACGTTTGTTATTCAAACGTTAAAAGTTACATCAGAAAAGGCTATGCGCTGAAGAGTACATACATATACGTGCTGCCATTAACAATGATTGCAACCAGCGTGTAAATCCAAATGACATTGGCCAATTGACGATATTGCCATCTTCTTCCACTGGTAGCCCGCATCATATGCATGAGTATGCACAGGATTCGATGGCATATATTCGTTCTTATGATCGGCCAGACCTGTTTATCACTTTTATCTGTAATCAACAATGTAATGAGCTTCGAGAATACTTATTGACAGGGGAATCGCCAACAGATCGTCACGACATAACGTCACGTGTGTTTAAATAAAAGCTGGAATCATTAATCATTTCAGAGAGAAGCGTAATAAGGGATGTATTCTCTCGAATGCAAAAAAGATGACACTTTTAAGAACACAAATTGATATGGTTGGTTGACAAAATAAGACTGCATCAAATTGATGACATCATATCTGCGGAAATTCTAGAATTATTTGAATTGATCAGAAAGAATATAATCCATGGTCCGTGAGCTCATCATGCATGATTGATGGTAAATGTTCGAAACGTTATCCCAGAGCATTGATTTCAGATACAGCTTCAGGCAATGATACACATTATATCGTCGCCAGTCGACAGAGAATAACAGAAAATCAACAACTATCAAATTGAGAGATAAATACGTTGAAGTTGATAATCGTTGGATCATGCCGTATTCACCGATTTTGTGCAAAACGTATAGAGCCGATATTAACGTGGAGTAGTGGAATTCGTGACGGCGTTTGATGTACTTGATCCAAATAGAAACGAAGAAATCACTTAATTTCAATTAGGGCGATATGTCGCCAGTAATGAGGCGGTGTGGAGGATTTTTATATTCCCAATTCATGAGACACATCCAACCGTAGTTCATTTAGCTGTCCATATTGAAATTGGTCAACGCGTTTATTTTATCGCTGAAAATGCACAGCAAAGAGCAACAACACCACCATCCGCAACATTAGCCGAAGTTTATAAATTGTGTGCATCAGATACATTCGCCAGCATGTTGTTATTCTCAAAAGTACTGCAATACTATACTTGGGATAATTCGAAAGGCGTAAGCAAGGAAAACCAATCGAAGGCTTCCCAAATGTGTTCTCGACAGATGCTTTGAGACGTATTTACACAGTTCACCCCAACAATGCTGAGAATTTTTATTTGCGTTTATTGTTGGTTAACGTTCGTCGACCAACATTATTTCAAAGTCTTAAAACATTTGATAGACTACTGTGTGCAACAAATCGTGAGGCGTATCAAAGATTGCTTTTACTGGAAGATTACGCACACTGGGAGGCTACCATTGCCGATGATGCAGTTTCATATACTCCTCACCAAATAAGAACACTATTTGCAATAATTGTATCATCATGTTTCCCATCAAATCCACTTCAACTATAGAGAAATTATCAAGATTTCATGACGGAAGACATTTTGAACAGACTTCGTTGTAGTACGTCAAATCCACACTCACTGTACACACCGGAAATGCATAATGAAGCTTTGATCATGATTGCGGACATTTACTTAAAAATTGGAAACAAAACATAGTAGGCATAGTGTCTCCAAATCGCATGATCTGTTTAACACAGATTTGCAGCGTTAACGAGATTAGGAATGCAACGTAATGGATGTATTTACTCAAGCAAATATTCCAAAATTGAATATTGATCAAAAGCATGCAAACGACACGATTATGCATGTTGTTACTGATGAAAGTAGTGGAATGAATTTTTTGGACTCACCTGGAGGAACGTATCAAACATTCTTCATATCGTTGCTACTAGCAACGTAAAATAGCGCTGGTATTGGCTTCTTCTGGGATTGTTGCTACTTTATTGGATGGCTGTCTAACAGCATACTCTGCAGGCAAATGACATAACATAGCTAAAGCATTCGGAGTGGCAAAATAGTGTGCGATAATCGTTTGGGTAATAAAAAATCATTGGAAGAATTGCTTGGTGGTGCTTTGATACTGTTAACTGGAGATTTTAGACAAACGTTACCAGTCATTCCTAAATCTACTGTTATCATGCTTGCAATCTTCAATTCTGTGAAAAATGTAAGAATACTCACAATAAAAACAAACGTACGCGTTCAATTGCAAAACGATCTATCAGCAGCTGAAATTTCACCGGAATTGTTGAAAATTGGGGATGATACAATGCCAGTCGACAGGAAAATAGGTATGGTAACACTAACAGACGATTTTTGCCGTTTCACTGAATTAAAAGAAGATATGATTCATAGCGTATACTCAAATATACCACAACAGTACAAAAATCATGGTTAAGCGAGCGAGCAAGACTGTCCGGAAATAATAAAGATGTCAATGATCTTAGGCTATTTTAAAACAAACACCAGGTCCATTATTCACATTCAAATCAGTGGATACTATCATAAATCAGGATGAGGTGGTGAATTACCTCACAGAATTTTTATACGCACTTGATTTGCCAGGAATACCAACACAGGAATGGCAGCTAAAAATTGGAGCGCCGATTATTGTGCTTCGCAACATCAACAAACCAAAACTTTGCAATGAAGCCGTTAGAAAAATATTGAGAAATGTGATGATGTGTGAAGCAACCATTTCGAATGGAAAATTCAAAGGCGAAGACGTTTTGATTCCTCGCATCCCAATGATTCCATCTTTTGTGCCATTTGAATTTAAGCATCTTCAATTCCCTGTTCGCCTTTCATTCGCCGTTACCATCAATAAATCGCAAGGACAATCTTTAGAAATCTGCGGTATAAATGTGGAAAATCCTTATTTCTCGCATGGCCAACTCTACGTTGCATGCTCCCGAGTCGGAAAATAATGTGCACTATTTGTTTACACGAGCAATGGTGAAAAAAACCAAGAATGTTGTTTTTTTTTTGCCTGGCGAAGCGGGTGAGGGTTCAGCTAGTATATTTCTTAAACATTTATTCTGAACTTTTATAGAAATAATAATTATACTTTAGAAAAGTATGAAGAATTTTGCAAAAACTCAGTAAGAAATAGGAATGCAGTTTACTTCACTATGTTCTCGTGTATCAAATTAGAAAGGTTTTAGTATACATAATAATTATTGTATACACTACACGTCAACGTATCACAATCGTTAGTACAAACGTCATTAGTTGCAATTTCCACAATTCTTTGCGTATAAAACGTTGACTTCCATGTCGTTTTCGCAACTAAAGAGAGTAGTTTCTTTAAGCCCTAGAGATAGGTAGATAGATTTATTTAAGGGTGTTATACACCGCGACCTAAAAGATCAATTGTGATGCCCCAATTTTTTTAAAAGGTAAGGATAGTGTCATCTATATCTCTTCTGTCAGGTCAATTTCCATGAGGATTTCATAAAGATTGGAGGCATCAAATTGAGGGATCTTGCTCATATCTAAGATATATTCTCCAAAACACCTATTTCTTTTGTGTGCCGATGGTCCGCAGTCCGTGATCAGGTGCAGTAGATTTTCATCACTTACTCCACGGAAGCGACAGATAGCATCTGAAGATAGACCTAACTTATTCTTGTGATAGTTGAGTCTACAGTGACCGCTTAAAATGTCTGTAATGATTCTTAATTTACTCCGAGGCATGTTTATTAACCCTTTAGCTATTTCAGGAATAAAATCTCCCAGAAGAGCTTTGGATTTTCTTAACCCCGGAAGATTTCTCCAGATTTGACTTCTTTTTGCATCTGTACACTTCTTGAGCAGACCTCCAATGATGTTGGTTGATAGACCAGAGTGGGCTTCTGGGCCGTTGATCTGAGAGGCAGCAGTTTTTCTTTCTAAGCTATCAGGCTTCTCATTTTCATCAACCCCTATGTGCCCTGGTGCCCACAGTAAAGACATCTTGTCTATGCTGCCTAGGGAGTTCCGTTTCCTTATACAATCCCATACAAGTTTAGACCTCACTAAGGAAGAGCTCAAACTTCTAAGTGCTGCTTGACTTTCGGATACTATCACGATGTTTTTTCCCGATATTTCCTGTCAATGTTGATCTGGGCACATCTTTCAATAGCATGAATCTCCGCTTAAAAAATGCTTGTCAAAGAGCCCATTGGTTCCCAGTAGTTGGATCTAGGCAAAAATACTACTGTTCCAGTTCCGTCCATAGTCTTAGAACCGTCTGTATGCCATAATAGGGAGTTTTCTCTTATTTTATACGTCTCAGTGAGACCTTTCCAATCTTTTTTACAACTCAACTTTGTATGTATTTGTGTACAAAGTTCAATTTTCTTGGCATAAAATCCTTATGAGATTTTAGTATACCATATTCTTGAGATGAATTGTTACCCCACATGTTTTTGGTGTAATTAAATTATCTCGAGATATTTGCTTGTATTCTGCTGAGGAATTTCCTAGCAGAGTTTTGTATTACTAGATGACAGGGTGTTAGAGGTAGTATAACTTCAATTGCCGTTGGACAGTGTGCATAGCTCCAGTGATGACAATACAGGCAAGTCTTTGTACTTTACTAAAGGTAGATTTCGCTGTCTTTACTTAAGGCTGTCAGACCCTATTTGACCAGGCTACAGAACCATAGGTGATGATTGGTTTCACCATCATGGTATATATCCAGCGAACGATACTTGGTTACATCTCCAAGATTTACCAACAAGCCTTCTGCATATCATTAAGAGTAGCCCTCTTTGTGGTTGCTGTCAGGTGAGCCTTCCACAAACACTTTTTGTCGAAAATGACTCCGACGTATTTGGTTTCAGAGCTAATATCGACCTCCTGTTGGGGTGTCCTTGCTGCTCGTCGAGAGACGTCCTGTCCCGGTTCGACGGGCGCGTAGCTGAAAACACTAAACCACTAGCTCTAAAAGATACACAGAGACACTTTTTGGTTTCAAAGATAATAATCCCAAGACTTTATTTCTTAGAAATACTAATTCTTATATACTATTTCTTAACACTCATCCCAGTCTGTGAACTGACCTTTCTGGTGTTCCAGTTCCGCACCTGCTAATTGGTGTCAGTTGGTCAAGCCAACTGACCTACTATGAAAGTGTCGACGGTGCATTACGCTGCCCTCGTCGAATCGATTGCGGAACTGTAATACCCTAAAAGCTTACATAATAACATTACACAGATCATATTAACTTAAAATACTTGGACCCTAAAAGTATGTTCTATTCTTAAATAACTTTTAGCACATGATAGTCCCACAGAGTGTGACATCTATTAGGAGTCGATGCTGTGAGTCAACTACTCGTAGGTAGCTTGGTTCTAACTCACAACATCCCTACCCTCTTTCTAAAAGAAGTTAGTGCAACTAACTTCTAATGAAAGTTTACAATCATTTCTGCACTTTAAACAATCTCGTATGTATAATTTTTCTTTTTTTTCAAATTCGCCTTATTTGGGTTCTCTTATTGTGTTCTTTTCTTTTTACTTTTGCATTCTCTTTTTTTCTCTTTTCTTCTTCTTTTATAGTTTTTTTTACTTCTTTTTTTTTTAGTTATATATTTTTTCTTTTTTTTTAGTTATTTCCCTTTTTATGTTTGGTCTTTCATCGACTCTTTTCTCACTGGCGTAAATACAATCAAAATTACAAACTTATTACATATTTAGCTAATGCTACGCTGTTATAAATATGGTCGTCTGCAATTGTTAGTCCTGGTAAAGTCCGTCCTGCGAGAGTGAAGTCCCTAGATGAACTCTGCATACCCCTCCTTTCTTTCTCGATCGGTACGTACAAAGATGTTATTGGTTGGCGATCTGGTTTGCCATTAAAACTTTGCTTTTAGTGGCCTTCTTCTTTCCATTTATATAGCGTGCCCCACGGCTGTAGATGGTACTGCCTCTGCTTATAGTATTCAACTTGTAAAAAATATTTGGAATACATGAGAGATTACAATACTCCTTCTTACTTTGCAGCAATGCGTTTTATGGTGGAAGTGTTTCTCTTGAGCTTCCTCACAATGGTATTTGACATCGTTTGGCTTTGATGTGGAGACAATCGGTATTTCTCTGAGATACACATTTAATGATGTAATTTGTGTACTCTGATCGGTTACCAGTCTCTGTGTCCTCTTGTATTAAATCATATTTCATATGTAAACCACATTTCATTAGTTCATACTCTAGATTGGACATATACTTCAATGAAGCAATTAACTTCCGTGAGCCAAATTTCTTCTGCTTATTATATTTGGTGGTGGTTTCAGTCACCCTCCTTAAGTTTTCTCCATCTTCAACTTATCCAAAATTGATTTTGTTGAGATTGTGATACACTGGGTGGACATTGTAATATAAAACTGTCCAATGCAAAGCATGACTCCGCAAGGAAAGTTGTATCTTCTTCGTTTCTTGTCAATAAACCCATCCACAACGCGTTCAAATGCCGCGGGCATATCCCGTTTCGCAAAATTAAAATTACATCCGTCGCCATTCATCCCCAATGTAATATGTTGGCATCCTTGGGGTCACAAACCTTAGATAGCTGCCAAAAATCACTGTTTTTCCAAAAACACATCTTTCCGAATACTACGTTGGTCCCTTAGCCTGCACCGTCTTCCGATATGCGCTGTTCCTGGAACTTCCTGCTTCGGTTCACATCGTCAGAGCTGTATCCTTATACTAATTTTCTTCGTTTTCTAGTTAACATTTTAGTTTGATCTAACATTTCACCAGTTAATTTAACAAACTAATTTCAACAACATATAATAATTAAATAAATATACCATATATATACTATATACGAGTATACTCTTGTGGACAATTTACCTATTTAGTATAATTTGTGTTCTCTTTGGATTATTACATTTATTTCTTTATAAATTTAGAATTTAAATAATTAGTTTCTGTAACATTAATTATTTTCTAAACTACCTTTAATTTTAATCTGAACTTTTACACAGATTATAATTTTTTAATTTATAACTTTTCTTAAACATGCGCTATTCCTGAATATATTAAAAAAAAAAATATTTCTATAACAATCTTATTCTATAATTGAATGCTATATCATTCAATTTACGTCCACTCGTCCTTTCCCCTTACATTCTTGGATTCGCTACTGCATCCTAGAGGACTGGACTATGTGTTATTCATAGCCATATAGGGCATCAGTTTTGCTTTGTTTAAAATTTTTCCATGCTTTTCTTCCCAATTTGAGTTATCACTCATTTAAATTTCGAGCACATCCCTTTGCTCCTCCTACAAAAACAAGATTATACAAGATAAACCCGTTTATGTTAAAAACTTGTCCATTACATGACTGAACTTTTCATTGCATATAATTACTTTTTATTTAAATTTACTTCTAGCCTGATATGTACTCGTATATATCCATTAACGATTGTATTTTCCACCCTGTGATTAGCTCGTATATGGCTACATACATACATACATTCGAGGCGCTTTAAATTACCTAGAATAAATTGCTAACGTTATTTTCCCCAATTAACTATAAATTTTTTTTTATATCCCAACATATACATTTATTCAAATTTCCATACGCTAATTTCCTAATCAATAAACAGTAAAAACCTATCTATATTTACATATAGCCTACTGCCGTATCTGCAAAAATATACATACGTACATAACCATTCCTCTTAACTAGAATACTTACTTTTTTATATATACGTTCGTACATTCATTCTGTATATTATACACATACATACATCTATATACTTACTCCACCAGCGGTTCGGTTGCCCGGAGTTAACGCTTACGCGTCGAAATTCAGTTCATAAACTGCAGTATGTATGTTCTCGTATATATTTTAAGTTAAGTTTTATATAACTTACCCACGACTGTCCTCTGATTTTATTTTTGAATTACGTCCAATGAACCAGTTTCTTATTATTTAATATTGAAAAAAAAATATTTTTCTCTACTGTGCTTCGTTCGGCCATAGTGCCTAATAAGCACATTTTTATTACGGCACGTTTATCCGCCCGAGCTTATGTGGCACACTTCCACTGGAATTGACTTTGAACGTCAGAACCATGTCATTTGATACACTTACACGATATCAGCTTGTTTATGTTGTTTTTTCGTGTTTACACTTATAAAACACTGCCAAAACATGTCTCTAATTGTGTGGTCTAATGTGGAATAATTTCAACAAATTATTATGCAGCTTTTTATTCTTGCCCTTAATCGTTAAGACTGTTGTAACTGGGTTACGGATTTCTGCTACTGAATGTGGACCTATCCACACAGGTACGAATTTGTTTTTCCTAGCCTGATTCTTCATTAGTACTTGGTCACCCACATGAAAAACTACTGGGTTTAGTACCTTGTTGTAGGCTTCCCTGGCTACTCGTATAGCGCTATCCTGGTTTTCTCTAACCAATACGTGCGCTCGCTGTAACTGATACTTTTGCACTTTATTCGGGTCATCAGCATTGTATACAGGCGCAAATTTGCGCTTCAAATTTGCTGGCATGTTAAAATCAAACCCGTAGAGTGTTCTAAAAGGAGTTTGCTTCGTTGATACATGCACAGTATTGTTGTGTACATGCATTGCAGTGGTCAAACATTGATCCCAATTCGAGCCGTCTTCCTTGGAAAAACTGCGCAAGTACTCGGCCAGAGGTCGATGACTACGTTCCAATGAGCCATTCGCCTGTGGATGATATGGTGTTATGTCCAACTTCTTGATTCCCAGCATTTTACACGTTTCTGAGAATTATTTCGATTCGAAATTTGAACCATTGTCGGTTATCAAAACCTTAGGAATGTTGTACCGTGCTATAATTTCGTCAAAGAATGCCATGGCCACCGTACTTGCTTCAGCATCGGGTATAGCCACGCACGCCATATACTTTGAGAAATCGTCTTGGAACGTCAATATGTACTTATTTCTCCAAACTGTCTCAGGTAAAATACCTACAATATCCATATGAACTTTATCAAATGGCTGTTTTGGTGTGTCAGTTAACACCATTCGCATCTTTGTTAGCCTTGAACTCTTATTGGCCTAACATTTCGGACACCTCTTTATATACTTTTTTATGTCTCCGAGCATACCTTTTTATCCGTATACTCGCCACATTCTGTCATGGGTTTTCCAGAATCCCTGGTGCCCACCTAGGGGTGAATCATGGAAGCCTTTTAACACAGCCTGGATATCTATTTTATCCTCCAGCCATTCCATATTAATGACTTTTCGTTCATTGGCATCGAAACCCGCTCTGCTAACATCTATTGTAGCATCAATTTTATTTTCTTGCATTCTCTCGTCCTTCTCCTTATCTGACCTTGCTTTGGCCCTCGTTTGCACTATTGATACCTTCTGTGCCTGCGGTACTCTGCTGAGTGCGTCCGCATTCAGATTCTTCTTCCCAGGTTTGTATATGATTTAAAAATCATACTCAGACAACTTGTGTATGAACCTGGCTAGCCTAGACGTTTGGTCTTTCAAGTTGGATATGCCTCTCAACGGCTGGTGATCAGTGTATATCTTGCATGGGCGTCCTAGCAGATAGGCCCTAAAATTCTTTGTAGCCCACACTATGGCTAGAATTTCCTTTTCTATTGTGGAGTATCTTTTCTCCGTATCGCAAAGCGCCCTGCTTGCGAATGCTATTGGTCGGTCATTACCGACTTCCCCTTGTGATAATACTGCCCCTAATGCTTCATTGCTAGCATCAGTGGTCAACAAAAAAGATTGCTCACAGTCGGGGTTGCCAAAATCAGTGGCGAGCTAATTATTTCCTTTAGCCTCTCGAATGCTTGCTGACAGCTCTCTGTCCATTAGAACTTTGCTTCTTTTCGTAGCAACTTATTCACTGGCAACGCAATTCCGGCTAGTTCTTCCACGAACTTTCTATAATAGTTCACAAGTCCTAGGAATGCTTGCACTTCCTTTCTATTTCTCGGAATCGCTAAATTTTTAACGCATTCCACCTTCTGCGGGTCAGGCAGTGCTCCTGCCTCTGAGCAACGATTGCCTGAATAAACCACCTCTCTTCGCAAAAATTTGCATTTCTCCGTTTTCAATTTCAGATGCTGTGCGAATGCTGCTGCAAGTTCTTCCCATAAATTACAATATCATTGAGGTACACAAAACAATCTAACCCTTGCAAGCCTGTTAGCACATGGCTCATTAGCCATTGGAAGGAAGCCGGTGCTCCTGTTAAACCAAACGTCATTTTATTAAACTCATAATGCCCTAAACCGGTGCTGAACGCGGTTTTCTGCTTATCTTGGGTATCCACCAGAACTTGGTGGTAGCCACTCGCTAAATCAAGCGTAGAAAAATATCTACTATGCCCCAATTGATCCAGAATCTCATCTATCCTTGGTATCGGGAACACCTGCTTGATAGTGGCGTCGTTCAATTTCCTAAAATCGAAGATCATTCTCCACTTATTTTGACCCTGAGCACCTCCCTTCTTTGGTACCAAAATTATTGGTGAATTCCAAGGCGAGATACTCGGTGAAAATATGTTTTCTTTTAAGATTCCTTCCACTTGCCTATTTACCTCATCTTTTTGAGCTTATGGCAATCTGTATTGCTTCTGGTTTATTGGTGGTTGATCAACTGTAGTAGGTTTTTCATGCTCTACCTCTGGTCTCCTTCCAGCAAAAATATGTCATGGAATGAGGCACAAATGGCTTCTATCGATGCCTTCTCTTCTAAATTTACGCTTGGATCCAACTACAATGATTCTAGCACCCTCTCCATTCTTTTCCTTATATCTACCTGCTTAATCTGATTAACCGATCTATAATTCGGTTCTTTCAAATTATCGTAGCTAGTGAACTTAGGCCTAAAATCCTCATCCATCAGGCAGTCCTTTTCTGAGGCGTTGAGTACGCAAGCGTACACCTTACCCTTGTCAACGTGCCTTATGGTCTCTCCCATATATACGCCGTCCGCTAGCTGCTGCTTGTGCAAAACAAGAGTCCTAAGTCTCGTATTTACACGCATAGTAACTACTCTAGTTGACCTTGCATTTACTACCTCCATACAATTCTTATCCCTATTCACGGTTCCTTCCTGCCATGACTTTAATGGAACAGTAAGGATTCTATTCTTATTGTCATCATAAAGTGATAACTGCTTTTGTAGCGCATCCAGTATGGTGCGGCCCCAGAGATTATCGCGAGCAATTATCCCATCGGCCGGGATACCTTCCCTATCCATTTCCACTGCGTGCACTGTAAAACTCATGCTCTTAACTTCACTGTGCCCTATGCTGAGCGACCCCAGTGTCCTGATGCATCCTCCTAACGCTCCAATAAGCGTTGTTACATCCTTTGGGTTAACAACTAGTCCTTTCCGTAAAACACTAGATTTTATGAGGCTGGTGTCCGCCCCTGAGTCTACCAAAAGCTAGCTTTCCACTAGCTGCCTCCTTGCAGGGTATCTCGATAAAAGCATCACCTATCCTGCTCACAACGAAACAACGCCCTTTTGATTCCAAAATGGATGCGTATCTACCTCCAAACTTTTCCAATTTTCTCCTCCATGCACCACAGTTATCCTTTACAATCCAATACTCCATCAAAATTACCGTGAATATCTTAACTATACATCCTCGTACCACGTAGGCGGCGATTGGCCTATACTCTCTAACCTTATTAAAACTTAATCTAAGTACTAGAATCATCAGAGTTACCCAAATCAATACGCAATCAAAAATTTTTTCCCGGAGAGACTCTTGCTCCTCCGTATCTTGAACCATTGTTCTTACATTACTCGGTACGTGGTACTGGAGAGACTCTTGCTCCTCCTTCTCCTGGACTGTAATTCCCACATTACCAGTCACACGTACCTCCGGCCTAACTGTTACTTCCTTTCTTTTGGCTTTCCAGTCTACTGGCTTCGACTGAGCCGCTGGAAGTTTCCCTGGTGCCTTTGTTGGAATTGTCTAACTCTGCACTCCGCTGTCCGATGTCCCATTCGTCCACATGAGAAGCATTTCAACCCCTGTTGGGTGTTGCCTACCCTTTGTTCACTTCTAGAACTCCAATTTGGTTGCTGCTGACCACTCCCAGTGTTGAAAGGATTTCTTCCTTGGTGTATCCCTTCCGTTGAATTAACTCGGGGACTACTACCCCTGCTGTCCCTCAAGGGCGGATCCGGGCGCCTCGTCGCTGGTTCGCTATTCTGATTCCATTCAGTGTCTATTTGGCACTGTCTAATTGCCTCATGACCATACAGTACGGCGTGTTTTTGCGTGTAACGCATTCATCCCTTGTATGACCTGGCTTACGGCAGAACGACCATGTGGGTGCCCTCTGTACAAACTCACTGAGCGGATTTCTCGGATGCGCGGGTCTGCTGTCGGCGACTCCGGGATTATACGCTCCTCTGTATATGTTTGAGTCGGAATTACTTTGCTCTCTATCCATGGCAGCGGCTGTCCTGTCTATTTTCGAACATATGTATCTCCCCCAAACCGGCCGTACTCCGTTCCACGAGGATTTGCGCTCTAATTGCTTCTTCTACCAATTCCTCCAGATTTCCTGTTTTGCTATTCGGCATATGAATCTTTAGAGCGGAGTTGCGGAGTCCCACTAAGAAAGTCGTTAACACCGACTTGTCAACTTCGTATAATAGTGGTGCATCTCCAACGCCATTGTACTTATTTTTTATTACTTCCTTGGCCAACGCGCGTATGTCTTCCCCTGCCAGCTGTTTTCCAATTCTAATCTCTTGGGATATGTCTTCCAGAGTTCTCTCCTTTAAATAGGTTCTCTTCAGAAGGCCGTAAAGCTCGTTCACACTGGATAATTGTTTTGGCAGCACAAGGTTGTATGCATCTACCAATAACCTTTGCTTAATACAGTCGAAGAAATCCTGTAACTCATCAGGGCTTATGCTGCGCTTTGCAAGCTCACAACCTTGAATGGACCTACTGAGTTCTGACCTTAAATCTTCTGAAGCAGCACCAGTAAACACAGGTACTAACCTGGCCACTGCCTTTGAAATCTCCTCTATACCCATTTTACTTATGCTCGTTTTACCTATGGCTTGTAAAACTTGAGCGTTGAGCGCGTTGTCTTCTTGGGTTGTTTCCAAATTCACTCGCCCCGGATCTGAAATGTGCTTGACCAGTGACGGACTCAAACTTATTAGTCTTGGACCGTTTGCTCGTACAGGCGAAATATTGTCCACTGTATCGGGACTTTGCAGCACTGTTTCCGCTTCTGGCTCGTTTAGCGGATAACCCTGATTTTTATTATCTATTGAACTTCCCGGAGAAAATGGCTCGACACCGATTTCAGATCCGTCAAACAAAAACTCCGCTTCACTCTCTTCAACACTAATCTAGGCTTTACCACACGACCTATCCCTTCCGGAGTTAAATATTCCAGCCAGCGAATTTCTGGTGGCAAAGCTAGTATTGTCTGCGTATATATTTGAGAGGTTGATGCCGATCTTAATCTAGCTGGCTTAGCAATTCTCCCGATTCTCTTAAGCTCTAGATTTTCGTTCTCCAGATATGATGCGGCTTCCTCAGTTTCCCGGAGTTGCCTAGAAAGTACTCTAGTTTTATTCTCGAGAAATTCCGTATTTATCTTCAATTCTTCTGTATCCTTGAAGACTTGAAAAAATTTCTCCTCCGTTCGACTCTGAATAGTCACTAATGCTTGGTATTGGTGGCCAAAATTGACAAGTTTCCACCGTCCCTTGCTAATCTCCAGAGTACCTGGGCTTCACTTTTGCTCGTTGCCGCTTCCAATTGTTCAAAAAATTTTTCTGCAAATAATTTTAACTCCGTCTGTAAAGACCTTCGCTTGTCTTGAGCTTTGTCCTCCTGCGAACTAGGACTATCTTCTTGTGCTTCCAGCTCTTCCAGATCCAATCTGAACTTAGTCAACCAGTCCCGTGTTAAACCGTTGACATATAGCGGAAAATCCTTGGCAAAGTACTCCTTGTTACCACAACAGTCCTTAAAATTTAACCACTCCTCGTTGTTATCATTGAATGTCTTCAACAAGGCTTCCAGTTCCGCTATGCGTTTATGGTAATACTCGCTGTTCTTTCGTGCCTTACTATCCTTCCTACAATTCCTGATTCTCTTATGGATTGCCTCGCTCTGCAGCTTTTGAGCTTCTAGCAATCTTATAGCAGCTCTTGGCTTTTCCATAGACCGAACAAATTCTTATCTATGAAGCCGTAAATTATAAGTAATAAATGCTACAAAGTTGTTTTCTCTTTTCTTTTATTTAAACTTTATTAATCAATAACTACTTATTTTAATTAGAGGTGACACTTAAACTAAAAAATTAATTGCATAACAATGATACTATTCTTACAGCAGCCCACGTCTCTTGTATTGCTGCTCCTCCAATTGGCATACCTCTTGCCACAATTTATTTGCCTGCTCCCACGGCATAGGGATCTTCACAGTTTCTTGCTCTTTACGTATCTCTCTTAAATACGCCAATCGCTTCCGTTCCCGCTTTCGCTCTCCTCCTCTTTCATAATTCCAAACCGCTTTCCGTCCTTAAGTAACAACGTTATGTCCTCCAGCTGTGGTTCATTGTTTCGAGGTTCACTTCCCAAATTTGTTTTCTTTAAAATCAAAGAAAAATTTAGTTTTAACATGGAACTCTTCGAGGTACAATCGATGGATCAAAATTATATCCAATATAGACTACAATGTGCTACAACTAAAATTTGCCACATAATACTAATCACGTAACTTTCACTTTGTTTGGTTATGTTCTCACTAAACACGATTTCGAATCTACTTTTCTTTTTCATTAAGCGTACAATTTGAGGCGAAAATTTATGATTTCATATATTAAAACGAGAAATAGTATACCAATAAATTTTAAGTTTTATTATTTAATAAAACAAACATTATTCCACACAGGAAGACAACTGTAGTGTAATGCCGCGGAAAAAACAAAATTACTAGTATAAAAATTATACTCAATTAATTGTGCAACTACTGAAGGTAAATACTGATTATTTACAATATTTCTCTACGAACCCATTTTGAAAATGTTATTGGTTTCACGAAATTATTACCAAAAAATTTTCACACCCAAAGAAGAATATTACAGCAGTCATACGCATTTTCATTTCAGTGAAATGATATGTTTAGCTGTTCCCGAAGCTCAAAATGCCAAATATTTAAATCAAAAATTTTTTTATGTTAGTTTTCAAACAACATAAATTAAACACTGCTAAAAACAATATAAATGTCCCTCACGACAAACAAGCGCAAATCACCTACAAAAAAAATCCTCACAGCTAGGATGAACATACATAGACCGTCCGATCATACTGACGGCTTATGGTTGCCATTCAAAGCTGCGTGCAACAGCGCGAACGCGCCTGTAGGCTGCGATTTCTTTGACCTGCGCTACGGCGCCTTCAGGGTCGCAGAAGTATCTACTTAAATTACGCTATTATACACTCTACTCACCATTATTTTATTCGAAGACATCTTTGCCTCCAGGTCCTTTGTCCTGGTGTTATCCTTGGGATAATGTTGCAGGATGCTTCACTGCTTCAGGGTTCCTTGCCCTGGGATTCCTCCTGTAGGCCCTTAAGACCGGCTGCGCCAAAATGTTGGGGTCCTTGCTGCTCGTCGGGAGACGTCTTTTCTCGGTTCGCTGGGCGCGTTGCTGAAAACACTAAATCACTCTTGAAATAATACACTAAGTCACTTTTAGTTTCAAAGATAATAAGCAGATTTATTCTTAAAATACTATTTCTTATATACTATTTCTCAACAGTCATCTCAGTCAGTGAACTGATCTTTCTGGTGTTCCAGTTCCGCACCTGCTAATTGGTGTCAGTTGGTCAAGCCAACTGACCTACTGTAAAAGTGTCGACGGTGCATTCTAAATTGCAATGCCCTTCGTCGACTCGACTGCGGAACTGTAACACCCTAAAAGTTTATATAATAAATATTACACAGATAATATTAATTTAAAATACTTAGACCCTAAGAGTATGGGTTACTCTTAAATAACTTTAGCACATCCTAATCCCACAGAATGTGTGGCATCTGTTAGGAGTCGATGCTGTGAGTCAACTTCTCGTAGGTAGCTTGATTCTAACTCACAACACCCCTCCCCTTGGGGTTTCTTTACAGTCTACCACCCCACGCACAAAATACTCAAAATACCGACCGCTCCTAACATGGAGAAAACAGACGTCGTTGTGTGCCGCCCCTAACCTGGGAAACAGACGCACTCGTGGTAGATCTTTGTTCGTTACTCACCGGTCGAACACTGGCGGCTCTGCCAGGGGGCAGTATATGGCCGCCTTGGGTTAAAATAGTCCGACGAATCTTTGCAACTAAAGCCCCCACACCACGCTAAGATGCCTGCCATAATGGGAGAGCTCACAGAAAACTGCCTCAGTAAAAAGAGATTGCGATCATTTTCATTCGACGTGAACGTTCCATCCTCAAAACTCAATGCTAACATTAAGTCGACTCTGTTTTTCGCAAGAGCTATATGGATTCGTGGCACTTCAGGCGACGATTCAACGCTTTCACAAAAGGTTCTAAAGCTGGTCCTTTTGGCTTGTCTTTGTGATAGATTGTCAACTTTTTTTATATTTTTCCCAGTCTCCCGTACTTTTACGTAAGTTGAATACCTTCCGCACCTTAGTACGTCTAGTAGACAGACTAGAATTCCGCCACCATTCCTGCTGTTTTCCATTGTCTTTAGAGGACAAGATAAAACATAAAATTCTGGAATAATTTCATTCAGCTCATTGACACCCTCCTCTAGCTCCGCCGGATTTTTCGTCGGATGTTTGAGGATAAGAGTAGTGAATGCACTGAACTATCGAAGAATTGCCAGTTAGAATACCTATGATTTCTAAAAGCTACCGATTTTGTGGCGATACCTCCTATATCAAACTCCATTATAATCAGGTCTGAAACTTTCCAATTGCTAACAATATTAATTACCCTTGGACTACAAAATTCAGGTCAAGAACTTCTTCCCTAATTACATTTCGGAAAGTGGGTGTGTTCACCTTATTTAATATATATAAACTAACTGGTAATAAAAATTCTAAAACGACGATTGACGCAATTCGATTTGCCTTTTTATACCCTTTAGCTTTAAACGAGGAGAAAAGGGTATACTAAGTTTGTGCAGTTGAGCGGATTTTCAACTACCAGAGGAGGCAGTGCAGTTATAAATACATAGTATATACAGATATATTTCAGAATCACTTTCTAAGCAATTTTGATTTTGTCCGTCTTCTAACGATATATGAATTCAAATTGGTAGCAGCTAGGTACGTACTAGCAGGCATTCAAAATATGGATAGATTGTAACTACAGATCCTGATTTTCCTTTGGATTGCCTCACTCTGCCGCTTTTGCTCTTCCAGCAATAGTTTGGCTTCTTCTGGTGCTTCCATAGACCGACTTAATCCTTACTTTCAACCCAAGATTCCAAAAACCACGTGTTACAGTATCCTAATTTTACAAAATAACTTGAAAATTCCCTTAAATAATCCCATATGACTACCCCAAATTCAATGAGTCCCCAAATACACGCATAGCAGTATACCAAATTACAGTTTATTCATATTTTCATTTATTTCATTCCACAAAAGTAATACCAGAAAATTTTTACACCCAAAGAAGTATTTTACAGCAGAATTATACTCATATTCATTTCAGTAAAGTGCTGTTTAGCTGTTTCGCTTTTCCTTGCGAAATATTGGTTCATTATTGCTGCGCAAACTGTAGTTTCGGAACAACACAAACTTTGATGCGACAACATGTGTTGACGGCACCTCTTCAAATATTTTCACCTAATACCCTAACTAAAATGCCAAATATTCAAAACAACCATTTAAATTAATTCACATGTTTCCACAGTATATTTATTATATTTCCATATATATTCCACATATTTATTATACCCAATTCACAAAATAATAGAAAGGTATTTTAAAAATAAATTAATTAACTCGATTTATCAAACAATACAATTCAATGATCACTTTGATTTTATTTACTTACAACAAAACTCTTAAAGCTAGTTGTAAAATTTAACCTCCGCTTGTTTCAGCCTGAACATTTCCTGCCGCAATCTATTGGCTTCGTTCCAAGGCAGAGGAACTTACTGATCCGCCTGTTCTGCCAAAAACTTCCTCAGAAATGCCAGCCGCTTTCTCTCCCGTACTGCTTTACCACCACGTCTATGCCAATAAGGGTGTGTGCGCGGCACCTTTGAGATGGGCCTCAGTTCATTCCTTTGACCTTCTGCAATCGTTACTCTTGTTACTCTCGTGACTTATTTCCTGATATTCAAAGAAAATAAATATCCAATTTTAATATAGGAACCGAAATTTAATATAACTTAATCGCTGCCACGAAACACAATGCCAATCAAATACTCACAACGCCCCCAAAAAGTGAACCTAATTTTATTCCAGTGTTTGACACGGACAAGAGAATCAAACTCTAGTCCAGCAAAACGAGCATAAAGAACACCATCCCCTATTATGAATGCATGAACCCTATACCGTGGCACGTTCTTTCCGAACCAAACCAACCGGTATGCACAAGTTCGCAATACAATAGGGGTTAGTAACCCGCGAGGAAATTCGTTTCCTCTAGAATCATTTTCACACGTTTCACACCCCCGAGAATGCTGAAATAAAAAGTAAGTACAAATATGAGCCTAATCTTAGTGAAACAAACTTATACAACCTGACCATTAATAATTTTTTCGAATCAACCTAGTGTCACCTAACCGCAGCGGCTATTCAGCCCCGATGCTGCTTCTTCTGCATGACCGGCGCAAAAGCGCCCACACGGCCACCGAAGAATCGTCGACAAAATTCACTTAAATACTAAAATGTCTTAATATAAACATACTCACCGTTCTACTCGAAGACATCTCCTTTTAAATTTGTTGCAGGATGCTTCCCTGCTACAGGGTTCCTTGCCCTGGGATTCCTCCTGTAGGTCCTTTAGACCGGCTGCGCCAAAATGTTGGGGTGTCCTTGCTGCTCGTCGAGAGACGTCCTGTCCCGGTTCGCTGTGCGCGTAGCTGAAAACACTAAACAGAGACACTTTTTGGTTTCAAAGATAATAATCACAAGAATTTATTTCTTACAAATACTAATTCTTATATACTATTTCTTAACACTCACCTCAGTCTGTGAACTGACCTTTCTGGTGTTCCAGTTCCGCACCTGCTAATTGGTGGCAGTTGGTCAAGCCAACTGACCTACTATGAAAGTGTCGACGGTGCATTACGCTGCCATCGTCGAATCGACTGCGGAACTGTAATACCCTAAAAGCTTACATAATAACATTACACAGATCATATTAACTTAAAATACTTTGACCCTAAAAGTATGTTCTATTTTTAAATAACTTTTAGCACATGCTAATCCCACAGAGTGTGGCATCTATTAGGAGTCGATGCTGTGAGTCAACTACTCGTAGGTAGCTTGGTTCTAACTCACAACACTCCATATCATTTAAAAGAAGAGGTTTTATATATGGTAAGGATCTTTTTCTAGTAAACGGCAGAATGGTGGTCTTCGAGGCATTAATTTTCGATCCTATTCCCCTGTACCATTCACGAGCTGCTAATAAGCCCCTTTGGAAAATATCACAAAAGATGGATTCAAATTTTCCTCTAACTATTAACACAATATCGTCGGCATATCCTTCTGCTAATAAGCCCCTCTGGATAATATCACAAAAGATGGATTCAGATTTTCCTCTAACTATTATCACAATTTCGTCGGCATATCCTGGACATGATATGCCTAGGTCTGTGAGTTTTACCAGAAGACCATTAACTTCTATACTCCTCAAAATAACTTTTATGCTCCACTTGGGTAGTGATATTATGTGTTCCTCTATTCTTAAGAACTCTAATAACATATTCTTGAGGAATGTAGCCAAAAGCTCCTCAATATCAAAAAAGGCACAATATGCTATTTATTTGTTAAACAGTGCTTCCTGAATAAAATCAGTCAGATGGTATTGTGCAGTTTCAGCAGTAATTGACAAGGCTCCCTTTTCAATATAGTCTCAAGGATAAGATTATATTGGTAGCGGGAATAAGTCACCTATTCACTGCGGCCACCTTTGGACCTATTGCAACAAACTCTGTTGTCACAAAACACCCCAGAGTTTAGAATTCATTAATAATTCTGAAATCTTAAGAGATTTGCCCGCAATTTGTGGCAGTTCAAAGTTTCTTTAGTAACAAAGTCTGGTCCAGAGTAGACAGTTCCATTGACACAACATATAGCTGCTTTTGTAGCCAACAATGCCCAGTTAGAAAGTATGAGACAATGCGTGTATCATTTCTCGTTAAGCCTAGAATTTCTATAGTTCTTTTACAGAATCTTTTTGGCATGAAGATTTTGCGACTCTTATATCTTTTGTTTCCATTCAATATTGATTTGATTTTACCTCTAGCCATTGATTTAAGTTGTACTTTGTGAAACTCCATGGCGGCCCGCAGAATGGTTCCGGTCCAATGCGGTCCAACTGGCTGCCCTTTTCCCACCGAGTTCATCTGCTTCTTCATTCCCTATATGTCAGCTATGACCTGGCACCCAGATCAGATTCACTCTGTTGTTATTTGCTAGTCTTTTCTGCTGTGAAGACGATCCGAAACCTGTTTTGATTTTATAAAACAAAAGCATTCAGCGCTAATACTGCTGCTTTTGCTGTCAGAATGGATAAGGATTTGGCTATTTATTGTACCTCTATTTAGTTACTCTCTTATGCAGTGAGTTTCGGCCTGAACAAAAGAGTTTTCTCGGGTCTTGTTTGTGAATAAGTGACTCCTTAGTTTTTGTCTATAGCCGTCTGAGTACCATATATGAGCATAAGATGGCGTTAGTCTTTCTCTTTTTTTTTTGGCTTTCCAATACTGTACTGGATACTAGCTATTTCTCATTGCGCGTCTTCGCCACTCCAGGTGGCGGAGGTCTTTCATAATGGCGGCGGTAGTGTCACACACCGCAGGAAATTTCTCCGGGCTCTCGAGCGTATGCTTCACTATATTATCAGGCATCACGGGTTCTCCACACACTCCTTGAAGAGCCTCTCTAGCACATTCATAACGTGGGCAATAAAAGAACAAAGGTTTGGCATCTTCTACCTCTGTACCTCCACAGTTTGCACAGTTTCCAAGTGGAATATGTGAAGGTATGCCCGAAAGCATTCATGGCCTGTCATCAATTGTGTGACGTGGTAATGCACCTCACCATGTGATCTACTTATCCATTGCTGAATATTGAGGATCAGCCTTCTTGTCCAGCGGCCTTTTGAAGATTTTTCCCACTGGGCCTGCCACTTTTGAAGGTTCCTCCGCCTTACAATTGCCAAGAGCGCTTCTACACTTGTCGCGTGTCCCTTTGCCGTGGTGGAGGTTCATCGCTTCTTTCGCTTCTTTCGCTAGCAGGTTCACGGATGTGATGGCGGCAATTACCAAAGTGGCATCTGTGGATACGGTGCGCGCAGATCATTCGCAGTGCACTTCTCCTGTATGCTGCCTTAATGGTGCGGACGCAAGCCTTTACATCCGCATTTTCGGCCCATATTTGCGCTCCATTGAGAATAATGGATCTGACAGCCCCAGCGATGAGTCGGCTTTTCCGCTGTCTTCTATTCTACATAGGAGAGAGAAGGTGTGTGCTGTCTTATCTCCCACGCGTCGCAGATGTAAGCCCAGTCTATCCACATACCTAGGTACTTGAGGTGTGGAATCGTGGTTATGGTACATCTACCAACTCTTATTTCCACTACCTCCAATACCCTGCGGCTCGAAACCAGGATTGCCTCGGTCTTGTGTTCAGCCAAGTTAAGTCCAACGTTTACAAGCCATCTTCTGACGGTAGCCACAGTTCGCTTGGCATCTGCTGCTACTTCTACCAAGTATTTCGCTGTGATTAAAAATGCTATGTCGCCCGCGTATCCGATGATTTTGACACCATCGGGGATCTGTACGCGGAGGATGCCTTCGTACATAACATTCCAGAGTAACGGTCCAAGCACCGATTTCTGGGGAACTCCTCCGATAATCTTATGTGACTCCACACTTTTTCGGACTGGTAGAGCAGGATCCTGTCGCTGAATTAGCTGGCAAACATTCGCCTCAGGTAGATGGGTACCCCAAACTCTGCTAACGCTCTGGCTATGCGCTCCCAGCTTGCTGAGTTGAAAGCGTTTTTGACATCAAGGGTGACTCTGTCACCAATAGGCAATACCTCTTGGAACCACCCCTCCATCGTTTCCCCTTGATCGCTGTTTTAGCCGTCTGGACAAGTTCGTTGATGGCGTCCACGGTAGATCTCGCCTTCCGGAAACCATATTGCCGTTTTGAGAGCCCTCCAGATTTTGCAATGGCCTCATCAACCCTGTCACAGATTATCCGCTCCAGAATTTTTCTGAAGGGTCCTCTGCTGGTTTGTTGGCTTTCAACGCCAGGACCAATCGTTGCCTCTTCCATCTCTTGGGGAAAATGCCTTCTCTCAGGCAAGCGTCGTACATTTTCTTAGTGGCTCTGGGCTCAGTGCAGCTGCGGTCTTGAGCACTCCGTTGGGGATTCCATCTGGGCCGGGTGCTTTCTGGTCTCCAAACTTCCCAACCGCCCGCAACACATCATCTATAGTCACACTGGGTATTGATTCCTCCGTTTGCTCCAGAGGGAGCTCGTATGGGACATAATTCTGTACTGGAAAGAGCTGTGCCACTATGCGTCTGAGCAACATTGGACAGGTTGGGGCTGGCTGCCTATAACAGGGCAATTTTCGCATGATAAGTCTATATGCCATGCCCCATGGGTCGTCCTCAACTTGTGCGCATAATTCAGCGAATCTGGTGCTCTTGCTCTTCTCAAATGCCTTCTTTAGTACATTTCTGGCTTCCTTGAAGGCCTGGTGCTTCTGCAGGGAATCTGGTTTCCGTATGGAACGTTGATACCTTCTCTTCACAGCATGGCATGGTTTGCGGAGCTCGCCTATTACATCCGTCCACCATTAGACAGGTTTATGCTTCCTTTATGCTCTCCTGGGCATTGCCGCGTCGCAGGCTTTTTCTACCTTCCTTGCCAGCTGATTCGCCATTTCTTCTGCATTGCCTTCCAGCACCAAACCTTCAAGCATCATTACTAGGACGTCTTCGTCAAGGCTGTTTGTCCTCCAGCCTTTCAATGTCAGACCTATCCGCTGCCGTTTCCAGGGCTTATACAGTTCGCAGATGATAGCTTGGTGGTCGCTGTGGGTGTATATGTCAGTCACCAGCCATTTTGCACCCCTCACCAGCCTGCTACTTACGAAAGTTAGGTCTATCGCAGAACTGGCACCTCCACTGGCAGTGACGTAGTTTTCATCCCTCCTGACGTCCGCGAGTTCAGGTGGATTGACTCCACACACCCATATTGCAGCTCGGCAAGTATTGTCCTCGACCCAGACTCCTTGGTGCTTTCGTCGATATGGTTCACTGAGCACAGCGGCGTCGATCTTGTGCTCTCTCACCGTCTGCTCAAGTAGGTCTTGTGCAGTTGCGCAGTGATTGAGGTTAAGCTGGAGTAACTTCATTCCAAGCGTTTTGACTCCTTTACTGCTTGCTTATACGACGGGCATATTCTGCATCCTGTCGAGTGCTCCATATGCTTGCGGCCTTTGGTCTTGCAGAGTGCACAGGTTTGGCTTTTGCTCACTCGCTGGCGTTCTGGCCTTCGGCGCCGCATCTGTAGCACCGATTACGCCAGTTCTCCTTGCTACTGCACTTTTTGGCAATATGCCCAAACTCCATGCACTTGTAACAACGTGTGGGTACTACCTTTCCACGCAACCGACAAGAGATCCATCCGACTCTCAGTTTCCCGGCCAGTAGCGCCGCGGCTGCCAGAGGGGGCAAACTGATGGTAGCTGTTTGCGTTCCACCGTACGCTTTCCGAAGGGACATAGTCGCTGTCACGGGGAGCTTTTCGAAGGTGCTCAGCTGTTTGCACAGCGCTTCGTGAACTTCCTCTACCGTGGTGATCTCGTCCAAATCCTTTATTTCCAGCAGTCTCCCGGGTGAGTTGACGCACCTCCACACTAGTCCCCAGTGTATTTGCTACGACTTCCCGCAGAGTGACCGTCTTCGGATCCGCTGTCGTGGCTACTTCGAGTAGCAGCTCACCTTTCGCGGTATTCCTTACTTTCTTCACTCTCTCGCCCAATTCCCCAAGGCGCGGCTCCGTCTTTATCCTCCGCAAGTTCTCCGCATTGGTTGTCACACTCGATCCCTTGAATCGCATCAGGTCTGGCCGGATTCGCTTAAGCGAGTGTGTTCGGCTTTGCCCGGGGGCGAGCACGAACCACCGGTCTGTTCTGGCTTTTTCACCACTGCATCGGGTTCACCCACTTCTAACTTGGTGGTATTCTTAGCTGCGGCGGCCTTCATCATGGCCGCCCTTGCCGCATCCCCCTTCTGCCTTTTGGGTACCGCTCAGCTCGTCGGGCTGGTTCGGTCGTCTTCTGCGTTTTCGTAGGGATGCTTCCGTATTGCTACGGAAGCCGCTTGTCGGCTCGATGCAGTAGTGGTGGTTGAACAAACGGTGACCTTGACATTGGCATCCTGGTCTTGTGCCATTTCTAGTATGTCTCTCCCCAACGTAGCTGATGAGTGCCTCGACATGCCATTCTAGCACATTTTCCCCTTAGCTTTCACTTCTCTAGCATGTCTGATTTGCATGCCACGCGCATTTGCATCTCACCCTGGGAGTTTCTGCTCACCGCCAGTCGCTGGTCTTGCCCAGCACTATTCGGGGTCCGGCGCGGTATGGAGCTCATGTTGAAAGGGTCCAGTTTCGATAAGATGTCACTCTTAGGTACTAACGTGACAGCATGCCACAATCGTCAGTCCATATCCATCATTCCCAAAAATGTTTGGTATCAAAAACTTAAGTCCTTACCGGTCTCGACCTTAATAGCGCTAAGCGTTTGTCGCACAGCAGCCCCAGGCATGTGGCAGCTGACCAATATGTTCGTTACCTGGATTCACTCTTGGATTTTTATGGTCCAACTAGTGATCCCATGGAGTCCCTCGGTGGTGACAGCTGACATGAAACAGCGGTTGCTGGTATACCATTGCGCGGGGCCGCCACGAGGAGGCAGTGAGTTTTTTTGGAAGAGATCTCTGCAACGATCGCCCTGGCGTTTCCGTAGTGAGTGGCTGTTGGTCTATCCTTTTCCCAGTTAACTCTACACGGGAATGTGACTTTGAATTTGTGTGAATGTATACTTAGGGTGACATAAGTCACTTAGCGTTAGATTAATCGTTTGCATTTTCGTCCCTAGGAAAGGAGTTCCATAGGCGCACTGAACATCTTTTCATTTTCTGAGATGAGTTTTCCTTGGAATTGCAGCGCTTCTTTCGTGGTAAATAAATGAATTGGAGTTCGGTTTAATACCTCTGGTCTGCAGTCGGACTAGATACAAGGCTAGTCTCTTTATTTTGTTTATCGTGGCCTGAGCTGTTTTTGTTCCAGCTTTCTTCACCAGATAGATGCCGCATAAGTAAGGATTGGTCTGGAGTAAATCTTAGATAGTGTCTTCAAATTTGGCTCTGAAAAGAATGAGAATATCGTCGGCACAACCCTGTATATCGTAGCAAGACCTACTGAGCGGTTCTGGAGTTAGTCAACAACTACAGACCACAATAACAGTGATAGTACTCAACATTGTGGATATAGTTTTATCGCGCGAATCCGGACCTCTGTAGCGCCTGAAGATGATTTTATGTTCGTTTATCTGCGAGCATTGTTTATCCATCCACATGTTGTCAAATCAACGCCCTTGCTCAGGATTGCCCTATTTATATTGGCGAAATCGGTGTTATCAAAAGCCCCCTCAATTTCAATAAAACACACAACCGCATATGCTTTGTTCTCGAGTGCGTATCCAATCTTCTTCGAACGATAAATCCTCTCAATTTGCATGGGATGTAACTCAATGCAAAGCTGGCCCTAAGGATATTTATTAGCGAAGGCATTATATACGTGATCTCCTTTTGTAGTAGTGCTGGAATTAGACCATCTGTTCCCGGAGTTTTGTAAGGATGAAAAGTGTATATTGCCCACATAATTATTTCCTCACAGAAATTTTTTCTGGCTCTAAGCCAGTCATTTGTATTGGTCCTATGCTCCTGTACCATTTTCGTTAGGATTGTGGAACCTGGGAAGTGCACGCTGGCAAGAATTTCAAGTGTCTCCAGGTTATTGATTTTATACGTTCCATCTGGTCTTTTAAAAAAACCGATGTTGTTAGTGTGTATTTTGGAGAGCACTTTGTGGAATCTGGAGCTACTGCTTAGTTCAGATAGATCACTGCAGGCGTTCTTCCACGACTCCCTTTTCGCTCTCCTAATTTGTAGGATGTATTGGGTGAGGGATTGTCTATATCTCAGCCATTCACCATTTGATTTGAACCGATTAAAGAGCTTTCTGATATCTTTCTTTGGTATGGCCAAGTTACTATTCCACTATGGGGTAATTCTATTGCCCGTTTCATTTTTCTCTGGACAAGCATCTTATATCGCTGTACTAATTCTTTCACTTTCATCACGGTTTCTCACCATTTTATTGCATCTCAAGGATATGTATGTGAGCCCATAAAGGCAATTATATTTAAAACGATAGGTTTATATAATAAAAATGAAAAATTAAAAGATTATAAAAAAAGGTATGAAACATTAATTGCTTCCGTTAACGACCGGCGACAACTTCGTATGCGACTGTAAAAAATAGAAACACTTATTAGCGCGCGCAACGACTATAACTTTACGTGACGACATACTGTTTGCGACTGACTCTCTCTCTCATCTTACATGTATATTAACTACTTTCTCCTTTACTTTTCGTACACAGGATGTCAAACTGATAGGCCTGAGGGATTTGAATGATGGGGCATATCCTACTTGCGACCTTGGGAAAAATACCACTTTAGCTGTAAATCCATCCGGTATATACCCAAAAGCAAGACTTGTTCTAATGATATTGCAGGTGTGGAATCAGTGCCTCGCCGCTCCTTTGGTGAAGAATTGGGAAGATATCTTCCGCTCCTGGTGATTTGTATGGCTAAAAAGAGCTGATTGCCCATCTCAACCTCTAAGTATTTATAATTTCTTTGACAAACTTTGAGCCAATTTTGCTTGCTCTTCTAGAAGGAGCATCGCCCTGCGAAGATGGCGGTATTTAGATCGAGCTCCCAGGAAGGTTAGGTTAGGTTGGGAAGGCGTGCGCGGATATGAAGTATCCGCACTTCCACTCGGAGATATCTATGTCCATTCTGTTTGCCTTCAAAAATGCCAGGAGGATGCATACTCGTCCTTACCCTTGATTTCCATAAACACTGGAAGTACCATCCCTATTAAACTATTTGGTTTTCCAGATGAAAGTGAGAAGATCCCTTTAAATCCACCTTGGTTATCTTTATCAAACTTATGAAGAAGCGCGACCCCAAACATTGAAGTCGTTTCAACTGTAGTCTTGGACTTTGACATAAAAAATGATGAATCGACTCTATCTCTTCTTCATCATGGCAACTCCTTCATAGCCCTCGATGGAATACGCCAATGTTGAAGCATTGGTGCGATAGCACAATGCCCGGTAATGACCCCCGTAAGCACCCTTACTGCAGGTTTGTTGAGCCCTAAAAGAACTTTCGTTCCCTTCATGTGTAACCTAGGCCATAAGGCCCTTGAAACTTCACAGTCGTCACGATTAGTTGTTTGTCACCGGAATAGTGAATTCATCTATGCTCCTAAACAGTTCACATATCGGGATTTGTATTGAGGTATCTGCTTCGTTAATGTCCATTTCTGAGCCCCTTCTGGCCATCTCGTCCGCTAATTCATTCCCTTCTATATCGCTATGTCCGGGAACCCAGCAAAGCGAGACCTTGTGGGGTCCAGTGTTCGGTAGTGAGGTACGAAATTTCATTACCAGCTTTGATTTAACTGTCTTGGATTCTATTGCCTTAAGCGCCGCCTGACTATCTGCAAAGATAGTGATATTCGAGGGTCGAATTGTACTACTATGTATCAGTCCGGCCGCTTTCTCAATTGCATAGACATCGGCCTGAAAGACGCTACATGCGTCAGGCAGCCGATATGACTGTCTTGCCTTCAAGCCTTCCGAGAAGACACCCGACCCCGCTCCACCCTCCATCTTTGAGCCGTCAGTGTAGATGGTATGGTCAGAATTACGCGTCACAGCGCCTGACTCTCAGTCTTCCCTGGTTGGATAGAGAGCAAAATTCTAACTGTAAAATCCACAGTAGAAGTCATAGAGTCTGTAGCCGTTTCTAAATCGGCCGTAACTAACGTTTGACACTTCCATCTTATTTCGCTCAAAATTGTATGGTGTCCATAGTTGGCACATTTCCACGTGTGGCACTTCCTCAGTCTGAGAGCACACTTGGCGGCACAGCCCTGAATGAGCACTCCTAGCGGTAAGAGGTAAAATAATATGTTTAAGCCTTCTTCAGGCGCGCTGCTTACAGTCCCTGAGATACCCAGGCTAGAAAGTCTTTGCACTTTTTCAATACGGTTTTGATTACATTTTCTTTCCAACGCCTTCCACCAGACGATGAACCCGTAGGTTAAAATTAGTCTAATGATTGTGGTGTACATCCCATACACGATGTACGGTGACAGTGCCCATTTTTTCCCAAAGATCCGTTTACATAGTATGCAGCCAACCCCTTCTTTCTTCTCTCCTCAATATTCCTTCTCGAATTTAACTTGGAGTCCAGAATGATACCCAAGTATCTGGCTTCTGAAGAGAGATTCAACGTTACCCTACCTAACTTTGGCAAAGAGAACTCAGGGATTTTTCTTTTCCAGATGAATAAAACTAGCTTCGTTTTAGTAGGATTAACTCCTAAGCCGTTGCGCTCAGCCCATCCGGAAATCTCGCCTAGTGCTGATTCCATGATTTCGATAATCGTTGACAAGAACTTGCCCGGGATTAGTATGGCAATGTCATCAGCGTAGGCTACAACCTTTGTTCTCTTTGCTTTGAAGGTTTCTAAGATCTCATTTACTACTAGAGGCCATAGCAGAGGTCATAGCACTCCCCACTGCGGCGTACCCCTTGTAGTCCTCCTACTCACCGAGGCCGTCCCCATAGTGGCGTTAATGACCCTGCTTACTAGCATTGTGTTAATCCATGTCACTATGAATTCCTTCACTCCGTAGTCTCTCAGCGCCTTACAGATCGCCTCTGTATTTACATTGCTGAAGGCCTCCTCAATGTCCAGAAAACCTACAAACGTGTATTCCTTAGAATTCATACTCACCGTAGGCGATAAGTTGCCGGAAGATCTGTCGTGGCAGCCGTTCCTTGTTGTACGAAAAGTATGCGGACGTTAGCAACAAACTAGGTTTGTGCCTGTGATCGCATACCACCGTTGTAAGGTCTCCAGTGTTGTAGGGAGTAAGAAGAAAAATATTAATATACTGTTCGACCACTATACAAGTTCTTATCTTACCTTGTGTTTGTGGAATGTAGATACGATAACCATCCATCCCGAGTCCGCTTACCTTACCTCTGACGAGCCAAGGCTCCTGAACAAGGGCTACGTCCACATCTTCCTCGACGAAGAACTTAATTATATCGAGCGACGCTGAGACTGAGTGATGCAAATTAATTTGTATCACCTCCAACTTCCTCTCCATTGGCTATTGACCGGTCACCAGGCATGCGAACCTTTAGAGAGCCGAACCCGGATCTAATACAGTTGTGGCTCCTTAATTGGGATAGCGACGCGGAGTCCACTGTGAGCACCGCGTCATTTCCACTCCATTTTTGCAGGGAGACACGGGGATCACCCGCCACTCTGTCGAGCGCTTATAGCCACTTCTGGCCTTTTGCTCTTTCGTGAGGCTTACCACCTTCCTTGTCTCCTTCCCCGGCTCAGGAACATATGGAGCGGAGAGCTGAGAAGGACTGAGCAATTGCATCTCAACATCCGAGCCTATGTCGTAGACATTGCTGACCTGCGTGGTCTATGCGCAAGCATAGAAGCTGAGATCCTATGCGATCCCCTCAGCTTCCACCTCACAGGCCCCTTGCCTACCCAAAGTTGGCTTGGAGACCCTCCCAGTGGCACTAGCAGACATCGCGTCCTGGGGTACCACGGCGCTGCCTGAAGATTTGCTTGATATCGACGCCAGGTGGCCTCCTCGCCAACCATCTACCGCCGGTACTGGGGATCCGACCCCCTGCACCGTAAACTCTTCCTTGTTTGTTTCAGACATCTAAGAACAGAAAAAACACCCCCTGTTGGGGTCCTTGCTGCTCGTCGGGAGACGTCCTTTCTCGGTTCGCTGGACCCTTGAAATAATACACTAAGTCACTTTTAGTTTCAAAGAAACTAAGCAGATTTATTCTTAAAATACTATTTCTTATATACTATTTCTCAACAGTCAACTCAGTCTGTGAACTGACCTTTCTGGTGTTCCAGTTCCGCACCTGCTAATTGTCAGTTGGCCAAGCCAACTTATTTTCTTCTTTTCTAGTTTCTTTTTTGTTTTGTTCTTTTAGTTCTAACTTTCTCTTTTTTTATATTCCCCTTATTTATATTACTTTTATTGACTCTTTTCTCACTGGCGTATAAACAATTTCAAACAACTAGTGATAATACAATGTAACTCTATACTTAATATCCTATATTATACTACGATATTTTATACCTAAAATCTTATGTTATGCTGCGACCTCTGCTACCTGTTGATCCGGTTGACGGCTGTCGTTGTCGGAGTGAAGTCCCTCGATGAACTCCGCATACCCCTCCCTTCTTTCTGGACCGGTATGTATGATATTCGAGGCTGGCGATTTTGTTTACCATTAAAACTTCGGTTGTAGTGGCCTTCTTCTTATGATTTATATATCGTGCCCCAACGGATGTAGGTGGTACTCCCTCTGCTTACAGTATTTAGCTTGGAAAATGCATATGAAATACATGAGAGATTACAATACTCCTCCGTTATTTACTTTGCAGCAATGCGTTTTATGGTGCAAATGTTTCTCTTGGCGCCCAACGTGGGGCTCGAACCCACGACCCCGAGATTAAGAGTCTCGTGCTCTTTGCAGTGTTTCTCTTGAGCTTTCTCATATTGGAATTTGACTTCGTTGACCTCGATGTGTAGACTATCGGTATTTCTCTAAGATATACGGTTAATGACGCAATTTGCATACTCCGATCACATACCAGTCTCTGTGTCTTCTTCTAGTAAATCAATTTCATAAGCGAATAATAGTTCTTATGCTCATCCTCTAGATTGAACATATACTTTACTGAAGCAATTGACTTCCGTAAGGCGAATTTCCTCTGCTTATTATATTTGGTGGTGGTTTCAGTTGTCCTCTTTATGCTTTTGCTCATCTTCAACTTATTCAAAAACAATTCTGGTCAGATTGTGATCCACTGGGTGGACATTGTAGCGTAAGACTGTCCAATGCAAAATATGACACCGCAAGGAAACCTGATTATTTTTCCATTGTTTGTCAATAAACCCATCCAAAACGTGATCAAATACTGCGGCCATATGCTGTTTCGAGAATATCACTTTAGTCGCCATTCATCCCCAATCCATCGAATAATACGTTGGTCCTTTAGTCCGTACCGTCTTCCGATATACGCTCTTTCCGGAACTTCCTGCTTCGATTCACATTATCAGAGTTGAATACTTATAATAATTTTCTTAGTTTTCTAGTTAACATTTTAGTTTGATATCTTTCTATGTTTAATTTTTGTGGAACATTTCAAAGTTAATTAAATAAATGAATTTCAAAATTATATAATATTTAAATAAATATACTATATATACTAAATATACTCTTGGGTATAATTTTCCTATTTAGTATAATTTATATTTTCTTTTGATTATTACACTTATTTCATTACAAATTTAGATTTTAAATAATTAATTTTTGTAACTCTAATTATTTTCTAAACTACTTTTGTTTCTAATGTGACCTTTACACAGATTATAATATTTTAATTTATAACTTTTCTTAAACATACGCTATTCCTGAATATATTTTAAAAAAAAATATTTCTATAACATGCTTATTCTATAGTTGTATGCTATATCATTTAATTTACGTCCTCGTCCTTTCCCCTTACATTATTGGATTCGCTACTGCTTCCTAGAGGAATAGAGGACTGGACTATGTGTTAGCATTGCCATATAGGGCATCATATTATTTTGCCTAACTCTTTCGTGCTTTTCTTCAACATGTGAGTTCTCACTCATTTCAATTTCGAGCAAATTCCTTTGCACCTCCGACAAAAACAAGATTATATAAGATAAACCCGTTTATGTCAAAACTTTGTCCATTGCATGACTATATTTTTCATCGCATTCACTCAATTTATTGGCTTTAAATTTAATTATAACCTGGTATGTACGAGTATATATCCATTAACGATTGTATTTTCCACCCTGTAATTAGCTCGTATATGGCTACAAACATACTTTCAAAGCGCTTTAAATTACTTAGAATTAATTGCTAATGTTATTTTCCCAATTAACCTATACATCTTTTTTTTTATATCTCAACATATATATTTCTTCAATTTTCCATTCGCTAATTTCCTAATCAATAAACAGTAAAAACCTATGTATATTTACATATAGCCTTCTGCAGTATCTGCAAATTCCCAATTCCTAATCATATGTCCCTACATACTTACTAATATAGCCATACCCATTCCTATATCAAAATTACTTACTTACTTAAATATATTGTGTAATATTAAACACCACTTAAATATATTCGTATTTTCATTCTGTACATTATACAGCTACATACATATATACTTACTTCTCCAACGGTGCCGGCGCTACTGCTTACGCATCGTATTTCATTTCATTAACTGCCGTATGTATATGTGTATATATTCTACGTTTAGTTTAAATTACTTACCCACGATTGTCTTATAATTTTATTTTTTAAATTTGTGTCCAATGCACCCGTTTCTTCTTATTGAATATTGTTTCCTCTACTGTGCTTCGTTCGGCCATAGTGCCTAATACGCATATTTTTCTTACGTCAATTCTTACTCGCCCGAGTTTAATTGGCACATTTCTGTCGGCCTTGACTTTGAAAATCAGCGGTGTGTGTTTTATATGATATACACACGTACATGTTTACTTTGTTATTTCGTGTTTACAATTGTAAAACACTATTAACACATGTCTTTAGTTGTGTGGTCTAATGTGGAACAATTTCAACAAATTATTATGTAGCTTTTATTCTTGCCCTTAATCGTTACGACTGTTGTAACTGGGCTGCGGATTTCTGCTACCGAATACGGACCTATCCAAACCGGTGAGAATTTGTTTCTCCTAGCCTGATTCTTCATTAATACTTGGTCACCCACATGCAAAACTACTGGGTTTAATACTTTGTTGTAGGCTTCCCAGGTTACTCGTTTAGCACAATCCTGGTTTTCTCTAACCAATTCGTGCGCTCGCTGCAACTGATATTTTTGCACTTTATTGGGGTCATCAGCATTGTACACTGGCGCAAATTTGCGCTTCAAATTTGCTGGCATGTTGAAATCAAACCCGTAAAGTGTTCTAAAAGAGTTTGCTTCGTTACATACACAGTATTGCTGTGTACATGCATTGCAGTGGTCAAACATTGATCCTAATTCGAGCCGTCTTCCTTGGCAAAACTACGCAAGTACTCGGCCAGAGGTCGATCACTACGTTCCAAAGAGCCATTCGCCTGGGGATGATATGGTGTTATATGCAATTTCTTGATTCCCAGCATTTTACACGTTTCTGAGAATAGTTTTGATACAAAATTCGAACCATTGTCGGTTATCAAGACCTTAGGAATGTTGTACCGTGCTATAATTTCGTCAAAGAATGCCATGGCCACCGTACTTGCTTCAGCATCGGGTATAGCCACGCACGCCATATACTTTGAGAAATCGTCTTGGAACGTCAATATGTACTTATTTCTCCAAACTGTCTCAGGTAAAATACCTACAATATCCATATGAACTTTATCAAATGGCTGTTTTGGTGTGTCAGTTAACACCATTCGCATCTTTGTTAGCCTTGAACTCTTATTGGCCTAACATTTCGGACAACTCTTTATATACTTTTTTATGTATCCGAGCATACCTTTTTATCCGTATACTCGCCACATTCTGTCATGGGTTTTCCAGAATCCCTGGTGCCCACCTAGGGGTGAATCATGGAAGCCTTTTAACACAGCCTGGATATCTATTTTATCCTCCAGCCATTCCATATTAATGACTTTTCGTTCATTGGCATCGAAACCCGCTCTGCTAACATCTATTGTAGCATCAATTTTATTTTCTTGCATTCTCTCGTCCTTCTCCTTATCTGACCTTGCTTTGGCCCTCGTTTGCACTACTGATACCTTCTGTGCCTGCGGTACTCTGCTGTGTACGTCCGCATCCAGATTCTTCTTCCCAGGTTTGTATATGATTTCAAAATCATACTCAGACAATTTGTGTCTGAACCTGGCTAGCCTAGACGTTTGGTCTTTCAAATTGGCTATGCCTCTCAACGGCTGGTGATCAGTATATATCTTAAATGGGCGTCCTTGCAGATATGCCCTAAAATTCTTCGTAGCCCATACTATGGCTAGAAATTCCTTCTCTATTGTAGAGTATCTCTTCTACGTCTCACTAAGCGCTCTGCTTCCGAATGCTATTGGTCGGTCATTACCGACTTCCCCTTGTGACAATACTGCCCCTAGCATCAGTTGTCAACAAAAAAGGTTGCTCAAAGTCGGGGTACGCCAAATGTAGTACCGTGAACTTTGCCAACCATGACAGCAACGTGGTTACTCCATGTTAGAGTGCCATCAAATATAACTCCCAGGTTTTTAGCCGTGTTTACACATTCAATCACAGACCCATTCATTATAATATTGCGTAGTATTGTGGTATCAAAGTATTTCTTGTAAGTCACTAAACCTTTTGACTTAGCAGGATTAAGGCAAAGCCCATTTTTCTTTGCCCAGTTATAAACATTAAATAAGTCATTATTAATTTGAGTGACACAATTAATAATTTCGTCCCTTTTACAGCTGATGTAAAGTTGGACGTCATCAGCATACAGATGAATATCACAATCATGCAATGCAGTCGGTAGATCATTTATATATATACAAAAAAGAAGAGGCCCCAATATGGACCCCTGAGGTACACCTCGTACTACCGACAAGAAATCCGATGCCTCATCATCACACTGACTGGGTTGGTAAACCGCTTGGGTTCTATCTGTAAGGTATGATTCTATCAATTTCACTGCGCCGGATGCGAAATTATACATTCTCAGAAGCTTCGTACATAAAATATTGTGGTCAACACAGTTAAATGCCTTTGAATGGTCCAATAATACCAAGAAAGACACCCTATTTAAGTAATGTGATGCTCGAATACTCTCCACTACATCAGTCAGAGCCGTTATGCAGCTCCTCCTTGGCATGAGCCAAGACTGTCGTTCCGTTATAATGGTATTGTCTGCTAAATACTAGATTTAATTGTTTCGCCATTACTAGTTCAAATACCTTGGACAGGTTTGGTAAAATTGCTATTGGTCTATAATCGTTATCAGACTTTAGGGTTGGAATAATTTTCCCTTAACTTCCAAAAATTGGGGAAAGTTGATGTCATGATTAAAAAAAATATGAGTTATGACTGGCAGCAGCTTAGGAGGTACGGCCTTAACGAAGACAGTGTGAATCTCATCGGTACCACAAGCATTTGACTTTATACCCTAAAAACACTCGAACACATCTGACTCGTCAACACCACAAAACCCAAACATAATATCAGAGGACACAGAACTACAACATATTGCAAAGCATTTTTTGCACTGCTTCCATTGGAAGATTGACAAAATTCCTATTTAAATCATTTAGGTCCATGTCAATGTTACCAAAAGTGGCAATATTCCCTATACCTATGCTCCGAATATGTCTCCATATTGGTTTACTGGTTATTGCGCTGCTAAATGTTTTTCCGAAGTAGGAGTATTTAGCGGCTTTGACATCTTTAGTAACCTGCCTACTAAGATTTCTGCAAGTTTCATATAGAAGAGGTAGCTTATATCGCTTCCATCGTCTGTATGCAGCTTCACGTATGTTAATTAAATTCTTGATTTTATTAGTAAACCAAGACTGCTCTTTATGCTCAACGGTGCGCACTTTCTTTGAGACAAACTCATCAAAAAGACATTTAATATTAGAATGTAGATATTCCACTTTGTCATTTACTGAGGGCATAAAATATATCAATTTCTATTGTACAGTGTCAAGTTTAGAACACAAATGTTGGTAGTTAATAATTTTAAAATCTCGGTATCTCAAAACTTTGATTGTCATATTAAGTGTAAAATCAACCGTCAGAAAAATAAGGACATGTTTTGAAAAACCGGGAATCATAAATTTTAATATTCTTCAAATCATCAATAAAATACACGTCCAACAGCGAACTGTTTGTCCCCGTAAAATGTGTCGGTGTGTTGTTTTAGCGGAAACCAAGCCCAATGCCAACATTTCTGTGACCAGTCCGCTCTCAACTAGAATATTGCTATTGAAGTCTCCTGCAATAACAATATTTTGAAAGTTCAAAGAAATTGCCCGAATGTGATCTATAAGTGATTGTATGTAAATTGTACGATAAGGTCTGCAGACACAGCCCACAAGAAGTCTTTCAACCCCATTGTCAACACTAAAAACAAATACTCAATCTGACCTTCACAAACTGCTGTGGAATTTGTACGCAATACCATCCCTCACAAAAATTGCCACCCCACCGGCATGAGTCACTCTATCCACACGAAACAATCGGTATCCACTGACACTAAATAAACTACTCTGCATTGATGGCATGAACCACGTTTCAGACACACAAACAAAATCAACTGCAGAACCCTCAAATAGATATTTGAATTCATTTATCTTGTTCATTATGCTTTGTGCCTTTATATGGCAAATTTTCATTCCCATTTGTAATCTACTAAGAATACGAATAAGGTTATAATTACTACTCTCGAACTCACCGATAGGTTAATTAGACCATTCGGAACGACTGTAGCTACGATGAATTAGCAATGAGAGTGTACGATCATATACTCTCTTTAATATTAATTTGGGAACACATACAGTTTGGTTACGATCTGAACTTAAGAGCAACCTGCAAGAGCATTTAAAAAGGTACAATGAATTCAGCACAACTGTGAACAATAATAACTTACTTAAGTATACATACTCATATATAGTATCCACAACAAAAAATATAAAAAAGTGTAACATTATAATAAATAAGACCGCTCACCTGCTGAATAGAATCTATTCGCGTTTCTCTCGAATTTTCCGCACACTTAACGTGAACCAGACCCCACAAAGTGAATACTGCGAACAAGTTCTTTTGCTTTTTCAAGCGGATTGCCGCTCGCATTATTTCATAATTCAGCTTTGTTAAGTTTTCGTTCACGTAAATTGGGACGTCCGAATCGAATCCAGCATGCCGTAAACATAAGGTACCATGAGTAGTGCGTTTAAAAACAGCAATACCTATTAAAACAAGGTTTTTATCGTAGGGTGAAGTTAGTTTTACCACTATAACTGGATCAGTAATAGTGGCATTGTTGTGTTCACTCTTCACCCTATAGATAGCCCTTACGACAGGTGGAGTATTATTAGCGGAGGAACTCAATTTAGAGAAAATACCGGGTAGATCCTGCTGTGCGATGCATGGAACGCAGCATATCCTCATGTCACTCCAGCATTATCCTGCCTGGCCAACTGGGATTTCATTGCCCAAACCAGGAACAGCACCCGAAGCAGACTTTTCGTACTTCTCTACCCGCTTTCGGACTTCCACCAGTTCTTTTCGCAACTCAAAGATTTCAGAACTCACGTTTTCAACAGCAGAAATTCTTTTGCCAAACGATTTCAATGCTGAACGTAGCTCAGTAACGATGCTCTCCTTCTGCCTCTCCATAACACTTTCTAGCTGTTGCAATACGGCGCTCGTGGAAAAACTCTCTTTAATTGCGTTAGTGTGCGGGGTTGCAGGGGACAAGATTGGCTTAGACACGGCCTTTGTTCTTGTATTCATTTTGTGTAATGCTTTGCTGGAGTTTCCTGACTTTTGTTTTACTTTTATGATGTTTACGCTCCTATCTTTACTTGATATTATTACTTATCGTTAATACTTATTGGTTATATGTTTGATCAAATTGTACATGTGGTAAATTCAGTTTAAGTTAATAAATCACTAGAGACGATTTCAAACACAACTGAACTTGTAGACAGTAACGAAAAAGCAATTCATCAACGAAACCTTATACGAAGTTTCACAGTCATAGAATAAAACACAAAACAAAAAATGTGTGGTGAATTTTGAGAGCCCTGCCTCATTGATACATGTTTAAAACTTAGGACCTATGCCAAATTTTTGGATCAAATATTATATGAACCAAATTTTATATATATTGACGCTGCAAAGCCATTCACAAGAAATGGGCACGATCAGATAAAAGTCACGCCTCCATCCATTATAATCAATTGAGGGTACCTTACAGAAAATTATCTTAGATATTGTTAAACTAAAATTAACAGCTGAATTTCAACAACGTTTCTTGTACCGAGTTGATTCTAAAGTTGATACCAGGCACGTAAACCTTGGTATCGTTGAAAAAAGACTTAATGTCAACAGCGGTGCTTGTACCGAGTTGATGGTGGGTTTGACAACAGGCACATAAACCTTGGTGTCGGAGAAGGAGAATCAATCAATATTAAGTTAAAATAAAAAGACTCACAGTTAACTCTTACTGATTGACTGACTTTTGGATGTGCCAATCGTGGGTATTTATTCATTTTTCTATATAAAGGGTTTTTCAAAAGAAATGATACAAAAGTAAATCGATAGTGACAGCAAACGACGCCATATTTTTTCCCGCTCTTTTGACATTTCTTTTCAGTAAGGTTTGCCATTTCATCATGCAAAGATATACGAGCCAACAACGAGTCGAAATTATTAAAATTTACTACCGAAAATCGGAGTCAGTCGCCTCAACATTAAGAGCGCTACGTCCAATTTATGATGAGGCTCATTTCTGGCTGAATGGCTTCGTCTATAAGCAAAATATGCGTTATTGGTTAGACAGCAATCCACACGTGCTCCATGAGTCATCATTGCATCCCGAAAAAATCACGGTTTGGTGCGGTTTATGGGCCGGCGGCGTCATTGGGCCGTACTTCTTCCGTGATGATCAAGACCGGCACATTACTGTGAATGCGATTCGCTACCGTTCAATGATAACCGAATATTTTTGGCCCCAATAGGATAATATGGACTTGGAGGACATGTGGTTCCAACAGGACGGCGCCACAAGCCACACAGCGAATGCCACAATCAATTTACTTCCAACCAAGCTTGGTGAACGTGTTATCTCACGAAATGGCCCAGTCGATTGGCAGCCTCGGTCGAGCGATTTGACGCCGTTAGATTATTTTCTGTGGGGCTACGTCAAGTCTATGGTCTATGCCAACAAGCCAGCGACGATTGATGAACTTCGTACGAATATTGAACGTGAAATTGCAGCAGTATCGGCCGATTTATGCTTGAAAACCGTTGAAAATTGGGTTCAGCGTCTGGACTTCTGCAAGCGTGCCCGTGGTGGCCATGCAAAAGAAATCGAGTTCCATACATAATGGCATCGAACGTACTTTCACAGGAATAAAGAATTTCATTGATATCTAAAACCGGTTTTTTTTATTTGAAAAAACTTTTGTAGCGCTCTTATTGAAATACCCGATACATATGTTACATATAATTTGGCTATACATATTAGGTATTATTGAATTGACAGCATAACCATGAGATGTGCATTATTGACAAATTTGCAAGCTGGCCTTGAATTGATTTTTCTGCATATTGCACTTGATATCATGTTTCATCCAGTGCAATGCCTTCGCTGATGTAGTATATATTGGAGTTTTTGTCAACAATGCAAATTCCATCGTTCAGCTGGCAAGGTTTGCTTAACACAAGCCTAATTGTATGCAAAAGAAGATGTTATGCATTAAAAGTTTGAATGTTACATACCTCCCAATGAGGTTTGCACATCAACTGTTAATGCAATTAACATTTCTCCCGCGCGTTGAGCACAGCTCAACCTATATAAGATTCTCTATTGGTTGGTGGCGAGGGCGAGGCTGAGGCACCGTATCTGTTGACGTGATGATTTCTGGTACATTTACGCCACGTTGACTTCGTATTTTCCATATGAGCCCAGTAATTAAAAGTATCACGGACAGTGCGGTATAACTGACCGGTGGTAATAGTCTGGTGATTGAATTTTGTGCAGTGTCATCAGTTTTTCCTTGGCCAGAGCATTGTGTAATTCTGTGAGATTCTTCAGTTGTGTTGTGTAAGTGATCGCGTTGATTTTCTGCAATAGTGGGGTTATTTGTTCACTATTAGATAATTCTGTAATTTTTCCTAGGCTCGTGCGTGATGCTGTTAACGAACTGGACACGCATTCTTGCCCTTGTATTGAGATTGCATTGTGTTTCAGCACGCGTTCTGGCTGAAGTGTCAGTAGTCCTGAGCCTTTCAGTGTCAACGGGATGATTTCTTTGCCGCAGACTGCAGTGGCTCGTGAAGTTGACGGAATTGTATAAATCCATTGATTTTTTTTCTTCAATGGTAGCCACGTAATGTTATTGGCCACAGGTTTTAGTTTACAATTTGGTTGAGTGTTGTTGTTAAACAAATTGATTTCGCAGGAACACATCTCAGCCTCATAACTGTACCGGATTGGCACATTTGAACATAGGTATTCATTTTGATTGATTCGCTCACATGATGCAAAGTCGTCGGACCTAATTCGGAGGTATTGATCGCGAGCAGCATTTGTGGCCAGAAAGGTGGTGCATGTATCAATTGCCACCATAGTGTTGTTGATCCAATTTGGTACCGAAATGAGCAGAAAGAGTTCAAATCGGTCATGTTCCACCAACGGTAATGTAATCTTAAACACAACATGGTCCTGAGTGAGTCCTCCCTTTACCTTCATTATCCTATATAGTTGTATTAAGTCCTCTTGATTTGCAGGTACTTCTAATGATGATGGCAGGTGGAGTTTAATTTTGTCAACTTCGGTGTGCAATTGCTCAGGAGTTAAAAGTAGCGGATTGAATTTACCATGGTGAGTGTCTGTGAGAACATCCAGTATAGCTGACTGTGTACGTTGTAAATCGGTTGCGATCAGAGTTAGTTGAATTGACAGAGCGTTGAATAGTTCCAACAATTTCGATTGTTGCAGCTCTTCGTCTTCTTTCTGCAATTGATTCCACATTTGATTCACTTGTTGGTCAAATTCATCAAATTTTGTCTGAACCGCTATCTAATCCTGCTTTATGATGTTGACGGTGGAATCAATGATGGATGTTTGATTCTTCAGCAGATGTAGGAGATTGGACTCATTTTATTTGACGTTTAATATTGTCCTTGACATCTTTTTGGAATACTCTGAATCTAACACGCCAAATAGTGTATGGGCAAGGTTTCCAACGAGATTTACTGCCCCTCTCCTGTTGCGACTGCTTCTTAACAGATTATTATCTACACGCAATTCTCCTTCAAGTCGATCGAAGCTGTCGGTTAGATGACTACAAGTGTAGTTTTGTTTAATCTTTCGGCAAAGTTGACGTAGGGTGCTGGTACCGTTGAACAGCGTTGATGCTTCTGTCCAATAGGGTTTCAGATCGTAGTATGCGAGCAAGTTCCATTCCGTAGATGAAATAGCAACTGATCCTATATTTTCGAAGTGGATGCCAAGTTTTGAACCAAAACGATTAACTTGCACTGGAGATTCCAATATTATTGGTAACCTCATTATTGTGAGTAGCAATGCCAAACCATTAGTGATTGCTGGTATTATTCTTCTCCTTTTTGGCACTGGTTGCTCTTCTGGATCTACTTCTATGTCGTCATTATCTGCCGAGAATAATGGTGCCAGTCTTTGAATTGCTCTTTTAAATATGCCCCTTTGTGTTTTTACGTCGCACACTCTTACTAAGCCATCGTCACCCTTGTATACCTTAACAATTCGCCTTAGAGGCCATTGGAGCTCTGGTAAGTTATCTTCTTTGACGATTACCATAGTATTTGGCTCTATGGTGCTGGTTGGACCCTTCCATTTGTGTCGTTGCTGAAGTTGGTGTAGGTACTCGTGTGACCAACGTTTCCAGAACTCGTATTTAAGGTGTGTCACCAATTTCCATCTAGTTTGTAGGGATACCTTGGATTCTGACATGTTCCTATCTATCTGTGAAGTTAACGGTTCGCCTATCAAGAAGTGTCCCGGAGTTAGCGCTGTTAGGTCATCTGGATCTGTTGACATTGGGGTAAGCGGTCGAGAATTCAAAATTCCCTCGATCTCCACGACGATGGTTTCGAGTTCTTCGTAGGTCAGCGATGCCGTCGATTCACTTCGTAGTAGCAAATGCTTGGCGGATTTAACCGCTGCTTCCCATAAGCCTCCAAAATGTGGAGCTCTAGGAGGAATAAATTTGAAGTTTATTCCATGGTCGCTGCATGATGTCCTGATATTTTCTCGTGAGGTGTTTGAGAAGATGACATCGTTTAGCTCCTTCAGATTGTTACTTGCGCCGACGAAATAGATAGTGTCACACCGTAGGCGGCGAGACGTGAAGCGTTTCAGCGCTCCGATAACTGCTTCGGTTGTCAATTCGGTTACAACCTCTAGGTGAACTGCCTTTGTTGCGAAACAGGAAAATACTGCGATGTAAGCCTTGTGTGGCTTCTTTCCACGAATTTTATAGTGCACCCAAAATGCACCGCACGCAATTTTGCACAACGTTTCGGGCCATTATTTTTCCTTTTATTATCCAAAATCGTTGCCTTGACGCTGATAGAAAACCTTGTGGACCACAATGCAAATTCATTGCATCATGACGAGAATCATTATGGAGATATGGTCATTGTATGGCAGCAACAACAGGATGTTTTGCGTCATAGCTCAAGTTAGATGCTTCTAGCCGTCCTCCAACACTTAGGATACCTTGGTCAGCAATAAACGGTGACAAATTACTGATATCGCTAGTGTTATTGACAGTTGAGTGACGCTCTAAGTTTTTAATGTCATCGTAAAAGGCTCTTCCTTGGGTACCCTTGACAATCAATGTCAATGATGCCTCCATTTCTTCGGCTGTTGGTGCTATTGTAGAAACCTTGTTTCTTAATACTTTCACATAACGAATGACATATGCTACAATTCTTTGCAGGCGTCGAAATGAGTTCCTGTGATTGATTTCTTCCCAGAAAGTTGTTGTCTCTTTCGAATTGAGTGTTAGAGCTGCACTCGTCTGCCGCCTGAGTTCCAAGACACATTGTTCTCGCGGAGGTTGAAGTGGCCAAATTGTCATAGACCCGTGCAGGAACTTAGGTCCATATAGCCAAAGCAGGTTGTCTACCAATTTAGCTGCTGTCACGCCTCTTGATACCAGATCTGCAGGATTGTCTTGGGACGGCACGTGACGCCATTGTTGTGGATTAGTTGCTTGCTGAATAGCCGAAATTCGGTTTGCCACGAATGTGTGGTAGTATGCTGTTTCTACATTTATCCATCCCAGCACCGCTGTGGAATCAGACCAAAAATGCGTTGTAACGCCTTTGAAGAATGGGCTTTCATGGAGCTTCTGCATCAATTCCACGGCGACCTTAGCAGCGCACAATTCCAGTCTTGGTAATGTTACTTGCTTTGTTGGAGCTACTCGTGATTTCGCGCAGAGGAAGCGAACGATTATCTGGTTTTGGGAATCTTGTGTTCGCATGTATGCTACCGCTCCATAGGCACGTTCTGATGCGTCAGCGAAAATGTGTACTTGGGGGTCCTTGGGTACTGTGCGACCGAAGACGTGGCGTGGCACGCTGATGGTTTCTAACTTCTGCAAGTCCTTTTTGAAGGTTAGCCGTGTTTTGTGAAGTGGTGCTGGAAGTTCTGTATCCCAGTCTATTTTAAGTTTCCATAGTTGTTGAAGGAATACTTTTGCTGTGGTCGTAGGTCGTGGTTCACATGCAGTGGAGAGATGATCAGATCCGCTCAACACATCATCGACATAAAAATTGGATTTGACGACTTCTGCTCCTAGTTGGTATTTGTTGGCTTGATTGTCAGCCAGAGCTTGAAGTGTGCGGATAGCCAAATACGGTGCAGATGTTGTACCGTAGGTGACTGTCGTGAGCTGATAACACTTCATGGGATGTGAGGGATCCTCTCTCCACCAGATAAGTAGGAACTTTTGATCGTCTTTACCTACTCGCACTTGTCGATACATCTTTTCAATGTCGGCTGTAAAGACAAATCGAGGGAGCCGGAAACGCAAAAGAATAGTGAACACATCTTCCTGGATAGTTGGTCCTGTTGCCAGAAGATTGTTTAAAGAGACATTTGTTGATGTTTTGGCTGAAGCATCGAATACGACTCTTAGCTTTGTCGTTGAGCTGTCTGGCTTCAAAACGGCATGATGTGGAAGAAAGTAGTGGGAACGCTTGATGCTAGTTATGTCAATCTCTTCCATATGACCAAGCTTCTCGTATTCTCGCATGAAGGCTACATATTGGGCCTTGAATTCAGGAATCTTTATCATTTTTCGTTCAATTGTCATGAACCGTTGCAGAGCTAACTTCCGCGATTCTCCCAGTTGGTTTGGAGTGGTTTGGAACGGCAATTTCACTATGAAGCGCCCATTGATATCACGTTAATAATTTTGCAGAAAATGTTCTTCACAGCGACGCTCGGCGGTTGTAAACTTACAGCTAGGTGAATCACATCCTTCAAGTTGCCAGAATTTTTCAAGAGTGTCGTTGAGGGAACCATTCTCCTGACCAGTGTAGACTGCACATGTTGCTGTTTTTGTTGAGCTTTGGCCAATTTTTCCACTTATCACCCAACCAAGCGTTGTGTTTTGCATGACTGGGAGCTCAGAGGTAAGTTTGATTTGGCCCATTTCTATGAGGTCGTAATACAGCTCTGCGCCCAAGAGAACATCGATTTTTCCTGGTTGATGAAAGTCCGGATCAGCCAGTTCGACACCCTTAGGAATCGGCCATTTTGTAACGTTTAGCTGCTGAGCTGGTTGAGTTGGAACAATGCTTGGCAGCACAAATGCCTCGAAGTCGGCTGCAAAGTTGCTTGTTCGAGATTCCAGTTTCATGTTAGCGCGGTGCGCAGCTCTTCTTTGGGCATTCCCAATACCTTCAATGCACAACGAAGCCTCGATTGGATATATGCCTAGTCTTTTAATGACACGCTCGGAGACGATGTTGATTTGTGATCCTGAGTCGAGAATGGCTCTAAATTCACCCGATCGTCCATTCGCAGCTGTTATTCTGATTTTGGCTGTTCCCAACAAGACTTAACAGCTTCGATGTGTAGGCATGATGTCGGTGGCTGCTGATGCCACTGCGGTATTGGACAGAGTTGTAATTGATTGCTGTTGATCGGCTTCCTCTTGTGGTCTGCTCCCGTGCTTCTAGATGCAACAACGTGTTGTGTTTTCTATTGCATATGGTGCAGTTGCCTGACAAGCAAGATTTGGTATTGTGCCCACCTTTCAGACAGTTTACACAGTAGTTTGCTTTTTGGACTGTGTTTAACCGCTGACTTGGTGTCATTTTGAGAAAATCTTGACATTGGAATAGCGCATGATGTTGGTTGCATGTGATGCATGCTGGGCCTGTTAGCACTGAGACACTTAACGCCTGGTAGGCCCTTGGTCGCCCTTGTTCTGCCGCATCCTTGTTGAGTCTTCCTCCTAAAGCTTCCAATGACTGGAATCAAAGTTCAAGGAATTTCAGGAATTCGTTTACAGATGGTATCCTCTTCGGCTGTTTTAAGGATTGCTCCCATAATGCGTGAGTGGTTTCGTGCAGGTTTTGGGTTAATATGTACAGCAGAATGGAGTCCCAGCTGTCGGTGCTCACTCCTAGACCTTGTAGAGTCATGATGCACTCCTTGGTAGTGTCGTGGAGGAACTTAATCGCGGATGCCTGATCGTTGTTGATTGTCGGTTGGGAGAGCAGTCTGTTTAACGTTGCGTTTATCAGCAGCCGAGGGTTTTCATATCGATCCTTGACCACCGCCCATGCAGCCTCGTAATCATTTGCCGATGCTGTGAAGTGCCGAATTAGTCCTTCCGCCTGACCGGATAAACTGGACTTCAAGAACCACATCTTTTGGCAAGCTGGAATTGGTTGTTTGTCGACCAACTCCATAAATAGATCATGGAATTGCCTCCACTTGTGGTAGCTGCCATCGGATTTTGGTAGTTCAACCTTGGATAGTTTCAGACCTGATGTCGTCATATTGGCTGTTTGCCTATTGACTGCTGTTGGAGAGACTTGTATAATTAATGCCGCTGATTCTCGAGCCATATCTTGAAGCTGCAAAATCTGTACAGTGATTGCTTGCTCAATCTGGGCAAAACCCTCGTAGTCGTATGAGCTGGGCTCATCAGATAACCAGATCCTTTGGTGCAGGTCCTGTGCAGATTTCCAATGTGTTTCTACTGTCTTCGCCTGCATTGCATAATAGTGCGACGTTTGTTGTGTCACACTCTTAGGCACTTGGCGAAGTAGTTTGCTAGCTGTGTCTATTGACTTATTTTGTTTGTCAATTAGTTAGCATAGCTGACTTGACGGACTTCTGGGGGCCGCTATCACGGTGCTTGATTCGCTTTGTCTGGTGGCTGGCTGCGGCGACCGTACTGTTTTGAGTACCTCCGGTGCAGCCTTTGAGGTTGATGCTGCCTGGAGACGTTTGATGGCCTGTACTGCTCTGTCCATCTCATCGCGTGCTTCTCGGTATTTCGTGCGAATGGCAGTGTGTAAATCCTTCACGAAATACGGGTGGTCGACTTCCTTGCCATGTTGGTCGCGGATGATATTGTCGAGTTTGTCAAACTGTAATTCATCCAGCTCCTTGGCTTTTGTTGTTAAGACATCTATTATTCTGCGCTCTTGTGGCGCCTTCTTGTAATTGGCTATAGCTTTTTGTAGAGCCAGTGCAAGTTCATCTTGCCTCAATGATAGTTCATCCATTCCCATGATGATGACGTATCGTGTTTTTGAATGCTATGTGCAGGATTATTGTTGTCGTCTGCTGGTTACCGGCTAATGCTGACTTGATTGTTGTCGTCTGCTGGTTACAGGACACTTGATAGCTTGATGATGTAGATAATGTCTGAAGTCTTCTGCAGGTTACTAGCTTAGGACTTGATTGTTGAATGTGGATACTACGTTGGTAGCTGTTTGCTACCTACTGAAAGATGTTTCAATGATCAGTGGATCGATGGATACTTGGCACTTGAACCAGTTATCCTCTCCGTCTGATACTCAGAAGGTTGCAAACGTCGGGCTCACCAAAATGTTAAACTAAAATTAACAGCTGAATTTCAACAACGGTTCTTGTACCGAGTTGATTATAAAGTTGATACCAGGTACGCAAACCTTGGTATCGTTGAAAAAAGACTTAATGTCAACAGCGGTGCTTGTACCGACTTGATGGTGGGTTTGACAACAGGCACATAAACCTTGGTGTCGGAGAAGGAGAATCAATCAATATTAAGTTAAAATGAAAAGACTCACAGTTAACTCTTACTGATTGACTGACTTTTGGATGTGCCAATCGTGGGTATTTATTCATTTTTCTATATACATATATTACATATAATTTGGCTATACATATTAGGTATTATTGAATTGACAGCATAACCATGAAATGTGCATTATTGACAAATTTGCAAGCTGGCCTTGAATTGTGTTTTTCAGCGTATTGCACTTGATATCATGTTTCATCCAGTGCAATGCCTTCGCTGATGTAGTATATATTGGAGTTTTTGTCAACAATGCAAATTCCATCGTTAAGCTGGAAAGGTTTGCTTAACACAAGCCTAATTGTATGCAAAAGAAGATGTTATGCAATAAAAGTTTGAATGTTACATACCTCCCAATGAGGTTTGCACATCAACTGTTAATGCAATTAACAAATATGCTCCGAATGATGATTTATGAATAAAACATCACCATTGTTGAACTGGCAGGCACATGTAATGTAAAGGGTATTTCGAAGTCGGTCTAACCCGATTTTATACTTCATTATTCATTATATTTTTAAAAGGGCTGATATTTACATTTATATTCCATGTTCAAACAATGGCAACAGAAGTCGAATACAATAAGGGCATTGCTGAAATGTTATAACGTATTAAAGTTATAACATATGTATTATAAATCCTGTTAAATATATGTATATCAAATTATGTATAAAACATGTTTGAAACACTCACATAAACATATGTATACAATTCCAGAAAGAAAATAAAAGATATAAAAAAATAAGGTCATACAAATAACAGCTTCCGTACTTTAACAATTTCTTTACGCACAGTAGTTAGCGTTAAAAAAATTAACATAAAAATCTTTGTACACTGTTGGGACATTGTGAAGTGAAAATTGTTTTCGCAACAATGAGTTCTTCTTTTGTTCTCAAAAAGCTGTTGAGTTAAGAGTTTTCGTTCTTAACTCAACAGCGGGGGGCAATAATATCATTAGTTTTGATATCTATTAAGTTTGTTAATTATAGAGAAAAGAAATTAAAGTGTGGTGCAAAGTATTTAATCTCTTAATAATTACAGCTAAGATCGAAAAATGTAGAAATACGTTTCGTTCTTGCCACGAAATAAAAAAAGAGATCAGACTCTTGAGATTTAGATTATTGCCATAAGAATTCCTTAACTGTTATTATTTTAAAAGTAATGATAAGTTTTCATTATCCGTTAAAAATATTATATTAAATAATAAAAACAGTGTTTTACGATTTACGAATTAAAATACTGAATTCTTTCTATTTTGTTTTTTTATTTGTAATGTGGTTTTTAATCAACAAAAATTGAATAAAAATAAAATTATAAATAAGAAGTCGTAAGTCGATTTTCTTTGTTCCTTTTGGTCTACGTTGTTGTGGTAAGAATCAACAACTTGATCAAAGGTCAACATTGTTACTTTTTGATTCAAGAACGATATATTTGCGATTATATAACATTTGTTTTCTCATAGCAATAATTTATATTCTTCAACTATCAAAAAAAAGTGTTGTTGTGATAAGAATAAACTCTTTAAGTTAAGAAAAAAATTCTTAAGTCAACACTTAGCATTCTTAAATTAAGAACTTGAAGTTATGGGAGGATTTTAACCAATGGAAATTCTTTTCGCAAAGTATAAAATTGTTTGCAAAACATTTTTTATAAATAATATAAACATATAAATTCAAAAATATATATGACTTGCCTATTTGTAATATTAAGATTATGTAGAAAATGGTGTATATTCCGAGCCTGGAGGTGGAGGTAGCAAAATTGGCAGCTCGTTTAGCAAAAATCATTTTTGAAAGGCACACAATAAATTTTGCTCAGCAGACGTTCTGGTCGGACTCAAAAAACTGTTCTGAGTTAGATCCAGTCAGATCACCGCAAGTATCACCAGTTCGAACCCTTTAGGGTAAGTGAAATATGCGACAGTGGAGATATGTGCCCACTAAACTAGATGTTGCTGATGATACGACTAAATGGTCAAATCCACCAGACTGGCTTCAGCTAGTCGCAGATACAATGGTCCAGGATTTCTGAGGGAGCCAGAAGAGCTTTGGTCTCAACATCTATTCAAACATGACACAAGTGAAGACTACCTTTTGCATCATTTTTAAGCTAAACCAAATATGATAGGCGTTGAAAGATTTTCTAGCTTGCTAGTTCGAACTTACATATACGTCCTTCGTTTTATATGGCAGTTATCCACGAATAAAAACGGTGTTGCAAAGAGAACAGAGTATATCGCAAAAGATGAATATATAAAGGCCGAAAACTATTTGTATCGACTGGCACAAGGTCACAACTTCAGCAGTGAAATTTAGATAAGTCGTGCAAACAAATACTTAACTATGGGTAGTAAAAAATACTAAGCAAATCAAGTCTTCTTTACAAATTGGTTCCTTACCTAGACCAACATGGTGTACTGCGTACAAGAGGATGAAGAGATGGTGCACTGGGTATCTATAACAGCGTGAAACGTTCAATCTTATTAAACAAAAATTATTGCGTGACAAAGTTAATAGTTCCATCATACTATCGGCGCTTCCACCACCAGAACAATGAAACTATAGTTGATGTCCTGCGATAAAAGTATTCTGCACGTCGGATGCGTATAGTATTCAAAAAAGTCAGGAACGAGTGCCAGCTATGCCCAACTCAGCGCGTTTCACCAAAACCTCCAGAAATGTTCGATTTACCTTCAGCAATATTTGCAACATATACACGACATTTCTCGTATATTGGTCCCGACTAACCGAGGCAATAAAATATCAAAATATCCGATCGACCGAGGAGTTTTCCAGCCTAATCACAAAATGGACATTTAACCCTCCAGCGATGCCACATATGTTGGAAGTTGGGAACGACTAATCCAGTCAGTAAAAAAGACACTTTCTCAAATATTGCCTACTCGAAATACAACCGATGAATTTCTATATAGTATGCTGCTAGAGGCTGATAGAACCATAAACCCGAGACCGTTAACTTATCTCCCTCTCGACGAAGAAACTGAAGAAGCTCTCACACCAAACCACTTCCTGTTAAGTTCATCCAATGGCGAAAAATCTGATGGGAACCGATGTGATGACAACATTTTGCTAAAGAAAAATTGGCTTCAAGAACAACACTATGCGAATTCCATTTGGAAGAGGTGGGTTCGAGGGAGGTAGCCGTATCCTTCGTCTGATCGACCCCGAGTCGTGTATGTGGCTTTGTAGGGCCCATATTCGTACTAATATAAAATATCGTTCAAAAATATTGCATAGGTCTTAAGTTATAATAACATGTCAAAATTACTAGGTTCCAATTAAAGACTTATCGGCAAGTTTCCACAGGAAGGTTGCGGTACTAACATTAAACACCACACCAAAAATGGGCGTGCTATTTTTACAGCCACGCCCACTATTCACATATTCTTATAACTATACCTATAAAATATTTTTGAACAAAGCCACACACAAGATTCGGTGTCGATTAGTTGAAGGATACATCTACCTCCCATTTGGGGACCCCAGTTAAAAACAATTACCCTATATACATATGCTTCTAGTGTTGATATACGAACACAAAGTAGCTGTATACATTGGGTCTGTACTAGCACGCATTCCATATATAGGCAAATTATTACAACTGCCACGCCCACAATTAAACAAAAGCCAACCCTAGGTTCCTATTGAAGATTTATCAACGAAATTTCAGAGGAAGGATGTGGATACTAAAATTAAACACCACAAAAAAAATTGGCAGCTTATTTTAAAAGCCACGACTACTATTGACATATTATTATAGCTTGCGACCAACACAATATTTTTGGACGATATTTTATATTTATATATATATTGCCCCTACAAAGACATACTCGTATACAAGAAATAGGGTCGATCAGCCACGCGTACCACTAATATAATCAATTCAAGGTACCCGACCGAAAATTACCGTAGATATTCTCCTAATGATAATTTATGAAGAAAAGATCTCCATTGTTGAACTCGGACGTACAAGGAAACGTAAGTCGGTCTAATTGGCTTCAGATTTCTTTACTCGTTTTTAAATACCTTGTTTCTTGGCTTAGTTTCTTTGTTACTAGACCTACTTGGAAAGCTATGTTTGGATAATTTCCGTTAGTATTTATTCAATAACATCGAGTCAAAACTAATAATTTTTAAGTACATTTCAGCACAGTTTTAATCTGAATTAACAGATTCCACTTTAAAAATAAGTATGTACAATGAGCAAACTTAATAATTTTAAATCATATTTGCCTTGAACTGTAGATACAATTGATTGTTATAAGTTTGTTTGAACTGTGCGGACGCGATTTCATACGTGCTCCGTGATTGGGACAGGTTTTTACTGTGTTTAAAATGAATTCATTCTTTAAACTTCGCGATATAGACGCTAATACAAAAGTGGAATTTATTTATATAATTTAACAATATTTTATTCTGCAAGAACAGATTAAAAGTGAACTGTAAAATTCACAAAAGATTTTAAAAAAAGATTGTAAAATTGTGTCAGATTTTGAAGAACAAAACAAAAATTTCGTCACTTACCAGCTAAAAAGCGCTAAGGGTCTACAGATTGTTGTAAAAGGCATTGACTCCTGCTTGGCTCCAGAGGAGGTTAAGGGGGCCTTGCAAATCAATGGCTTCAAAGTTAAAAATGTTACCAACATCAGAAACAGAGACAGAGTCCCACAACCACTATTTCGGGTGGAAATAGAACCAGGAGATATGAAACTGAAGAAGAACGAACCTCACCCCATTTATAGCCTAAAATATTTGTTGCACCGTAGAGTTACTGTAGAAGAACCGCAAAAGCGTGCAGGACCCGTTCAATGCCTGAACAGCCAAGAATTTGGCCATACTAAGACTTACTGCAAGTTACCCTCCGTTTGCGTAGTGTGTGGGGACCTACATGGTACCGCCAAATGTGTCAGACCAAAAGATGACCCAAAAATAAAAAATGTAGCAATTGTGGTGGAAACCACACTGCCAACTATAGGGGCTGCCCTAAGCGCACGTAAATCGATCTTTGACCAAAAAATCGAATCCTACATCCACTCAGCCTATGAATCTGCTTAACTCAAATTTCCCAGAGTCAGCCCAACCATCTACCAGTCAATTTTCTTACGCAAATGTTTTAAAGTCTAGCCAGACTATAATGCAAAAAGAGCTAACAGCAAACGAAATCCACAGCTTTAATTTTAGTAGTCTTCAAGCTTTAATAGAGACTTTCATTCAGTCAGTAAATAGTTTTACAATCAACATGACCTGCATGATGCAGGAAATGTTGAAAATGCAATCTACACTGCTGCAGGCGGTATTAAACAAATCATGAACCTAAAAATCTGTTTCTGGAACGCAAACGGCATCCGCCAACATAAAAACGAATTGGAATATTTCCTATTAGATAAACAAATTGACGTAATGCTGATCTCTGAGACACATTTGACGTCTAGAAGCTTTTTTAAAATAAATGGATACACTTTATACGACACCAAGGCCCCCGAGGAAGAGTTTGTGGTGGCTCGGCAATACTTATAAAGTCGCTACTCAAACACTATTCTCTGGGAGACACTCGTGAGGATTACCTTCAGGCAACAAATATTTGCGTCGAAAATTTCCACCAGGACTTGGTGATTTCATAGATTTATTCTCCTCCCAGATTTTCAATCACAGAAAGTCAATACAGTAAATTTTATAAATCACTACGACCACGTTTTCTGGCAGCTGGTGACTACAACGCTAAGCATACTTTCTGGGGATCACGGCTAATCACACCGAAAAGACGTGTTCTGTTTGATACAATTACTAAAATGGGGTTAAAAGTAATTTCATGCGGACAACTAAGATGTTATTGATTTTGGAGTGGTAAAGGGCGTTCCCAGCGAAATGTTTCTAGTTGAGGCCTCACTGGAATTATCTTCAGATCATTCTTCCACTATTGTTACCATACGGAACCCCGAGAAACTGGTGAGTTGGCGACGACAGTTACACATGATAACTGGTTGAAATACCTCAGTGCCCACTGCACGGATAGCATGCTGCTAAGAAGGCTTGCAGACATAGATGGCTCTATTAAAAAACTAGATGCAATCCTCAAGCAAGCTATTGAACATGCTACTTCTACCAATCGACAGGTCAGATACCATAGAATCCACTCTGTAAATGTAGAATGGCTATTGTCAGAAAAAAGAAGAGTTCGAAGAGAATGACAACGATACAGATCCCCGCAGTTAAAAATTAGGCTCAAAGAATGTACCAAACAGCTTAGAAAATTATTATAATATAAAAAATCAGCATCTATGCAGACATATTCGCTATGGCGAGCAACCAGAGGACTTAAAAAACCTGAGATATGTAAGCCTCCCCTACGAACTTTGGGCGGAGCTTGGGCAAGAACTGATACTGAAAAAGGGAATCTTTTTGTAACCAATTTGAAAACCTTTTTCACTCCAAACATATCTGCTGATATAGTTGAGCTGCCAACAGTGGTCGCGGAAACAGCGATTCCTCTGAGATTTTATATTCGGGATATTGAAACCGCTATTGCTGGCTTAAACTCGAGGAAAGCCCCAGGTAATGACAAAATCAGTAACAAGATGCTTTTAGAACTGCCCCGTATAGTAGGAAAAATAATTCTTTTCATTTTTAATGCTTTTTTACGCCTCCAACAGTATCCTACTGAATGGAAGGTTTCGTTGATTACCATGCTACATTAGCCCGGAAAAGACCAAACGAAAGCAGAATCTTATAGACCTATTAGCCTATTATCTAATATGTCAAAACTATTTGAAAAACTACTTATGAGCAAGCCATACTAAATGAGAATGGATGCATTCCAGATCATCAATTTGGATTCAGAAGAAAACATAGCACTATTGAACAAACACATAGACTTGTAAACGTAGTTAGAAAAACGTTCGAAGAAAATAAATATTGTTCTGCCCTCTTCATTGGCGTTTCCCAGGCTTTTGATAAAGTATGGCATGAAGGTTTAATTTTGAAATTAAAGCAAAACCTACCCGCAAACACTCATAAGCTATTTAAAAACTATTTAACTGGACGAAAATTTATCATCAAAGAAGGTAATTTTCTGAGCACACCTCAACCGATTCAAGCCGGAGTTCCACAAGGCAGCATCTTGGGTCCTATCTTATATTTTATATACGCCTCTGATATGCCAATAAGCAATAATATCCACGTATCAAAATTCGCTGATTCGCTTTCCTAAGCGTCCACGAAAACCCTCAAGAAGCATCTCGCAAATTACAGGAATATATATCTCAGTTGGAAAAATGGCTACAACAATGGAGGATAAAGGTGAACGAACAAAAATGTATACATATTACATTTACATTGCGCAGGGAAACATGCCCGCCTATCCATATCAACACCCAGACTATATCGCAACACAGCAAGATTAAATACCTCGGTATTCATCTTGATTGTCGATTAACATGGAAAACCCACATAGAAGCAAAGTTGATCCAAATGAAACTAAAAACAGTTCAAATTAACTGGCTTATTGGGAGAAATTCTACACTAAGCCTAGACTGTAAACTTCTACTATACAACTCGATTCTAAAACCAATATGGTGCTACGGGATTCACCTATGGGGTACTGCCTCAGCGTCAAATATCGAGAAAATTCAAAGGCAACAAAATAAAATCCTCCGAATGATTACAGCCGTGGTATATCAAAAATTCGTGCATTCACAAAAATCTAAACGTCCCGATGGTAAAAAATGTGTTTTCAAAACGTGTGACAACGTATATAAAGAAGCTTGAGTTCCACCCAAATCCACTGGCCCGCAATAATCTAAATTATAGAGGTCACATTCGGCTGAGAAGGAGGGACACCCTTGCTCTCAGCCGATTATGTGAGACGTGAAAGACATCCACAGAAGCAATCGTAGAAACTATATTTTTTCGTCTAGCATTGGCTGGACTTAATAATAGACAGTTTTAGAGCTAAGATTTGATTACTTATTGTTAGTCCAATTTATATTGAAGATACAATAAATAATAAATAAAAAAAAACCTTGGACTGTAGATACAATTAAATCAATTCCGTCCTCTGGGAACCTTTGCACCTTCTTTGCAGACAAGTTCCGCATGTTTGAAATAATTGGTTCAGAGCTTATCTAATAATTACACTTTCGTGAATAGAATTCCCTATAATTTTTAAAATCTTTATTATTAGCTACTTGCGCTTCTTCCGATAACTGTCCCATAGGCAAAAGAGGATTAGAAATAATTTCGGATGCGTGTAGGAAATATTTATGCGCATGTTTTTCTTCTACACGAATGTAGGTCAAATTATCTCACGTGGTGTGGAGTCATACATATATTTTTTTATATACATATTTACAATTTATTATTTTGAAGTTTGACAATTTGCGCAAAATTGTTACATTTCATATAAAGAACACGCACTATTTTAAGAAATCAAATAGTTTCTCAATTTTATACGTACATGAATATGTGTGATTAAGAAATTTAGAATTTATTTGATTTCATATATTACTGATTTTTAAGAAAATAGAAATATGGGACTCATTTTGTAGGTTTTGTTGCATTATAATAATAATAATAATAAATAAAAAATGTATTATTTCTATTGAGTATGTTCGCCACTCATACCAGGCGAACAGAAAACGAAAGAAGTAGGGATTTACAATTTTCAATTGCAAGTTGAAATTATTCTTCAATTGCAAATTAGGCCACTTTTAATCGGAGGTCCCCAACTCACAAAATTGCAGCCCTCTTAAAGAAAGCTTACATATTTGCAAGGTTTCGCACTTCTAGCTAAGCTTCAAGCTTGGAAAGCGCTGCCTATTGCTTCGTACGTACACAAGAAAGGTTATTCCTTTTCATTGGTGCTTCAAAATATCATATCAGAAGAAAAGTGAATCCCCTCGCATTAATTCTGAGCAGGCACTTACGTACATTTATACATATACATATAGTATAGTATAGTAGGTAGCGACTTGCGAAGGGACCGAAATGCCAAATACAAAGAGGATTTGTCCACATTACATAACAATTTAATTTTAATTTTCAATTCCTGATGTGAAGTGTGGTGCTGTTTTCGCTTTCTGTTCGCCTGGTATGAGTGGCCGATATAATCAATAAAAGATTTTTTGGATTTTTTGATTTGAGGAAGAAGCATTTTTGGATGTGAAATATAATTTACAAATTAAAAATATATAAAAATTCCAAATTCTATATATTTAAAATTTTTATAAATAAATTTTTTTTTTTTTAAATAAAATAAATATATATAAAATTTCCAAATTTCTGTAAAAGTATGGAAAAATCAAATATTAAGCATTTCAATTCAGATATGTATATATGTATGCATATAAATATACTACATACCATAATATAAATCCAACCGAATAAGTTGGATGTACGTATAAAATTGCGCTTTAATTGCTTTCATATCATATGAAAGCTATATAAAGCACAATAAATGATAAGAAAACGATCAAGATGGAAATAACCAAAATGAAGAAGGATTAAAATCCACTTGATAAGTTCGGTCCACAAGCCACAAAGCTCTTAATAAAAGCTGTCAACAAAAGTCGACAGTCCCGAATTAACGCAACATTTCAAGATTTTGTACTAACTGAGAGGATGTCGCATATTCTTTATAGAGAGTATTTGGTTCTCCAAACTGACTGCGGCTAAAGCCAATATAAGTTTCCAACCAGTTCTTATTATAAATAAGAAACCGTTTTTCCACTCTATGCGCTCTATTCCATCTGGATTTAAAGTCGTAAAAAAAGTATTTATCAGTTCATTTAAATTGGACAAATTATCCTCTGATGTCTTTTTGCATTTCTTCGTTCAAAAATTACAGCGTTTCATCCAGAGTCTGATAACCAGAATTCATCATCATATTGTACACTTTTGACGAGTATAAAAGAACAAAGCTTGAACTTTTTCCTATAAAGCAAAAACGTGTTCTAAATTGTTTGTTAAAAATACCTTTAAAAAATTCCGTTAACCTGATTACTCAAAACTGCAAAACACTATCACTTTTTTTTATACATAACGAACATTATTAAAAAAAACAAATATAACAGCAATTAATATACTTAAGGAAGAGATTAGAGAAAAACAAAACAACAACAAACAACAGGAGGAACAATAAAAGCAGCAGAAACAGAAGCATTCGTGTGTTAATGTGATTTGTTAGTAAATTGAGCGCAGCGAACTTTTTATAATAAAATGCTTAATTTTTAAAATGTTATAGCAGATGTCCCAAGAAGTAAAAATACGCTAATAATAAGACTTAACACATTGATAGTATATTTAAGACTTAATTCTAACATAACAAAAAGAAATAGCATAAGAATAAGAAATGGTTAATAGGAGACCATGATATTCGTGTTGCCAACTCATATTAATACTACTACTATTTCAGCACTCCGTCTCAATAAGAATATCTTCCACAAACTATATACAAAAATATAATTTCAATTCACAAAAATTCGTTTTAGACCCATCATTTCAGTTAGTTTACAATGTTTATCTGTAGCTAAGTTTTTCGTCAAAATATCAGCCACCATTTGATTAGTTGAGACATACTCAAATTCAACATGTTTATTTTTAGCAACTTCACGATCATAATGATTTTTTAAATCCATGTTTTCTTCTTGAATGATATACACGATTTTTAGCACGAGATTGAGAACTTAAATTTTGGCCTTTTATTGCTATTGGCATGTCTCCTGCATGGAATATGAGCTCTGTTAATAATTGCTTTAAATAAACAGCTTCTTTAGCGCTCGTACACAATGCCAAGTACTCTGCTTCTGTTGTACTCATCGATACAGTGCTCTGTTTCTTCAATTCCCATGCCACGGATCCGCCACTCATCATGAACACATAGCCAGAATATGACTTTCTATCTTTCATATCACCAGCGCAATCTGCATCCGCGTAGCCATATATTCGCTCACTGCTGAGGCGGTACCATAGTTTTAATTGCCAAGTTTTCGATAAATACCTCATAACGTATTTGACGCCAGCCTGATGCTGGTTTCTTGGTTTTGAATTTCCCTGTGCCAATTTGCTTACAGAATGCAGTATAGCAGGTCTCGTGCCGATCGCTAAATACATTAGTCCTCCAATCATTGACTGATAAGACGTCATGTTAACTCTTTCAGCATGCTCGTCATCACATCTGAAATGAAACCTAGGATCTAAAGTAGTCGAAACTGGTCGACAAGTCTTCATGTCGTATCTCTTCAGTATACTGCGGATATGTTGCTTCTGATTGACCGCTATTGCACCGGTTTGACCGCACCGCTCCCTTTCCCAACCAAGGAAATAGGAAAGAGGCACTTTATCCACCAACTTGAGTTCACTTGCCACCTTTGCCTTAATGAGTTCAATGTCTACTTTGACCGCGCTACCTATAATTAAATCATCAACGTACATGGCTATTAGAATTTACTTGCCTTTTAACATCATTTTATATACACATGACTCCGTCTGGCACTGATGAAACCCGATGTTCTTCAGCATCCAGCTTTGGTTTAACCCATATATTTCCTTGTTTAATTGGAGCACACAATGCGGAAGCTTTTCGATGATGACGCATTCTGGTTGTCGTATTTAACATTCGTGTATTACTAGTGAAAATGTCTCCATATAATTTAATCCGAAATGTTGCCAGCATCCTTTGGCGAATAGCCGCGCCTTAAATCGCTCAATTTCACCGTTTTGGTCCGTTTTGATGCTGAATACAGCCACAAATATCGAAAGCAAAGTATCCCTTGTTTCCATGGCAATAATAAAGTTTTCGTACTGCTTTGGCAAACTGAACAACAGTAAAATGGTCAAAATTTCATTTCCTAGTTCAATACCCACTTCGGTCAACTTGTCTACGATGTTTTTAAATGAATTTAAAAGTGCTGTCACATTATCGTCATCCGACATACGGAGATTCAGCAAGCTCTTGTATAAAGTCATCTTTGGTTTATATATGCCCTCGAGCCTCGATCACGCTTCGGTTGACGTTTTACAATTCTTCATGTGGTTCAGCTGATTAGGTTTGGCTGAGAAAACCATTGTTGCTAGGACCTTCTCATCCAGCAATTCCCACTCGTCACCGTTAGACGCATTTTTCTTCAGCTTTCCTGATACCACTTTCCACAACTGTGTACAAACTAAAACGCCGCGCATCAAGACACACCAGGAGTTATATTTGTGTTCATCTAATTTTTCAATGGCGTATACAGCCGATCCCCTTGTTGAGCTTCGCTTTGTCACGTTTTCTATAGAACTTTCTTTATCACCAAACTTTTTATTTCTGGATTTTTTCCTGACAACTTCGGACTTTTACTTCTTGTCTCAGGCATCTGGACACTACCTGGCCCATAACCTATTGTAGCATAGTCCTAAGAAGTAAAAACATGCGGAGAGTAAGACCTAATGCAATGGCAGTATATTTAAGACTTAATTCTAACGGAACGAAAATAAATAGCGTAAGAATCAGTAATGGTAAACAGGAGATCGTGATATTCTTGTTGCCAACTCATTTTAATACTACTACTATTTCAACAAATGTAAAAAGGACAACTTTGCATAATAATAGAAATTTGGTCCATCTTTAAAATAAACCACAAATCTCGACACGAATACACCCTAATAATAACTATGTTTACGTCCACTTAAACTATGAAAATCTAAATATTTTGGGACTTCTAATATAAACAATAAAAACAAAAGAACTTTCACACAAAATTTGCTGACACAAATACTAACTATTATTTGCAAAATGACATGAACTTGATGGTTCCATAGTTTAATTAATCACTTTTTCGATAACTTTCCGAACAAATACGACTTTTTAACACGTAAGCTTGTAACGACTCAATTTCGCTGGGGTAAAAACTCAGCGGGTTCCAGGGTCGCTGTAGTGTTCAGTATAACACATTACGTTTCTGAGATCATTAAAACCTTTACGCTTATTGGTCAGACCGTCTGTGCGAAAAAGTTTTGTTATACTTGTATGCTGCCTTTGTTGTTGCATTTAGCGTGGGAGGTGGTTACTTTTTGTTAGGCTGTGGGATGTTGCATGATGTGTATGAGTTCTATGTGCGGAAAATACTTGTAGTATTTTCCTTCCTCACAAGCTCTTGGTCTTTTTATGTAATTTTTTGCATAAAAATTTAAATAAACTTTAACTGTGAAGACACCAGAGCAATTTTTACAACTATTTTTTCGGCTAGTGATGAACAATTTTATGAACAGTTTCGACGACACTAAAAATTAGATTTTTGAATTAATCCGATAAAACCCTGTATTCTAACGCACTGTGTGACGCCGTAATTTTCTTTTGTTTTTTATTCTAACTTTTTTTTATTATTTCCTTAGGATAGATTAGTAGCTTACTAGCCTACTTTGCATTTTGGATATTTCGTTTCGTGTTTTAAATCTTCATAATCTAGTTTCTCTTCTGTTTTTGGCGGTTCTATGTGTCGAATGTGCTTTTCTAACACGTCTTTGAAATTGTGACAGTCAGTAAATTTATTGGTGATTTTTTGTATTATTTTTTCGCTTCCTGGCCAAAACCTTGATGTATTTGTAAGTTTGTCTTCAAAAATTTTTTAATTAGAAACAAATCTATTAAGTTAGGCGACCAGAATCGCTTCGCCAGTAAGTTGGATTAACAGTTTTGTTTATTTTCTTTTAAAAGAATAACTTATTTTTTATTTTAATGCTCCTTCTCTATTGACTTCCAATTTTGAACCAGCTCCGCAGTATTATTATTTCTTAATTTCCCTTGAAATGCCCGTCTTGGTAATTTCATAGGAAATTTTCTCAACTTAAATAATTTATAATTTTCTATGAAATGCCCGCCTTCACAGTTTCATAGGAAATGCTTCCAAATATTTGTTTTCTATTTTCTTATGAAATGCCCGTGTTGACAATTTCTTAGGAAATGCTCCCAAATATTCGTTTTGCATTTCCTATGAAATATTGTCGTGGCACTTCATAGGAATTGTTTTTATTTGTATACAAAACTAGCCACCTATACAAAACTAGCCACCTATCCGAGACTCCGGCGAGGGGAGTGATTTCTTACCATATAATTTTTGTTTTACATTTTCTTTATTGTATTTATAATAACAATACTAATTATAATACTAATAATAATAATAATTTTTAATTTTCTTTCGGTATATACCGATACAGTAATATTTTGTTTATATATATAAGTATGTTTGTATTATTTATATAATTCTTGTTTTACATTTTCTTCATTTATAATCACAATAATAATTATAATAGTAATAATGATAATAATTGTTAAATTTTCTTCTTGCTTGTTTTTTATTATTATTACTTGAAACTTTTTGTTCTTTTTAAATGTGTTTTGTAATATTTTTGGCCTTTTTTGTCGTCATCGAATCTCAACTAGCTCACCCAGTAGCTCATACGCTGCTATAACATCCAACTCTAACGCAAATAGCAACAATACCAGTTCTACTGCAACAACAATAAACAATAACATCGACAACAGCTATAAAATTAAAAATTCTATAAACAATCCAATAAACAACTCACACACAAACGGCAATATTAGTAATTCTTCATCAAACCCTTCCTCTCCTGTTCTACAAAAACAAGTTTCCGACTTTCCCATAGCAAAATGCCCTCAAACTAAGCAACAAATTACACAACAAACATCAAGTATACAAAAATCGAATTCAATTAACAACAACAATCCACTATCATCTTCCTCAAATGCCTCTTCAGATTCCATCACTCCACAGCACTCTATAATATATAAATAAAATTTTTGTTTGTCCTTTTTTTTTTTAGTTAGTTATGTTTACTTTTCTGCAATGGGATATTCATGGATTCTTTAATAATTATCATCAGCTTCTTTTGCTTATTTCAGAATTAAAACCTGATCTGATCGCCTTACAAGAGACTAATCTTGGCTGTCTTAGTAATGTTTATCCTCCTTCCCCTTATTTAGCTTATTTTCATAATACAAACCATACGAATAAGCATGGCACTGGGGTGCTTATTAGGAAAAATATCTACCATAAAAGAATTGCAATTCAAACTAATTTAAATATTATTGCTTTCGAAATAAAGGCAAATATTACTTTCACAGTGATATCTGTTTATTTTCCGCCTAATAAAGATTTCGATTTGCGTGAATTTAAATCAATTTTTGTTTCATTGCCTCAACCGCTTGTTCTTTGTGGGGATGTCAATGCTTGGAGCCCACTCCGGGGTTCTTCCATACATAATAAACGGGGTAAAATAATAGAAGAACTAATTTGTTCTCTAGACCTAACTGTCTTAAATGATAGATCTCCGACGCATTTTTCCACACACAAAACATTTACTAATGTGGATATCACGGCATCTTCAACTAGTATTTTTTCCACTCTTTTCTTGGAAAATTTTGGATAATCTCTATGGCAGCGACCACTACCCACTTGTTTCTTATCTAAACTGTGACAGGAGAAATAAGTCTGCGCACAACCCTAGATTCATAGCTGATAAAGCTGACTGGGAAAAATACAAATTGTCGTGTGACGAACTAAATCGACTCCACCTCCCTAGCCGTAACATAAACAAAGAAGCTGCTTTAGTTAGAAAGGTTATTCTGACTGCAGCTACTTTATCCATTCCTCAAACCCGACCATACTTTCCAAAAAAATGTGTCCCCTGGTGGAATAAAGAGCTCGCTGAGTTGCGTATATAAAGCAGTTAATGCCAAATTTAAACTTGTTGCTAAAAAAGCTAAAAAAGAAAGCTTTAAGAAGATCACTAGTTCCATAAATCCGTCATCTTCTCCGAAAGAAATATGGAACAATATTAAAAAGCTTTCCGGATCTTATAGGCCTTTTAGTATTCCACAGCTTATAATAAATAAAAAGCCTATTTCATGTGGTAAAGAAATTGCAAATTATTTTGCAAAACATTGGTCTGATTATTCCAACGATAAAACTTTTCCCCATGACTTTGTTGTTCATAAGTCTAGGCTATTGCACGAAAAATGTTGTGCCCCAAACAATCTCTGTCGCTCAGCAAGAGAAATTGATAGTCCTATCACTATGCTAGAGTTTGGAAACTTTGTTAATAACGCCAAGGGCTCTTCTCTAGGCCATGATCATTACTTATGTAATGATAAAAAACTTACCTGACTCTATTAAAATTAGATTATTAAACCTATAAAATTGCATTTTTTCTTCTGGTATCTTTCCTCAAAGTTGGAAATGTGCTATTATATCTCCGATTCCTAAGCCCAATAAACCGTGGATAAACCGTCCAACTTTCGCCCGATTTCCCTACTCCAATGTAACAGCAAGGTACTGGTGAAGATAATTGCCTACAGATTGATGTGGTTCGCATCTAAGTATAAGCTTTTAAGTTCCAATCAAGTTGCCTTCAAAAAAGGTCATAGCACCATTGACTCACTCCTATCTTTTGACCATCTCTCTTCGAATGCTCTATCTAGTAGAAAGCATGTCACAGCAGTTTCCCTAGACTTTGAAAATGCCTTTGATCGGATTGGAGCACATATTGTTCTACGGCAGTTAAAAAAATGGAGAGTTGGCCCTAAAATATACAACTTAATTAAAAATTTTCTTACAAATCGCAGATTTATGGTTAAAATTAATGGTTTTTTTCTGACAAATATGATTTACAAAATGGGATTCCTCAAGGTTCGCCTCTTTCGGTTGTTTTATTTATAATTGCTTTCGATGAAATCAGTAAAATTATAGATAAGTACAATGTAACCCACGCAGACGATGTGCTGATATTTACTAAAGAAGATAATTTGGTAAATGTTAGAACCATTTTTAATAAAATCCTTGATGACATTTCTGTATGGTCGCTTCAATCAGGAGCGATTATTGCATATGAGAAATGTAATATCCTACATATTTGTCGGAAAAAATGCTGTCCAAGTTATAATAATGTATATATTAACAATGTTAACCCAATGAAAATATTAGGGGTTTTCTTTGACTGTAAATACACCTTTAAATTTCATTGCAATTACATTAGAAATAAGTTGGTTAAACGCCTTAATATTGTAAAATACTTTTCATCAAAAAAATCATTTGTACACATTTCTACACTTTGTTATATTGTTAAAGCCTTATTTTTATCTCTGATCGATTACGCGCTGCCAATTTATGGAACCTGTGCCAAAAGCAACTTAAATCTTCTTTGTGCTCCGTATCATGCTGCCCTTCGGAAAAGCTTACGTGCCTTCACCACCACTCCTGTTTACAACATTCTCGCTGAATCTGGACTCCCTAGCCTTATTGAGCGGGTGGAATACATGACGGCTAGTCTTATACACAAAACCTTATCTTGCTATAATTATGGTCTTTACAAAAACATCTTTAATGCTGCAAATCGAAAATTTCCCCCAAAGAGGCCCTCTACGTTACATCGTGTATTGTTCCTGGCCAAGGAAATGAATCTGCCAGTTAAACCTGTTCGGAAAGCTTGTTCTAAACATCCCCCTCGGCTTCTATCGGACTCGGCATTTGTAAATTGTTTTCAGGATTATCAGAAGCAAAATACTTGCCCACAAGTTTATCAACAATTATTTCTGGAGTATAAACGGAAGCTAAGCTTCAAATCTTTCAAATTTATCTACACCGATGGCTCAAAAAATAACTCTTCTACATCATTCGCGGTAGTATCGGAAGACCTAGTGGTCTTGAAAAAAGGGCTATTGTATAGTCTCTGTTCCACTTTCACCAGTGAAATATTTGCCATATATCAAGCTGCTGTTATAGCCTCCAAAACCAAAGGTAATTTTTCTATTTGTACTGAGAGCCAATCTGCCATCGATGCCTTACAAAACTTCAGAAATGAGAGCCTTTTAGTAACCTACTTTCGAGATTTGCTCATAAAAGAAGAAAATAAAATTAAATTGATGTGGATACCTGGCCATTGCGGTATTCAAGGCAATGAATTTGTTGACTCTGTTGCAAAAAGTGTCCACAATGCACCTGTTTTGTATTTTGACGCTCTTGAGAAAGCTGACTTGAAAAGTCTTATAACACAGTACCTACAAAACAAGTCCTTACTGAAATGGAATAATTATGTACACCATTACTCGACTATTAACCCAACTAATCCTATTTTCCCTACTGGATCTAAGCATACAGATATTTTGAAATTCACAAGGCTTCGTTTGGGGCACACGCAGATCACTCACGGGCACTTGCTTAAATCTGGAGATCCGGCGTGCAGTTTCTGCAAGTCTCCTAGCACATCAGTCAAACATCTTTTAGACATTTGCCCTGAATTTACCTATCCAAGGCAAAGGATTTTTGGCACATCTGTTCCATCAAAACATCTAGCTGACATAACTTTTTTAAATATAAGTCTTATATCAAATTTTCTTGCATTATGTAACTTATCTAATTTAATTTAATATTAACTATTTATTTCAATTCTCGATATATTGAACTAGCAATTGTAACCATTATAATTAATTTATTGTATCAACCAGCTGATGGCCTTGAGCTAGTGCTGTTATTTTTATTATTTTTTGTATATTAATATACTTGAAATAAATATGATTATTATTTTGAATAGAGGGATATACCCTTTGACTAATTGTTCCGTTGACAAAATCTATTGGTTTTCGTCCAGTGGTTGTATGGATTGTGTTATTATAGTAAGAAATGATTCTATAAATTTTCTCTTCTACGCTTTCTATATCTTTGTTCGGATCATGTTTTAGAAGTCTTTGGTGTTCGTTTATTGTATTGTGTAGTCGTTCAATGTCTGAATTAGATGTATGATGGCTACTTGATGTATAGTGTATTTCAACAATCTCATTTTGAAGGAATTGCAATAAGGGTAACGCTTTGAATCCTAGTTCATTGTCTACAATTATTCTTGTAAAATGACCTGCTGTACTAATATATTGCGTAAAAGCTCTTTTAAAGTCGATCGAAGATCGGTTCGAAATTTTAATTGCTTGAGCATGTTCCTATAATTTGTCTACTAAAGTTAGAAACAATGATTTTTTTAAACTATAGAATACGAGTATGCCTATATGAACTTTTTATTTGGGGGTTTCAGGTGTGACTGTTATCTTGAATTTGTGTTTTAGTGGTCGTCTGTCATATTTTTCCTTGTGACATATATCGCAGTTGTGAATGAATTGAGTAATACTTGTTTTTAATTTTGGGTGGTATATTTCGTTTCTTAGTTCATTAAAATTTTAATTTATTCCTCTATGGTTGTTTTTATAGTATTCGGTTTTTATATGTCCAGTTAATTCATTTTCAACGGTATTGTCTTTTAGGAGGTGCTTACGATTTTAAATGAATTGCTATCATTATTAAAGTTTTCTTCAATAATTATTTTAAAATGTTCGTATAGTTCTTGGTCCTCTACTAAAATAGCGTTAGTTCTGTTACTTTCAAATTGATTTTTAATTAACATAGTATCATCATCATATGACTTTGCTATGATAGTATCATCATCAAATAACTTTGCAGATATTATTTTGCGTTTGGAATTAAAAATATTTAAGTTCTTTATTTTTAGGGAACCCGAGTTGGTTTTGTTTAAGATAATTTGAATTTTATATATATTTATTGGGCATTTAGACCGTATTGTCTTAAGTTACTACTTGTACTTCATTGTGGTTTATTAAAATCCGAGAAAGTGCGTCAGCGTTCCCTTTACCCATGCTTTGTACCTAATTTCATAATTGTACTCCGCCAGTCGCAATCTCCATCTGACTAATTTAGATTTTGGTTCTTATATCGAAAAGAGCCAAACTAGTGGTCTGTGCTCCGTATCTATTATGAATTGTCTATTTACGGGAGGAAATATTGGGTTGCCTAAACGATTGCAAGTAGCTCTTTTTCAATAGTGAGATAATTTTGTTCATGGTTGTTTAACGTACGGCTAGCGTAGCAGATTGGATGGTCATCTTGAGATAAGGGCTAGAATCTGTCTGCAAAGTGAATCGCTTTTCGAAAACTGGATATTTCAGCACTGGATCATTTATTAATAATCGTTTCAATGTTTCAAAGCTATTCAAATAATCGACATCTCCTAAATTCACGTTTATACCTTTCTTTCAGTATCTAGTCATTGGTTTCGCAGTTTTGGCGTAATCTTTCATAAATTTTCGGTAATAGCCCGTCAAACCCAGAAATTGTTTAATTTCTTTTGGTGTTTTTGGGAGTGGTAACGTTTGTACACAGATTATATTTTGAGGATTAGTGTTTATGCCTTCATTAGTAACAATATGCCCGAGAAATTCGGTTTCGTGTCTAAAAACTCCGATTTGTCTAATTGGAGCTCGAGGTTGGTTTCTTTAAGTCTTTGCAAAATTTTCGTAACTTACTCCAGATATTCTTGCAATAAAGTAGAGAAAATAATAATATTGTCAAGATAGACTAAGCATATTTTATTAATGGAATCTCCCAGTACACCATTCATTCGGCGTTGGAATGTGGCGGGGCACTTTGAGCCCAAAAGGAATTCGAACAAATTCAAAATGCCCGCCTTATACACTGAATGATGTTTAATGAATATCTTCTTCCACAATCTCTATTTGGTAGAAACCTTTCGGTAGATCTATCGTAGTGAAATAATTTCATCTTCCCAATTTTTCCAAAATTTCATCCATATTTGGAATGTTGTTACCTCATTTAATTTGCGGAAATCTATCACCACTCGCCATTTACGTATTCCGCTAGCGTCTAACTTTTTAGCTGCAACCCATTCTGGTGCTGAATATGGTGATTGGGTATGTCATATAATTTTACTACTGTTCATTTCTTGAATTTGTCGTTGTACCTCCTCCTTGTGTACATAAGGATACCTATATGTTTTGACTGCTATTGGCGCATGAACCTTAGTTCGGATATTATGTTTTATTGCGTTGGAGAAAATAAAATCAGACGTTTCGTTATAGAATATCGAGCCCTAACCGCAAAAAAAATGTAAGCGACACAAACTTGATTTTACAGGAAAAGGTTTTTTTTTAGTTATTTCTGAAATAAAATAACACTTTAATCTGAAATTCGGTATGCAATGTGTATATTGTATAAGATGATCAATGCAAAAAGTTAAATTTTTCTATCAGTACCATAGCAGGATTTTTTGTCGCTTACATTTTTTTCGCTGTCATAGTGTTAAGCTACTCCTGAAAGGTTTTGCGGTTACATCAAATTAACCACATTAAGAAAACCATTGCCTGTGTTAATATATTTCTTTTTTTTCTTTTTTTGTACAAAGTAGGAAAAGAAAACTCGTATGTCTATAATAAAAATTCAGTTTGTGAGTATTACTTTTATTTTTGAATGATAATGAAAAACTTAGAAAATTCACATTTAATTATTATAACTCAACAAAAACTTCGCATATTTGGAACATAAATTATTATACACTATCGTCTTCATCTGTTTCTGGTAAAGCATCTTTAACAGCCTCATCGTATTTTAAATTTAAATATTCTTTGTGAAATCTTTCAGGTATTATGTTTTTATCACAGAGTTATTTTAAGTTCTTGTACTTAGCTGATGAAATTTTTAATTTATTATTATATGCAGGAAGAAGGACATTTTTTAATATTGAAAGGTTACGTCTTGATCGATAAGTCATTTTAATATCATATTCTTTGGTTTCAGAGTGTTCAAAGTAGCCATATTTGAGTTTAATAATATTATTATTTTTTTCAAATGCAGCAGAATGTAATGCTTGAAATGTAATTTTAATGAAGTTGGAAACATTGCTTGCGAAAAACGTTTCCAATCTTTAAAAACAGAATGATTCATTGAGATACAAGTGTACCCAGTTGGATTAGTCCTAGAATTACTAATCATAGTGTACCACTGTGTTGGAGCCCAAACAGTTCTTTCACGAATAAATGACTCAATGGTACTATGTATTGAGTCGACGGGCATCATGGCATGTCCAGGTAATAAATAAGTTATTTTTATATTTTTAATGAACACAGATTTTTCGAGAAAGAAAACCAAAGCAGCAAGCAATGCTCTGTTGCGATTTTGGCCAGCGCAGCTATAACAGTAAAGGCTAAGTGATGTATGGGTTTTTCTTTGATCTACTAGTGTTAAGTACTGAAAAATAATTATACTAATTGCATTGCAACCCCGTTTTCCTTTAGCTTCTCCCCACAGAAAGCAATATCCATTTTTGGTGCCATTTTCATACACAGTCTCATTGTAGTACGCGTACTTTCGTGAGTAGAACAATGTCACGCTTTTCCCGTGAGGAGTAATCAACACTTTTTGTACGTCAAAACTAACACATAACATAGACGAATTTGCTTTACATTGTTTTTGTTCCTCCAGAAATATTTCTTTGGATTTTTCTTTATCTCGAATGTGATTTTGATATTCCTCTGTTTGGCCAAAAACATTTTTTTCTACAATCTCCAAGTTTTTATGCCATTCGCAAGTCAAACATTTATCTTTTTTAGGCAAATAAAAACCGATATGGAAATTTTTGTTAAAAATATTTCGGAAACACCCTAGAGGACACCTTAGCCGAGTGTTGATTTATACTTTTTAAATGTTCAACGTAACATTTATATAATCCTGCTACATTTCGGAACTCATTTGAAATGTACAGCTTGTTACTTTTATTGCGGCAGTAATGAGAAGGCAACTTCTCAATAAAGGCTTTTACCACAGCAACTTTGGTTTCATTTGTCTTGTTGTGAGGGTTTGCCTTTTCTTCTTTATCACCAACAACTTTTATACCCTTAGCATTATCTCTAGCTGATATAAGGAATGTTTGTGATATGTTTAATGTACGTAACAAAAATTGTTGGCATACTTTGGAGTTGATATCATTATATTTGATGGTGTAATCGTAGCTATAGCTGCTTTTATAACTACGAGCTCTTCTCCTCTGAACACTCTTTCGACGTATGCATGAAATCAACCAGTCCCTTTGTCTTACTTTGTTACCCATACCCCAAAAGTGTTCATTTATTAATTTCCGGTCGCTTTCACTGAAATTTTCCGCGCACGCGTTTCCACATTTTTTATTAACACAGGGGTTATTCAGCACTTCAATACACCTCTTTTTCTTTTTTAGGAGCCTCTTAGGCAATGGTTTCTGCTTTTTGTAGCCCCTTTTCCCTACACATGTTTCCTCTTCGTAATCCTCGCAAGATTCTGTGTCAGTATTACTGCACGGCACAAGCGCGCCATGAACTGAAAGCTGAAATAAAAAAAAATTATACCCTTAATAAATTTATAAATATGTACATATGTACTTACCCCAGGCTTCAAATAACTCATAATGCAAGAAAACTTATGAACTGCGAAAACGGTGGAATTGAAAGTAAACTCAAAGCAGAAAATAAAAGTGTAAGCGACATACCGCGGTCAAGCAAAATGTAAACAGAAATGAATTGGCACTTACATTAAAATGTCTATTACCGCAACTTTATAACGGTACATCTCAGAGATGCAAAAATCTCACAGATGATACATATGATTGTAAACTATCGATATCTTGCAAAAAGTAAAAATCGATGACCGTGTCGCTTACATCTTTTTCGCGGTAAGGGCTCGATATCTTAGAGAATTTTTTAATGAACGAAATTATCTTATCTTTTTCTTTGTGGTTTAGATGGTCTAGTCTGATTTGATTTAAAATCGTTTTTTATTGTTGAAATTTGTATATATAAAAACTATCGTTTGGAACTACTACAGTTGTTTGACAATTGAATTTGACTTCTTTCGTGGTATTCTAACTTTTTATCTTCAGCTGTTTTTCTTGGGGTAAACACTAAACCTTCCATTTCCTGAACTGGAATATCTACCTTATTTGAAAAATAAATATCTTGTGTTTCTTCTGAAAAAATGAATACAAACTGGTTTTTTCCCAATATGAATTATATTTTTTTGAAAGTTGATTATTGCTTTTAACTGTTTCAATACATTATTGCCAAAGATACCGTCATATTGGTCGTGAAATTTACAAATAAACATTTCTATTCTCTCATGGAGGTAGCCTAATTCTTCAAAAAGCGGCATAGGGACCTTTTCTGTTATTTTCATAAAATGTTGGAGTGTTTTTACATTAAGAGGATCAGTAGGTACTTTCCATTTAGAATTACAGACGTTAGGATTTATGATTGAATGTGTCGCACCGGAGTCTACTATAAATTTTAATGTTCCTAATTTGGAATTTCTTTTGAGGCTGCAGGCCGAAAATTTGCATGATCTCCTTGCTCTATGTTGCTGATATCCATCGGTTCTACCGGTAATTCTCGTGATATTAAATTTCTATTATTCTATTATAGGTTGTCTTTAGTAATGATTAAAATTTCTGTATTGCTGCTGGGAGTTGCTAGGATATTGACTCTGATTATTTTATTGGTTGTAATTGCCAAATTTGCTCTGCTGATATTGATTAAGGGTGCTATGATTGTTATATTGCGTTTGTTGGTTACTGTTCTGTGTACGTGTATTATTTGGTCCATATTCTTGTCTAAAAAAATTTGGTTTCACTCTCCCTTGGTTTGATCTATTTTGACTGGTGTGAGCATATCCAGCTGATTGTAGTATATCCATGGCTTCTTCCAAGCTAGAAGGATTTCTACAGAAAAGAATTGCACGCATTGGTTGAGGCATTTTATTTTTCAATACATCTAAAGCAGTTCGCATATTATTTCTTAAGAATTCTGATGCTTTTTAGATATTTCCTAATGTAAAAATTGTTTTATTGTTGAGTCTTCTTAGTAATTTTTTATGTCATTATTAAAATGTACACTGCTAGTTCGAAAAACTACGGACCTTAATTCGTCAAATAGTTGTTCACAAGTAAACTTATCTCCGAAATTATTGTATAAAATAGTCATAATGTCCCTCCAGGATACCGCCTAATGAATTTTTATAGTTTCATAGCTTTTCCCTTTAGTTTTCCTTTAATTAAGTCTGAAAAAAATAGCTGGGAATTATTGTCGAAAGTTTCTAATAATGGATGAACTGTCTATTAGTTCAAAAAAGTCTGAATTTCGTCTGAGTTACCTCTGCACTCTGGTAAGTTATTTATTATTATTATTATTAACAGTTTAAAAGAACACCGCGACCTAAAAGATCTATTGTGCAGCCTTGTACCCAACTAAAACAGTCCTAGACTATTTATAAATCTCGTAAATGCTGTGGGCTTAATTTTAACTAGGTGATTTGGAGATACGAACCCACTGCCTAGGTAATTATGTCTGCGGCTTGCCACCGCAGGGCATGTACATAGAATATGTTCTTCTGTTTCCTGCTCCTCTTGACAGAGTCGACAGGAATCGTATTCTCCCACGCCTATTTTATTCAGATGGTAATTTGTCTACAGTGTCCTGTTAAAAGTTCAGTATAGAGTTTGATGTCATTTCTGCTGAGGTTTAAAGAAGCATCTACCCTGATGTGTTCAGGATCAATGAGTAGTCTCGACTGCCGAATTCCTTTTTGGGCTCTCCGGTAGTTTAGCAGACCTCGTTTTTCTTGTTCAAGTTATTTGTGAAGCTACTGTTTGCCCCACAGAAAGGTTCTGGACATATAAAGGCAGTGTCTGCGCCCCTTTTTGCCAAAGAGGCTGCCATTTCGTTGCCCTCATGTCCGTCATGTACCGGTACCCACAATAGCGTAACAGAGTTTCTCGCTGCTAGGGTATTGAGAAGTTTAGAGCATTCCCAGACCAGCTTTGATTGGAATGAGAAGTTTATTAATGATTTCAGAGCTGCCTGGCTATCTGAGAGTATGCATATTTCGGTGTTGCGTGTACCCCTGAGTAGATATTTTCTAGCACATAACTTTAAAGCGTGGACCTCCGCCTGAAAAATAGTAGCTGTTTTTCCCATTGCAATTGCTTTTTGGAAATTTGGCCCTACAATTCCTGCTTCTGCACTGCCATCTTCCATTTTGCACCCATCTGTATACCACAACTGTGAGTCCTGTTTTGTCATTATTTCATTGTTTCTCCAAGCTGAACGGTCACTGATGACCACTTTGAAGTGCTTGGAGAAGTCTAATTTTCTGTCCATTTTGTCGAAGACCATGAGGCACGGAGAATTCCAGACAGTGTCCAGAATCTTTGCGTGCCCAGATAGGTTGCCTTCTTTAAGCTGGGATAGATTAGGTAACCTTAGGGCCGCGCTAGCCGCCATCCTCTTAACTACAAGGTGTAGAGCAGTCAGCCCAGTGATCATTCCCAAAGAGTGTATGGGGCACGTTCTCATTGCTCCCGTCACACTCAAGCAGGCTATACGGTGAATCTTGTTAAGGATCATCTGAGCTTTTGTTTGGTTTACTTTAGGTCACCATACCAAAGAAGCGTATGTAATCATTGGTACTATTATTGTTTTATATGACCACGCCAACATTTTTGGCCGTAGTCCCCATATTTTACCCTACAACTTCTGGCAAGCGTAGGTTCCTCTTAAGGCTTTACTAGTTATGTATGATAAGTGGTTTTTCCAAGTTAGAGTTTTGTCTAGGTTTACTCCCAGATATTTCATTTCATTGGATATTGTTAAGTTCGTGGTCTCTAAACTTAAGGTCCCCAGATTCAGTTTCCTTCTTTTGGTGAAGGATACCACGTTTATTTTATTCGGATTTATCGATAGTCTTTTCTCCTGACACCAGTTTTGAGTCATGTCAAGAGCTAGTTGCATGCGATCTGTTATGGTAGAGTCAAACTTACCTGTGACCATAATTACCAAATAATCCGCAAATCCCTGTACTTTGTATCCGAGATCATTGAGAGTTTGCAAGAGATCGTCATAACCAAAAATCAAACGGGTAGCGATAGGGCGCCCCCCTGGGGATATCCTTTGGTGGAACTGACAATTAACTTTTCTGTCCCTGTTTCAAACATTATTGTTCTGTTTTTCAGCATATTGAGAACTCATGTTATGATTAGTCTTTGCATACCTTTCCTGTTCAGCCTCTCCTCAATTGATCTGAAAGTAGCATTGTCAAAAGGCACCGTCATGTCAACCGATGCACAGAGAGCTATTTCTTTACCTTCAAACGCCTTTTCAATTTTGCTCGTTAAGCTATGTATGGTTGTCTTAGTCGATTTGCCTGATTGGTAAGCACATTGTTTAATATGAAGAGGCAAATCTTTAAGATAAGTTTCCCTGATATATTTGTCCATAACTTTTAGCAGGAATGAAGTTAGGGTAATGTGGTCCGCCTTTTTGCCGCCTTCTGTATGAAAGCCACCCTAGCCTTCGTCCAAGGGTTAGGCACTATGCCTAGTTCCAGGCTTATCCTGAAAATATTTGTTAGCACAGGTGCTAATACATCAACACCTTGCCGAAGTAGGCACAGTTGTATATTATCGACACCTGGGGATTTGAATGGTCTAAAAGTGGAGATAGCCCACTTGGTTTTGTTGACGGTAAAGATTCTGCGAACCAGTGAGAGTTCCCTCCGTGTAGGCATCAAAAAACGAATATTCTCGATGATTTCACTAACCTTTCCGCTAGTGGCACAGCCTGGAAAGCGAGTGTCCAACAAAAGCTGTCCCGTCTCTTCCAGGCTCTCCGTAAAATTTCCGTCAGGCTTCTTGAGTGTAGAAAGGCCATTTGAGTGATCTTTATTGAGTGATTTCTGGAGTTGGGTAGCTGCTGGGAGGGTTTCAATCTCCTCACTTGCACTTCTATAGGATGCCCAATTACTTGGCTCTAATAAAAAGTTGACGGGCTTTTTTGTGGAAAATGTTTAGCTCCCCACTCCAACAGTGTACGTTCCTAGAACGTTGCTTCACAACTAGATTGCAAATACTTTCAAAAGTCTCAATTATTATACTATTTAATTTGTTAACTTCAAGATCTAGTTCCTGAGAGTTACTTATTTTTTCACTGAGGCACGCTATTTTTGCTCTAAGTTAAAGTTAAATATCGACCAGTTGGTCTTCCTAACATTTCTTATTTCGAAGGTGCCTCCAATTCAGGCGCGATGGGGTCCAGAGCAATTGCCAGCTCGACCAGGTCGCCTTTTTGTAGACGATGGATCACCCGCCACTTACTGACACTAAAGCTCGAATTCTGCGACTCCACTTGCCCCAAACTTCGGTCATTCTGCAAAGACATCGAGCGGGGAAAGTAGCCAACGAAGATCTTGGCCCTTGGCACTTCTGCCTCGTCCACTACCCACAACTCAGCCCCCTCCCATGGTATTCTCTCTTCAGCCCAGGCTACGGTTTCGTCGCCCAGACAGTTAATCGTCAACCATCCAGGCTTGAAACTACAGCCTGCAAAGTGAGGCTTCACTGGCCACCCCCACCAGTCTCCAACATCTTGCCGAGAATACATCGTTGTACCTTCCCAATTTATTCAGGCGACCATAAGCCCTCCTGGAAATGACCAGGTATAACCCCTATCTTTTTGGAGCAGACTGTCTCCGCTAGAGTAGGCTTTGAACAGGGAACCCCCAAGGAGGCGCCCTGTACGTCATGTCAGAGACCACCGCCACCTTTTTTCTGGAACCAGGTTCACCACCAAGTAAGGTCTCCACCTCCTTCATCTCACCACCAACCGGCGGGTCAGCTGGGGGCACTATTGACAATTTATCAGAAGGCAACTTGTGCAAACCGCTTTGTCGGCCTGGAGCTCGGTGTCGGCGTGGAGCCATCCGATCGGGATCTTTTAGAGGTCGATCGCGCAGGCACGATGGCAGGATTTGCTGCCAAGGACCGAGCTGTTTCCAGCGATATGCCCCTGGCAAGCAAAGCATTAAATCGTTTATGTCCAGCGCCAGACAGCTTCACCCTAAGTTTTGGAATCTTCCTCTCTGGAGCTGGTTCAAGAAGATTTCTCTCTTGTTCCGAGGAGATATACTTCCCAGACGACTAATGGCTAAGTGGGATATCCATCGCATCAGGCCTGTCGGATAAGGGACCGGGTACCCCCAACATATCGTGCTCCATACTTTCATTGTCGATGGGACCAGATGCCTCCTCGACCAATGATGGATGTTGGCTCTTTGTAGCCACCTTATGCACATTTGAAGCTGTGCAGTCCATTTTTTCATATAGTGTTAAATTTTCCATATAGTTTCTGTTTAAGGATCTTTTTCCTTAAATAGTTGCCAGTTCGGTGCTTGTACCAAAATAGCTGATGAATTGTTATATGGTGCTTGTACCAGTATAACGTAGGTTAATCACAAATTGATTACTTAGGTTGCTATTTCGGTGCTTGTACCAATATAGCTGTTGCGATTGTTATATGGCGCATGAACCAGTATAACTTAAAAAGAACGCAAATTCGTGTGGTTGATGGAGTCAATTATTAAAACTGACTGCTTTATTTCATAAAGGAGTGAACTTATATACTAATTGATAAACATATAATTACAATAACAATTAAGGAATTTAACTAATGCTTACGTACAAAATAAAACGGAAATATCATGTTACTTAAAATTAAAGAAATTTACAATAAATTTTCACACACATAAAAATGCTAGCTTGCAAAATTGTGCATACGTATGTGCAAAGTGGAGCAGTGGGATCGCTACGCTCGGCAAATGGTTAAACATCCTCCCGGCCTTGAGCGGCAGCCGCTCTACCCGATCTATCGTAAGTCGTAACGAACTCCAGGTCTACTGATTCTGCTGCATCGTGATCGTTGCTGTTAGTAGATTTTCTTATGTATTTCTGTATGTATGATTATCTTCGAATAGCTTTCTGGTTTGCATAGTCTTGGATTGTAAGTCGGGGTTGTTTGACATTGCATTTTTCGTTCAATGTCAGTATTCCCGATTGTCGAATTGTTAGTTGAGTCAGCTCGCTGTTGCATACTACATTTATCAGTTGATCTCCGCTGATGGCATAGATCCAGTTGTTAGGATCGTGCAGTTGTATCCAATGTGGTCCTGGGCCGATAATTATAATGGGACATGATTCATCTGCGACATGATTCAGTAAATTTAATTCGCAGGAACCTTCGTTCATAGAAACTTTAGAGAACAGAGGCCGACACAGATAGTGGTAGTGATGAGCGATTCAGTGATTTTTGAGTATCGCCGTTACCAGTGATTGCTATTTTTCAATCACCGTGATTTTAAACAGTGACTACGATCGCTGTTTCTATTGTGTGCATACATATACATATGTATGTATGCAGTCAAGCAAACTGTTATCAAATATGCAAAGTAACAGCGAAAAGCGCAATTTTTAACATACAGCTGTAATCCACCAGTGATTGAAAATCGCCACTTTTAAAAAAAACGTGAAATAACAGCGAGTTGTTATTTCACTACATTGGTAACGAATGAATATATCAATCACTGTTTTTATCATGTTAGTTAAGTAAATTTTTGTATGTATGTATGTAGTTGTTGCTGTTATATTATCCCATTGTTGAAGAGAGTGACAATTTATGCAAAGTTTGAATATTCATACGTATCGCTTTCGCATGCTGGACAGATATTAAGCGAGCGGCGAAATCGTTTAGGGGATGAACATGTAAAATTGTTATTATTTTTAAATTGTAACTATAAATACTGTACTTACAACTTTATTTATTAATATTTTTTATTATTTATAAATATTAGATTTTTAATAATAAAATGTATTTTTCCAGCTGAATATAATAATTTAATTATTAGATGATAAGATATTAAAACGACTACTTGTAAGTTATTGATTGAGATATGTCACTAGCAATGCACTAATCGTTCAATTGATTATTTTTACCTTCAAATGTGTATCAGAATGTGTTCAATTTCTACAATGCCAATATGCGAAATTTAGTTATTCAATCAAATAAATTTTATAATAACAACTACAAAATGTATAAGACCATTAATAAATTCCATTATTGTCAGCTACCCTTTATAATTAAATTAAAAACTTTATTAATTATTTAAAAAAATTCAATAGAAAAATTTCCCTTTGCATGCATTAAAAGTAACAGCAATCAAGAAATAAACTGATATTTTACAGTATGGTCTTTTACGTTGTAGTTTAAAATGACTCCTGAAATAATAGCAAACTGTCCCTCTATCTTGATTAGCTTTATATACACATAAACTTTCTTTAATGTTAAATGTGAAAGTGTGCATGAGTGTAGCCAAAATTCACATAATACCATTCTCTCTCTCTCTCTGTATTCACTTAAAAAGTTCCACAGAAACAGTGATTTCTATGAAAGCGTGAAATCAATCGCCCCTGTTATTTCACGCTTTTATTAAAAGTAGCGATTTTCAATCACTGTGAAAAAGAGCGGACTGTTAAAATCACTCTTTTGAGTTATTTCACGCTTTTATTAAAAGTAGCGATTTTCAATCACTGTGAAAAAAGAACGGACTGTTAAAAATCACTATTTTGATCAAATCGCTGTTACTTTGTATATTTGATAACAGTTGCTACCAGCGATTTTTAAATAACAGTGAAAAAATCACCGGCAGTGAAATTTTGCTCATCTCTAGATAGTGGTCTTCCTTCATCAGAATACAAATTCTCAATTCCGCATTTTGTAGTGGCATGTACTGGTCTCGATGAAGATTTATGATTAGGTACTGGAAATTACTGTGAATTTGTGCGAACGAATCATTTAGCTGCCACGGAACTGGTGTCATTTTAAGGAAGAAGAGGGTCAGAAAAGTAAACTCGAAAAGTGTGTATTGCAAGTAGAATGTCGGTGTTCAATTCTCCGCTCATTGAGTAGATCTTTTTTCTTTTTAATATATCAAAAAAAATAAAAAATAAAAAAAATATCTACGAGTGTAAAATTTATCATTAAAGTGGTAAACATTTTTTGTTGGCTAGCCTTTATGGGCAAGCCAAAAATTATTAATTAAATCACAAACAAAAATTTTAAATTAGTGGTTCCAAACAAAAAACAACAACAAAAGAAGGAAAAAAATAGACATAAACAAAAACAATTTACATGAGCATTCGACACTCACCGCCACAAGCGAGAGATCGATGTCTCACCCGCGCGTGTCTCCCGCATGCACCAATAGACAGTAATCAACAAATCAATTTAAACTCAACGGAGATGATTTCTCACAATAGTTCAGCACATACGCAATCACCACCAGTAATTCAGCAAACGGTAAGCACTGAGCACGCTCAAACTTCTAAGCTAGTCACACCCACACCAATAAAACAAATAAACACGCAGAAGCAAAACAACATTGCTCTTTGCACAACAAATAAAATAAGCACAGATTCTCAAGCAGACTCGGCTACTCTAAATATGCCAGCAAACTTTCAGCTCTCTTGGAGTGGACAATGTGCCTCTCCAAATTCAACAGCATCTCCTGCAACACAAATCAAAAACAACAAAGGTTCTGCTATGAGTATATAGGAACAACAACTTACCAATGTTGCAACTAGAGTATAAGGAACAACAACTTACCAATGTTGCAAATAAAACTACATATAGAAATACAGAGTCAAAACCAAACATAAGCACACAAACAGGTATTGATCGATACATAACAATAAAACGAAAACGCAGCCCGATTGCCAAGGCAGAAAAGAATAAACTTATTAAAAATAATACAGATACCCTAAACAACAACCGTTTTGCTCTTTTAAGCGATAGTGCAGAGTCTGAACCAATTAAGAGTATTGCATTCAAACCATCAATTTACTTGCGGGAACGCAGTTCCAATTTATTAATAGACAGTGTTGCCAGCTTGATTGGTAAAAATAATTTTCATGTGGTCCCGCTGTTGAAGGGTAAAATACAAGAAACAAAAATTCAAATTTCTTTGGAAAAAAACTATCGCGCAGTTGTTTCTTTCCCTGAAAATGAAAAGAAAAATTACTACACTTATCAGATAAAGAGTAGCAAAGGGTTGACAGTTGTTATTAAAGGTATAGAACCTGAAGTAGACCCTATAGAACTAAAATAAGCACTCCAAGAGACTGGATTCACAGCAAAATTTGTGTTTAATATAAGGAATAGGGAAAAAATTCCGCAACCACTCTTCAGAATAGAACTAGAACCAGGGAATTGTAACGACTCGTTTTCGCCGGGGTAAGCTCGCCGGATTGCCAGGAGTCGTTTACAGAAAATCTCTTAAGTATTCAAAGCTTGTTTACGTTGATTTAATTATTTTATTTATTTATTAATTTTAAAAAAAGGCTTAACTACTTGATACAATTATTTTACTAATCTTAAATACGGACACAGTTGAACTATATGTCCCCCTAGCTTCTGTTGCGTTTGTCAATGTGGGTTTCTAGCAGAGAATCGATTAAAAACCATAATCTCCTCTAGATTCCCCTAGCTTCTGTTGCGTTTGTCAATGTGGGTTTCTAGCAGAGAATCGATTAAAAACCATAATCTCCTCTAGATTCCCCTAGCTTCTGTTGCGACTGTCAATGTGGGTTTCTAGCAGAGAATCGATTAAAAACCATAATCTCCTCTAGATTCCCCTAGCTTCTGTTGCGACTGTCAATGTGGGTTTCTAGCAGAGAATCGATTAAAAACCATAATCTCCTCTAGATTCCCCTAGCTTCTGTTGCGTTTGTCAATGTGGGTTTCTAGCAGAGAATCGATTAAAAACCATAATCTCCTCTAGATTCCCCTAGCTTCTGTTGCGTTTGTCAATGTGGGTTTCTAGCAGAGAATCGATTAAAAACCATAATCTCCTCTAGATTCCCCTAGCTTCTGTTGCGACTGTCAATGTGGGTTTCTAGCAGAGAATCGATTAAAAACCATAATCTCCTCTAGATTCCCCTAGCTTCTGTTGCGTTTGTCAATGTGTATAACTTTGTTTAGTACGATGCGTCTGGTCTGCCTGATGCCGAAATAAAGAAAGAGCGTCTCGTCTACCTGATGCCGAAAGAAAGAAAGAGCGCCCTGTCTGCCTGATGCCGAATGAAAGAAAGAGACTGGGTTGCCAGTTGCTCCTGCTTTTATGCTCCAGGTTTAGCGTAGATCATCCAATCGTTGTTGTTGTGCGGGAACTGTAGTTTGTTGTGGCGTGTTGCTACGGTTTCCCGCATTGTTCTTCTCGTTTGAATGTGACCTTGGGCCACCTTCAGCACATTGTTGTTGCTTTCTCGCTGTTGTTCTTGTAAGCTTTTTGCCCTTGGGCCACCTTCAATATTGTGTTGTTGTTGTGATGATTTACCTTGTTGTTGTTCCTTGTGTTGTTTGTTGTTGTTGCTATTTCTCCTTCGGCCACCTTCAGCACTTTGTTGATATTTTATATCGCTGGCATAAAATATTTAAAATATTAAATATTGGATATTTAATTTTTTGCTTCTCCTCTTTATGCTTTGTCCGGTCTGTTGGTGTGCTTAGCGATCGGTCTGTCGTGTTCCACTTTGTGTTTGGCCTTCGTTTTTGGGTGTTGTTAGTGGGTTATTTTCCGAACTAACGCAGTCGACAACTTCTGTCGCGATCTCTTGTAAAATTCTAGCATTGCTTTAGGCACTGTTGTTGTAATTTTATATTATTTTAGCTGTGGTCAGCCGGTTGCACAATTGTTTGTGTGATTTTCTCCTGTGTTATCTTGCGTTGTTGACTTCGTTGCATGTTTTTCGTCGCTTATCACAGGGTTCCACTGTCTGACTTAATTGTGGCTGTGTCTTCTGTCCTCCAAATGCAGAGTATAACACTTGTTGTTGGTAGCATTACTATGGTGGGAGGTGTCTTAGACTCACTTGCATGATGGCTGCTGCACTAAATATGATGGCGGTTGTGTGTGTGGTTTTAGCAATGAAAGTGGGAGGTGCCAAATTCTTAGGACAATTAACGTATATATTTTAGGGTTGGTTGTTTAAGCACTTGGCCCCTATTTTAAATATACACGTTTGGGGCGTTATGGCAAAACTAAATATGTAGGGGCAAATTTACGCCTAAAATTTGCTCCTCACATGTCCTCCCTACTTTGCGGCCGATGGAAAATGGTCACCTTACCCTGCCAGAGGGTGATGATTTTGCATGATCCTCGCTGGAATCGGATTCCTTTCCGTTGTGTACACTGTTCTCGTCAGATGCGTTTGTTAGTTAGCGTATGCTGTGATGCCACCTGGCGCGCAGAATGGTTTCAGCTCGCTAATATGCGCTGTCTTTGTCTCCTTGGTTCCTTCACGTTTCATCTTTACAATGACTGGGGAAGTGAAGGTGTCTATCCGGTATGGCCCATCGTAGCGTGGGGCCAACTTGGCGGCGAAGTGATCAATGGCTTTGGACAAATGGTGCTGTTTTGCTAACACCAATTGTCCAACTTCTGGTTTCCAGGGCCTTCGTCGTAGGTTATAATGACGCCGTTGATCTTGAGCCGCTCGCTCCAGATTCCTTGTCACTAATGTGTATGCTTCCTTTAGTAGTTCGGCTCTTTCGTTGGGTGTTTGTTTCCTTTGTCCTGTTCCTGGGGTGGTTTCATCGTACAACGCTCCTGGGCGTCGTGGCTCCCGTCCTTGTATTAGGAACGCGGGGCTATAGCCAGTTGTCTCGGATACGCTGGTATTGATCGCCAGGGTTAACTCCGGCAGTAGGTCATCCCACTTTTGTTGCTGTTTACCGGCGTATTGGGCGATCATGGTCTTGACTGTGCGGTTGGCGCGTTCGGCAGCATTTTCCTGTGGTGTGTACGGTGCGGTAAACTGGTGCTTGATACCGTAGTCTTCTACAAAGCGCTGAAAGGACTTGCTTGTAAACTGTGATCCGTTGTCCGTCACTAAGACCTTAGGAACTCCGAAACGGGCAAAGATGCGCTCCCGAAAGGCCCGTTGTAGAGTCTCGGTGGTGGCCTTCCGAAGAGGCGCCATCTCTGTCCATTTTGAGAATTTATCATGGAAAACTAGTACCATTGTGTTTCCATGCTTTGAGCGGGGTAGAGGTCCAACAAAATCCGCGCACAATATGGCCCACGGCTCCAGGGGTATTTGCGTCAGCATTTCTCCAGCAGGTTGTTGTTGGCTGGGCTTGTACTTCTGGCATAGTGTGCACTGACGAACGTAGCGGCTGGTGTCCCGGAACAGTCCTGGCCAGTAGTACCTATTTGCAACTCGGGCTATCGTTTTCCGGATGCCTAGGTGTCCTGCGGTTGGCGCGTCGTGGTTCTCTTGCAAAATGCGTACCCTCAGAGGCCTAGGTACGCACAGCTTCCATGGTGTACAGTCCTCATCACCCGTGCGATTTGGTATATGGCGATACAGCTGCCCGTTTTCCAGTGTGTAGTCAGAGAATTTAGCCGGGTTGGCAAGTATTTCTCCTTTTCGCTTGAGCCACCACTTGCAATTTTGCTCTGCTTGGTCCTGCACAGTGACAGTGCATGCAGCCTCGACCGGTTGTCTTGATAGTGCGTCTGCCAGTACATTTAGTTTTCCTTTGCGGTATTGTACCTCGAATGAATGCTGCTGAAGTTCTAGCGCCCACCGTGCTATGCGTCCTGAAGGGCTCTCGATGGAATTTAGCCACTTCAGCGATAGGTGGTCGGTGATCACGGTAAAGTGGTAGCCCTCCAGATATGGCCGCATTTTCCGGATGCCCCATATTATGGCTAGACACTCCTTCTCAGTTGGGGAGTAGTTTAGCTCAGCTCCATTCAGGTGTCTACTAGCGTACGCTATTACTCGCTCCGCCCCCTCGATCTCCTGCGTAAGCACTGCTCCCAACCCGTAGTCACTGGCGTCGGTCTGGAGCGTGAACTTCTGGCTAAAGTCTGGGCAGGCGAGGATCGGAGCTTCCGTCAATCGTTGTTTCAGTAATTCAAAAGCCTCCTGTTGTTCGGTACCCCATCGGAAATGTTTTCCTTTCTTAAGCAGCATCGTTAAAGGGTGTACTGCTTTTGCAAAGTCGGGTACAAAACGGCGGTACCAAGATGCGATGCCCAAGCAGCGACGTAGCTGTCGTATGTTCTCTGGTGGTTGCAGCTCCCGTATGGCAGCGATTTTATCTGGGTCAGTATGTATTCCTTTGTCGCTGACCACGTGTCCCAGATATTTTAGCTCCTTCCGAAAGAATGCACACTTCTCCAGATTTAGTTTCAAATTTGCCTCCCTCAACCGTCGGAACACCTCTTGCAGGTTTCTCATGTGTTCTTCTAGGTCTCTCCCTGTGACAATAATGTCATCAAGGTAGGCAAACGCGTGTGGCTCCATGTCGTGGCCAATAACTTGGTCCAGTGCTCTTTGAAAGGTTGCTGGTGCGGAGTGTAGCCCGAAAGGCATAACACGCCACTGGAAGAGGCCTCTGCCGGGTACCGTGAATGCGGTATACTGCTTGCTGTGCTCCTCCATTGGATCTGCCAATACCCGTTCTTCAGATCGAGACTACTGATGTATTTAGCCTCACGCAGTCGGTCTAAGATGTGTTGGATTCGCGGCAGTGGGTATGCGTCGGGTATGGACCTGGCGTTGAGTTGCCGATAATCGATGCACAGACGCCATTTCCCATCTCGTTTCCTTACTAGCACAATCGGTGCGCTGTGGGGGCTATGCGAGGGTTCGATACAGCCTTTAGCTATTAATTCGTCCACTTCCGCGCCAATGATTTCTTGCTGCGCTGGATTTCTCGGGTAGTATCGTTGTTTGATGGGTCGGTCATCGCGCATCACTATTTTGTGGCTTGTGATATTGGTCACGTTTGGCCCGTCTGTGAATTTAGCCAACTCTGTGGCCAGAAACAGTTTTATCTTTGATTCGTCCGTAGCGGCTTCATGTCGTATGGTTGTGCACGATGCGATAACTTGTGATTGCACACCATCCGTCTTGGGGCCTAGCTGGATTTCCTGGCCTCCACATGTCATGGATAGGCCTTGCTGTGTCATGAAGTCCAGGCCGAGCAGTAAGTCGTCGGTGGAGTCGGGCATGCTAAGTAGCTCCAGCTGACATACCTTTCCACCAAGCTTGACACACGTCACAAACGCTTGAGTAATATCCCTTGTTCGACCATCCGCCATCCGTGCTCTAGTGTATGTAGAGTTTACTCTACCGGTGGTAGCACCTAAATGGGAAATGAGTCGCTCGCTGATGAAACTCCTTGTGGCGCCTGTGTCTAGTGTGGCCGTGATGTTTTCTGTGCCAATGGTGACGGCGGCACAGATACGCTGTCCATCGTAGCGTAGTGCACTTACTGCGTTTGAGGCTTGTTGTCCGTGGGCTGCTCCATGCCTCGTTGCTGGCGGCAGCCCCGCTCGTTTCCCCCTACCGTCCTACAGCATTCAACTGTTCTAGTTCCTCTCCTACCGCACTCCCAACAGAAAAGTACTTGGGCATTGCGGCAGTGTCGCGCTATGTGATCAGACTGACTACATCTTCTGCATGCTGTTCGTGGATTTATAGGTACCACCTTGTTGGTACAGTTGGCCGATGCTACTTGTCGGTTTCTGGTTTCGCATGGGGACATGCGCTCGACCCGTGGTTGTATCTCGTGGCGTGTTGGTGGTGGTCGTGGTGGCGGTGGTGGTGGTCGTGCTGCTCGTGAAGTTTCGCTGTCACCACGTATGCCCTCGAGGTCTTCCGCCATTTCCACCAGTTCTTCCAGCGTATCGAAATCCTTTCGCCGGACATACCACTGGTATTCCTCTAGGCTGTTGCGAAAGATTCGTTCTAACTTCTGGGCCTCCGTGTATCCTGCGTGACGCATCAGGTTTTGAAGTTCTACCACGTACTGTTTGAAGTGTTCACGTGGGTTTTGCCGTCGTTGGCGAATTTCATCCTCCAGCTTTTCGAAGTACCTGGTGGGTAGGAAAAACTTCAAGAAGTCCTTTTTGAATAAAACCCAATCAACCCATGCTCGGTTGTTGTTTCTATACCAGAGCAGAGCACGCTCCTTTAGGAGTTCTGGCATAGTTCGAGGTAGCATGTGTTTGTTTAGTCCATAGACTTCCGATAATTCTTCCACTCGCTCTATGAAAGCTATCGGGTCATGCCCTCCATCATATTTCAAGGACCATTTCCTAACGTGGTCGATGACTGCCGAGTAGATGGCTATCCCGCTTCGCGAGACTTCGGGGACTACTGTCTGGAACGCGGTATCATATACAGCTGGAACATTTCCGGCTGCCCATAGCGTGTCTTTCTTCGTGGCTGTCGATGCTCCAGGGCTTATAGGTCGCTCTGCGCTGGGGCTAGCTCTCAAGTGTGGACTGGGTCCTGGCGACAAACTCCTCGTGAGTCGGGCCTGTAACTCTGCCAGCCGAACCTCCTGGTCTAGAGTCATCTCTGTGTCGGTGATGAACTCCGCAAGCCTCTTTCCTAGCTCTTCCACTGTGCCCGTGGCCTCTAGGCCAAACTCGACACAACAGACTACCAGTTGGTCTTTTCGCACGGTGTACACCCAACTCGTCTTTCCCATCCTGTGTCAGACTCTGGTGATGGGACGTGGGTTGGATAATATAGCTTTGTTGTATTTACTCTCTTTATTCTGAGAGTCCCTGCTCGGGCGCCACTGTAACGACTCGTTTTCGCCGGGGTAAGCTCGCCGGATTGCCAGGAGTCGTTTACAGAAAATCTCTTAAGTATTCAAAGCTTGTTTACGTTGATTTAATTATTTTATTTATTTATTAATTTTAAAAAAAGGCTTAACTACTTGATACAATTATTTTACTAATCTTAAATACGGACACAGTTGAACTATATGTCCCCCTAGCTTCTGTTGCGTTTGTCAATGTGGGTTTCTAGCAGAGAATCGATTAAAAACCATAATCTCCTCTAGATTCCCCTAGCTTCTGTTGCGTTTGTCAATGTGGGTTTCTAGCAGAGAATCGATTAAAAACCATAATCTCCTCTAGATTCCCCTAGCTTCTGTTGCGACTGTCAATGTGGGTTTCTAGCAGAGAATCGATTAAAAACCATAATCTCCTCTAGATTCCCCTAGCTTCTGTTGCGACTGTCAATGTGGGTTTCTAACAGAGAATCGATTAAAAACCATAATCTCCTCTAGATTCCCCTAGCTTCTGTTGCGTTTGTCAATGTGGGTTTCTAGCAGAGAATCGATTAAAAACCATAATCTCCTCTAGATTCCCCTAGCTTCTGTTGCGACTGTCAATGTGGGTTTCTAGCAGAGAATCGATTAAAAACCATAATCTCCTCTAGATTCCCCTAGCTTCTGTTGCGTTTGTCAATGTGGGTTTCTAGCAGAGAATCGATTAAAAACCATAATCTCCTCTAGATTCCCCTAGCTTCTGTTGCGACTGTCAATGTGGGTTTCTAGCAGAGAATCGATTAAAAACCATAATCTCCTCTAGATTCCCCTAGCTTCTGTTGCGTTTGTCAATGTGTATAACTTTGTTTAGTACGATGCGTCTGGTCTGCCTGATGCCGAAATAAAGAAAGAGCGTCTCGTCTACCTGATGCCGAAAGAAAGAAAGAGCGCCCTGTCTGCCTGATGCCGAATGAAAGAAAGAGACTGGGTTGCCAGTTGCTCCTGCTTTTATGCTCCAGGTTTAGCGTAGATCATCCAATCGTTGTTGTTGTGCGGGAACTGTAGTTTGTTGTGGCGTGTTGCTACGGTTTCCCGCATTGTTCTTCTCGTTTGAATGTGACCTTGGGCCACCTTCAGCACATTGTTGTTGCTTTCTCGCTGTTGTTCTTGTAAGCTTTTTGCCCTTGGGCCACCTTCAATATTGTGTTGTTGTTGTGATGATTTACCTTGTTGTTGTTCCTTGTGTTGTTTGTTGTTGTTGCTATTTCTCCTTCGGCCACCTTCAGCACTTTGTTGATATTTTATATCGCTGGCATAAAATATTTAAAATATTAAATATTGGATATTTAATTTTTTGCTTCTCCTCTTTATGCTTTGTCCGGTCTGTTGGTGTGCTTAGCGATCGGTCTGTCGTGTTCCACTTTGTGTTTGGCCTTCGTTTTTGGGTGTTGTTAGTGGGTTATTTTCCGAACTAACGCAGTCGACAACTTCTGTCGCGATCTCTTGTAAAATTCTAGCATTGCTTTAGGCACTGTTGTTGTAATTTTATATTATTTTAGCTGTGGTCAGCCGGTTGCACAATTGTTTGTGTGATTTTCTCCTGTGTTATCTTGCGTTGTTGACTTCGTTGCATGTTTTTCGTCGCTTATCACAGGGTTCCACTGTCTGACTTAATTGTGGCTGTGTCTTCTGTCCTCCCAATGCAGAGTATAACACTTGTTGTTGGTAGCATTACTATGGTGGGAGGTGTCTTAGACTCACTTGCATGATGGCTGCTGCACTAAATATGATGGCGGTTGTGTGTGTGGTTTTAGCAATGAAAGTGGGAGGTGCCAAATTCTTAGGACAATTAACGTATATATTTTAGGGTTGGTTGTTTAAGCACTTGGCCCCTATTTTAAATATACACGTTTGGGGCGTTATGGCAAAACTAAATATGTAGGGGCAAATTTACGCCTAAAATTTGCTCCTCACAGAATATTAAATTAAAACAAAATAAAACCCACCCCAACTTACGATATTTAATGCATCGTAGAATAATAGTCGAGGAGCCTCACAAACGAAAAGGCCCAATACAATGCAAAAACTGCCAAGAGTATAGGCATTTCAAATCGTACTGCACCCTACGTACTGTATGGGTCGCGTGTGGCGACTTCCATCCATCAAAGGAATGCAAGCTGAACAAAAGTGAGAAGGATTCAAAAAAATGTAGCAATTATGGGGGGAATAATACTGCTAACTACAGAGGCTGCCCGATATATACACAACTAAAAACCAGTATGAACCAAACTGCTAAGGCAGTTCACACCCAAACCTACCATACCTGCTATACCTAATAACACAAACCATATTGGAAGCACTACCGAAAACATCTCTTCATTCACTAGCTATGCGAATGTACTGAAAACTTTCGTTTCTGATAAACCGAGTCACCCTATGCAACCTCAAAATTTAGAATATCCTCAAAATAGTTAATATTTAACTTGTCTCAGTGTATTACTAACTTCATGTCCTCGATGCAATCTATGATTCAAGAGCTTGTACATAACCAAACTTACTTATGAAAACTCTACTTTCACAAAAATGAATGTTCTAAAAATATGTCACTGAAATGCTAACGGTATTAACCAACACAAAATTGAATTAAAAAATTTTCTAGACAGTAACAGCAAAGACATCATGCTTATCTCAGAAACACATTTAACTGTAAAATATAACTTCAAACTAGCAGGCTATAATTTTTACTCAACAAACCACCTACAAGGAAAAGGATATGGTGGTACGGGAATTCTAATTAAGGCTCGATTAAAGCATTACTTTCTGTCCTATTCAAAAAAAAAACATCCATTCTACTTCCACCTCTTTACAGTGTTGGGGTGAGCCAATAGTAATTTCATCAGTCTATTGTCCTCCTAGGTTTCCAATTTCCACAACTGATTTTGTTTCTTTCTTTAAATCGCTCGGTAACAAATTTCTCTCTGCCGGAGACTTCAATTCTAAACATACCTACTGGGGCTCACGGCTAATCAACCCTAAAGGGAAGCAATTGTTTAGTGCGCTGATAGACTCTTGGAATGGTCTAGACTTTGTATCATCTGGAAAACCCACATACTGGCCAACTGATCAGAGAAAATTTCCCGATCTTATTGACTTTGGCATAACTAAAAATATTTAAAAGTGTTTCTTGGAAACCGAGTCCTGTTTCGACTTATCATCCGATCACTCACCGGTGATATTATATTTTAAAAAAAGACCAGAGTTCATTGAAAAAACAATAAAACTGACCTCCAAGAAAACAAACTGGCTCAAATATCGCAACTATATTAGTACCCACGTGTGCGTTAAAACAAAACTTTAGAGTGGAGAGGACATTGAATCAGCGACGCAGGCTCTTGGATCAATAATAAAAGCAGCTGCTATTAGTGCCACGCCCGCACAAAACTCAACTAAAACTAACGCGAGGCCCACTACGTCACACTATGTGGAATGCCTCGTTAGAGAAAAGAGGAGATTGAAGCGTGAATGGCAAAAATACAGATCTCCAGCACTAAGAGTAAAATTAAAGTCATTACAAAATCAGCTGAAAAACACTCTACGGGAGGAAAAGGAAGAAAACCTTAATAAGTACCTTGAAGATTTGGCTCATCTCAAAGTCACCAATTACTCACTCTGGAGAGCGACAAGAATGGTTAAAACACCAAAGGATAGTGAATCGCCTCTAAGACAAAGCGATGGAACTTGTGCAAAAACAGAAGAAGAAAAAGGCAACTTCTTTGCAGCCCATCTGAGGTCAGTATTTGAAAATAACCCGCCGCCCTGCAACAACACTAGCATACAGCATTTTTCAATTACGAAGTCAGCAGTACCAATTCATTTCAAACCAAAAGAAGTTATACGCCTATGTACAACGAGTCTAAACCCAAAAAAGGCACCTGGTTGTGACTTAATTATCAATAAAATGGTAAGTGAATTGCCGCAAATAGCTCTAATACATCTCACACACATTTTTAACGCAATACTCCGTCTGGGCTACTTCCCTACACCATGGAAAACATCAGAAATAATAATGATTCCAAAACCCGGAAAAGACCCTACTCAGGTATCTTTTTATCGGCCCATAAGTCTCCTGCCAATGCTCTCTAAAATGCTCGAACGCTTATTGCTGGAAAAATTAGCACCAAAGCTCAATTTAATCATTCCACACCAATTTGGTTTCCGCAAACATCATGGAACTATTGAGCAGGTGCACCGTATTGCCTCTGAAATAAGGCGAGCATTTGAACAGGGGATGTACTGCTCCGGAATATTCCTAGACGTTGCACAAGCCTTTGACAAAGTCTGGCATGAAGGACTCACGTATAAAATTAAAAAACTTTTGCCAAAAAGTTCGCATTAGATACTGGAGTCATATTTAACAAATCGCAAATTTAGGGTTAAATATAAAGAATTTGTAACGCCAGACTTTGAAATTATGGCTGGAATACCACAAGGTAGTGTGCTTGTACCTATGTTTTACACTCTGTACACTTCCGATCTGCCAACGCATAAAAACCTCGTTACCTCGACTTTCGCTGATGACACAGCTATCCTGAGCTCTCACCTAAATCCACGGATAGCCTCCCGGGATTTAGAGGAACACCTTAAAAAAATAGAAAGTTGGCTAGCAGATTGGCGCATCAAAGTAAATGAGCAAAAAAGTGTACATGTGACATTTACTCTTAAGCCCAGTTCTTGTCCGGCAGTCTCCTTAAATGGCATTGTAATCCCGCAAGGAACAGAGGTTAAATACTTTGGAGTGCATTTTGACCGACGGCTCACCTGGAAAAAACATATAGAAGCCAAGAAAATGCAAATGAAACTCAAGGCAAGTTCCTTGTATTGGCTTACCAACCGAAAATCAAAACTGCGTTTAGAGTATAAAGTACTTATATACAAGGCTGTAATTAAACCGATTTGGACTTATGGTATTCAGATATGGGGCACTAGTAGTGCATCAAACTTGCAAATAATTCAAAGGGCTCAATCGAAAATTCTGAGAACGATCAGCGGCGCTCCATGGTTCGTCAGAAAAGAAAATATTCACCGCGACCTTAATATAGCACCCGTTGAAGAAGAACTAGCAGTTTTAAAAAACAAAATACCAATCCAAACTCCAGTGTCATCCTAACGAAGTAGCAAGGAATCTGCTTCACAGGATGAATACATCTCGTCTTCAAAGGCCACTTTTTTAAAAATGGTGTTTCTTTATATTTATATTTATATTTTTATTTTTTTCTACATAATTTACATAATCCTTGAACTAAAATTGCTCTAAGCACTGGCGCGGAGCATCAATTTATTTATTAGTTGTAAGCTTTGTAAAATTATTGTTGGTTTCGATTGAAAAGATGCAATAAATAAATCCATGTTGCATTAAAAAAAATAAAATTTTAAGGAATTCAAATTGTCAGCCATGCTCAAGGGAATTTGAATTTCAAAAATGATTTGGTCAATTGTCACTCTCCCTCTTATAGTCATAGGGTAGAAACAGAGTAGGTCATCTGAAGAAATAGGCAGTCTGAGGTGTTGCGGCAGGTTTGCCATGATGTGAGGTAACTCTGTCTGCAGCTATTGAGGTGTGACTAGTGTCGTGCTGACCTTTCCATGGTGTATATCAGCAAAGATGTCAAACATCGCATCCTGGACGCGTTCTAGATATATGGCCTCCAAGGCATTTCGTAGCGAGAGCTCAGTTATTGTTAATGTTGCTACTCCCTCTCTGAGCTGGTTATCAATTTGGTTCAGAGCTGTATTTGTCAGATGAAGTTCAGCTTCTATCTCTTGCTGACTTCTTTTCATAATGTTGATTGTACTACCACTAACAGAAGTTTGCTTCTGCCAAAGGTCCTTGAGATGTTGATCGTTTTGTTGAATTTTTTGAGTGGTTTCTGCTAGGATAACTTGTTGTAATTCGTACATAATATTTTTCGTGCCAAGAAAGTTTGTGGCATTGTCACAGTCGATTTTCTTGCAGTGTTCTCTTCGTCCTATAAAATGCCTTAGGGCTCCAATGAAGGCCTCTGTTGTTAAATCACAGACTATTTCAATATGTACGGCCTTGGTAGCGAAGCAACAGAATACAGCTACGTATGCATTAAGCAGCCGCTTCCCGCGCAGCTTGAAGTGTGTGTAGATTGGTCCAAAGAAGTCAACGCCGGAAATTATGATCGGTCTGGCCGGATGCACTCTGTCCTTAGGAAGGTTTCCCATTATTTGTTGTAGCATTACAGGTTTCATTCTTACGCATCTCACACAGCCCTGAATTACTGACCTGGCTAACACCTTTACCTTGATTGGCCAATATCTTTGCCTGACAATGGATATTAATGTCTGCGCGCCGGAGTGAAGATTTTTATGTAGATCACTTAACAGGAGTTTGGTTAATGGATAACGGTAAGGCAAGAGCATTGGGTTTGGCGTCGTAGGTAAGGCTAGATGACTGTAACCGCCCCCCTACTCTGAGAATTCCTTTTGTGTCAACGGACGGGGAAAGAGAGCTGAATGAGCTATTGTTACTCTTGCTGCTGCATTAGCCTTACAATTGCTATTAGAGCACCTTCCTATTCATCTGCAGTGGGGCAAGTTGAATCGAACCTTTCATCCCTTTTGAATCTTTTGAAGCGTTGTATGTATGCTACAATCCTTTGCAAGCGGCGGAAAGAGTTACCATGATTGATGCTTGACAAGAGGTTCGATTTTTTGTTGATCGTTGCTACTGCAGACCCCGATACTAGTGACTCCTTGGCCTGGCGTAGTTCTAATTCGCATTTTCCTAGACCTGGTTGAAGTGGCCAGATTGTGATCGATCCATGTAAAAAACGGGGCCCGTAGAACCGGAAACTGTTATTAATCAACTTCTCTGGAGTCAGGCCTCTTGATAATAGATCCCCTGGGTTGTCTTGTGATCGGACATGGCGCCATTGTCTTGGAGATGACCATCGTAGGATTGAAGAGATTCGATTGGTGATAAATGTATGATAATGTGCTGAGTCAGCATTGATCCAGCCGAGGACTGCTGTGGAATCTGACCAATAGAACACTTCAGCATCGAGGAATGTTGCTCCTTGCTTTAGCTTCTGCATTAATTCTACCGCAAGTTTAGCAGCGCAAAGTTCTAGTCTAGGCAGCGTAATTTGTTTTGTAGGAGCTACTCTAGATTTTGCGCAAATGAATCTTACTATGATGGTATCGTGGACATCTGATGATCGTATATATGCCACTGCACCATAGGCCCGCTATGATGCATCTGCGAAGATATGTATTTGGGGATTTTTGGGTGATGCTCCACTAAATATGTATCGTGGGACACTGATTTTTTGTAGTTCCCTTAATTCAGTGCGAAAATGTAGCCACGTTGTATGAAGATTTTGTGGCAAGGATGCATCCCAGTCTACATTGAGCTTCCAGAGTGTTTGAAGAAATATTTTGGCTGTGACGGTGACTGGTGCAATGAATCCAAGAGGGTCAAAAAGCCTAGATATGTCAGACAGCGTACTGCGTTTTGTGATTTTTCTTGCTTCTGTAGTTACTATCTTGAGAGTGAATGTATCACATATAGGTTGCCAGATAAGTCCCATTGGCTTAATGCTGTCCTTTTCGGGTTGACTACAGTTTAACGCTAGCTCTTCATCACTAGGTGGAACATTTTTTAACAGATGATGGTGGTTGGCGCACCACTTCCGTAACTTAAATCCGGCCGATCCAAGCATATTTTGTAACTGTGTTTGAATGTCGACTGCTGCAGATAATGTATTGGCTCCACTCAGTACATCGTCTACGTAGAAATTAGAACTGATTGCTATTGCTGCTAAGGGAAATTTGTGAGCTTGTTGTTTGCTAGTGTCCGCAATGTTTTAATGGCCAGGTATGGAGCCACTGATGTGCCATATGTGACTGTAGCTAGCTGGCAACATTTTAACGGCTGCAACGAGTCTTCTCTCCACCAGATAAGCTGGTACTTCCGATCCTCCTTAGCACCTTTGGACACTTGGTACATGTTCTTGATAAGCAATTCTTTGAACCATGACCAGTTTTCAAACAGTTGACGCATCGTTTTAGGCCTTGAATTGTGTTCAACCGTTGACTTGGAGTCATCTTCAGGAACCTTGGGCACAGGCAGAGTGCGTGTGACTGCTTACATATGTCACACGCTTGAGCTGATGTGGTGGCACTTAAGGCGCTGTAGTTACCATGGTGCTTGCCCCTTTCGCTGTTAGGCTTGTTGCTCTTGATTCCCAGCGCTTCCAGGGTTTGGAAACGTATCCTCAAAAAGGCCAGGAATTCCTCCAGTGATGGCATTTTAGTTGGGTCCTGGATGGATTGTTCCCATAAAACGTGCGTTGACTTGCTGAGCTGCTGAACTAGGATGAATAGCAGAATTGGGCCCCATGATGAAGTGTCAAGACCCAAATTCTGAAGACCTAAAATGCACTCTCGTGTTGTATCATGCAGTAATTTGACGTTCGTAGCACTCTCGAGATTTGATGTAGTTTGCGTTAATAGCCGACACAATGCTGCGTTAACTAAATGCGTCGAGTTTTCGTACCGTTCGTTGATCACTTGCCATGCGGTCACATAGTTGTCTGCCGATGTGAGATGACGAATGAGGGCTTCTGCTTCTCCTATAAGGCTGCATTTCAGGTACCACATTTTTTGGCACTGTGGTATGGGCTGCTTGTCCACCAGTTCCATGAATAAATGTCGGAATTGTCGCCACTGGAGATAATTACCGTCAAATTTTGGTAACTCCACCTTTGGCAATTGTAATTTTGGAGATGCATTTGTTGGTGTGCTTCTATCCACAGCATTGCAGCTGCTTGATTGTTGGCCCATGTCCAAGATGAGGGCCAATTTGTTGTGAAACTGTTGTTCGCGTTGGAAGAAGTCTTCAATGTCGTACGTGATGTCTCCAGCTTCACACAGTAGTTTGTGCAGACCTTGTACTATCTGCCAATGTTGCTCTAGATTGCTTGCCTGACGCGTGTAGAAACTGCCTGGGTGTATTGGCTGGTTGCCAAGCAATTAATCAATCATCTTAAAGATGCTAGTGATGAGTTGTCCTTGTCGTTGAACATGCAACAGAACGGGTTGCGAACGGGACTGTTGTTGCATAGCCCCACCTTCCTGAGTTAGTGGTTCTAGCCGTACTAGTCCGGGTGATTGTGCTCTTGGCACTTGTGTTGTTGTCTTCGGGAGTATCTTCGATGCCTTCAGCGTATTGATAGTGCCTTGCATTTCCTCGCGAAGCTTGTAATATTTGGCACCCACCATTGCGTGTATGTCCTTCGCAAAGTATGGGTGAGAAGTGTCATCACCATAGCTTTTCCGGATCACAACGTCAGATTGCTTGAATTGTTGCCATTGATTATCAAGTTCTTGCATCCTTTTTTCCACGAATTCTAATGTCCTTCGTTCGTGAGCTGTTTTCTTATAGCTTGATATCAGTGTTTGAATGGTCAATGCTCGGTCGTCTTGTTGACGAACCAGCTCTTCCATTGACATGTTGTCGGAAGTCATGATGAATTATTGATGAGCTGTATTCAGCTGATGTCCTCAGGCATGGTAGATGTGCCGTGTCCTGTTGATCACGTCGGGGTCACCAAAAATGTTTAAGGATCTTTTTCCTTAAATGGTTGCCAGTTCGGTGCTTGTACCAAAATAGCTGATGAATTGTTATATGGTGCTTGTACCAGTATAACGTAGGTTAATCACAAATTGATTACTTAGGTTGCTATTTCGGTGCTTGTACCAACATAGCTGTTGCGATTGTTATATGGCGCATGAACCAGTATAACTTAAAAAGAACACAAATTCGTGTGGTTGATGGAGTCAATTATTAAAACTGGCTGCTTTATTTCATAAAGGAGTGAACTTATATACTAATTGATACAGATATAATTACAATAACAATTAAGGAATTTAACTAATGCTTACGTACAAAATAAAACGGAAATATCATGTTATTTAAAATTAAAGAAATTTAGAATAAATTTTCACACACATAAAAATGCTAGCTTGCAAAATTGTGCATACGTATGTGCAAATATAGCTAACTGCAATTTAGTGGGCATATTCGTTCGTGGAGGAGTGGGATCGCTACGCTCGGCATGTGGTTAAACATTTTCTTTTATTTTTTTTTGCGTTTTGGTCACCCACGGGCGCCCCCATGGTGAGGCTAATTGAAACCGTAGGGAGTTCGCTATTAAGCTTGAGTTCGGAGTTCGCTTATTAAGCATAGCTGTTCCACCGTGAATTTAGGGTGTTTTTTTGGGTCAATAGGTCTCATGAACCCTGCCCCATGGAGTTTTCCTTCTCCCCCGCCCGGCAATCAGCGACCCAAATCCAGCAGAGACATGACCGTACTGAAAGTGGGCCATTGGTCTGAAAAAGAATTGCCGCACTTCCCCGAAGGGCTGACCAATTCGTTAGTGTCTAGGCGGTCCGGCGGTCTCAATGAGCTATTAAGTGTTTTCCAAGTGCGGTGTAAAGGAGGGGGAGTACATAGTCACGCCAACATGAGTAAAAGACCCATGCTTATAGAAATGAGTAGGAGAACCGTCATTAAAAATAATTAGGTTAGAATCCCAAGAGGGGCTTCAGGCATTAACGTCACCCGTTAGGATAGTAGGTGGAGGGCAGCTTGGGATGATCGACTCAAGTTCATGGGGGATGGGGTTGTAGTTAGGGGAATATAGGTTGTGTTTCGTAAAGAACCAATGGGACTTCATGCACGCTCAGGCCTTCACGGAAACTTCATACTAGATGAAAATGAGAAGAAAAATAAACAAAATAAAATAAATAAAATGAAGTTCAAAGAAATAAAACCACACGATTTTAATTGGGAAAAATAGTTTTTAAAAAACCCAATATTTATTCGGTATCTCGCGCAACCATGCGCCAGCAAGCACCAAACCCGAACTAACTCTTTTACACAGAATACATATGTAACATTTGCACGGTGACGATCATCCCTGCGCGAAAATGACATTCATGCAGTGACCATCGTCCCTGTGCGAAATAAGTTGAGTTTATCTTCATTCCAATATTAATTTCGATTCCCATTGTGGGAAAACTAGATGTTATGGGTAGAAGTGTGTCCGGAATGTCTCTTCTGACAAGAATTCCTACCCCTTGTTAGCTGGAAAAGTTCTGAGGAATGTTATAAAAATAACTTAAGTACGGAGAAGGTGGTATAAAATTTGTGTGGAAGGGCAGATGTGTCTCTTGTAAGCATATATTCTTTTAAGAGTAGTAATAACTCGTGATAGTTGTTTAGATATCCGTTAATGTTCCATTGCAAAATTGCTAACATATTACGATAAGCTATAAATGTAGGTGATTATATATCTAGACTCCAGAGTTATAATTAACATGTACTGATTTTTCAGTAATTGATATTGTCGTGGAGAGAATTATCATTTAGAGATTTGATTGATTCAGAAAGGATTTAGGGATGTAAGAGGTTGGAAGTTTATGGATTTTATAAGTTATAGAGTACTGGAAATTTGAATTGTTACGTACATTGATTTGAGAAGCGGAACAGTTATCTGTTGTAAGAGAGTCAGTAAAATTGATAAAGTTACTGCTGGCTGAGCTTGGGAAGTGGTGGATGGGGGAGGAGAAAAAGTAATATTATTGTTAGATGCATGTTGTGTGTTAATCGTTGATATAATTTTTTCTTGTTTTCGCAAATTGTAGTTTTCGTTGTTGTTTTTGATGATCTTACTGCTGATGTTGTTTGTGTACCTGTCGCTACTGTTTACCGAAATGTTGTTGGTGCTATTGCTGTCATTATTGATGGTTGGTTGAGTAGAAGATGCAGCGTATGAGGAATAGGTAGGATATGTATTGAGTGGGTTTTGCTGTTTATAAGTTTTCAAAGCTTCTGCCACTGTACACTTATTGATGGTTTTAATTTTCATTATCTCCTTGGAATGTTGGAATTTGGTGCATATATTGGATGAAGCTGGATGCGGACCTGTGCAGTTAGCGCAATAAGTACGTGTGCACACTTCTGGGGAATGCGGGGGGAAATTACACTGAACGCATGTTGGTGAAAGTCTACAGTACTTGCTTGTATGCCAGGGTACTTGGCCAATTTTGCAACGAATCGGGTTGGGGAAATATTGCCGTATTTTTCTGCATGCTATTTCGGGCTTCTCTGGTGACGAAATAGATCAAAAGATATGAGAATAACGCCTTTTGGGATTCTTTGCCATCGATGGTTTTCTGGAATTTATTTTTCGATGTGATACCCTGGGAAGTTAATTCCTCGATTATTTCTTTTTCATCGATGTTGTTTAGGAATGGAGGATATATTGTCCCTTTGAATGTGATTAGATTATTATGGTATTTAGCGTTGATAGAGCAAATGCCATGAAGCGATTTGGCTGCAATAAATTTCTCAGCGGTTATTTTATTCTTAGCAAGTAATAGTAAGTTGTTATCTCGGAGTTCAGTCACTTTTTCTACATCTTTACTTATTAGTAGAAGGGATTTATATACACCAAAGCCTGAAAATTGCGATAATGTTTTAGTAGTATTGGTAGCTTCAATAATTAAGTATATTGGATCATTTTGTGTGATTGAAGGAAGTTTAGGAAATGTGTAGTTTGTGTTGTCTCCCCAATAGGCGTCATCCACATGTGTGTCCAATTGTACACCGTCCATTGCATGTAACTTTGGAAATTTCTCATAATCGCCATCAAAAAATTTGGTTCAATGAATCCAGTTAATAATTTAATAAACCAACATCAATAACCGTTTTGCCATCAACAAACACTTCCAAGCACAAAATACTTGTTTCAAAAGGACACATGCAATTGAATGGTTAAAAGATCTAAAATTTTTTATACAAAGCATATCGATAACGACAAAGCCAAGTTACACGCATTGCAAAATCTATACCTATCATCCTCAAAGTATACATGAACCTTAAAAGTAGAGGTGGACCGGAAACTCGGCAGCCTTTTTTTCTTGAAAGTTCCCGGAAATTTTCAACGTGGTTCAAGTGTGGACTCTGGGTAGCCGTATATAACACTATTTTGTAATTATAAAGAACCCACATCCTTAACATATGCACCTTATGTTTTGAGTCATTATCTTGGTAAAATTTTAATTGCGGTTTGTTATCAATATTGAACCCACAATGATCTGCGATGTTTACAAAATTGAATTCAAAATATACATACTCGTATATACATGTTTTACATCCATTTTATTCTTTATGAAAGCTAGTTCTCTTACTCCTTTGCGGAATATGCACCCCGATACCATGACAGAAAGTTTGCCGAATTTAAATTGATCAAAAAATTATATTTATACGAGTATATTAGATATTCAGAATTTTGTGTCTTTTTTTCATATTGACAATTTTTGCGAAATTGTCTTATTACCTTTCAAAAACACATACTAGATTATAAAATCTAATACACTATCAATTTTAATTGTATAAATTTCGATTACGTAATTTAGAATTTCGTTCTTTTTCAGACTTTTAGCAATTTTTGCAAAAATGGATACATATTTTTACCAATTTTTGAATTTTTGCTCTATTATAATAATAATTATAAATGTGAGAGTAAGTAAGTAGTAGTCAATTCAGTTCAAAATTAAGATTACTTCTCAGCGAATTTATTGACAAGAAAAGTTGCATACAGTAGTTGCAATTGTTTATGGGTGGTTATGCCACCGTAATAGTTTCCAGAAGGAGAATTACGTGACCTCAAAGAAATTTCAAAGAAAGAAGCCTGGAATGGTAAAACGGAGCGAACTGGCAGGCCAGTTCAATTTGCCAAAACAAGAGATTAGTGGCTTGGAAACATTTACTTCAGTATGTGCACTGTCGCTCATGCAGCTGGAGTCACAAACCACGTTCGTCAATTTGCGGCAGCCAGCATTCGTTGATCATGGTTTGGTTGCGCTTTCATTCACAATAAAGGTATTTCGTCTTGGTGCAATACACACGTACGAGGTGTGATCCAAAAATAACCGTTATTGTGTGATCAAAAAATAAAGTATTTATTTATTCATCAACAACTATATTGTCCCCTTTAAAGTAAATCCCCTCAGATATAATACACTTTGCCAGCGTTTTTTTTAATCCTCGAAACACTTCTGAAACGCTTTTTTTGGTATCGCCAACAGCTCCTGTTTCGATTTTTCTTTTATCTCCTCAATCGTAGCAAAACGCTTTCCTTTCATCGGTGTCTTCAGTTTTGGAAAGAGGAAAAAGTCAGCGGGGGCCAAGTCTGGTGAATACGGTGGTTGAGGCATGATAACGGTTTTGTTTTTGGCCAAAAACAGCTCCTGAGCGATGTCCATGCGACGTTGTTTTTGCTCAAAATTTAGCAATTTTGGAACAATCTTCGCTGCCGCACGTTTCATGCCTAAAACATCCGTAAAATTGCTTGGCATGAGCCGAACGATATGCCAACATCATCAGCAACCTCTCTGATAGTGATTCGACGATTATCCAAAATCATTTTCTTCACTGCGTCAATGTTTTCATCGGTTGTTGACGTGCTTTGGCGACCAGGACGAGCATCGTCATTGACATCTTCTCGGCCTTCCTTAAACCGGTTATACCAACAATTGAACTTGTGTTCTGCTCATAGTAGACTCGCCAAAGGCCAAAGTCAACATTTCAAATGTCCTTGCGCATTTAATTTCATTTTTTACACAAAACTGAATACATTTTCTTTGATCCATTTTTTCGAATAGTACAAAATCGAAGAGCACACCAAAACACGACTAACCTTTTTACCTGTCAAAAACAAACTGACAATCCAAAATGGTTGGTATTGCCAACATATATAAGAGACATGTGTACCAACATAAAAAAAAAAAAATGCGCACATCGAACATATGTAACTCACGAAAAGATGAAAATAATGGTTATTTTTTTATCACACCTCGTACTCGTATATTTGCCTAACTGGTGCCATACAACCAGAGAATGGATGAAGAAATTCACTGATCTACAATATTATTTGTAAAACCCTTGAACTGTGTGCCATCTAACATATTGTTACGATATTGCCCTCTTGACAATTTATACTGTTACGAAATTGCCCTCATGACGATTTATTTAATTCTCAATACACGGACTTGTACCATTAGATTAGCTGGTTAAATTCAAATAATTAGCTTCATTTAATTATTGCATTTTAAGCACTTAATGTTAGGCTTAAGGTTTACTTTATTACAATTTGCATTTTATTTAATAATTAATTTTTCACTTTATTACTTCTTAATCACAATTACAAATACTGCTGCTTCGATTCAAATGCGCAATGTACACATTGTTACGGTTGCTTTTCAACTGTTTCTGAACTTTGAATTGGTTTTGCTTATATACCTTTCGAATGGATCAAATAGAAAATTCTAGACTATTCCCTACACTATTAAATAAGTTTCTGGATGATTCTAGAATTTTACCTACACTTCGAAAGGTGTTCTTGAGTAAGCTTCTATTCGAATAGATCGTGTCTTCGCTTAAGTACATAGAGTGGTGCACTCATTCTCAAGCTCCAAATGGGATCCTAAAAGTATGCAATCATGTTTCACTTTATGTTTCACTGCCCTCCGCTTAATGTTGTTTGTCCCGAACAAGGATATTACTGCAACCGTTATAAGGAGATAGACTCTCCATATGAACGACTTCCATTTTGCTCCTGACATCTCTCGCCAACTGGATCCGGTATATTACATCGTTGATCCGCTTTATCACCTTGTAAGGACCTTACCAGTGCGTTTGCAGTTTTGGGGATAATCCCTCTTTCCTTTGCGGATTATGAAGTATAACTAGCTGAGATTCCTGAAATCCCTTGGAGTTTGCTCGTACATCATATCTCGCGTTCATCAGCTGTGTACGATATCTGTTGTTTCCATGAATTTCATTCAACTCTTCTCATTTTTTTAGATATACAACTGCTGCATGGTAGTACTGTAGATGACTCTTTAGTCATATCTTCCGCCACATTGTCGAGTACCTTTTAATTAGGTCGTATCTTGCTTTTCGTGTCTCGCGGTTGGCTCTCACAGTTTACAATTGCTGAGATCGCATTCCGTATCCATTCCGTATCATAAAATCCACACCTAAGATTACTGCATCCACAATATCTGCAACTATAAATTCGTGCGTCATTGTTGTGGTGCCGATAGTGATTTTCCGTGCAACTTTTCCAACTCCCGGTGTATCATCTCCAGTTGACGTACGCAAACTTATTCCTTGAAGCGGCTCGATTCCCCGAACTAGATCCCTTCTGATTGTGGAGCGTGATGCACCCGTATCCAATGTTACCACAATTGTTCTTCCGTGTATTACACTGTTGACAGTTAGGCTGTTGATTTTCCGTGCCATCTGAGAAACGAAAATTCTTGGGCCATCTGTTGTGGGAGTCCTTTCATTTGCCGCCTCGACAGTCGTTTCCGATTCCCTATTTCGGATTTTGTCATGCTTTGTCAATCTTACCGGAGGGTGTGTTGCATAAGGTTTCGGTCTCAACTGATAATCACGAGCCGTGTGCCCCACATCACCGCAGGTAAAGTATTTCCCCGTGAAACTTTGTCCGCTTTCGACTCTTACCTGACGGGCTCTGCATACTGGCTGGCATAATAGAGCTGCTGTATCTAATAACAAAGCGCAACAAAGCTGTCTCCATATATGAGGCTTTCGGATTTGTTATTGCTGAGCGCGTTATCTCCGCATCGCGAATGCCATATACGAAGGTGTCCATAATACACCTCTCAGTAATCTCTCCTGGTAAGGCAAGATGAGCCAACCGTTCCACTTCCGCCGCAAACTGTTGTAAACGTGTTCGTAGCTCTTCTTGGTACATTTGCTTCCGATGTTCACGACCATATTTGCGCTGAACGTCATTCATCAAGCTTTCAAAACAGTCTCTCTCACATTCTGAGATAGTTTGAAGTATATCAGCAGCAGCACCTTTCAACGAAACGGTTAATGCAGCCACTTTTTCGCGAACACTCCAACCATTTGTGCTAGCGGTAGTCTCAAACTGCATTCCGAAGACGCTAAATGTCGTGGTTCCATCATAGGAAGGAGGCTTCAGATTTAGTGAGGATAAAGCTGGCACAGGGAATGCACTTTTCTGTAGTAGGTGAATTTTTTGCTATATTTGTTCTGCTTTTGCTCGTTCGCAATAAATTTTTGTTCTCCAGATTTTTCGAACGATTCCTGCCGTGTCTCAATTTCATAAACCTTCCTTTATACCATCGCGGACATTTCTTTCATCTGCTGTGAGTTCTGTTCTGCTAGTTGAATAAGTCGTGTTTCACTCTGCTGTAATTGTTCTTTGACATCTTGTTTGACGGATGCAACACTCTTTTCGACTGATTGAATATTTTGTTGTAATCGCTCCTGCTTAATCACAATTACAAATACTGCTGCTTCGATGCAAATGCGCAATGTACACATTGTTACGGTTGCTTTTCAACTGTTTCTGAACTTTGAATTGGTTATGCTTATATACCTTTGGAATGGATCAAGTAGAAAAGTCTAGACTATTCCCTACACTATAAAAGAAGTTTCTGGATGATTCTCTAATTTTACCTACACTTCGAAAGGGGTTCTTGAGTAAGCTTCTATTCGAATAGATCGTGTCTTGCCTTAAGTACATAGAGTGGTGCACTTATTCTCAAACTCCAGATGGGATCCTAAAAGTATGCAATCACGTTTCACTTTTTGTTTCAATATTAAGGCAGTCGAGGACATGTGAGTGTACATTGAAAAATATTGATATTGTATCTATGAACTTAAAAGCGAAGAAAAGATATTCTCTCCCACCAAAAAAAAGTTTTGCTCAATCGCCAGAATCTTATGTGTCTGCATACGTTAGTAGTACTATTCATTTGCAATGTAAGAGTGCATTGATAGATTCAGAATTTTGGTTTGCCACAATATGTATTTTGGTATTGCTAATGCATTTCACAATTTAAATTAATAAAACTTGCGACGATTAGAATATTCAATCTAATAATGATTAGTTCTTTTGCCCCAAATAAATAAATTTACAATAGCCATTTGTAGTCCCAAATAAATAAATTTACAATAGCCATTTGTAAGAAAACACATAAAATCAATAATTAAAAAAAGACAATTTGCTTAAATTTTGTGAAATTTTATCTCTTAACATAAAATAATATTAAACAAAGCTAGTTAATTTATTATGTGTTTATTATTTATTTATATATTAACTATATCTCATATAAAAATGTCAAAACTGTACACATGTATGTTCCTCTATATACCTATAAAATTATACATAAATGGCAATATATTAAGTATAAATATATTCGTAGGTATGAACATTTTAAAATGCATTTTTCTTTGAAAATTTGGTGTTACTTATATCCCACATTTCACGAAACTATGATATTGTCAATAAATTAGCATTTATTCCAATTGTTGTATTAATTGCAATTAGTATCTGTAATTAATCAAGCACACAGGATATAAGAAAGTCACTAAATATTAAATAATCCATAGTAGCCGTAGAAAATAGGGGTTTATACCAAGCCAAATAAAAAATTGGTTGTATAGTTGAATCAAATTTTGTCCAAAAAATATATATTGCACGGATTACTTTCCACCCGGTCTTAAAATACCCACAAAACTTGTTAGTTTCTCTCTTTGGTACTCCTAAGAATCGTTTCACACGAGGCGGCTAATTTTTGTCTAATACTGATTTAATAAACCCAAAATTGCCCAAAATTCACAACAACGGCGAGATGTGTATTCCTCGTTTCACACGAGACGTCAACAGCGCGGGTTTGGATTTCACGGTGATGGTAAATAAACCCAAAACTGCACAAAACTCACAACAACGACGAAAAGTGTGCGTGCTCATACCACAAGCTTCACACGATCAGGCAATCTACTATTGCGGCTCAAAAACAAAACAAAGCAACAAAAATTGCAAATCAAATCAAAGAAATACAGCGAGGTTCGGATAGTTGCCGGCGGAAAATTTCAACAGTCCAACTATTTTGTTGTTTATTTTGGCAATTCTGCTTGAAATATTTTCGTTTCTTTTTTTAATTTCTGGGGGAAGGAGGTGACGAGACCTGTTTTAAATTTCTGGGGAAAATGATTTAGTGGCACTTGGCGACAAATTTTATATAGAGTTGAGGACAGTCAGACTGCGGTGCTCTAATTGTAAGTATTGCTTTAGTTTTGTGTGTGCTGTGGATTTTTATTATATTTACCATCACCGTGTTATCCAAAACCGCGCCTCAGCCGCCTCGAGTGAAACGAGGCTAACACATATTAGTCTTGTTTAAGATACGAGACTCAAATAAAAGCAGTCTACTTCGCCAATACAAGAACGAGTTTCTTCTTTGGGTTATGATCAATATTTGATATAAACTTTTTAAATCTTATAAAATGCTTGTATTCGACTAAATATTACAAATTCCCGAGCGTGCAATATCTGATATATTGGAATGATGTATATGTGGAATGTGTATAGTATTTAAAATCTCGAATATGATTTTTCCATTATTGAATTTCTTTGTTCGTATTATTATTTGTATAGGTTTTCTCTTTAAGCAGTTTTCTATTGCATACCTACATACATACATACATATATATATATATATATATATATATATATATATATATATATATATATATATATATATATATATATACATATATATATATATATATATATATATATATATATATATATAATATACTCTTATACATACATACATATATATAATATATCTCATGATTCAAATATTTTTACCCTTTACAGTAAATATGGCTTTTACACCAATTTTACTTATAATCACTAGTTTTGTTGCAATTGCATACTACTGGTGTAAGTACAACTACAGCTATTGGCGACGTCAAGGCGTGCCTTATATCGAACCGACTCCATTTATTGGCAACATGAAAAACGTATTTACTATGAAAACTAGCATAGGGCTAAATTTATCAGATATATATAATGATTGGCATGTTTTAAATGAACCTGTAGTAGGAATTTACATTCTTAATAATCCTGCTTTGCTAATAAGAGAACCAGAACTTATAAAATCGATTTTGATTAAGAATTTTAATAAATTTGGCAATCGGTTTTCGGCATGCGATCCACATGAAGATACTTTGGGATCAAACAATCTTTTCTTTGTAAAAAATCCGGAATGGAAGGATATTCGAACAAAAGTGTCTCCAGTATTTACAAGCGGAAAAATAAAACAGATGTATCCCCTAATGGTGGAGGTGAGAAACAATTTTTATATATTTTTTTAACACTTTTATTGTTATCTCTTAAACAACTATTAATTGTTAACTTAGGAGTTTAGAAATGAGCATTTGAAATCTATTTAATAATAATTATTGCACAGCCTTTGAACTGAATTTTATTACAATACAATTCCTAATGTTATTTTGTTTTTATTTAGATTGGATCTGAATTGGAGGAACATTTATCTGCATTTTCTAAGAACAGAAATGTATTTATTGCAGAAGTTAAAGAGATTTGTGCTCTTTTCACCACGGATTTGATCGCAACTATTGCCTTTGGAATACGTGCACATAGTTTACAGAATCCGGAAGCAGAATTCCGTAAACAAGGACGCCGGCTCTTTGATTTCACTCTGCCAAGAGCTTTTGATTTTTTTATTGCTTTTTTCATACCAAAGTTGGTTTCCCTTTTACGTGTAAAAATATTTCCTAAAGAGTTTTCCAAATTTTTGAGAAAAAATATTAATTATGTTATGTCTGAACGTGAAAGCAGCGGATCCACCCGAAATGATCTCATCGATATTTTAATATCGCTCAAAAACGAGGCCGCTTCAATGGATGATCGTAATTACTTCGCCAAAGACAATGACTTTTTGGTTGCGCAAGCCGGAGTATTTTTGGCAGCAGGATTTGAAACTTCTTCATCGACTATGGCTTTTGCATTATATGAATTGGCAAAACGCCCAGACTTGCAAAACCGCCTACGAGACGAGATTTGTGAGGCTCTCTTCGCTGAAAATGGTATTCTATCATATGATAAAATTAATTCATTGGAGTACTTGGGCATGGTGTTGGACGAAGTCCTGCGTCTATACCCAGTATTGCCATTTTTAGATCGTGAATATTTACAAGTGCAGGGTGATCCACAATTTACACTTAAGCCATACCATGATTTTTCTTTGCCTAATGGCATGCCTGTATATATACCGATATTTGGGATACAGCGTGATCCAAAGGTAGGTTCTCATTTAAAATACTTCCATATATATAAATAATGTAAATACATGTATATTGTATCGGATTTAGTATTGGACATGCCCCAACTCGTTTAATCCGGAACATTTCTCGAAGGAAAATAAAAAAATGCATCATTCAATGACATATTTACCTTTCGGTACTGGCCCACACAACTGTATTGGGAGCCGCATCGGTCTACTTCAGGCCAAACTAGGATTGGTTCACTTCTTTAAAAACCATTATGTCTCTCCGTGCAACAAAACTATCATGGAAATGAATTTCGACCCAAAAGCAATGATTCTTCAGTGCAAAGGTGGTATATATTTGGAAATTGTTAACGATTGTTTGTTTAATAAAAAAAAACAACTGTAAATTCTGTGTTCAATAAAAAAAAGTCATATTAAATCAGAAAATTACTTCTGCATTAAATATGAGTTCTTACTTTTAAAAAATATTATGATATGGTTATATTAGAATACCAAATTTAATTATTTTTATATAACCCCGATACCAGTTATGCATATATATAAAAACAAGTTTTAACAACTGGAAATGTCGATATTAACATATTAGTATTGAATAGTAAATTTTTATATTCGCTAAAATATATCGGGCTGGTTATAACAGTTTTCAATATACTGAAAACATAATGAATAAATCAAAGAAAATTTAAATGTTGGAAAACAAAACAGATGATAGAAACCAGAAACATTTAGCATCTTTCAACATGTGTAGTCCATTCTCAAAATTTACTCATCCGATGAATGACACTGAGTGCCCTGAATACGATTAGGGTGCTTCATATAATACATTTCATATAATAGTATTATGCACATATAATAATATTCATATAATAGTATTATGCACAAACAAGTCGTCTTACAATGAATATAACATGCACAATCGGCGCTAAGTTCGGTGCCATAAGTGAAGGTGACGAGAGTGAACACTTTCACTTCATCTTCAAGATTTTCTCTCCACAAAATGCATTCCAAAAAAGTCGCACGCAGCGGTCCAATTTGCAAATATCTCCTATCTTAGAACTATCTCTTTGGAGTCATCAAATGTTATGCGCAGATAATGTATTTGGCAGCGGGTGCGTAGAAGTATTGGTATGCATGTCCCATTGCATTGGAATTATAATTTTTATATTTTGACTAACTTTCATTTTTAATGGTACGTATCAAAGTTAGTACGGTCTTATAGTATACACAGCATTTTCACACGATTGAGTGCAATTGCACAACGAATAAGCGCACAACGGATCAGCTCAGTTAGCATGGGGTTATAGCCTACTGCTAAAGGAAACATTGTTTAATGGCAAGACTATTGTTGCTTATGTAACAATCGTTGAGTCTTTCAATACGTGGCACATTCTAATTCGCTATTGTATTCACCTATTTCTACTTTATTATTTGACATTTCTAACTGTTGTAATTTGCTCATATACTCGTATATATTATTATTATTATTAACAGGCTAAAATAACACCGCGACCTAAAAGATCTATTGTGCAGCCTCGTACCCAACTAAAACAGTCCTAGACTGTTTATAAATCTCGTAACTGCTGTGGGCTTAATTTTAACTAGGTGATTTGGAGATATGAACCCACTGCCTAGGTACTTATGTCTGCGTCTTGCCACCGCTGGGCAAGTGCATAGAATGTGTTCTGCCGTTTCCTGCTCCTCTTGACAGAGTCGACAAGAATCGTCTTCTACCACGCCTATTTTCTTCAGGTGGTAATTTAGTTTACAGTGTCCTGTTAAAAGTTCAGTGTAGAGTTTTATGTCATTTCTGCTGAGGTTTAAAGAAGCATCTACCCTGATGTGTTCAGGATCAATGAGTAGTCTCGACTGCCGCATGCCTTTTTGGGCTCTCCAGTAGTTTTACAGACTTCGTTTTTCCTGTTCGCACAACAAGTTATTTGTGAAGCTACTGTTTACCCCACAGAAGGGTTCTGGGCCTATAAAGGCAGTGTCTGCACCCTTTTTTGCTAAAGAATCTGCCATTTCGTTGCCCTCATGTCCCTCGTGTCCCGGTACCCACATTAGCGTAACAGAGTTTCTCGCTGCTAGGGTATTGAGAAGTTTACAGCATTCCCAGACCAGCTTTGATTGGAATGAGAAGTTTATTAATGATTTTAGAGCTGCCTGGCTATCTGAGAGTATGCATATTTTGGTGTTGCGTGTACCCCTGCGTAGACATTCTCTAGCACATAACTCTAAAGCGTGGACCTCCGCCTGAAAAATGGAAGCTGTTTTTCCTATTGCAATTGCTTTTTGGAAATTTGGCCCTACAATTCCAGCTCCTGCACTGCCATCTTCCATTTTGGACCCATCTGTATACCACAACTGAGAGTCCTGTTTTATTATTATTTCCTTGTTTCTCCAAGCTGAACGGTCACTGATGACCACTTTGAATTGCTTTGAGAAGTCTAATTTTCTGTCCATTTTGTCGAAAACCATGAGGCACGGAGAATTCCAGACAGTGTCCAGAATCTTTGCGTGCCCCGAAAGGTTGCCTTCTTTAAGATGGGCTAGATTAGGTAGCCTTAGGGCCGCGCTGGCCGCTATCCTTTTAACTACAAGGTGTAGAGGAGTCAGTCCAGTGATCACTCCCAAAGCTAGTGTGGGGCACGTTCTCATTGCTCCCGTCACACTCAAACAGGCTATACGGTGAATCTTGTTAAGAGTCCTCTGAGCTCCTGTTTGGTTTACTTTTGGCCACCATACCAACGACTCATAAGTAATCATTCGTACTATTATTGTTTTATATGACCACGCCATCATTTTTGGCCGTAGTCCCCATGTTTTACCGTACAACCTCTGGCAAGCATAGGTTGCTCTTAAGGCTTTACTAATTATGTATGATAAGTGGTTTTTCCAAGTTAGAGTTTTGTCCAGGATTACTCCCAGATATTTCATTTCATTGGACATTGTTAAGTTTGTGGTCCCTAAACTTAAGGTCCCCAGATTCAGTTTCCTTCTTTTGGTGAAGGGTACCACGTTTGTTTTATTCGGATTTATCGATAGGCCTTTCTCCTGACACCAGTTTTGAGTGATGTCAAGAGCCAGTTGCATGCGATCTGTTATGGTAGAGTCAAACTTGCCTCTGACCATAATTACCAAATCATCCGCAAAGCCCTGAACTTCGTATCCGAGGTCATTGAGAGTTTGTAAGAGCTCGTCGATAACCAATAACCATAGGAGTGGCGATAGGACGCCCCCCTGGGGACATCCTTTGGTTGACCTGACAATTTGCTTTGCTGTCTTTTTTCAAAGATTGTCGTTCTGTTTTTCGGCATATTGAGAACCCATGTTATGATCAGTCTTTGTATACCTTTCCTGTTCATCCCCTCCTCAATTGATCTGAAAGTAGCATTGTCAAAAGCCCCCGTAATGTCAACCGATGTACAGAGAGCTATTTCTTTACCCTCAAACGCCTTTTCAATTTTGCTTGTTAAGCTATGTATGGCTGTCTCAGTCGATTTGCCTGATTGGTAAGCGTATTGTTCAATATGAAGAGGAGAATCTTTAAGATAAGTTTCCCTGATATATTGGTCCAGAATTTTTTCCATAACTTTTAGCAGGAATGACGTCAGGCTAATGGGCCGATAGGCTTTTGGCGTGTGGTCCGCCTTTTTGCCTGCTTTCGGTATGAAAGCCACCCTAGCCTTCGTCCAAGGTTTAGGCACTATGCCTAACTCCAGGCTTTTCCTGAAAATGTTTGTTAGCACAGGTGCTAATATATCAACACCTTGCCGAAGTAGGCACGGTTGTATATTATCGACACCTGGCGATTTGAATGGTCTAAAAGTGGAGATAGCCCATTTGGTTTTATTGACGGTGAAGATTCTGCGAGCCAGTGAGAGTTCCCTCCGTGTAGGCATCAAGAAACGAGTATTCTCGATGATTTCACTATCCTCTCCGCTAGTGGCACAGCCTGGAAAGCGAGTGTCCAACAAAAGCTGTCCCGTCTCTTCCAGGCTCTCCGTAAAATTTCCGTCAGGCTTCTTTAGTGTAGAAAGTCCGTTTGAGTGATCTTTATTGAGTGATTTCTGGAGTCGGGTAGCTGCTGGGAGGGTTTCAATCTCCTCACAGTACTTTTTCCATGAGTCTCTCTAAGATCTTCTCAACTCATTATTATAGGCCGTTAAGGCACTTCTATAAGATGCCCAGTCACCATTAGAATTGGCTCTATTAAAGAGTTGACGGGCTTTTTTGCGCAAAACATTTAGCTCCCCGCTCCACCAGGGTACGTTCCTAGAACGTTTCTTCACAACTAAATTGCAGCTACTTTCAAAAGCCTCGATTATTATATTATTTAATTTGTTAACTTCAAGATCTAGTTCCTGAGAGTTACTTATTTTTTCACTAAGGCACGCAATATTTTGCTCTAAGTAAAAGTTATATATCGACCAGTTGGTCTTCCTAACATTTCTCATTTCGAAGGTGCCTCCAATCTCCCAGATCAAAGCAAATGTACCTATGGTCCGACAAGGAGACCTCATTAAGCACCCTCCAATTAGAAATGTTATTTGATATGAATGCGCTAGTTAGGGTGAGATCTAACACCTCCCCCCTTATCGCATTCATAAAGGTAGGCTCGTCACCCCTATTTACCACCACCAGATTGTTTGTCGTAATAAAATCAAGAAGTGACTCACCTCGCCCGTTCGTGTCCGTGCTTCCCCATACCGTGTGGTGCGCGTTTGCGTCGCAGCACACCACCCACTGTAGACTGCGAGTGCGACAGTACTCCGTAAGCTGCTGGAGCTCGCGCGATACCGCGTCCTCTGTGTCGCCAGGTAAGTACATGGAAGCCAGGACTACCGTTCTCCTCCCTTTAGCACTAGGCACTTCTGCCTGTACTGCCACCAGATCGCGTTGTAGAAGCTCTGAAATTGGGAGGAATTTAATATTTTTGTTGATCATGATCGCTGCCCTCGGTCGTTCAACATTATTATCATAGATCAACTTACATGTTTTTGTCTGCAGACCATTTATGCGCCCATTTGTGGCCCATGGCTCTTGAATGGCTACGAAGTCCAGACTCTGGTGTTCCACTAAGGCACTGAGCCTGTAAGAGGCTGCTATAGCCCTGTGGAGATTTATTTGGAGACAGTGAAGCTGCTTCCAAGAGTTTTACGTTCGTGATGGGGCCTGGGACATTATTTCCCAGACCGATCCTTGCGGATCTTACCACCCTTTGTGCTCCGCAAAGTTTCCGCAGCCTCCGGGTCTTTTCTCTCCCATTTCCTGAGCCTACCAGAGAGAGCAGATGGTTTTGGACGTTGGACACGTGTGTTGCCTCTCTCCGCTCTCGGTACTGGCTTTGTGAAAATGGGCCCCGTTTTCGGCTTCTGGCTACTCTGCATTGCCCGCGCTGCAACAGATGTTGTTGGTTTCTCTTCAACACCAACAGCAGATTTTGCCCTGTTCCCCTTCAGTCTAGGTCGGAGCTGGGCACTGCCAAAGCCATAGTAGACCTTGTTACCCAGTGTGTCAACCCTTTCAGACGAGATGGGGTCCAGAGCAATTGCCAGCTCGACCTGGTCACCTTTTTGTAGGCGATGGAGCACCCGCCACTCGCTGACACTAATGCCCGAATTCTGCGACTCCACTTGCCCCAAAATTTGGTCATTTTGCCAAGATACCGAGCCGGGAAAGTAGCCAACGAAGATCTTGGCCTTTGGCACTTTTGCCTCGTCCACCACCTTCAACTCAGCCCCCTCCCATGGCTTCATGGCTGGTATCAATTCTTCAGCCCAGGCTACGGTTTCGTCGTCCAGACAGTTGATCGTCAACCATCCAGGCTTGAAACTACAGCCTGCAAAGTGTGGCTTCACTGGGCCCCCACGAGTCTCGAACATCTTGTCGAGAATACACCGTTGTACCTTCCCAATTTCTTCAGTGGACCATATGCGCTCCGGGAAATTGCTAGGTATAACCCCTATCTTTTTGGAGCAGACTGTCTCCGCTAGAGTAGGCTTTGAGCAGGGGACCCCCAAGGAGGCGCCCTGCACGCCATGTCTTTCAGAGACACTCGCCACCCTCTTACTGGGACCAGGTTCGCCCCCAAGTAAGGTCTCCGCCTCCTTCATCTCACCACACACCGGCGGGTCCGCTGGGGGCACTATTGACATTTTATCAATGTTTTTGTTGCCCTCTTGCGCAAACCGCTTTGTCGGCCTGGAGTTCGATGTCGGCGTGGAGCCATCTGAACGGGATCTTTTAGGGGTCCATCGCGCAGACACGTTGGCTGGATTTGCCGCCAAGGACCGAGCTGTTTCCAGCGATATGCCCCTGGCAAGCAAAGCCTTAAAACGTTTACGTCCAGCTCCGGACAGCTTCACCCTAAGTTTTGGAATCTTCTCTGGAGCAGGTTCAAGAAGATTTCTCTCCTGTTCCGAGGAGATAGACACCCCAGCCGATTCCTGGCTAAGTGGGATGTCCATCTCCTCCGGCCTGTCGGTTAAGGGACCGGGTGCCCCCCCCAACAGGTCGTGCTCCATGCTTTCATTGTCGATGGGACCAGATGCCTCCTCGGCCAATGATGGCTGTTGGCTCATTGTAGCCACACTATGCACATTTGAAGGTGTGCAGTCCATTTTTTTTTCATATAGGCTTAAGTTTTCCATATATTTTTCTTTAATTTTCTTTTGCGTTTTGGTCACCCACGGGCGCCCCCGTGGTAAGGCTAATTAAAACCGTAGGTTCGCCGGACCTCGTACGGAGTTGGCTATTAAGCTTGACTCTACCCCGTCAAGCAAGCTCACTGGCATAGCTGTTCCACCGTGAATTTAGGGTGTTTTTTTTTTTTTTTGGGTCAATAGGTCTGGTGAACCCTGCCCCAGGGAGTTTTCTCTCTGCCCCGCCCGGCAAATCGGCGACCCAAGTCCAGAAGAGACATGACCGTACTGAAAGTGGGCCATTGGTCTGTAAAGGAATTGCCGCACTTCCCCGAAGGGCTGACCAATTGTTAGTGTCTAGGCGATCCGGCGGTCTCAGTGAGACGTTCGATATTGGCCAGTACGACTACTAACTAGCCTTAACGACTGAGCAGGAATCGTAGAAAACTACTTTCAACCTGTGCGTTGAAGGTAGTTCTTAGTTGGCGTCACCGTCTTTCATGTGCCATGTTCCAGCACACAGAAAGCCCCTACACCGCAACAAGGTGTATCCATCGTAGGAGATACTCGTATATATAAATAACCTGTAAATAGACTCTGCTTTTCCATCGCCTTTTTAACCTAACAAATAAAGCAGCGTGTATTTGATTGAACTCGCTTGTGTTTTAATTCAACCGGTTATGGCCCAGCGTGGTGCAATTAAATAAAAGTTAAAGCACATATTTGCATTTTTTAAGTTTTCTTAATTAATTAAAAAAAATATTTTGGTTCACCATGACTGAGGAATCCATCCATATTTCCCATCGACTAAGCAACAGCAACTACAGATTGTGGAAGTTCCATGCCGATGCGGTATTAAAAGGCCCGGGTTGCTAGGGATATCGAAATTCGATGATTCGGTCTCCCAAGAACAAAAGGATTTGTGGATGAAGCGTGACGGGAAAGCTATGGGAATTCTTATTTCTTCCATCGAAAAAGATCTAGCAATCCATGTGCTTTCCTGTACCAGTTCGAACGAAGTCTATGATAAGTTGAGAGTGGACATTTCAAAATGAAGTAAAGATTATGTGCCTTTATGAAGAATATTTCTCGCTACGAATACAGGAAGATGTGTTAGTTGCAGCATATGTGTCGAAGGTGGCATCCTTAGCAACAGAAATAGACACACAAGGAGAAAAGTTATCCGACAACAACAAGATGGTACGAATTATAATAAGTTTGCTACTAAGGTACCGAAACTTCAAAACCGTGTGGTACAACATAAAGGAAGGCAGAACTATAGAAAATTTAGTGGCAAAGCTACATCTCGAAGAAGATCAACTCAAAAAGACCAGCGATGCAGAGGTAACAGAATGTGCATTCAATGCAAAATCGTAAAAATTCCAGAAGTCATTCGCTGAAAGAAAGCATACATCAAAATGCAAATTTTGTAATAAAATGGGACACTGGGAGAGAGAATGTCGTGCAAAAAAAGACAAATCAAACAAACACATGAAAGCGATAAGCAGAGAGACAAAAACCGTGATGAGGTAGCGTTTATTGCGTCGACATCAGATGTTATGTCAGCTTCATTTAGTGACGTGTGGATAGTGTTGTGAGTCAGAATCAAGCTACCTGTGAGTAGTTGACTCATAGCACCAACTCCTTATAGACACTACACATTTGGTGTAGTTAGCATTTACAAGTATTACAATTAAAAAAACAAGCAAGCACATATTTTTAGGGTGCAAATACTATAAATAAATACTATTTATTTATTAATCATTATGTGAACTTTTAAGGTGCTACAGTTCTGCAATCAAGTTGACGACGGGCATTGGAATTTAGAATGCACCATCGACATTTTTATATCGAGTTGGTCAGTTAGCTTAACTATTTGACACCAGTGAACAATCACGTATCTGGAGCACCAGAAAGGTGCATACCTAGAGTGTAAGTGTTCATTGTGAATAGAATATGACTTATGATTTTAAGTAATAAAGCTCTTGGCTCTTGACTTTTATTGAAGAACAGAACAACACGGTATTTTACCTGGCAGCGTTAAGCACCTCATTAGGAATCACCAGGTCTTCGTCTACGACCGCGCCTATTACCGGGAGCAAAAGGTCGCTAGCGACGACAAGCACGGACCCCAACAATAGCGGACTCAGCTGCTACAGAGTACACGACTTCACGCAAAGAGTGGTTCGCCGATTTACAGATGTCAAATTCAGGCCGGTTTGTTTACATTGCAAATAATGTGAAACTGGTTATTAGAGGTTTCGGCACCATAACCTCGTGTTCTCACAAACGTCCAATACGTTCTCCACCTAATGCTGACCCTGTTTTCTACTTCTCAATATTAATATAATCCAATTGTTGTGAGTTGACAGATAAAAGCAAAAGCTTGTTGGCATCAGGCATTCGTGACTCCAAAAATCAATTCAGAATGATGTTTAAACAAACAAATGATTGTGCAGAAAATTCTGCAAAGCTTGATACACTGCAGCAATGGCATTTCAGACTTGGGCACATAAATGCAACAAGAATTAAAATCATGTGCGATACACATTTGGCTGATGGCATTAATGTGACGGATAAAAACGATTTCTTTTGTGAAGATTGCAAACGAGGCAAAATGCATCGGTCATTACATGGCACTGTTAAATAACGCGAAGCAAGTAAATGTGAATATTTTCATATGGATTTATGCGGCCCTATGTCTGAACCTTGGCGGAGTTCGCTATTTCATGTTGCTTAAGAATGAAATCAGAAGTACTTAAAAAACTGAAAAGTTTCATTTCTATGGTACGCAACAGGACTGGCGAATCGGTTAAAGGCATATGGTGCGACAGCGGTACGGAGTTTATAGATATGGACGTTACTGAGCTGCTGGCGAATAATGGAATTGTTCTGGAGAAGATCTCGCCGTACACCCCGAAGGGGAAATATAACCGTTCAAGAATCAGATCGCACGATGTTGGTGGCAATCGGTCTAAACAAGTTTGTGCGCCCTGAAGCAATTAGAACGGCAGTTCAATGTTTTAATCGGTCAGCATTGGCAAATCGGTCAAAAACACCATTCGAGTGCTGGTTTCGTAGAAAGTCAGATTTGAGTCACTTAAAGGTTTTTGGCACAGAATGCATGGTCTACCTGCCCAAACAACTTGGAAGAAAAAATGGGACGCTAAAGCAAAGAGGATGTTTCTAGTTGGTTATGAACCGTAAAAAAAAAATTTCGTTCGTACGATCAAGAGATAGGTGGTTGTTAGCTGCGACGTCATTTCTAACGAAAAATTAATTAGTGGGCCATTTCATGATGAAGACGACGAACATACAAATAATGGTAGCCAAAAACAACAAAATGAAACCGATTTTTCATTTTTTCGACAGACTTTGATGAAAATGGAAGCATCGACAACCGATCGATTAACAACACCTACCAATTCTGCATCTTTAGATTCAGTTTATGACACAAGGAACCACAAGCGGTATGGTATGCGGAGAGAAGTTATACCCCCTCAACGATTTGATTAGGATTACATGGGCTGTTTGGCAAGTACCCCAGAACCTGATTCATATCATGAAGCAATGAATTCGGAATATGTAGAAGATTGGATCGGCGATAAACTTCGGAGTTGGTTGAAAAACCCCATGATAAAAATATTGTGGGATGCAAATGGATGTTTCAAATTAAATCAAACCCAAATCAAAAACCAGTATTTAAAACACGATTAGTGGCCAAAGGCTATTCGCAAGAACCTGGTGTAGACTATAAGGAGACATATTCGCCAGTAGTGCGATATGATTCAGTGAGAGTTGCCATAGCGATAGCTGCATATGAAGACATTGAAATGATGCAATTTGATGTAAAAACTGCGTTTCCATATGGCAAAGTCAGTGAGGCAATTTATATGAAAATTCCAAAAGGCATCAATTTTATTCCAGGTAAGAAATTAGTTTTTCGTTTCAAAAAGGGTATTTAAGGCCTTAAACAAGCTTCTCGCAATTGGATCTCAAAATTTACTAAATTTTTACAAACATTTAAAATGAAGCAATTGAGAGCTGACCATTATGTTTTTTATGGAAATATTCAAAATAAAAAGAATATTTTGCTTCCATATGTTGATGATATCTCCAAGCAAAGCTGCTTGAAAATTATTTATTAAAAGACTATCAAACAATTTTGGTATCACTTATGGTGAAAACAAATATTATGTTAGACTTGAAATACACCTAGTTAGATTTAACAACTCTATAAAAATTAGTCAACATTCCTATGTAATGAAAATACTTAAACGATTTAATATGGATGATGCAAAAAGTATTTCAACACCAAGAGACAGTAACGTGTATCTATCGAAATCGAGTTTGGAAGACTATATAAGATATACATTCAGAGAAGCTGCAGGTTGTTTGATGTTTGATGCTACAGACCTAATATTTCGTATGCAGTTGGCGAAGTTACAAATTCACCTCAAGAGGATACTTCGCTATTTGAAAACAACCATAGACTACTTCATGGAATACAGATCATGTAATTGTCTTAAATTTGAAGGTTATACTGACGCAGATTGCGCTCGTGACATCGATACAAGTCTATCTACAATAGGCGATGTATTGTTGCTTTGTCCACAATGGAAGCCGAATACACGGCCGCGTGTGAAGGAGCTAAGGAGTTAATTTGGCTTCAACAACTTTGGACTGATGTTAGTTATATTATAGATTCCCCTACGGTTCGCAACATCGATAATCAGGGGTCATTGGAAATCCGGGATTGAATCACAGTACAGAGCACATTGATATAAGGATGCATTTCATTAGGGACCTACAAAAGACTAAAATTGTTGATGTCAACACTGAGCTGCATTCAACGCGGTGATATATTTTTAAAGCCCTTAACAAAGCAATGTTTCAAAAATAATTTACAGCTTCTAGGGAAGTTGCTATTCAAACAATGAGTGAGAGTATTAAAAGCAACATTGTTTAATGGCAACTCTATTTTTGTATATGTCACATTCGTTAAGTCTTTCAATATGTGCACATTCTAATTCGCTATGGTATTCAGCTGTTTCTACTTTATTATTTGACATTTCTAATTGTTGCAATATATATATATTGTAACGACTCAATTTCGCTGGGTCAAACTCAGCTGGTTCCAGGGTCGCTTACAGAAATTTAATCGCTGTTGTATTGCTTTTTTAAGGTTTTTTTTTATTTATTTTCATAATTACTCGTACTACTTATTTCCTATACATATATAATTATATTTTATTACTACCCTACTCTGTGTGTTCGGGGTAGTGTCCGTGGTTTGTGCTAGTCTCCAGGGATAGTCGGTCAAAACCATAAACTCCTGGCTCTGTTTGTGTTGCCTATGTGTCCCAGGGAGAGTCGGTCAAAACCATAAGCTCCTGTCTCTGTCTGAGTTGCGTATGTGTCCCAGGGAGAGTCGGTCAAACCCATAAACTCCTGGCTCTGTCTGTGTTGCCTATGTGTCCCAGGGAGAGTCGATCAAAACCATAAACTCCAGGCTCTGTCTGTGTTGCCTAGGTGTCCCAGGGAGAGTCGGTCAAAACCATAGACTCCTGGCTCTGTCTGCGTTTTATTTATTGTTAATAGTATTAATAACTTCGAAGCTTGGTGCGTCTCTAGGAGCTTGGTGCGTTGTGTACTTACTGAACGATGCTGGATCAAAGAGACTCACTGTCCGCTTCACTCCGCTTATATAGCGAAAGCTTGCCATGGGATCAGTGCTTGTTGTTATTGTGGTGCAGTTGTCCTTAGGCCACCTTCAACTTCTGCTGGTTAACCACCTTGTTGTCATACCCCTAGTTGTCCAGCAGAGTTGTTGCTTGCAGTAGTGTGGCCTGATCGCTGCTGTTATTTGTCGTGTTGTTGTTGTTGTAGAAAGATTTCTTCGTACTCTGCCTGTTTACAGCTTTGCGTTTGCGATGGGTTAGCGTGTGTGTGGTGCGTTCTTATTTTCCTCTGTGTTCCGCCTTCGGAAGCTATATTGTTGTTGTTGTTGAAATATTTGTTCGCGCTCCGCCTGCTTACTGCTCTGTGTTTACGATCGGCTCGCGTATGAGTGGTACGCTCTGGTTGTCATTCGTGCTCCGCCTTAGTGTTGTTGTTGTTAAAACATTTATTCGTACTCTGCCAGTTTACAGCTTTACGTTTGCGATCGGTTAGCGTGTGTGTGGTGCGCTCTTGTTTTCCTCTGTGTTCCGCCTTCGGTCGCTATAGTGTTGTTGTAGTTGAAATATTTGTTCGCACTCCGCCTGCTTAAGGCTCTGTGTTTACGATCGGCTAGCGTATGTGTGGTGCGCTCTCGTTTTCATCCGTGCTCCGATATATATGTTTGGCTCTTTCCTCGGTTGTAGCGCTGTCAATCAATATAATAATATAAAACCAGAATAGAATACGATTAAATTTGATTTAATAAATATAAAACGTATTACGATGCCTTAAATCAGAAAAGATGCGAGTGCAGTACTCGTGCATCCTCCGGTTGCTGCGCTGCAAAAGGAGAGAAAGAAACGAAAAAGCCGGAAACACAAAGTCCGATATTCAGCAGCCAACACAAGCTAGTTTTGCTTGCCATGAACACACTGTGCGGCAGCAAGAGCGCGTCAAAAGATGGCGCGTGGAGATAGCGCCTGCTTGCGGTGCAGTACCCGACAACTAGGTGGGTGTAGTGATGTCGCCACAGGTACTCCTCCCCCAGTGCTCGGCGCAGGAGGCGCGGAGAGTGATACCAGCTTTGTAGGTTTTGTCTCTAGCTGGGGTGCCGGTTGTCTCCCCGGTTGGTGTGTTAGGTGATCAGCTGTCATTTGTGATGGCGGCGACTACGGCGATGACGATTGAGTCTAGTCACTCACCTCGAGGTAGGCCGGCGTCAAGCAGTCCAGCTTGAAGGATTCGTGTGTGCAGATGCGCAAGTCCCTGAAGAAAAATGGATTCTGTCTCGAGTGGTTCGACGCTGTTACTGGCTTGATTGCTTTTACCAGCTTACGCAACCTCTCGACGAAAACCGGTTTGTTGCAAGAGTCATCATGGTGGGCAAAAACTTCCCCAGGCAGGCGAAGCCGGGTGCCGAAATGCATTTCGGCTGGAGTCGCTTTGAGGTCGTCCTTGTACGCAGTCCGCATACCCAACAGCACTGTTGGCAGGGCGTCCGGCCATGGTGTCTCTATGCTGCACATCAATGCCGCTTTTAGTGCGCAGTATAATCGCTCGGGTGGTAAGGCGTTGTATGGATGTGGTTCGCACCTATCATTTTAGCGAGGGCTGTGAAAAGCTCCCCCTCGAACTGACCTCCCTGGTCGGAAGTGATGGTAAATGGCGTGCCGAAAGTGCAGACCCAGCTGTAGAAAAAAACTCGTGCGAAGGTTATAGCTCGGATGTGCGGGAGTGGGACAGCCACTGGCCATCGGGAAAAGCGGTCGGTGACGGTCATTCAGTGCGACAATGCTCTCACCAGTGGTAGCTTGGTAATGTCTACATGTAAATGGCAGAACCTGTCGTCTGTAACCCCGAAACTCTGTAACTCGGCGCGATTGTGTCCATGGACGTTCGCGAGTAGGTACGGTTGGCATTCATGGTCCCAGCGAACTCGTCCTTGCACATGCTTCGCCAGAAATATTTCGCCACCAGTCATTTCGCCGTTGCTCTACCACTCGTTTGCGATGATCCGTGTACGATGCCAAACGCCGCTCGACGCAGGTTGGGTGCAAGTAGGGCCGTGTCGCCCCATCGGTAACCAGACATTAGATATCGCTGTCGTTGAAAACGAGGCGGTCTAGTTGGATACGCAGGTTCTCCAGCAGGTGAGGTAGCTCTACGTTAGAGGCTTTTTCTAGGTTGATGGTGGTGTCGTCGAGGATAGACGGCATCGAGACCTAGCAGGTTCGCGAGAGTGCATCTGCAACTACGTTGTCTCCTCCACGAATTTATTCGAATCAAGCGTTAAACTGGAGGATGTAGTCTAGATGACGGCTTTGCCTCGGCGTTGCCTTGTCTGACCATTGCTGTGTAGCGAAAACGAGCGGCTTATGGTCTTTGTGGATCGTAAAGGCGTGTCCCTCCAGAATATATATATATATATATATATATATATATATATATATATATATATATATATATATATATATATATATATATATATATACGAGGTGTGATAAAAAAATAACCGTTGTTTTCATCTTTTCGTGAGTTACGTATGTTCGATGTTCGCATTTTTTTTTTGTTATGTTGGTACATATATCTGTATATATGTTGGCAATACCAACCATTTTGGATTGTCAGTTTGTTTTTGACAGATAAAAAGGTTAGTCGTGTTTTGGTGTGCTCTTCGATTTTGTACTATTCGAAAAAATGGATCAAAGAAACTGTATTCAGTTTTGTGTAAAAACTGAAATTAAATGCGCAAGGACATTTGAAATGTTGACTGTGGCCTTTGGCGAGTCTACTCTGAGCAGAACACAAGTTCAATTGTTATATAACCGGTTTAAGGAAGGCCGAGAAGATGTCAATGACGATGCTCGTCCTGGTCGCCCGAGCACGTCACCAACCGATGAAAACATTGACGCAGTGAAGAAAATGATTTTGGATAATCGTCGAATCACTACCAGAGAGGTTGCTGATGATGTTGGCATATCGTTCGGCTCATGCCAAGCAAGTTTTACGGATGTTTTAGGAAAAATTGCTAAATTTTGAGCAAAAACAACGTCGCATGGACATCGCTCAGGAGCTGTTTTTGGCCAAAAACAAAACCGTTATCATGCCTCAACCACCGTATTCACCAGACTTGGCCCCCGCTGACTTTTTCCTCTTTCCAAAACTGAAGACACCGATGAAAGGAAAGCGTTTTGCTACGATTGAGGAGATAAAAGAAAAATCGAAAAAGGAGCTGTTGGCGATACCAAAAAAAGCGTTTCAGAAGTGTTTCGAGGATTGGAAAAAACGCTGGCATAAGTGTATTATATCTGAGGGGAATTACTTTGAATGGGACAAGATAGTTGTTGATGAATAAATAAATACTTTATTTTTTGATCACACCTCGTATGTATATATATATATATATATATATATATATATATATATATATATATATATATATATATATATTTATATATATATATATATATATATATATATATATATATATATATATATATGGCTCTTTGCTCGGTTGTAGCGTTGTCAATCAATATAATAATATAAGAACAGAATAGAATAGATTAAATTTGATTTAATAAATATTAAACGTATTACGATACCTTAAATCAGAAAAGATGCGAGTGCGGTACTCGTGCGTCCTCCGGTTGCAGCGCTGCGAAAGAAGAGAAAGAAACGAAAAAGCCGGAAACACAAAGTCCGATTTTCGGCTGCCAACACAGGCTAGTTCCGCTTGCCATGAACACACTGTGCGGCAGCGACAGCGCGTCAATAGATGGGGTGTAGAACTAGCTCCTGCTTGCGTTGCCGTACCCGACTACTAGGTGGGGGTAGTGATGTCGCCACATATATGTATACATAACCTGTAAATAGATAGGCTTTTCAATCGCCTTTTTAACCTAGCAAATAAAGCAACGTATATTCGTATATTTGATTGAATTCGCTATTTTTTTAATTCAACAACTACAGGTAGAACCAAAATAGACGAGACGTAACGATAGCGTTTGGACGAACGTCGGCACTCGTTACGTCGATTTTGACACTTAACCCAAAATGTGACGTTATCGAACGCATCGATGGATGGCTTTTTACATAAATTCCGAGCTCATCCCTCACATCGCCGATTAAATTGTAGCTAAATTCCATCATTTAAATTTAAATTTTTTAAAAACAACAATCGCGTCAGCAAAGTAGCTGTTGTGACAAGTAGCAGACGTTTGCAGTTCGGTTCTTACGGAACCGAACGTCACGGCTAAGTGTTTCGTTCAGTTTGGATCAAATACGTACGGGCATTTTGGCTATTAGCATTGATTCACATATGCTTAAACTTACTCGTTACGTCTCGTTTCGTCTATTTTGGTTAGCCCTTACGCAGCACTTTCACACGATTGAGTGCAATTGCAGAACAGGTAGCTGAACCCTTACATCCGCTCATGGTTAGCGTACAGGCGATTCGCAATAGTTTTTATATTTTACCTTACGTATATTCTCAACTTTTAATGTTAATTAAGTAAGCTTATGAAACATTTGATTGTTAAAAATATCAATACAATAAGGAATAAGTCTTGCAGTGCTGATGAGAATAAAATAATTTTTACTCCAGAATAAAATAGTTTTTATTTTTTTTATGACCACAGTACTTGTCGGCCGAGCAAAGTGTTTCTACAATTAATAGCCGAGCAAAGTGTTCTAAAAAAATTAAAAGCAAAGTGTTTTTAAAAAAAATTAAAACCAAAGAGTTATTAAATTAAAACAAAGAAGTGTTTTTTTAAAATTAATTAAATTGAAAGAAGCCTAAATTTATCAAGTCCGCTAAGGCTCAAAACCATAAGTGAAAATTTAAACAAATTCATCAAGCCCGCAAAGACTTAAAACATCAGCGACAAATAAGAAGATCATGCCAACACTTACCGTACTAGTGGGCAACACTTACCGTATTAGTAGGCCACAGCCAAACAAGATAAATACGGATAGTCCAACGAAGCCATACAATTGTACATTTTTGGAAGCTGAAACATTTCAACGCAAAGTATACAGATGTTAATAATTTATTCATAAGTCAAAACTTTTTGATGTATAGAGAAAATTAAAAATTTATAAAAGTATTTCATTTGAAAGCAAATATTAACTTAAGCTATAAAAAAGAAAATTGTTGGAAATATAAAAAGTTCAAAATTTAAAAAATCTATAAGACGGATATATAATTCTAAAAATATTTAACTGAAAAAAGGATTGTAAAAACATGGTGCAAATAGAAGAAACCTTAAGATAACTAACCGGAGTAAAAAGTGCTGAAAATCAGGCGTGGAAGACTAGGGGCAAGGGCAGATGAACCAATACATAGCAACATTCTTGAACAACTTGGACTCCTTTGTGCGCGAGTTCAGAACTTAGGATGTGGGGTAAATTCTCGCTCAATAGATAAATTCAGTTCAAAAGCACCAGGGAATGAGCAAGATCTCAAGGGCAGTAGTAAACAACCGGAGAGTGTAAAGGATTTTCCAGCATTTTCTGGCGACCCCATTCATTATATGTCATTGTTTAAGATAAGCCCATTTATGGGCTAATCCTCAATCATATCCGACGAAAGGTACAAGATCGGACGGACAAGACTCTTATCTCTTACAATATATTTTATGAAAGTGGCCTAAATTTAAAAACTGTCTATCGCTGCATTATGCAGACAAAAGAGATATTCGAAGTCTTGAATTTGAATTAGGAGGTTTATTTCAAGCAATGTTGAAAACTTTCTCTTATCATAAATAATAAAAAAAAACAAAAATTCATTCACGAGAAACTGTTAATGCATTAATCGAAGGTCACAGAAACAGAGCATTGGATGTATTCATCCGAAGACTTGGAAGAGCATTCTCTAAAATGCTTAAATTTCAGAAACCAAAACTTTCAAAACGTTAGTTTCCGCGACCACTCGTTACACTGCAAAAATTACCGTAGCATTCTATCTGAAACCAAGTGACTTACGGGAAAAAACTTACGTTTTCCATTAAGACAGGACAATAAATACATTCCATCACGGAAAATTTGTGCAAGAGAATAAAACTTCCCATAACAGATGCCTGAGCAACATTCCACCCATCCGAAGCCACCTATGAAGGAAGTCTTTGCGATTCCACGGATTAATTATATGAATAAGCAGATATACCACGTAAGCAACAATATTTAATATGGAAACAAAAAATGAATCCGAAGATTAACGCAATACAATAAGAAAAAAGTTATGTTCAACCAGAAAACGATTCGAATGAAGTAAATTTTATGACACATGCTTCTCCAGCGTACCCTTCATAGAATACTATGAAGCTAGGGGCAAAGTCTTACAATTGTTTATTGACACCGGTGCTAATAAGAACTTCGTATGCGAAAAATTAGCTCTTAATTCGAAACCCGTATCTTCTACTTATAATATTCATTCGACCGCTGGCCAAATTAAAATAACTCAAAAAGTTTCAGTTTTTTTTTTGCTTTGTTAGGCAATGACAATATAATTGATTTCTTTGTCCTCCAAGGACTAAAAAGTATCGATGGTATCAAAGGTGGTAACACCCTCAGAGAACTTGAAGCAATTATCGATAGGAACACATAAGGTATAGTAATTTAAAAAAAGGTTAAAATAGTACCTTATGTGGGAGGTAGGCGTGATCTTTCTCCAAATCGGCCAATATAGCAATCTGGTTCTGTATATTTATGCATACTATACTTTTGCAAAGTTTCATTAAGATAGCTCTAACGATGTACAATAAAAGTGGCCAAAAAAGGACCGACAAATTTAAAATTGTGCAGAATGTGATTCTCATCATATCTGTATATCTATGTCCATACCTACCTCGCCTCCTTCAACAAAACTAGAATACCTTTTTTACCTTTTTTAAAAGTAAAGAGTATAAAAAGTGAAGCGTATGGTGTCATAGAACCCGTACACTCAACAATAATTGAAGGGATACGTTGCCTACTTCTCCAGTACCAAGAACTGTCACTAAAATAATTGGTCAACATTGCCGTACACAGATACAATAACAGCATTCATTCTGTTATCAAAAGAAAACCCGTCAATATTATTTTTGGTAGGATACAACGATAAAATTATCCAAACTTAATAGATTTCCAAAAAATTGTAAGGAATTAAAGCACGAAATCGCTCGAAACTCAAATGTTGAATTACAAAGACATAACAGAACCAAAACTAAACCAAAGCCATATGAACCAGTCGCAAAAGTTTATAAATTAAATAAACAAATTAAAGCAAAGACAAAGCATATTTTCGAAGAAGAAACCATAGCAAATGGCAACATTGGTACTGTCCAAACAAACAGTGGAAAAAGAATACACAAATCTCACTTAAAAAACAAGTTTTTCCAGGTTAATGCCTTTCATGATCCACCGATTCACCTTCGACATCTATGAATACCAAAGACCCCTAATCTCAATTAAACAAGGAACAGGAAAAATCATTAAGGGCAATTACAAAATCATGCAAATCATCGGCCTGGCAAAATACGAACAAATAGCTAAAGAACTTAAATCAGTCGTTCGATTTGAAATTAACAAATTAGGGACCGCAACTAGAACACCAGTTGACAGAGATTGACGATTTCCTAGAACAATTTCGTGCTATGCCCAGGCAAATGGGTAAAAGATCACTCAATTGGAACGGCTCAGCATGGAAATGGTTGGCAGGAAATCCGGACACAATAGGCTGGGACGAAATTCTAAGGACAAAGGACATCGGAAACAATGATAAACAATACAGTATGAACAAACACCTGATTAAGACTACCAAAGGAACCCTCAACGGCCATAATAAAATTATAAACGGACTTGACACTAATAATACGGACGGTATAGTGCATACCGCTCTCCTAACTAAAGTAGAAGTGGCAAAAGTATTATCAAAAACATAATCTCTTCCATTCCAATGCAAGTGATGGAATATGTGAAGCCAGCAATGATTGTAAGAGGTTCGACCCTCCTGTATATATTATCCTTACCACAAACAGAAGATACACTTTACAATAATATACTAATTCGTTCTATATTCTAATTTACACATTTCAAAAACAGAAAAGTATGGTATTAAAGAAGAATGTGAAACGCTTCAAGAAACAGTTATATCCAAAAATAACCAAGTACAGAAACTTGAAATGAGACTACCTGCGTGCAGTTGACTCACAGGACGCACTCCTAGAAGGCTCTACACACAGTGTAATTATTGTTCTGTAATTAAGAACGGACATATTTTTTGGGTCCAAGAGTTAAAAAGAAATAATTATTAATAATAAGACAAGTGCAGAAATGGTGGTGAAAATTTCTCTAAATACAGGAAATAAATAAATAAATAGGCCAGCTATATTAGGTTTGCAAGCAACTACCATACTTACGCAACTGAGGCAACCGTTTTTACTGTAGAAATTAGTTAGAGACAATTGTATTTTTCCAAGGTGAACGTGAGCTGTCTTTCATTTAAAAGCAGGTTGACGGTTATATTTCCAAGCAACGGTCATTTAAAGAAGCAACTGAAACCGCGGAAAGTGCTACAATTGTGCAGCCGGTTTTAAGTTATAGTTCGAAGTGCATAAATTCAAATCATTCATAAAGCAATTGTCAGTGATTCTGTAACGGGTTTTTGTGCAAAAAATCGCATTGTGGCTCTCAAAAGGAGTAATGACAAGGGAGTACCAATCGTGGAATAGTTTGATAAAAAAATTAACTAACGAACAAACAACCGACAGAATCGGAATGAGATATCGGATGAGATATCTAAAGGTTCATACTGAGGAGGACACGATCTGTTGAATAGAAGTCGCCCAGGACATCGCTTCTGGACATTTTGAAAATAGCATCTACTATGACAATGAAAAAAGGAGGGAATAAATGGGTAAATATTGAATATAAGTTGTATTTGGGTACACTTAAGTAGATACTTCTGTGATCCAGAAGGCGCCTTAGCACTGGTCAAGGGACGTACAGGCGCTATTTCACGGCGAATCTCTATTGACAGCCCTCGTGCGTTAGTATGATCGTAGTACGGTCGATGTGCGAGTATAAGCCAAAAAATGAAAGATGCTTTAAGGTTATATTGAGAAATATGCACCCGTCTGTGGAGGTAGACGAAATAAAGTCTGCTCTAGAAATACAGGGTCACTTCGCTACAAATGTTTGGAATATGAAACACAACCAAACAAAAAGGGCGTTCCTAATGTTCGTTGTTGAGTTGCAACTATATAAAATATATAATAAATGTGGGATTTGATACCACGAAATAAAACAGAGCAAGTAAGATTAAGATAAATATTTAATAATGCGATTATTTAACATGTTCATGCGCACACCAATAACACACGTCTGCCCGCTTGAACATGAACTAAACGACTGCGCATGCTTATTGATTGTAGTGTGTTTGGTGCGGTTGTATCGCCGAATGGTGATGCTAGTCACTCGGTCGCGATTGAATTCAGCTGCTACCTCAGCGTCAATAATTTCGGCAATGAGCATGTCATCTTTCGTCTTCATCGGTAAACCAACCATCAATTCAAACGGTGAAGTATTTATTGATCGCTGAGTTATTTTATTTAAGTACTGTTGAACTGCGCTGACATGCTGATACCATTTCTTCGGATCGTCTATGGACAATTTTGAAAGAACTGAAATTATGGTTCTGTAGATACGTTCGACTTGCCCATTTCCTCTTGGAACCCCTGTTGTCGTTAACACTGAATCGATGTTTACGGATCTGCAATGTTCTTGAAATACGTCTGCCGTGAATGCCGTTCCTCTATCTGAAATGATACGCCTCGGATTTCCGAAAATATTTGTTACTATTTTCAATTTACCAACTGTTTCCAATGCGGCAGTAGTTTCAGTAGGAAAAATCCAAACAAACTTAGTGAACGAATCCACTCTTGTCAACAGATATTTGTAATTTCTATTTGTTGATGGCATTGGTCCTACATGATCTATATGCCATGTGTCCAACGGCGCGTCTCCTTTTGGTATCGGATGAAGAAATCCCTCTTTTTTACCAGCTTTTCTCTCGGTTAGTATGCATGGTACACAATTCTGCACAACACTGTTTATCATCGTTTTCAGATTTGTGACGTAAAACTCCTTTTTGATCACGTCTTCCATCTTTTTATGCTTGAAATGTCCCTGCTCATGCGCTTTACTGACAATTCCGTGCTGCATTGCTGCGGGTATCACAATGACGACATTTCCATTAAACTCCTTACAGAGCAACCCGTTTTGCATAACATAATAGTCATAACTTTGTTCACGCAGCACATCGATAATGGCCCGTATGTTTTCGTCGTTTGCTTGAGCGGTTTTGATTCTGCTAAGCATGCTCGCTTCTTGTATTAAATGCATTCGACTCAATGCACCTACATCTTTCATCCTGTCGCCTGCACGATGTACACCTCACAATCATATTCCTGCAGTGCTAATGCCCAACGAGAAATTTTCGGCACATCTATCTTTTTCATCGTCGCTTCAAAGGCCTTGCAGTCAGTCACAATTTTCAAACTCACTGGCGCTTCATTAATTGGTCGTGGTTTATATTCGTCTATCAGTTGCTTTACTTCTGCTTGAATTGAATTGCATCGTATGTGTGTAATGTCTGGCTGCATATTTTCTTCGTCTGAAATAAACACACATTTCGCTTGTTGAATCATTTCTACAGTCGTTACATCGGTGGTAGATTTTATTGCATCTGTCATCCACACTCCGTCGCCGGAGAAACAAACAGTTGCTTGGTTTGTTAAATTTGTGCCGATTATCACATCTACATTCATACTATCGTTTGGCATGATATGGCACTGACCGATCAACTCGCATGCGTCTGCTCTCATTGTAAAATTGAATACTCCGATTGCCTTTGTGTGTGTTAAACCGATACCACACACCACCATACCCGTTGCTGAATATGCACCGAAACCATGTGAGTGAAATACATCTTTCCGAATCGTTGAAATTTGGCTGCCGCTATCTATTAATGCTTCCATTTCTATCCCGTTAATATTCACAGCTTTGTAAGAATTTTTGCATTCCATCACATTAATGCCGCCACTTGTCTTGGCGCCATGTCTCTCGCGTTTGATTTCTGGCCGAACTCATTGCATTTGAAGCATTTAGGTCCTCGATTCTTGTCTGGACAATTGTCTGAAAAATGTGATTTGTCGCCACAGTTGTAGCAACCTCGTTGCTTGCCGAAATTTTGTCTATCTCTTTCACCTCTTTCGATTCTACTTACTGCGTTATTAAATTCGCTCCTTTCGTTCGCTCTTCTTGGTTCGGTTTTGGACTGTATCTGCTCAAATGTTTTCAGTTTCTGTTTTAGTTCTGCGTTAGACTTTGCTTCATAAAGGAACGTCTTGCTGTGTGGAGATCCAGCTATGCCATCAATGATATAAATGATAATTGCACACACCTCAAGATTTGCCTGTGCTGCTATATCCAGCATCGTATAGACATATTGTCTGTATGTTTCATTCGGCTTCTTTTTCCGATCGCACAGCATTCGATGTACAGTGGCATTATTTACCGCTGATTTAAATTCTTGTTTTAGGTCCGCTGCGAGCGCCGTATGCGATTTTGCTTTGGATTCGTGTTCCATATACAGCTTGGCTGTACCTTTAAGTAATCGCTTCGCATACATCAGCTTTTGTAGCTCGGACCATTGTAGCAAATCGGCTGTTTGTTGAAATTCATCTATCCATTCGTTTATGCTACGTCCATCGTCGCCAGAAAACTTTTGTAGCGATTCATCAATATCACGAATCGTAAACTCTGGTCGATTTCGTTGTATCGTTTGCTCCAACATTTGATTGTCCAATTCGTTCGAGGGTGCCATTTGGGGTGCAGTAGTACTAGGTGTTATTTGCATGGCACGCAGACGCTGTAATTCCTCGTTCACTCGCTGTTCAAATATTCTATCAGTTTCCTCTTTCATTCTCCTCTGCGCTTCTCGTATCACTTTTTCCTCTTCTTCTCGCATCATTCTTTGTTCTGCTTCTTTTTGAATTTCCTCGTCTTCTTCTCTCTTTCGTCGTTCTGCTGCTTGTTTGATTTTCTCGTCTTCTTCTCTCTTTCGTCGTCCTGCTTCTTATTTAATTTCCTCGTCTTCTTCTTTACGTCTTCCTGTTTCTTCCCCCTGCATCCTTTCCTTTCTTTCTTTCTCATACATTTTCACTCGCCTGGCCAATGTCGTTTTATCGCCCTTCACTGACAGACTGTATTGGCGGCATACTTCCTGTAAATCTTCCAACGATGCTGTGTTCCAATCCATATTTAATTACTTTATTGTTTATTCTTATGCACAAATCACTTTAATAATAGTTTAGACTTTTTAAATTAGGTTGAGCCCCCAAATGTGGGATTTGATACTACGAAATAAAATACAGCAAGTAAGATTAAGATAAATATGCGCACGCCAATAACACACGTCTGCCCGCTTGAACATCAACTAAACGACTGCGCATGCTTATTGATTGTAGTGTGTTTGGTGCGGTATCGCCGAATGGTGATGCCACTCGCTATCGCTCGCATTACTACATAAGTAATAAAGACATGCACGATATTAAAAGTCTGCTACATAGTCGTGTTATATGCGAGCCACCTCATCCAAAAGGAGAACTTCCTCAATGTTCCAGATGGCAACATTATGGCCACACAAAATCTGGATGCCGAAGACAGCCCAAATGCATTAAATGTGCTGGTAATCACGCCTTTGCTGATTGCGAAAAGAAAGTGAAGTCAAATGTGTGCTTTGTTCGAGAAATCACTCTGCGAACTATAAAGATGCATTATATATCGAAAGCTAAAGTCATCCACTTTTCCCGCATTAAGAAAGAAAGATTTGCCTGCACAAATAAATATCAATGCCACAACTGATCATCAACCGAAACAGGTCTTACATCGACACCAACAACAACAACCAACATACGCTTAAATGATTAAGATCATCCTTCTCAAGTCGATCCTAGCAGTAGAAATCAGCAAAGCGACCCCTTAATCAGTAAGATGCGCGAAGGGATGAAAATGCTGAAGGACATAGTGAGTCAAATTGCAGCCATGACTAGTTTACTAGTAAATCTCGTTTCCAAAATTACCCCATGACCATAAACGTCGTTCTGGGGAATGCAAATGGACTGTCACACCATTCATCTGAATTAAAACTGTTTTTACAAAAAAATAATATAGATATTCTATTAGTCTCAGAAACACAAAAGCTTCTTTAAAATACAAATTATTGCTTTTATCAATAGATGCATCCTGATGGCACAGTTCACGGAGGCTCAGCGATATTAATAAAAAAAACAATTAAACATTATGAATCCACCAACTATAGCACAAATGAAATCCAAGCCGCAATTGTCGTAGTTGAGGATCTACTCGAATCATTTTTTTTTCTCAGCTATCTAGAGTCCGCCGAAACATAATATAAAAAAGGAAGAATGCATTGATTTCTTCAAAACTCTAGGTACCAGATTCATTACAGGAGGCGACTACAACGCTAAACACATTTTGGGGATAACTACAACAAAGGGGCGTCAACTGTGTGATGCAATGATATGTATGAAGTTGAAAGCCTTTTCTACTGGTGAGCCTACGTATTGCCATCTGATCCAAAAAAAATTCCCGATCTTATAGACTTTTGTGTAGCTAAAGGCCTTTCAAATCAGCATGTTCTCTGTAAAACCAGCTTAGACTTATCTTCAGATCATTCGCCAGTCATTATTACTATAGGGTAATCGTTGCAAAATAATATTCCAAAATGTCTGCTCTACAACAAACAAACGAACTGGACTCAATTTAAAACCATTTTGTAGTCGGCATTAAATATTGAAATGTCTCTGAAGAGTGAGGAGGAAATATTTGAGGCTACCGAATATCTAACCAAATCCATTCAGGAGCCAGCGTGGCAAGGTACCCCAACTCATATACCTAATATCCGAAGGGAAACGAATTACAATGAGCATATCGCTCAAATTTAAAAGAAAAATGGCTGGCAAGAAAAACTTCGCGTCGGAATAGATTTTCTGAAGATAAACGTCGGCTTAACACTAAAAAGACTAAAAAGAGCGAATTATGATTTCTGACCATCCAGAATCATGTAAAATAATTAAAAACAAAAGTTCTTAGGTTTTGTAAATTTTAATATTTTTAATTTTAATAATTTTCCTTTTCCACACACTAAACTTTGTTTAATAATTCTAAATAAAAAAAGGAGATGAACACATACGTCCAGTTCATTTCAATGCTTTTATATCACTCCTCGTTTCGTTACTCCATTCTTTTCTCGTTATTCTATTCTTTACTTTCATTTGTATATTATGTTAAGATAGGCATAGTTGATACATGTTATGAGCTACGTATTATTATATGTTTACACATTATTATACTATGTAAATAGGTTATGTTATGTATATCATAACTTCTCCCCCCTCAAATGGCCATAGCTGGCCAAAACCTAAAACAAAAATTAAAATCAATCAAATTCGCAATTAATTTACTTTTAATAATTTCAAATCAAGAGATTCCGTTCATATGTTTCTAAGCAATTGGAAGAGTGATATATTTTCTTAAACTTTAAATCTTTGACTTTAACAACTACAATTTTGAAAGTTGCGATATTCCTTCGCTGTTTTACTTAGTGTACATATTTTAATTGTGTAAGTAAAAATGTGTTTTTCTTAACTTTAAATCTTAGATCTTAACAAGTATATTATTTTCAGGTTGCTATATTCATTAGCTCATTTTTATTTATTTTAATATTTAGTGTAACAATATGTTTTCCTTAAACCCCAAAATTTTAAATCTATATATAAATCTGCTTTTGATTTTATGAATGTTTACATACATCATGTATACAATTTCTTTCTGACTTTAATTTTTCTTTTGTGTATCTTATATCTATCTACTAGTATTTACTGTGATTTTATTATTTTTAAGAACTTTGTTTTTTACAAATCTGGGGGCAAGTTTGTTTCTACGATTATCTGCATCAAAAACAGATTCGTTTTCAACAAAATCCACAGTTTCATTACGATCTTTGTTAAGTTTAGAAATTAAACGATATTTGTGTTTTAAACTTCTTTCGCGTACAATTTTGGATAACTTAGCATAATTATCGATATGGTTCTTTAAGTAGTCTTCTGTCGTATTTGGAATACTTTTCATTTTCAAGAGATTTGCTTCGGAATAATGGCCGGTAAAAAGTTCAAATGGAGAAAGTTTAGTTACTCAGTGAATAGAATTATTGTATGTTATTAAAGCTTCGTTTACTATTTCAGAGATCGGTTTGGTCTTGTTTTGGAAATAAATTATTCTAACAATTTCAGTTAATGTTGAGTGAAACCTTTCAACTGGAAAGTTCCCGGTAGAATTCTTAATTGCGGTAAGATGATATTTTATGTCATAAAGATTCAGAAAATTCTAATCCATTATCGCAGAGAATGCATTTGGGTACACCATGATGTGCGAAAAAGTCCTTTAAACTTTGTATCAAATTTATGCCATTTCCTGATTTTAATAAATAGACACAGGCAAATTTACTGAATTTATCGACAATGGTAAGAAAGTTGTCCTTATGTGCAGCATATATATAACCTTATTTCCTTATGTGCAGCATATATATATCATGAAAAATATCTAAAGGCTTTTCAGGTGTTTTTGTTAGTTCAAATTTTATGGGGTTCGGCTTGCGTTCGTATTTATTTCCCAAACAGATTTCGCATTTGTTTATGATTTGCGTAATGAGATTTTTCATGTTAGAAAATAATAAGTTCTCTTTAAGTGCAAGTATGTTTCAGTGATTCCTCTATGATTTGATTTTATGTGATAATCTTTAATAACTTTTTCCTGATGATCTTGTTCTAAAATATTTTGTAAAAGAGTCATACAACGAATCAGTTTAACATTTCCATTAGCGAAGTATTTAGAAAAGGCATTTTGAACCAGCTTAAACGTGTTATCATCTGTCAGCATTGCTGTAACTTTTTTAGATTGAGCATGATCCTGAATGATTTCCATCAAAGTTTTCTCATTCTCAAAATTCTGTCTGGTCGTTATTCTGCGTTTGTTGTAGATTATTTTAAATTTAGCAATAGGTTTAAGACAATCGTTTTGCTCTAGAATTAATTGATTAGAAAATTCATTTAGTGGTTTGTCAGATATATGGATACCGTCATTGTGATCTTCCTCAGCTGAGTGTAGTGTGCTAACTGCGAATTCACTAATTTTTGGCAGTAAAGGTTCGTTTACATTTATTTCTATGCGAGAAAGCGCATCAACGTTAGTATTTTCCTTGCTTTTTTTATAAAAAATTTCATAGTCAAACTCTTCCAATTTCAGTCTCCAGCGAATCAATTTAGAATTAGGATATTTTAAGAAAAATAGCCAGATCAACGGTTTATGGTCAGTGATGATTTTAAATTTGCGATCAAACAAATAAGGTCGAAAATACTTTGTAGCCCAAACAACTCCCAAGAGTTCTTTCTGGATGGTGCTGTAATTTTGTTCGGATTTATTTAAGGTACGACTAGCAAAGCAAACAGGTTTATCGGACCCAATCGGACCTTGGGACAAAATTGCACCAAGAGCAACATTACTTGCATCAGTCGTTAAGTTGAATTGTTTAGAAAAGTTGGGATACTGTAAAACGGGTTCATTGCAAAGGATGTTTTTGCAAGTTTCGAAGCATTCTAAGTAAGTGGAGTCTAATTTTATTTCGTTATCTTTACGTAGACATTGCGTTAATGGCTTTGTTAGTTTTGAAAAATCTTTAAATAACTTTCTGTAAATTCCAAGAAGCCCTAAAAATGTTTGATTTGTTTAACTGTTTTTGGTATGGGAAAGTTTTTTATGGCATTAATTTTGGCTGGATTTGGCTTTACACCATCAGCGGTAACGACATGACCTAAGAAGTTGATTTTTTTATGCAAAAACTCTGATTTGTCCAATTGCACCTTCAAGTTTGCTTCCTGTAATTCTTTGAAGACGGCTGCCAGATTTTCAAGATGCTCTTGGAGAGATGTCGAATAGATAATTATGTCATCCATGTATACTAACCAACATTTTCCGATCAAATCATGCAGAATATGATCCATTACTCTCTGAAATGTGCAAGGAGCATTGTTGAGCCCAAAAGGCATTCGTACAAACTCTTAGTGACCATTTTAAATAGTAAAGGCTGTTTTAGCTATGTCGCTTTGTTTGATTTCGATTTGGTGAATCCCAGAAGCCAAGTCAATTGTACTAAAATAAATGCTTTTACCCAATTTGTCCAAAATGGGTGAAGACCACGGTGAGAAACTTGGACGAATGATTTTATCATGAAGCATTCTAACTATTTGGCGTTGCACCTCAGCTCTATGTACTTCGGGGTATCTATAAGATTTAGTATAGATAGGAAGATCGTCTGAAGTTTTTATTTCATGTTTTATGCAATTCGAAAAGGTTAACTCCTGATCTCCTTTATAAAAAATGTCATCGAATTGTCTACATAGCTTTATCAAACCTTTCTTTTCTTCGGAGTTCAAATGTTCGTGTCTTAAAAGTGATGCTATATCTTTTATCGGTTGATCTGATGAATGGTTTATGCTGTAATTGTGTACCTCAGTATATCTGTCTTGACTAAAAACTTGTGCTGTGATCGGTTGTTCTTCAGAAATAGCGAGATTATCATTTAAATTTGTTGGCTTAATAAAAATATCTCCCGATTCTATGTCAACTGGTACTTCTGCAATAATTTTACTTCGAGGTGGTACTGAATATGATTTTGATATCGAGTTAGGTTTATAACGAATGGGAATGGTAGTACTTTTAAGAATTAGCAATGAGTTTTCTAAGTCAATATGACAACCAAGCTCTTTCATCATATCCAATCCAATCAAACCATCAAAGTATTCGTGAAATTTGAACAAATAGAAAGTCAGGCTTTTATTCGTTTGGAGCTCTTGAAATGCTTTTATTTTTACCTGTTTGGAAATAAGGTGTTTATTAAAAAGTGTTTTTATTTCAACTGGAGGTGTGTTTTCAACGTATTTCTTATTTACGATATCTGGATTAACGAATGACATATTACTACCTGAGTCAATTAAAAACTTTAGATTATTGCCATTTGAATCTACGATATGAATGTACGGCAGTAGATATGTTTGGTGAATATTGAAATCTAAATAACCGATTGGTTCATCGAGGCATTCACTTGAAAATCCTCATCGTCTATGGTGCCATTGTATCCATTTAATACCGAGACATCATAGTTAAAAAAATTTTGGGTAGGTTGTTCAATATTAAATGTTTCCCGTTTTGTGATTATACTCGACGTATCCATGGGTTATATCTTACTAAACTGATTCATGTTATTTGAAATTCTATTTGATCCTGCAGCGGTATCTTTATTTTGAGATTGGCGAAATATTTGACCTGGGCTAGTTCGTAATGTAAGCAATAACAACATGCTTACATTACGAACTTGAGGTAAAATTCCAAATGCATTGTTTCGATTTTGTATGGGTTGAGGTATCATGTTCATGTTATTATTATGAGATTGATTTAAAGCGAAAGGACTACTTGTATTTTGGAACGGCTGAAAATTTTTATTTGAATTTGTGTTATAATATTGTGGAAAAGGTTTAAATGGATTATTTCCCATTTGAAAATTCTGATTCGTCCTATTTCAGTTTGACTGTCCATTGTAATTTAAACGTGGGCTATCGGTGTTTTGAAGCGGATAATTTGGCATATTAGGTGATTTGTTCGGTTCGGCATAAAAGAAAAATTTGGATAACTTTGATTGTGCACTAAACGGTTACTGAAATTGTTAGTATTATGCTGATTTGGTTGTGAGTAATTGAAAGTTTTATTTTTCGGATAAAAATAAGAATGATTGATTTTAGGTTGGGCCTCATTTCCTATATAATACATATTTTGTTCTCCTAAGCAAAAGTTTAGTGCCGAAGCCAATGAGTTAGGTCTCATTGATCTGATTGTCGCACCAAGAGGTTCTCTTAGATCTGACAAAAAGACGTTCAAACACATTTCTTGGTATAACCTTTGCTTATCAATGGTAACACTTTGGTTTTGTTCGTGAACTTGTAAATGATTCGTTATACTCGACAGAATATCAATTATTTGAGAATAAAAATATTTCACAGAATTTGAATATTGTTTTAGGGTATATAAATCGCGAATAAAGCTCGTTTCATTACGCTTATCAGCATAATGTGTTACGAGATTTATTTTTATGCTCGACCAATCCAAAATTGTTCCGTACATATTAAGCACTTGTTACGGATAGCTCTCAATATGAATTTCTTATAATAAACCGATTCTACATTGTTAATAAGTTGTAAAATTTCTTCAACATTCTCCAAAAAGTCAAAGAGTAATCTAGGATTACCGTCAAAAGTAGGCAAATATTTTATTGCATCAGGCAATTTTAAGCTCTCAAAACACTGTGCTATATTTATATTCGAATTAGCATTAGGAGTAAGACTTATGTGATTAACAGTAGGAACAGTTTGACAAAAGTTAACATTAGCATTACTGTTAGTGTGATTAACAGTAGTATTACATTCGTCTGTACCCATACTGCTATTTAAATTGAAGTTTTGCATGTTGCTTACGCTAAGTTGCTTCGTTTCACTTTTTGCCTGTTGCAGCTGAAGAGTCCAGTTGGATGCGGTGTTGTTGTTTTTGTTGTCGATGACGTCTTCACTTATGTCGTCTAATTCAATGTCTTTAGGCTTTTTCGTCGTGTACGGTTTGCCGTTGTTTGTCGATTTTGGCATTTTCCTCTACAACGAGACTGTACTTTTATTATGAAACTCCGGATCGAATGATTTACTTTTTTTATGTGTTGCTATTTCGTTGTTTTATTATTATTATTATTATTATTATTTTTTTTTATTCGTACCAAGATTAACTGTTTTATTTTTTACTTCGTATCAAAGTTTCTGAACATTCTGTATTAGAATTACGACTTATTTTATTAAAAGTTCATTTATTTATCTAATTTTTTTTGTTATATTAATCGTTTTCTCGGGCGGAGTTGTTTTCTTTTCACACGAATCAACCAATGTGCATCTGGTTTCAAAAACAACACAAGCTCCCTTTGCCGACTGCGCCAATTATGATTTCTGACCATCCAGAATCATGTAAAATAATTAAAAACGAAAGTTCTTAGGTTTTGTAAATTTTAATATTTTTAATTTTAATAATTTTCCTTTGCCACACACTAAACTTACTTTCGAAATTCTAAATAAAAAAAGGAGATGAACACATACGTCCAGTTCATTTCAATGCTTTTATATCACTCCTCGTTTCGTTACTCCATTCTTTTCTCGTTACTCTATTCTTTACTTTCATTTGTATATTATGTTAAGATAGGCATAGTTGATCCATGTTATGAGCTACGTCCATATTATTATATGTTTACACATTATTATAATATGTAAATAGGTTATGTTATGTATATCATAACTAGCGCCAATTGCAGAATTTTTTACAGAATTTGGAATCAGCTCACGTTTCTAATTACTGACTTTGGAAAGCAGTTAAAAGAGTTGACAACACAATATTGCATCATCGTCTAATTCGAAAACCGGACAACTCCTGGGCAAAAGCACACATTGAAAAGGCTGAACTATTTTCAAACAATTTGAAGAATGTATTCACTCCACATAATATTGAAGGTGACTCAGACATAGACAACGCAGTTAATAATTCGTTGGAGCAAGCCCACCAAATGGAATTATCAATTAAGAAATTTACCAAATATGAAATAGTTAATGCAATAAGTCGCTTAAATGATCGGAAATCACCTGGCTATGATCTTATAACTGTAGAAGTTCTTAAACAGCTCCCAGATCAAGCAATAATCTTTGTAACCCATATTTTGAATGCGTCACTGACAAAGTGTATTTTTTCCTGCTCAATGGAAAGTCGCCGAAGTCAAGATGATAGTCAAATCGGGGAAACCTGCTGAAGATGTGAAGTCATCAGACCAAATACTCTATAAAAAAAAAAAAATAAATAAATAAATATATATATATATATATATATATATATATATATATATATATATATATATATATATATATATATATATATATATATAAAAAATAAATAAATAAATATATATATATATATATATATATATATATATATATATATATATATATATATATATATATATATATATATATATATATATATATATATATATATATATATATATATTTATTTATTTATTTTTTTTTTTTTATAGAGTATTTGGTCTGATGACTTCACATCTTCAGCAGGTTTCCCCGATTTGACTATCATCTTGACTTCGGCGACTTTCCATTGAGCAGGAAAAAATACACTTTGTCAGTGACGCATTCAAAATATGGGTTACAAAGATTATTGCTTGATCTGGGAGCTGTTTAAGAACTTCTACAGTTATAAGATCATAGCCAGGTGATTTCCGATCATTTAAGCGACTTATTGCATTAACTATTTCATATTTGGTAAATTTCTTAATTGATAATTCCATTTGGTGGGCTTGCTCCAACGAATTATTAACTGCGTTGTCTATGTCTGAGTCACCTTCAATATTATGTGGAGTGAATACATTCTTCAAATTGTTTGAAAATAGTTCAGCCTTTTCAATGTGTGCTTTTGCCCAGGAGTTGTCCGGTTTTCGAATTAGACGATGATGCAATATTGTGTTGTCAACTCTTTTAACTGCTTTCCAAAGTCAGTAATTAGAAACGTGAGCTGATTCCAAATTCTGTAAAAAATTCTGCAATTGGCGCTAGTTATGATATACATAACATAACCTATTTACATATTATAATAATGTGTAAACATATAATAATATGGACGTAGCTCATAACATGGATCAACTATGCCTATCTTAACATAATATACAAATGAAAGTAAAGAATAGAGTAACGAGAAAAGAATGGAGTAACGAAACGAGGAGTGATATAAAAGCATTGAAATGAACTGGACGTATGTGTTCATCTCCTTTTTTTATTTAGAATTTCGAAAGTAAGTTTAGTGTGTGGCAAAGGAAAATTATTAAAATTAAAAATATTAAAATTTACAAAACCTAAGAACTTTCGTTTTTAATTATTTTACATGATTCTGGATGGTCAGAAATCATAATTGGCGCAGTCGGCAAAGGGAGCTTGTGTTGTTTTTGAAACCAGATGCATATTGGTTGATTCGTGTGAAAAGAAAACAACTCCGCCCGAGAAAACGATTAATATAACAAAAAAAATTAGATAAATAAATGAACTTTTAATAAAATAAGTCGTAATTCTAATACAGAATGTTCAGAAACTTTGATACGAAGTAAAAAATAAAACAGTTAATCTTGGTACGAATAAAAAAAAATAATAATAATAATAATAATAATAAAACAACGAAATAGCAACACATAAAAAAAGTAAATCATTCGATCCGGAGTTTCATAATAAAAGTACAGTCTCGTTGTAGAGGAAAATGCCAAAATCGACAAACAACGGCAAACCGTACACGACGAAAAAGCCTAAAGACATTGAATTAGACGACATAAGTGAAGACGTCATCGACAACAAAAACAACAACACCGCATCCAACTGGACTCTTCAGCTGCAACAGGCAAAAAGTGAAACGAAGCAACTTAGCGTAAGCAACATGCAAAACTTCAATTTAAATAGCAGTATGGGTACAGACGAATGTAATACTACTGTTAATCACACTAACAGTAATGCTAATGTTAACTTTTGTCAAACTGTTCCTACTGTTAATCACATAAGTCTTACTCCTAATGCTAATTCGAATATAAATATAGCACAGTGTTTTGAGAGCTTAAAATTGCCTGATGCAATAAAATATTTGCCTACTTTTGACGGTAATCCTAGATTACTCTTTGACTTTTTGGAGAATGTTGAAGAAATTTTACAACTTATTAACAATGTAGAATCGGTTTATTATAAGAAATTCATATTGAGAGCTATCCGTAACAAGTGCTTAATATGTACGGAACAATTTTGGATTGGTCGAGCATAAAAATAAATCTCGTAACACATTATGCTGATAAGCGTAATGAAACGAGCTTTATTCGCGATTTATATACCCTAAAACAATATTCAAATTCTGTGAAATATTTTTATTCTCAAATAATTGATATTCTGTCGAGTATAACGAATCATTTACAAGTTCACGAACAAAACCAAAGTGTTACCATTGATAAGCAAAGGTTATACCAAGAAATGTGTTTGAACGTCTTTTTGTCAGGTCTAAGAGAACCTCTTGGTGCGACAATCAGATCAATGAGACCTAACTCATTGGCTTCGGCACTAAACTTTTGCTTAGGAGAACAAAATATGTATTATATAGGAAATGAGGCCCAACCTAAAATCAATCATTCTTATTTTTATCCGAAAAATAAAACTTTCAATTACTCACAACCAAATCAGCATAATACTAACAATTTCAGTAACCGTTTAGTGCACAATCAAAGTTATCCAAATTTTTCTTTTATGCCGAACCGAACAAATCACCTAATATGCCAAATTATCCGCTTCAAAACACCGATAGCCCACGTTTAAATTACAATGGACAGTCAAACTGAAATAGGACGAATAAGAATTTTCAAATGGGAAATAATCCATTTAAACCTTTTCCACAATATTATAACACAAATTCAAATAAAAATTTTCAGCCGTTCCAAAATACAAGTAGTCCTTTCGCTTTAAATCAATCTCATAATAATAACATGAACATGATACCTCAACCCATACAAAATCGAAACAATGCATTTGGAATTTTACCTCAAGTTCGTAATGTAAGCATGTTGTTATTGCTTACATTACGAACTAGCCCAGGTCAAATATTTCGCCAATCTCAAAATAAAGATACCGCTGCAGGATCAAATAGAATTTCAAATAACATGAATCAGTTTAGTAAGGTATAACCCATGGATACGTCGAGTATAATCACAAAACGGGAAACATTTAATATTGAACAACCTACCCAAAATTTTTTTAACTATGATGTCTCGGTATTAAATGGATACAATGGCACCATAGACGATGAGGATTTTCAAGTGAATGCCTCGATGAACCAATCGGTTATTTAGATTTCAATATTCACCAAACATATCTACTGCCGTACATTCATATCGTAGATTCAAATGGCAATAATCTAAAGTTTTTAATTGACTCAGGTAGTAATATGTCATTCGTTAATCCAGATATCGTAAATAAGAAATACGTTGAAAACACACCTCCAGTTGAAATAAAAACACTTTTTAATAAACACCTTATTTCCAAACAGGTAAAAATAAAAGCATTTCAAGAGCTCCAAACGAATAAAAGCCTGACTTTCTATTTGTTCAAATTTCACGAATACTTTGATGGTTTGATTGGATTGGATATGATGAAAGAGCTTGGTTGTCATATTGACTTAGAAAACTCATTGCTAATTCTTAAAAGTACTACCATTCCCATTCGTTATAAACCTAACTCGATATCAAAATCATATTCAGTACCACCTCGAAGTAAAATTATTGCAGAAGTACCAGTTGACATAGAATCGGGAGATATTTTTATTAAGCCAACAAATTTAAATGATAATCTCGCTATTTCTGAAGAACAACCGATCACAGCACAAGTTTTTAGTCAAGACAGATATACTGAGGTACACAATTACAGCATAAACCATTCATCAGATCAACCGATAAAAGATATAGCATCACTTTTAAGACACGAACATTTGAACTCCGAAGAAAAGAAAGGTTTGATAAAGCTATGTAGACAATTCGATGACATTTTTTATAAAGGAGATCAGGAGTTAACCTTTTCGAATTGCATAAAACATGAAATAAAAACTTCAGACGATCTTCCTATCTATACTAAATCTTATAGATACCCCGAAGTACATAGAGCTGAGGTGCAACGCCAAATAGTTAGAATGCTTCATGATAAAATCATTCGTCCAAGTTTCTCACCGTGGTCTTCACCCATTTTGGACAAATTGGGTAAAAGCATTTATTTTAGTACAATTGACTTGGCTTCTGGGATTCACCAAATCGAAATCAAACAAAGCGACATAGCTAAAACAGCCTTTACTATTTAAAATGGTCACTAAGAGTTTGTACGAATGCCTTTTGGGCTCAACAATGCTCCTTGCACATTTCAGAGAGTAATGGATCATATTCTGCATGATTTGATCGGAAAATGTTGGTTAGTATACATGGATGACATAATTATCTATTCGACATCTCTCCAAGAGCATCTTGAAAATCTGGCAGCCGTCTTCAAAGAATTACAGGACGCAAACTTGAAGGTGCAATTGGACAAATCAGAGTTTTTGCATAAAAAAATCAACTTCTTAGGTCATGTCGTTACCGCTGATGGTGTAAAGCCAAATCCAGCCAAAATTAATGCCATAAAAAACTTTCCCATACCAAAAACAGTTAAACAAATCAAACATTTTTAGGGCTTCTTGGAATTTACAGAAAGTTATTTAAAGATTTTTCAAAACTAACAAAGCCATTAACGCAATGTCTACGTAAAGATAACGAAATAAAATTAGACTCCACTTACTTAGAATGCTTCGAAACTTGCAAAAACATCCTTTGCAATGAACCCGTTTTACAGTATCCCAACTTTTCTAAACAATTCAACTTAACGACTGATGCAAGTAATGTTGCTCTTGGTGCAATTTTGTCCCAAGGTCCGATTGGGTCCGATAAACCTGTTTGCTTTGCTAGTCGTACCTTAAATAAATCCGAACAAAATTACAGCACCATCCAGAAAGAACTCTTGGGAGTTGTTTGGGCTACAAAGTATTTTCGACCTTATTTGTTTGATCGCAAATTTAAAATCATCACTGACCATAAACCGTTGATCTGGCTATTTTTCTTAAAATATCCTAATTCTAAATTGATTCGCTGGAGACTGAAATTGGAAGAGTTTGACTATGAAATTTTTTATAAAAAAAGCAAGGAAAATACTAACGTTGATGCGCTTTCTCGCATAGAAATAAATGTAAACGAACCTTTACTGCCAAAAATTAGTGAATTCGCAGTTAGCACACTACACTCAGCTGAGGAAGATCACAATGACGGTATCCATATATCTGACAAACCACTAAATGAATTTTCTAATCAATTAATTCTAGAGCAAAACGATTGTCTTAAACCTATTGCTAAATTTAAAAGAATCTACAACAAACGCAGAATAACGACCAGACAGAATTTTGAGAATGAGAAAACTTTGATGGAAATCATTCAGGATCATGCTCAATCTAAAAAAGTTACAGCAATGCTGACAGATGATAACACGTTTAAGCTGGTTCAAAATGCATTTTCTAAATACTTCGCTAATGGAAATGTTAAACTGATTCGTTGTATGACTCTTTTACAAAATATTTTAGAACAAGATCATCAGGAAAAAGTTATTAAAGATTATCACATAAAATCAAATCATAGAGGAATCACTGAAACATACTTGCACTTAAAGAGAACTTATTATTTTCTAACATGAAAAATCTCATTACGCAAATCATAAACAAATGCGAAATCTGTTTGGGAAATAAATACGAACGCAAGCCGAACCCCATAAAATTTGAACTAACAAAAACACCTGAAAAGCCTTTAGATATTTTTCATGATATATATATGCTGCACATAAGGAAATAAGGTTATATATATGCTGCACATAAGGACAACTTTCTTACCATTGTCGATAAATTCAGTAAATTTGCCTGTGTCTATTTATTAAAATCAGGAAATGGCATAAATTTGATACAAAGTTTAAAGGACTTTTTCGCACATCATGGTGTACCCAAATGCATTCTCTGCGATAATGGATTAGAATTTTCTGAATCTTTATGACATAAAATATCATCTTACCGCAATTAAGAATTCTACCGGGAACTTTCCAGTTGAAAGGTTTCACTCAACATTAACTGAAATTGTTAGAATAATTTATTTCCAAAACAAGACCAAACCGATCTCTGAAATAGTAAACGAAGCTTTAATAACATACAATAATTCTATTCACTGAGTAACTAAACTTTCTCCATTTGAACTTTTTACCGGCCATTATTCCGAAGCAAATCTCTTGAAAATGAAAAGTATTCCAAATACGACAGAAGACTACTTAAAGAACCATATCGATAATTATGCTAAGTTATCCAAAATTGTACGCGAAAGAAGTTTAAAACACAAATATCGTTTAATTTCTAAACTTAACAAAGATCGTAATGAAACTGTGGATTTTGTTGAAAACGAATCTGTTTTTGATGCAGATAATCGTAGAAACAAACTTGCCCCCAGATTTGTAAAAAACAAAGTTCTTAAAAATAATAAAATCACAGTAAATACTAGTAGATAGATATAAGATACACAAAAGAAAAATTAAAGTCAGAAAGAAATTGTATACATGATGTATGTAAACATTCATAAAATCAAAAGCAGATTTATATATAGATTTAAAATTTTGGGGTTTAAGGAAAACATATTGTTACACTAAATATTAAAATAAATAAAAATGAGCTAATGAATATAGCAACCTGAAAATAATATACTTGTTAAGATCTAAGATTTAAAGTTAAGAAAAACACATTTTTACTTACACAATTAAAATATGTACACTAAGTAAAACAGCGAAGGAATATCGCAACTTTCAAAATTGTAGTTGTTAAAGTCAAAGATTTAAAGTTTAAGAAAATATATCACTCTTCCAATTGCTTAGAAACATATGAACGGAATCTCTTGATTTGAAATTATTAAAAGTAAATTAATTGCGAATTTGATTGATTTTAATTTTTGTTTTAGGTTTTGGCCAGCTATGGCCATTTGAGGGGGGAGAAGTTATGATATACATAACATAACCTATTTACATAGTATAATAATGTGTAAACATATAATAATACGTAGCTCATAACATGTATCAACTATGCCTATCTTAACATAATATACAAATGAAAGTAAAGAATAGAATAACGAGAAAAGAATGGAGTAACGAAACGAGGAGTGATATAAAAGCATTGAAATGAACTGGACGTATGTGTTCATCTCCTTTTTTTATTTAGAATTATTAAACAAAGTTTAGTGTGTGGAAAAGGAAAATTATTAAAATTAAAAATATTAAAATTTACAAAACCTAAGAACTTTTGTTTTTAATTATTTTACATGATTCTGGATGGTCAGAAATCATAATTCGCTCTTTTTAGTCTTTTTAGTGTTAAGCCGACGTTTATCTTCAGAAAATCTATTCCGACGCGAAGTTTTTCTTGCCAGCCATTTTTCTTTTAAATTTGAGCGATATGCTCATTGTAATTCGTTTCCCTTCGGATATTAGGTATATGAGTTGGGGTACCTTGCCACGCTGGCTCCTGAATGGATTTGGGTAGATATTCGGTAGCCTCAAATATTTCCTCCTCACTCTTCAGAGACATTTCAATATTTAATGCCGACTACAAAATGGTTTTAAATTGAGTCCAGTTCGTTTGTTTGTTGTAGAGCAGACATTTTGGAATATTATTTTGCAACGATTACCCTATAGTAATAATGACTGGCGAATGATCTGAAGATAAGTCTAAGCTGGTTTTACAGAGAACATGCTGATTTGAAAGGCCTTTAGCTACACAAAAGTCTATAAGATCGGGAATTTTTTTGGATCAGATGGCAATACGTAGGCTCACCAGTAGAAAAGGCTTTCAACTTCATACATATCATTGCATCACACAGTTGACGCCCCTTTGTTGTAGTTATCCCCAAAATGTGTTTAGCGTTGTAGTCGCCTCCTGTAATGAATCTGGTACCTAGAGTTTTGAAGAAATCAATGCATTCTTCCTTTTTTATATTATGTTTCGGCGGACTCTAGATAGCTGAGAAAAAAAAATGATTCGAGTAGATCCTCAACTACGACAATTGCGGCTTGGCTATTATTATTATTATTTTTTTTTTTTTTTATTCGTACCAAGATTAACTGTTTTATTTTTTACTTCGTATCAAAGTTTCTGAACATTCTGTATTAGAATTACGACTTATTTTATTAAAAGTTCATTTATTTATCTAATTTTTTTTGTTATATTAATCGTTTTCTCGGGCGGAGTTGTTTTCTTTTCACACGAATCAACCAATGTGCATCTGGTTTCAAAAACAACACAAGCTCCCTTTGCCGACTGCGCCAATTATGATTTCTGACCATCCAGAATCATGTAAAATAATTAAAAACGAAAGTTCTTAGGTTTTGTAAATTTTAATATTTTTAATTTTAATAATTTTCCTTTGCCACACACTAAACTTACTTTCGAAATTCTAAATAAAAAAAGGAGATGAACACATACGTCCAGTTCATTTCAATGCTTTTATATCACTCCTCGTTTCGTTACTCCATTCTTTTCTCGTTACTCTATTCTTTACTTTCATTTGTATATTATGTTAAGATAGGCATAGTTGATCCATGTTATGAGCTACGTCCATATTATTATATGTTTACACATTATTATAATATGTAAATAGGTTATGTTATGTATATCATAACTAGCGCCAATTGCAGAATTTTTTACAGAATTTGGAATCAGCTCACGTTTCTAATTACTGACTTTGGAAAGCAGTTAAAAAAGTTGACAACACAATATTGCATCATCGTCTAATTCGAAAACCGGACAACTCCTGGGCAAAAGCACACATTGAAAAGGCTGAACTATTTTCAAACAATTTGAAGAATGTATTCACTCCACATAATATTGAAGGTGACTCAGACATAGACAACGCAGTTAATAATTCGTTGGAGCAAGCCCACCAAATGGAATTATCAATTAAGAAATTTACCAAATATGAAATAGTTAATGCAATAAGTCGCTTAAATGATCGGAAATCACCTGGCTATGATCTTATAACTGTAGAAGTTCTTAAACAGCTCCCAGATCAAGCAATAATCTTTGTAACCCATATTTTGAATGCGTCACTGACAAAGTGTATTTTTTCCTGCTCAATGGAAAGTCGCCGAAGTCAAGATGATAGTCAAATCGGGGAAACCTGCTGAAGATGTGAAGTCATCAGACCAAATACTCTATAAAAAAAAAAAAAAAAAAAAATAAATAAATATATATATATATATATATATATATATATATATATATATATATATATATATATATATATATATATATATATATATATATATATATATATATATATATATATATATATATATATATATATATATATATATATATATATATATATATATATATATATATATATATATATATATATATATATATATATATATATATATATATATATATATATATATATATATATATATATATATATATATATATATATATATATATATATATATATATATATATATATATATATATATATATATATATATATATATATATATATATATATATATATATATATATATATATATATATATATATATATATATATATATATATATATATATATATATATATATATATATATATATATATATATATATATATATATATATATATATATATATATATATATATATATATATATATATACGAGGTGTGATAAAAAAATAACCGTTATTTTCAAATTTTGTGAGTTACGTATGTTCGATGTTCGCATTTTTTTTCTGTTATGTTGGTACACATGTCTGTTATATATGTTGGCTATACCAACCATTTTGGATTGTCAGTTTGTTTTTGACAGATAAAAAGGTTAGTCGTGTTTTGGTGTGCTCTTCGATTTTGTACTATTCGAAAAAAATGGATCAAAGAAACTGTATTCAGTTTTGTGTAAAAAATTGAAATGTTGACTGTGGCCTTTGGCGAGTCTACTTAGAGCAGAACACAAGTTCAATTGTGGTATAACCGGTTTAAGGAAGGCCGAGAAGATGTCAATGACGATGCTCGTCCTGGTCGCCCGAGCACGTCAACAACCGATGAAAACATTGACGCAGTGAAGAAAATGATTTTGGATAATCGTCGAATCACTATCAGAGAGGTTGTTGATGATGTTGGCATATCGTTCGGCTCATGCCAAGCAATTTTTACGGATGTTTTAGGCATGAAACGAAGATTGTTCCAAAATTGCTAAATTTTGAGCAAAAACAACGTCGCATGGACATCGCTCAGGAGCTGTTTTTGGCCAAAAACAAAACCGTTATCATGCCTCAACCACCGTATTCACCGGACTTGGCCCCCGCTGACTTTTTCCTCTTTCCAAAACTGAAGACACCGATGAAAGGAAAGCGTTTTGCTACGATTGAGGAGATAAAAGAAAAATCGAAACAGGAGCTGTAGGCGATACCAAAAAAGCGTTTCAGAAGTGTTTCGAGGATTGGAAAAAACGCTGGCATAAGTGTATTATATCTGAGGGGAATTACTTTGAAGGGGACAAGATAGTTGTTGATGAATAAATAAATACTTTTTGAAAAAATTGAAAATAACGGTTATTTTTTTTTATCAAACCTCGTATATATATATATATAAATATATACATATGTACATATATATATATATATATATATATATATATATATATATATATATATATATATATATATATATATATATATATATATATATATATATATATATATATATATATATATATATATATATATATATATATATATATATATATATATATAATATATATATATATATATATATATATATATATATATATATATATATATATATATATATATATATATATATATATATATATATATATATATATATATATATATATATATATATATATATATATATATATATATATATATATATATATATATATATTGTGAAGATGAAATTTGCCAACTGACAAATTTCACTCACACAAGAAAATCTGTAAAACACTAGTAGGCGAAAGAAAGCTATAAAGTCGCTTAAACGCGCAGTAGGGGCAGTAGTGAGGGGGTCTATTGCAAGAATAGAGAGCTGAAATATAGAAAACACTACACAATCGGTATTTTAAATAAATATACCGAGCGAATTTAACTCGCATGATTTTTTTATTAATAATTTATGTATACGACCCCTGAAAGCCGCTGAGTTTTTACTTCAGCTCTGAAAGTGCGTCGCAGGACGTACACAGGATAATTCAAGGACTTGTTGCAACGAAGGACTTTCAAGGACCCACGAAGAACTTCAAGGACCCTTGAGGTTTCAGGGTATATTTCTGTATACGATACCTGGTTATCCGGCGGGCTTACCCCGGCGGAAAATTGATTCGTTACAGTGGCGCCCTAGCAGGGACTAATAGAAAACAGAAGTTCAAAGCATCGGACTTTCAAACGAAATTCAACGCATAGAACTCCTAGGTAATAAATCCAAAGAGTGACAGAGAACTACGTCGATCTACGCAGTCACACATAGGAGTGCCGATTTAGCACCTGCTGACAACACTCACGCACAACCATTGTCTTCATCATCATCTAAGTGAAGCACAGGATGGTGAAAACAAGCTGGCTGTACTCGCTGCGCAAGGAGGAGCTGGTGCTTTTCTGTGTGGAATTCGATGTAGAAGCTACAGGTACCGTGGAAGAACTCCGTAAGCGAGTCTCAGAGTTCTTCACGGAGACAGAATTGACTCAAGAGCAACAAAACGGTTTAGTGAAGCTAAAATCCAGGTACGTCAGGAGTTCGTCACCCAAGCTGGCTACGCCCATAGGTACCCGCGATACGCTGAGCGTGGGCAGGCCAGGCCATATATTCACAGGTGAAATACTGGCGGCATGGGAGGCAGAGTTTCGGAGGACCTCACTGCATCGCGCTGTGTCACCAACGGCCTAGGAACAGCCACGCCATATAGCTGCACCACACGCCGTTATCATTGATCATGTAAGGAAATGGTCCATTTAGTATGATGGTGGCCGTGACCCCCTGGCGTTTCTGGAACGAGTGGAAGAGCTGTCGGAAGTGTACGGGCTCGACAAGAATCTGCTCCCGCGTACCATGCCAGAATTATTGAAAGAGCGTGCGTTGTTATGGTACAGAAACAACAACAGATCGTGGAGCAACTGGGACTCGATCAGGAAAGACTTCTTGAAATTCTTTCTACCAGCGAGGTACTTTGAAAAACTCGGTGACGAGATTCGCCAGCAAAGACAAAAGCCCCGGGAACCATTCAAACTATATGTGGTCGAAGTCCAGGACCTCATGCGACACGCTGGGTATTCAGAAGAACATAAGATAGAACGAATATTTAAGAACAGTCTGGAGGAGTACCAATGGTACGTGCGCCGAAAAGACTTTACGACGCTGGAGGAACTAGTGAGCATGGCGGAAGATTTGGAGGAAGATACGGAGTGACCATGATGTACCCAGAACACCCACGCCACAACCCAGAACACATATGCCACAACCAAGAGCACCTACACCACAACCAAGAGGACTTGTTCCACAAATCAGAATCGAGCATACCACACAAAGAGAGACTCGGACTTGGCAAGTCCTGCCAACGACCGATACCAATGCTAACACCATGATAGACGTACGCACTGCCTGTCGGCGTTGCGGACAGAATGGACACGTCGCGAGCTACTGCCGTAATGCACAGATTCTCTTCTGTTGGGACTGTGGCAAGCTGGGAACCAGAACTGTTGAGTGCTGTAAAGCCCAAACGGGAAACTGGCAAGGCTGTCGTCCGGCCTCACCAACAATAAGTGCGTTGCGCTGCGATGGGTAGCGCATCTGTGCCACTGTCTCCAGTGGCACCTACACCACCAACGCCACCATCGATACAAGAGCCACTCGAAGTTTCATCAGCGAAAGCCTTAGCCGCCAGTTACGTGCAACCACTGGTAGGGTAACATCTACACACATACGTGCACGTATGGCCGACGGACGCACCCGAGAGGTCACGGAGGTGCTTCAAGTGAACATACAGTTAGGGGGGCGAAACTGCGACCTCGAGCTACTCACAATGCCGGACGCCACAGACGACCTCCTTCTGGGAGGGACCTCATGCTGGGACCTCAGGTTGGGGGCGTGCAAAACAGCGACTTTACACAGTGCACGACCATTCAAGAAGAGGCCATCAAGGAGAAAGAGACTATCGAAGCATTTCTGAAGACCGAGCTAGATAAATTTGAAGACAAACCTGGAGTAGCCAACATTACAACACACGAAATTGTGATGCGCGATGACAGGCCAATAAAGCAATGTTATTACCCCAGGAACCCCGCACAGCAGGATGTAATCAACGCCGAAGTGCACTAACTATTGAAAAAGGGATGTATATAGCCTTCACATAGTCCACATAGTGCACCAATTGTCCTCGTGCGCAAGAAAGGTGGGACGTGGAGATTATGCATAGATTACATCCAACTGAATGCCAGATCTATACCCGATGCATATCCGTTGCCCAGAATACAGCACATACTGGACCGCTTACGGGAGGCGAAATAAATCAGCAGCCTCGATCTGAAGAATGGGTACTGGATGACCACAGCAAAGAGTATATCGCATTCACGGTGCCAGGCCGCGGACTCTTCCAATGGAAGTTATTGCCATTCGGGCTACATTCAGCACCTGCGACATTTCAACGAGCGTTAGACCAGGTAATAGGTCCCGAAATGGAGCCGCACGCTTTCGCATACCTGGATGATATCATCATCACAGGGCGCACACTATAAGAGCACCAACAGAATGTAACCGAAGTATTCCGTCGCCTGCGAAAAGCCAACCTTAAATTGAATAAGGACAAATGCGTGTTCTTCCAAAAGAAATTGAAGTATTTGGGATACGTGGTCAGTGACCAAGACATCCACACTGACCCAGATAAAATCGCGGCCATCAGAGAGCTAAAACCACCCCAAAATATACGAGAGGTGCGACACTGCCTGGGAGTAGCGTCTTGGTATCGGCGTTTTTTCCCAGACTTCGCCAAGACGGTACACCCGTTAATATTATTGCTAAAAAAGGGTAAACACTTCAAGTGGGCTGGAGAGCAGCAAGACGCGTTCGAACAGTTGAAGCAGAAATTGACAGAGGCACCAGTACTGGCGTGTCTTGATTTCACTAGGAAGTTTGTGCTTCAGATCGACGCAAGAGACTACGGATTGGGCGCGGTGCTCACCCAAGAAGTCGACGGGGTGGAGCGCGTGATAGCCTACGCCAGCCGTCACTTAAATATTGCACAGCGAAACTATTCACCCACAGAAAAAGAATGCTTAGCCATTGTATGGGGTATCAGAAAGATGCGACCTTACTTTGAGGGATACCACTTCATGGTCATTACGGATCACCTGTCACTGAAGTGGCTGAACTCCATAGAAAGCCCTGCAGGTCGTATCGCAAGATGGGCCCTTGAACTACAACAGTACACATTCGACGTGCAATACCGGAAGGGTAAATTAAACGTGTTAGCAGACGCCTTGTCTAGACAGCCAACAGAAGCCACCAGTTCACGGCGCCCTACACTCCGCAGAAAAAAGCGGTGGAACGCACCAATCGCACCATCAAGACGGCAGCAGAAGTGGGACCACTTACTTCCCGAATTGACTCCTGCCATTAATACTAGTGTATCGGAGACAACGGGATACAGTCCGGCTTATCTGGTACAGGGGCGTGAACCGCGACTACCAAAGGCGCTGTACGATGAGATAACTTTGGGTACAGGGCTAACCCCACAGACTGCTAACGAACGAGTAGATTAACTACAAGAAGCTTATCGCATCGTGAGGCAAAACTTGGAACGAGCAACACAGGATCAAAGAAGATATTATAATCTGCGACGCCGAATGAGGAAACCAGAAGTCGGACAATTGGTGTTAGCAAGACAGCACTATTTGTCCAAGGCCACCGACCACTTCGCCGCCAAGTTGGTCCCACGTTACGATGGACCGTATCGTGTAGACACCTTCACCTTCCCAGTTATTGTCCAGATGAAAAGGGAGGGAAGCAAGGAGACGAAGACAGCCCATATCAGCGAATTGAAACCCTACCACACTTTCCCACTGCGAAGTAAGGAAGGAGTGTGAAGATGAAATTTGCCAACTGACAAATTTCACTCACACAAGAAAATCTGTAAAACACTAGTAGGCGAAAGAAAGCTATAAAGTCGCTTAAACGCGCAGTAGGGGCAGTAGTGAGGGGGTCTATTGCAAGAATTGAGAGCTGAAATATAGAAAACACTACACAATCGGTATTTTAAATAAATATACCGAGCGAATTTAACTCGCATGATTTTTTAATTAATAATTTCTGTATACGACCCCTGAAAGCCGCTGAGTTTTTACTTCAGCTCTGAAAGTGCGTCGCAGGACGTACACAGGATAATTCAAGGACTTGTTGCAACGAAGGACTTTCAAGGACCCACGAAGAACTTCAAGGACCCTTGAGGTTTCAGGGTATATTTCTGTATACGATACCTGGTTATCCGGCGAGCTTACCCCGGCGGAAAATCGAGTCGTTACAATATATATATACGAGTACATATAAATTCAGTAGAATAAATTGTATGTACGAGAATACCTGTAAAACAAAGTGAATTATTCTTATTAAATGTTTAAAAAAAACAATATTTTTCAGTAAATGTACAATTTAACAGAATTGTAATAGAATATTAAAAGTACGTAAGTACTATCGAAAGCAATATTTGAAAAGATATCGAAAACGATTCGTTATCGTCCTTGAGTACGATACTTTTACGGGACTTTTAGGAATATTACAAACAATATTTGCGGGGCAAATTAAGAACGCAATACGAATCGTAATCCTTCGTAAATTTCGAAGGATTACTATCGCTTTCGGTATCATTAACAAGCTTTGGACCCACTGGGACTGCTGCATGGTTCTTTGTGTGTGTGAACTTGTCTTTGGATGTGTATTTTTCTTTCTAACACACTAAGTCGTTTTCCTTTGGTTTCCATATTTTAAAAAATATTACAAAATGCACTACTAAGTTGTTTAGACGACCAGCACTGGTAAAAAGGAATGAAAAGTGAGCAAAAAATATAAAAAAACATCTTAAAACGTAATGATATTATGAAAACAAACAAACTTAACGCAGACATTGTGGTAGCTATATTTACTTGTAGCGGCACTTACATACCGTTATCAAAAGAATGAAGGGAGGAATCTGAAATTTTTTTTTCCTTTTTCACTTAAGAAGGTAAAGAATAAATACATGAATAAAAATAAATTTGAAGTATAAATTTTTGTTGTGTTTTTATATCAAATTTGTAAGGTGAACGCAGATTTTATTATATAATATATATATACGAGTATATACTCGTATATATATATATATATATATATATATATATATATATATATATATGTATATATATATATATATATATATATATATATAAATATATATATATATATATATATATATATATATATATATATATATATATATATATACGAGTATATATATATATATATATATATATATATATATATATATATATATATATATATATATATATATATATATATATATATATATATATATATATATATATATATATATATATATATATATATATATATATATATATACGTCCATCCTTTTTAGGCGGGTGTGTCCTTGATGCTGTGTAGACGCCTCGCTAATGCATTGGGATGCTTGTCTAGTTTTGCTAAGTAAGATTCAGCAAGTCGGAAAACTTCTTTAGTTACTTACGGGATATGTAAATCTCTGTGGATGTTAACGTTTTTGATGTACCAAGGAGCATTGGTAATCATTCGAAGGATTTTCGATTGGGCTTTTTGCAGCTTTTCGACATTTGAGGGTGAGGCAGTACTCCAGAGTTGGATACCGTAGGTCCATATGGGCTTGATAATAACTTTGTAGAGTAGAGCTTTAAAGTCCAATTTGAGCTTGGACTGCCTGTTCAAAAGCCAGTTTAGCTCGTTTATTTTGAGTTTAATCTGAGGAATTTTTGCACTTATATGCTTTGCCCAAGTAAGTCTGCGATCTAAATGCATTCCTATTTAGTTTCTGTCACCTGAGGGAGCGGCTTGGTGTTAATTTGCACAGGGGGGCAAGTACACCTGCATAGAGTGAATGTGACATGAACGTATTTCGACTTCGATTCCTGAAGCATGTTGACGTGTACTTGGAAAAGTTTTGACGCCTCTTTCGTATTTGTGTGAGTACACAATATGGCTGTGTCATCGGCAAAAGTATAGGTGATAGTCTTGCCGTTTGTTGGCATATCTGCAGTGAACAACGTATAGAGCAGGGGGCCTACTACGCTGCCTTGCGGTACACCAGGGTATTCATCTGAGATGAAGCTTTTTTGTTTCACCACAAAGTGTCTACCTGAGAGATAGCCTTCGAGCAATGTGTAGATGCTAAGAGGTAACATACATTTCAGGTTGTGCAAGATTCCTTCGTGCCAGACCTTATCAAATGCCTGAGTGATGTCGAGAAAAACTGCGGAACAGTATTGCTTCTTTTCGAACGTTTCTTGCATAGTGTTTACAATGCGATGAACTTGTTCGATAGTACTGTGTTTCTCTCTAAACCCAAACTGGTGGTTTGGTATAACATTAGACTGTTTGACAATGTCTTTAATGCGCTTTATTATCAAGCTTTCAAAGAGTTTTGAAAAAATTGTGCAGACTAATTGGTCTGTAGGAAGAGACGCATGTCCTTTCCAGCTTTGGGAATCATGGTAATTTGAGAAATTTTCCATGAGTAAGGAAAGAATCCAGTGCGTATTATAGCATTTAATATATGCAAGAGATGCATTGTGGCTAGTGCTGGGAGCTCTTTTATCATTTGGCCCGTAATCAGATCACGCCCTGGAGATTTTTTGGCATTGAGTTCTTTGATAGCGTTTGTCAGCTCCTTTTTGGCAATCGAGACACCATTGACGCTAGGGATAGCATCAACCGCCGTTAGAGAACGGTCGGAACTAGCAAGACTAGGGGTGAAAGCTTGCTGCAAATGATTTGCGAATGCTATTACCTTTTCTGCATCACTTCTTGCCCAGTTGCCGTTGGGAAGGCGTATTGGTGGCGTATGACTCCATTTGAATGGGTTTGTTCGAGTTTTTGGCCGTTCGCCATAGAGAATAGCTTGAGGCTTCTGTAGGACAGAGGGTCTCTACAAACTCGTGAAACTCGGAGGTTTCCTTTTCTTTTAGAAGGTGATGCAGTTTTTTAGTACATTCATTCAGTTTCTTCTACAGAGAAGGTGATCTCTGCAATTGCCATTCTCTCCTAAGAGATCTTTTTTCGGAGAGGAGCTTCAGTATGTCTTGGGGAGTACACTCTTGTCGGGTTTGAGCTTTAGAACGTGGTGTAGCAATTTTTACTATTTGGGATAGCAATTGAGTGAAATTGAAAATAGCGGAGTTTATTTCCTGCTCAGACTTTAGGGAGGTCTTTATTTCAAGATGTGAATTTATGAACATCTTATATTTAAGCCAGTCTGTATTCTTGTAGTCGAAACTACCACTCAGGTTTTTCTGATAGGAGTTTTCAGAAAAGATAGTTATTATTGTGGGAGTGTGATCAGAGGACAGCTCCAGAGAGGAATGCACAAGAGAGTGTACATTATTTATACCTCTAGTGATGGCGAAGTCAATAAGATCTGGAATCTTCTGTTTGTCGGATGGCAAGTATGTAGGCTTACCATTGGACAATACATTAAGACCAAGAGCATTTATCGCAGAGAAGAGTTTTCAGCATTTGGGAGTTACTAAACGTGAGCCAAAATGAGTATGTTTTGCATTAAAGTCTCCAGCAGCAATGAAATTAGCATCGAGAGTACTAAAGAATTGTTTGTATTCTCATCTATATTAAACCTGGGTGGGCAATAGATGGATGATACTGTCAAGCCTTTGACATATTCTTCGAGCTGAATAGTCGTCGCTTGTAGATAATCGGTACAGTATCCTTGCATTGGGAAATGCTTTATTCTATTCTTGATCAGAATGGCTGTACCACCACGTGCTTTGCCACCGGGGTGTTTGGTGTCATAAACTTCCCGCTATCTGGAAACAGTTTTTCTGAGTAAGGTGAGTTTCAGAAATTAGCATCAAATATATTGAGTTATCGTTGAGAAATAGTTTGAGCTCATTTTTGTGCTGACTTATGCCATTTGCATTCCAATGACAGATTTTCAGTGCGTTCATGGTTTTGTTAATAGGGATTGCAAAAGCATGTTCTGATTACGTGTCATGTCTTGCGTCATACTTTGCATTCAGCTCATAAATTGCGTCATATTTGCGATGAACTCTTGTAAAGACTTTTCAAGAGTACTCTCATCAGTTTTAGGGTTTACTGGTGGGGTACCTTTGAGAATATTTGCGTAAGAAATAGTTGAAGGTTGTGCTTCACTGGCAGAGATTTCACGCAAAACTGTTATGGGAGGAACAGTTTTAACTTGTTTGGTGTGATTCGCCTTTTCTCAGGTTCGAGTCGACTGGCTGTAGCTCAACGCGAAAGAGCGGCAGTGGAATCTTATCGTTATTGCGTATGTTACACACAGAGTTTGCGGTAAAACCCTCTTGGGATAGGGCTTCTCTTATTTCGTTGACATCTACGTCAGCTTCGATTCCTCTAAGGACAACAACAATGCCTTTCCTACTTTTAAGCAGGTAGGTGTAATAATATTTTTTCTCTGTGGCAAAGAGATTGACGACTTTGCGATAGCGTGATTCGATATATAATTGAATTTTGGTTTCATGTATTTTGCCTTTTAGTATTGGGACAACATGCAAGTTTTTAGCACCAATTAGAGTAGTTAGAGTTTTTACGAGAGCGTTAGAGTTGCGCTCCCTTAAATAAATTGGAGGGGGCTTTACCTCTTTTAGCACTTTCTGGGTAGAATTGTCTTCGGCATTTGCAAGAGGTGCAAACCTGTTAGAAGCGAGTGGATTCTTTTCAGGAGCAGAATCATTATATTTAATTTGCTTTGCCGATTTTTGAGACAATTTTTGAGGACTCAACTTGCGCTTAACCAGAATATAGCGGTCCATACCAGTCTGTATTGCCAAACCTTTTCCTTGGATGGCTGTAGCATGCATGTTTTTTTCTTTGCCAGTAGCGCTATGTGTATTGTTGAGAGGTTCTAATGGTGAGGGAGAGTTGCTTTGCATACTCCGCGGCAAAGTGTTAACCGACCCAGAGCCAACAATAAGCGTACTTACGTTTTTGCAGCAGTCGTTACTTATTGTAACGTGCTCAAGCTGAGAGCCAGCGTTAGCAGAGCCAGAGAGGGAGAGCTGTTTATGGGAGCAGTCAGACACTGAAAATCTGCGCTGCCTACCGCTGCTGTCGAATTGCGCTATAAGTGTATTAATTTAACTTGGCGAGAGATCGCAACTGTTTTTATTTATGTTCACGCTGTTGTTATTGTTTTGTTGTGTTTGCGCATCGGTTGTCTTCGTTGCCGTTGCTGCACTAGCTGAACGCGCGGGTGGCGACCGCAACATGTAATGTTTACAGTTCCTTGTTGTATGTAGTTATATTTATGAATACTTTTTTGGTTGCCGGGTAGAGAGTTTTTGATTTTTTTGTTTCTGATGATGATTTTAATTTTTTGTTTTCGTTTTTTAGTTCTTTTTTTCGTGGTTGAAGCTTAGAGCCGCGGAGAACACATCTGCTCGCGACACATCTGACACGTCTGACTAACTACAGTTTGTCAAGAAAGTTTTTTGACACGGTGAAAAATTTGTGAATTTAATTTCTCCCCTTCATAATTTAGTATTTCTTTATTGTTTTGATTAATTTTTTTCTATTTATTTCTTTTAATTAATGTACTTACTAATGAACAGTAACAAAAAAAGGAGAAATATTAAACTTAAGAAACAAAAAACATAACAGAAACAAAAATACTCAAAAATTTTGCTGTCAAGGAAGTGTTTTTACAAATCAGAACTTCTTTATAAAAATGAGATAAAGAAATGAAAATTAGCATTATAAAGGGTTTTAATATTTTATATGGCCCCCTGTACCTTCGTGAAGAGCAGTCACCTTGTCGGGGTACGAAATCTTAAATGATTGCAATGACGTAGTGGGTTAGGATACGCTGTTTCGGCTCTTATGGGATTACCCTAGCCGGACTGACTACTGCGGAGTAATCCAACTAAGAACTGTCTCCATTGGATGTTGTTTTGCAGCCAGGAGGTTAATTGGGCTGTATCCTAACGGAGCTCCTGTTCCTGACACCAGGCCGCCTCTGGTAGTAACGGTGGCCTTGCTGTGGTACAGGGCGCTGCCACAGTTGACCAACCCCTTCCTCTTTCAAATTTTTGGCTGCCTTAGCTTGATCAATCGAGCGGGTGGTTGTAAGATCCAGATGAACAGATAAAACAAAAAACAAAGCAGACGAGCGGTCTCTAAACGCTTTTTCGGATGAGCATCCAAAATCCTCCGCAGACTCTGCGGCGGCTATTGTAGCTAAGGACGACGAGCCTGGCACAAGCAAAGCCACGTGCTGCGATAGTGTTGCTAACCACGGAACCAAAAGGTTCTATAAGGTAAAAAGGGTTGCTCTCCGGATGGTGGAACGCTTTTCGCGGATCCCAGAGAAGGAGTGGACGGTGAAGCAGAAGGCTTCCCTCGAGTGGGCGACGAAAGTCGTGAAGGAGTCTCTAGTTCCAACACAACAGGCTACGAAACGTCAACGGTCCCTAGAAGAGACCACCCACCCGAACCCAAAGAAATTTAAAAAGCGCGGTACTGTCACCACGAAGTCCTTCAGCGAAGTGCTGAAAGGACACCAGGTCATGGCGGTCATAGATCGTAATGACCCGGATGGCAGTAGAAGTAAGCCTTTCAAGGCTCTACCTCCAGCTTTTGAAGGAATTCCCAGGTGGTTTTTCCTCTTTTCGCGATAGCGGATGACATAAGGGCCACGTGAAGCTGATTGCCTGCGCGGATCAAAGGTCAGTCGACCTTTATAGGATTGCGATCTCCAGGATAGGGGAAGCATGGCCAGGCGCAAGGCTCGAAGTCGTACCTAGGGAGCTGATCCCTAGTAGACCTAGCGCGCGCTCGTGGATCCCAGCCGAACCGTCTGACCCTGAGGCGATCTTGGAGATCTTTAGGTTGAGCAACCAGCAGCTCCCGACCAATAATTGGAAGGTTACTAAGGTAGAGGAACCAAGAGGGGATTACAGGTCAATAACCCTTGTGGTGAACGCCGAGTCTCCGGCGACTCTAGCGAAATCCAATTGGGTCATGGGCTATGGCTTCTCATCCACAAGCCTCAAGGTCTACAAAAAGGACGGGCAACCGTCTGGCGCGGATCAAGCGGTAGTGAATCCTTCAGGGGTACCGCCATGCACCCGAAACGCAGTGACACTATGTCAACTGTGGGGGGATTGGAGAGTCTCCTAGGGACAACCACACTCACTGAGGAGGAAGTCCTTCTGGTGTCAGACCCGGAGTCGGAGGCAGATGTGACGGTGGTGGAGGTGACCAGCGCTAAAAGTAGCAGAGATGCTACGAATAGTGCAGATTAACCTCCATCACTCGAAGGCGGCGTCTGCCAGCCTTCAGCTCCATCTTTCAAAAGGCGGAGTAGACGTTGTCCTGATCCAAGAACCCTGGACACACGGGGACTTGGTATGTGGTCTCAGGACTGAAAATTACAGCCTGTTGTATACCGTAAGTGAAGGAAGACCTAGGTCTTGTATCCTCATTAAGAATAATGTTAGCTCATTTATTCTCCCCAATTACAGCAACAAGGATCTAACGGCCGTCTGCCTGGAAACTAGCAAGGCGCGGTACTGGTTGGTCTCGGCCTATATGGCGCAGGACCATGAGATCCTTCCAGAAGCCAACCTACAGAAGCTTGTTGTGGATGCAAAGGCTCAACGGGTGGCTGTTATTATTGGATGCGATGCCAATGCGGACCACGACATCTGGGGAAGCACGGATATCAATGAACGAGGTGAGTCATTAAATGAATATATTGTAGCGACTAACCTTTCTGTATGCAATATGGAGTCAGAACCCACTTTCATTACTGCTAATAGGCAAGAAGTCCTTGACTTAACCTTTGCCTCCGAATCAATTTTTGAGGGAAACTAAAACCCAAATGGTCGGGGGAGGAAATTAGGGGACTCAGAAAAACTGTAGGAGACTTTTCAACTGCGCAAAGATTTCTAGAGATATTGCAGACTGGGCTTTATATAAGACAGCACTCAGAGCCTTCAAAAGTAAGCTTAGGAAGGCACAGATAGAATCGTGGAGAAACTTTTGCGGTGACGTAGAAGATATCTCTGAGACGTCCAGATTGAAGAAAATCCTATCAACTGTTCCAATGGTACCTGGTTACCTGAGGAGGGAGGATGGATCCTGGACTTCAAATAGTAATGAGACTGTAGAGCTTCTTCTGGAGACTCACTTCCCTGGTTGCTCGAGCACCATTCCGCGGAGAACGAAGCCCAGCGAGAATGTAGTTGCAATCAACTCAGACATAGTCACGAAGCCAAAATTGCAATGGGCTATCCATAACTTCAAACCATTTAAAGCATCTGGCCCAGATGGTGTAGCTCCAATTGAAATTCAGCAGTCAGAGAATCTAATAATAGAGTGGCTGTTAAAGATCTATAATCGTTGTCTTGAATTAGCGTATATTCCAGACTCATGGAAGCATGTGAGGGTAATTTTTATACCCAAGGCCGGCAAAAGTTCGCACACAGCTCCAGGGGACTTAAGACCCATTAGTCTGTCCTCTTTCTGTCCAAAAATCCTGGAAAGGTTGTTAGACATTCATCTTAGATAGACAGAAGCTGTCAATCTCTCAGCATGCCTACCTCAGGGGTAAATCGGTGCAGACCGCTTTACACTCCTTAGTCTCTAGTATTGAGTGCTCCCTGCACAACAAGGAGTTCTGCCTAGTGGCTTTCCTGGACATTGAGGGAGCTTTTAACAACATCAAATCAGACGCAACAATCGGTACGATGCGGGACTTGGAGGTGGAACCCGCCATTAACAGGTGGATTGAAAACATGCTTAGTAGCAGGATAATCAATTCACAGCTGGGGGCGGCGTCGGCCAAGAAGTTCGTGTGCAGAGGCACACCTCAAGGTGGAGTTCTTTCACCCCCACTCTGGTATCTTCCGGTAAATGAGCTGCTTGTGCGACTGGAGAGGGAAGGGTGCAAGGTGGTTGCGTAAGCGGATGATGTTGCTATTAGTATCTCGGGTAAATACATATCTACTTTGAGGGACTTGATGCAAAACATGCTGAACATTCTCTCTAAATGGACTACTGACTGTGGGTTGGGGGCTAATCCGACCAAGACTAAGCTGGTACTCTTCACTAGGAAGTATAAAATTCCTCAATTTATTGCTCCAAAACTAATGGGTGTAGATATTGACCTTGTTGAGGAGGCTAAATATCTGGGCGTGATCCTAGATAGGAAGCTGAACTGGAAGGCTAATATAAGGGAGCACATTAGGAAGGCTCAGGTAGCTCTGTACACTTGCAAAAGAGTTATAGGCAAAAAATGGGGGTTACAGCCTAAGGTAGCCTATTGGATATATACAGCTGTGGTACGACCAGCCCCTTTCTATGGGGTGCTTGCTTGGTGGACAGCCCTAAGTAAGTCCACATACAATAGGCTGATAACAAAGGTACAAAGAACGGCAGAGGTATTCATAAGTAGTGCCATTAGAACGACTCCAACAGCAGCATTGGACATTATGCTCAATCTGCTGCCTGTTAGGCTTTTTGGCGACAAAATGGCTGCAAACTCAGTTATCAGGCTAAAAGCTACGCATCAATGGGTGGCCAGGAATGTAGGTCATGCGTCCATTTTAAGACATTTTGAGGGTATTCCTGACTCTTTCGACTACATCACACCAATGTACGCCTTCAATGGTATGTGCAAGATCTCCATTCCCTCCAGGGACGAATGGAAGGATGGCATCCCCCCTCATGTAGAAGGGGTTCACATCTACACAGGTGGATCCAAACTACGGAGTAGGGTGGGAGGTGGTGTATTCTCAGAAGATTTGGACATTAACATGTCCTTCAGGATGCCCGACCACTACAGTGTTTTTCAGGCAGAGGTCGCGGCTATAGAGGCAGCACTCTCTGGGCTTAGGAAGAAGAAGATATCTGGACTTGATATTTGCATTCTGTCCGACAGCCAAGCTGCTTTGCGCTCCCTGGATTCGGTTATTATCACCTCAAAAGCCGTCAAGAGCTGCCGCAAATCTTTAGACGAGATAGCTAAGCAGACCCGTCTGCATCTGTGGTGGGTTCCCGGTCACAGAGATATTCCAGGGAACTGCAAGGCGGATGAATTTGCCCGTGAGGGTACTACCATACCGATTGAACCAGATAGGTCGCAATTCGGTATTCCTATTGCCACATGTAAGCTCTTAGTTAATACAAAATCCCTAGGAACAGCGGGCAGGCGATGGTCTGAACTTTCAGGAAGTAAAATAGCTAGACAAACCATGGCCAGATATAAATGTCAAGCGCTCTAAGGACCTACTGGCTCTAAATACACAAAGCATAGGTCCCGTTATTAGCGTCCTAACGGGACACTGGACTCTAGGCACATACGGGTGTAGGCTGGGGATCGCCTCTAACGATTTCTGCAGGAGTTGCATGGACGAGGAGGAGGAAGAGACCTGCTGTGCACGTGTCCAGCTTTTTCCAGAAGGAGGCGCACTTTCCTAGGCGACTACTTTTTGGACTTCTTGGGAGATATCTCAAAAAAAAAGATAAGCTCCATCAACTGCTTCATTAAAAGCTCCAAATGGCTGGACCTTTGAAAGGGATGGGACCTGTTGTCCCATGTGGTATCACAAAGGGTCAATGTTGGTCTAAGTGCGCCCATTTTCGGGTGGCCGCCTTACCTACCTACCTACCATGGCCCCTGTAGGATTTACAATGACTTGTAGCATTCTCCTCATGGAATAAATCATCTTCTGCACATCGTATTCGCTTGGTTTTTTTTTCATTCCTCTAGTATTGCAATTTTGAGCTCTGCTCCACCTTTTGATGGCCTCACGCCCCTTTTTTCTTAAATGTTCCCACAACTTTTCAATGGGATTCAAGTGTGGCCTCTGGGCTGCCGTATCTAACCCTTTTTTGTAATGATAAAGAACCCATATCCTTACCATATGCGCCTTATATTTTGGGTCATTATCGTGATAAAATTTTATTTACGGATTGCTATCAATATTGAACCAACAATGATATGCGCTGTTTACCAAATAACGTTGGAATATATCCAAATATTGTTTTGCATCCATTTTATTCTCTATGAAATCTGGTTCTCTTACTCCTTTACTGGACATGCACCCCGATACTATGACAGAAAGTTTGCCGAATTTAAATATTGAAATATAATATAATAGTTATATTTTCCAATGCGTTTAACGGTTGTCGCCACACTCTATTAGGCCCCCCATAATTGTAAAGCATTATTTTGGTCTTATCGCAAAATATAGCATCATCCCAATAGTCATTCGGTTTGGCAAAGTACATACATCCTAACGAAAGACAAACGTTCTTCAATGTATTGTGTTGAAAGCATTGGTTTTTTTCGAGCAACTGGTACTTTATCAGGAGCTGCCCTACTCTTTCGAAGGTAACCGCAGTATCACAATCTTCTTTGAGTTCACTTAAAAGGATTCTCGTAGAAATCTGCGGATTTTCGCCACCTTTCCTTACCAAAATGCGTTCTGTTCTATCTGATATTTTGTGCGAATGGAAGTGCGAAGGTTTTGGCAATCGACTATTTTCCTTTTTTACGCGATTTTAAATATTATAAATAGTTTGTCTGGTCAAAGAAATCATCTCGGACAAATTTTTGTACACTTTTTCGGATGCGGTGGCTATAGTAAAGCAATTGAGTCATATCAAAGGACGTTATTTTACCAGGCATCTTAAATTCACAAAAATTTTGCTAGAGATGCTGCATTCGATGAGCAAAAGAGCAACTATTTTTGATTAATTTGTATCTAAAATGCGCACAAAGCATAGTGATGCACCAATCTCATAACGGTAAATGCACTGCGCAGCTAAATTAGTTCCAAACAGAATTGTAAAAACACTTCCTTGACAGCAAAATTTTTTAGTATTTTTATTTTTGTTATGTTTAAGATACAAAAAGTTTAATATTTCTACTTTTTTTCTTACTATTCATTAGTAAATACATTAAAAGAAATGAATCCAAAAAATTAATAAAACAATAAAGAAATACTAAATAATGAAGGGGAGAAATTAAATTTACAAAATTTTTACCGTGCTAAAATACTTTCTTGACAAACTGTATATATATATATATATATATATATATATTATTTATATATATATATATATATATATATATATATATCTATATATATATATATATATATATATATATATATATATATCTATACATATATATATCTATATATATATATATATATATATATATATATATATATATATATCTATATATATATATATATATATATATATATATATATATATATATATATATATATATATATATATATATATATATATATATATATATATATATATATATATATATATATATATATATATATCTATATATATACATATATATATATTGTATATATATATTGTAACGACTCTTCTTTTTGCCGGGGTATCCACAGCGGAGTCCAGGATTCTTACAGAATTAGATTTTGAACTTTATTTATTCTTTTCTGAGTTACAATAGATTCCTAGCCAGTTCTGGAACTCGCGTGACCAGTTGCTTTTGAGGTGACCAGACACGCGTGACTTGAAATAGTTGAGGCGAGTACCGGACCATGCGTGACTTGCAAAGGATCTGAGGTGAGTGCCGGAACACGCGTGACTAGCAAAGGATCTGAGGTGAGTGCCGGAACGCACGTGACTTGAGATGAGTACCGGAACACGCGTGACTAGCAAAGGATATGAGGTGAGTGCCGGAGCGCACGTGACTTGAGATGAGTACCGGAATACGCGTGACTAGCAAAGGATCTGAGGTGAGTGCCGGAGCGCACGTGACTTGAGATGAGTACAGGAACACGCGTGTCTAGCAAAGGATCTGAGGGGAGTGCCGGAACACGCGTGACTAGCAAAGGATCTGAGGTGAGTGCCGGAACACGCGTGACTAGCAATGGATCTGAGGTGAGTGCCGGAACGCACGTGAGTACCGGAATGCACCTGACTTGAGATATGTACCGGAAAACGCGTGACTCGAAAATAGTTGTGAGTTGAATTTGAAGAACGAATAATTGATTCCCCGCATTTTATGACTCTATATATATTTTTTCGCCTACTGTTGTTTTATAATTTTGTGTGAGTGAAATTTGTCAGTGGGCAAACTTCATCTTCACACTCCTTCCTTACTTCGCGGTGGAAAAGACATGGCGCTGTAGGGTTTGAATGGGCTGTCTTCGTCTCCTTGCTTCCCTGCCTTTTTATCTGGACAATGACTGGGGAGGTGAAGGTGTCTGTTTCTCCTGCTTGTCGTCGCTTCTGTTGTTCTTGGTGTACTTGATTCTAAGCTGGTTGTCCCTGGACCTGCCGACATGCCCATGCGGTATCTCTTGTTTGTTTGGCACCGGTGTTGAGCTTGTGGGATGGTTGGAATATACCCTGATTCCCCTGATGTTATGCCGCCTAAACTGTGCGACTTTCTTCCGTGTGGGTGTGCGCGCGTCCTTTTTCCGAGGCCTGTGTGTATTCTTGTGAAGTGCTCCTCCCAATGCTTTTGTGGGACTCATTGCTGGCTTCTGCGCTGCATAGTCCGTAGCAAGTGAATTCGTTCGTGCTAGTTGTGTTCTTCCCTGGTGGTGCGTTCTTGCGAATGAGTTCGTTTTTTCTTTGTCCTCTGTTGTGTCTCTGTGGTTTACGCTTTCTATCGTTGGCGTGTCTTTTGGAAAGCTTTGCATTGATATGTGGGACATTTTCAACCCGGAATGTCGTGCACGTTGCAATATCTCGGGATTGCACCCAACATTTATGAAGTCCCAATATCATCTCTTGATCGCCGCACCTCACTGTCGCTCCCAAATCTTTCATGAAGTCTAGTCCCAGGAGTAGATCATCAATAGAGTCAGGTATCATAAACAACTCTAGCTGGCATGCCTGCCTTCCAAGCCTTACGGTCGTCAACAATGTCTCCCTGAGCCTCCTAACACTGCCGTCTGTCATACGTGCTCTGGTATGGGGTTTTCCCAATTTGCCGGTGGAAGCGCGTAATTTTCGTGCTAGCTTCGTGCTCACGAAACTGTGAGTTGCTCCTCTGTCCAGTATCGCGATTATAACCGCTGCACCAATAGAAACTGTAGCAGAGATTCGTTGACCATCACAGTGCAACAAGTTTTCCGATGCTGAGGTCTGATGGTTCTGCTTTGTACTACGCTGCGTTTCTGTTGGCGGTAGTTCTCGATTGGTTGGTGCTGTTGGTTTGCAGCACTCAATCGTCTTCACATCCCTACGACCACACTCCCAACAGAACAGTATCTGTGCGTTGCGACATATGCGTGCTATATGACTATTTTGGCCACAACGCCGGCAGGCTGTTCTTGGTTCTGTGGGTGCCTCTCTGCTCTCTACCGTCACCTGGCAGATCCTCACACTTCGTGGTGGACCTTTCTCTCTTCGCCATTGTATGGGTGGCGCTGCTAGTGGTTTGTTGTGAGTTAGAATCAAGCTACCTACGCGTAGTTGACTCACAGCACCGGCTCCTATTAAATTCATTAAGAACGCACATATTTTTAAGGTGCAAATATTGTAAATGAATAGTATTTATGCACTAATTATGATGTAAACTTTTAGGGTGTCACAGTTCCGCAGTCAATCTGACGAGGGTCATTTAGAATGCACCGACGACACTTTTACTTCAGTAGGTCAGTTGGCTTGAGCAACTGACACCAAATAACAATTGCGTAAGTGGAACACCAGAAAAGTCAAGACGTAGAGTGTAATGTTTATTTGTAAATTGTATATAAGAACTAGTATTTTAAGAATAAAGTTTCTTGTTGTTTTAAACCCAAAATAGTGCAGTGCTTATTTAACAAAGTGGTTTAGTGTTTTCAGCGACGCGCCCAGCGAACCGAGACAGGACGTCTCCCGAGGACAACAAGCAAGGACACAATATCACAACATTTTGGCGCAACCGGTAGGATCCAACGTCGCGTGCCAGGAAAAGAGCACTCCTACGCGGGAATCCACCAATAGGAAACCATCAGGATAACCATCCCAAAGGAGTTCAATGGAGGGAACGAAAATGGTGAGTATGTCTATAGTAGGACATTCTAGTATCTAAGTGAATTTTGTCGACGATTCTTCGGTGGCCGTGTGGGCGCTTTTGCGCCGGTCATGCAGAAGTGTTGGGGTCCGTATCTGCTTGTCGGCGAGAGGCGTCCTCTGGAATATCCTGTCGCGGCTTGTCCTGCGCGGGAACCTGTAAACCTACACCACTTTCTGAAAGAAACACTGCACTCTTTTAGGTTTAAAATAACAAGGGCTTTATTCTTAAAATGCTAGTTCTTATATACTATTTACAAATAAACATTACAGTCTACGTCTTCACTTTTCTGGTGTTCCAGTTACGCAATTGTTACTTGGTGTCAGTTGCTCAAGCCCGCTGACCTACTGCAAGTAAAAGTGTCGTCGGTGCATTCTAAATGCCCCTCGTCAGCTTGACTGCGGAACTGTGACACCCTAAAAGTTTACATCATAATTAATGAATAATTACTGTTCATTTTCAATATTTGCACCCTAAAAATATGTGCGTTCTTAATGAATTTAATAGGAGCCGTTGCTGTGAGTCAACTACGCGTAGGTAGCTTGATTCTAACTCACAACATCCCTCCCCTCTTTCTAAAAGAAGTTAGTGCAACTAACTTCCATAAAATCTCTACAATATTTTTCTTGCACTGTAAACAATTATGTGCATTTATTTAACTCTATAGTACATATATATAATTTGTTTTATTTTTTTCCATGAAATCGCCTTGTTTGGGTTCTATCACGGTTTTTTCTTCCTTTTTTATTCTTTTCTTTTCCATATATATTTTTTTTTTCTCTAGCTTTTATTTTCTTTTGTAGTTTTCTTTCTTTTATTTTTATTTTTTTCTTTACTTTGTTTTTGTTTTTGTTTGTTTGTTTTTTTTTTTATTTTTTTTTATTTTTATCCATCATTATTTTTTTTTTTTATATTCCCCTTTTTATAATTTGGTCTTTCATTAACTCTTTTCTCATTGGCGTATATACAAATATCTAAACAATAACACAATTCTATTCTACACATAAAACCTTATATTATACTGCGCCCTCTGCTACCTGCTGGTCCAGTTGACGACCGTCGTTGTCAGAGTGAAGTCCCTCGATGAACTCTGCATACCCCTCCCTTCTTTCTGGATCGGTACGTACAAAGATGATGCAAGCTTGCGCGACTAGATGCGCTTCTGACGAAATCAAAATAAATATTCGATATTCGCTTAGTGAGTGACAATGGATATTTTCTCATTGGAGAAATCGTTACGAAGTTTAGTCGATAAAGCTTGGCTAAGTTATGTTCGATCTTTTCGTGGTTAAAACGATTTTTGCGCCAGGAGATTATTCTGCGAAGCTAATTGAACGATAGTAGTTGTGGCTGTTATTGTTATTGTAGCCGTTTCTCGGTGAAATTACGGAGTAACCTCGGGTTTTGGCTAAAATTACCTTTTCTTATTTCTAGACAATAATACAATATACATACTGACATATGTAATAATGGCAGACACGTTGGAATTTTTTTATCCGGACAACGTACATGTTAGTGTTTTTCATGCCATTTCGTCAGTTATGCAATAAAACTCAAGTATTATTTGACTTTTCATAAGCTTAAATCGTAGTCATCTCGCAGATGGGAAGTTGGAAGCTCTTCCACTCTTTCATATAAAAATGAATTCTCACTAATTTCGTTTTCGTTTCTTCCAACCCAAAAATTATCTCTGGACATCATCGTTGCCAAACTCGTCTTTCTTCCTTTGCGGCTTACTGATCACTTTTCTTCTACGTCTTCTTACTTCTTCTCATTCAGTCAGATTTTTGTTCGCTGCACTTGCATTTCATCTACTGGTCTCCTGGATGTTGGTTAACATATTACTCAGTCTTCGACGCTGCAGGAAGTCCCTTCCAGGTTCATGCTGCACCATATTGAACCATCCAGATGTTTGTTCACCAACGCCTGAATATCTAAAAACAATACGCTTAGCTTATCGGACTTGCCGAGTTTTAATTATTCTTACTAGCTATTACATTCATTCAATTTTTAACGTAAACAGTAAATTGGATTCAAATCTATATATCGCTTATCTACTACGTCTTAACAAACAAACTATAAACAAGTAACAAAAACTATTTCCTTTACAAATACTATTAATTAACTATAATACATTTTCTTATAATTGTTGGCGGCATTAAAACTTTAAATCCTTCTCAAATATATACATTTTACAAAAATTTGCTTCATACATAACAATTATTTTCTAATTTAATTATATGTCGCCCAAAAAAAAAATTTTTTATATCAATTCTTGGCAAAACTAGTGCCTTTTACATAAGCGAGATTATTTAAGATAAACCCGTTTATGTGAAAACATTGTCCATTGCATGACTATATCTTTCATCGCATACAATTGACTTTTTATTTAAATTTACTTCTAGCCTGATATGTATATATCCATTAACGATTCTATTTTCCATCCTGTAATCAGCCCGTATATGAATACATACATACATTCAAGGCGCTTTAAATTACCTAGAATTAATTACTAACGTTATTTTCCCCAATTAACTACACATTTTTTCGAATTTCCATACGCTAATTTCCTAAACAATAAACAGTTAAAACCTATGTGCGAGTATATCTACATATAGCCTGCTGCAGTATCTGCAAATATATACATACGCACATACCCATTCCTCCTAACTAGAATACTTACTTCTTTAAATATACATTCGTACATTCATTCTTTAACTTATACACATATATATATATACTCGTATATATACTTACTTCACCAGCAGTTCCATTGCCTGGCGTTAATGCCCACGCATCGAATTTCAGTGCATACACTGCCGTATGTATGTATGTACATATTCGAAGTTTTGTTTTATATTACTTACCCACGACTGTCTTATTATTTCATTTTATTTTTTAATTACGTGCAATATTTATCATTATTTAAAAAAAAAAAATATTTTTCCCTACTATGCTTCGCTCGGCCACAGTGCATAATAAGCACTTTTATTCCGTCAACTTTAATCGCTCGATTTTAAGTGGCACACTTCTACTGGCGTTGACTTTGAGAATCGGAACTGTGTGTGTTATTTGATACACACACGTACATGTTTACGTTATTATTTTTGTGTTTACACTTGTAAGACACTGCTAACACATGTCTTTATTTGTGTGGTCTAATGTGGAATAATTTCAACAAATTATTATGTAGCTTTTTATTTTTTCCCTTAATTGTTACGACCGTTGTAACTGGGCTTTTGATCTCTGCTACTACATAGGGACCTATCCACACAGGTGAGAATTTGTTTCTCCTAGCCTGATTCTTCATTAGTACTTGATCACCCACATGAAAAACTACTGGGTTTAGTACCTTGTTATAGGCTTCCCTGGCCAATCGTTTAGCACATTCCTGGTTTTCTCTAACCAATTCGTGCGCTCGTTGTAACTGATACTTCTGCACTTTATTCGGGTTATCAGCATTGTATACAGGCGCACATTTGCGCTTCAAATTCGCTGGCATGTTGAAATCAAACCCGTAGAGTGTTCTAAATGGAGTTTGCTTCGTTGATACATGCACGGTATTGTTGTGTACGTGCATTGCAGTGGTCAACCATTGATCCCAATTCGAGCCGTCTTCCTTGGCGAAACTGCGCAAGTACTCGGCCAGAGGTCGATGACTACGTTCCAGTGAGCCATTCGCCTGCGGATGATATGGTGTTATATGCAACTTCTTAATTCCCAGCATTTTACATGTTTCTGAGAATAATTTCGATACGAAATTTGAACCATTGTCGGTTATCAAAACCTTAGGTATGTTGTATCGTGCTACTATTTCATCAAAGAATGCTTTGGCCACCGTGCTTGCTTCAGCATCGGGTATAGCCACGCACGCCATATACTTTGAGAAATCGTCTTGGAACGTCAAGATGTATTTATTGCCCGAAACAGTCTCAGGTAAAATACCTACAATATCCATATGAACCTTATCAAATGGTTGCTTTGGTGTGTCCGTTAATACCATGGGCATCTTTGTTAGCCTTGAACTTTTGTTGGCCTGGCACTTTGGGCAACTTCTTACGTATTTTTTTATGTCCTTGAGCATACCTTTCCATCCGTATACTCGCCTAATTCTGTCATGGGTTTTCCAGAATCCCTGGTGTCCACCTAGAGGTGAATCATGGAAACCCTTTAATACAGCCTGGATATCCTTTATATCCTCCAGCCATTCTACATTACTGGCTGCTTGCTCATTGGCATCGAAACCCGCATTGCTAACATCTCTTGTAGCATCAACTTTATCCTTCTGCATTCTCTCGGCCTTCTCCTTATCCGACCGTGCTTTGGACCTTGTTTGCACTACTGATACTTTCTGTGCCTGCGGTACTCTGCTGAGTGCATCGGCATTCAGATTCTTTTTCCCAGGTTTGTATATGATTTCAAAATCATACTCAGACAGTTTGTGTCTGAACCTGGCTAGCCTAGACGTTTGGTCTTTCAAGTTGGCTATGCCTCTCAACGGCTGGTGATCAGTGTATATCTTGAATGGGCGTCCTAACAAATATGCTCTAAAATTCTTCGTAGCCCATACTACGGCTAGAAATTCCCTTTCTATTGTGGAGTATCTCTTCTCCGTGTCGCTAAGCGCCCTGCTTGCGAATGCTATTGGTCGGTCATTCCCGACTTCCCCTTGTGACAATACTGCCCCTAATGCTTCATTGCTAGCATCAGTGGTCAACAAAAAAGTTTGCTCAAAGTCGGGGTACGCCAAAATTGGTGGCGAGCTAATTATCTCCTTTAGCCTCTCGAATGCTTGCTGACATCTCTCTGTCCATTCGAACTTTGCTTCTTTTCGTAGCAACTTATTAATGGGCAAAGCAATTCCGGCTAGTCCTTCCACGAACTTTCTATAATAGTTCACTAGTCCTAGGAATGCTTGCACTTCTTTTCTGTTTCTTGGAACCGCTAAATTTCTAACGCATTCCACCTTCTGCGGGTCAGGCAGTGCTCCTGCCTCTGAGCAACGATGGCCTAAATAAACCACCTCTCTTCGTAGAAATTGACACTTCTCCGTGTTCAATTTCAAGTTGTGTTCTCGCAACTTCTGGAGCACCTTGCGCAAGCGTTGCGAATGCTGCTGCAAGTTCTTCCCATAAATTACAATATCATCGAGATACACAAAACAATCTAACCCTTGTAAGCCTGTTAGCACATGGTTCATTAGCCGTTGGAAGGTAGCCGGTGCTCCTGTTAATCCAAACGGCATTCTATTGAACTCATAATGGCCTAAACCGGTGCTGAACGCGGTTTTCTGCTTATCTTGGGTATCCACCAGAACTTGGTGGTAGCCACTCGCTAAATCAAGTGTAGAAAAATATCTACTGTGTCCCAATTGATCCAGAATCTCTTCTATCCTTGGTATCGGGAACACCTGCTTGATAGTGGCGTCGTTCAATTTCCTGAAATCGACGACCATTCTCCACTTCTTCTGACCCTGCGCACCTCCCTTCTTTGGTACCAAAATTATTATTGAGTTCCAAGGCGAGATACTCGGTGAAATAATGTTATCCTGTAACATTCCTTCCACTTGTCTATTTACCTCATCTTTGTGAGCTTGCGGCAATCTGTATTGCTTCTGGTTAATTGGCGCTTGATCCACTCTAGTAGGTATTTCATGCTCTACCTCTGGTGTATATGTTAACTGGTCTCCTTCCAGCAAAAATATGTCATGGAATGACGCACAAATGGCTTCTATTGATGCCTTCTCTTCTGAATTCACGCTTGGGTCTAGCTTCAGTGATTCTAGCACTCGCTCCATTCTTTCTCTTATATCAACTTGTTTAATCTGATTCACCGATCTATAATTCGGTTCCTTAAAATTATCATAGCTAGTGAACTTAGGCCTAAAATCCTCCTCCATCAAGTAGTCCTTTTCCGATGCATTGAGTACGCAAGCGTACACCTTTCCCTTGTCAACGTGCGTTATGGTTTCCCCCATATATACGCCCTCCGCTAGCTGCTGCTTGTGTAAAACAACAGTCCTAAGTTTCGTATTTACATGCATAGTAACTACTCTGGTTGACCTTGCATTCACTACCTCCATACAATTCTTAACCTTACTCACGGTCCCTTCCTGCCATGACATTAATGGAAAAGTAAGGATTCTATGCTTATTGTTATCATAGAATGATAACTGCTTGTCGAGGGCATCCAGTATGGTGCGTCCCCAAAGATTATCGCGGCCAATTATCCCATCAGCCGGGATACCTTTCCTATCGACTTCCACTGCGTGCATTCTAAAACTCATACCCTTTACTCCACTGTGCCCTATTCTGAGCGACCCCAATGTCCTAATGCACCCTCCAAACGCTCCGTTAAGCGTTCTTAAGTCCATTTGATTAACGTCTAGCCCCTTCCGTAAAACACTAGATTTTACGAGGCTAGTGTCCGCTCCTGAATCTACTAATAGCACTAGCTTTCCACTCGCTGCCTCCTCGCAGGGTATCTCGATGAAGGCATCACCTATTCTGCTAATAGCGAAGCAACCTCCTTTTGTTCCCAATATGGACGTGTATCCACTTCCTAACCCTTCGTGATATTGGAGAGCCTCTTGCTCCTCCTTCTCCTGGACTGTAGTTCCTACATTACTAGTCCCACTTACTTCCGGCCTAATTATTACTCTCTTTCTTTTGGCTTTCCAGTCTATTGGCTTCGACTGGGCCGCTGGAAGTTTCCCTGGTTCCTTTGCTGGGACTTTCTATCCCTGCATTCCGCTGCCCTATGTCCCATCTGTCCACATGAGAAGCATCTCAACCCCTGTTGGGTGTTGCGTATCCTTGGTTCACTCCTGGAATTCCAATTTGATTGCTGCTGACCACTCCCAGTTTTGAAAGGATTTCTTCCTTGGTTAATTTTTTCTGTTGAATTAACTCGGGGTCTACTGAAATTACCCCTGCTGTCCCTCAAGGGTGGAACCGGGCGCCTCGTAGCTGGCTGCCTTCTATTCTGATTCCATACCGTGCCTCCTTGGCACTGTCTACTTGCCTCATGACCGTAAGTTTGGCACTCCATACAGTAGGGCGTGTTTTTGCGTGTAACGCATTCATCCCTTGTGTGCCCGGGCTTATGACAGAATGAGCAAATTGGTTTCCTTGGAGGAAAATCTTGATCTCTTTGTTGCGGAAATTGACCCATCAATCTACCAATTCCACATCTGTTTTCCTGCTGTACTATTCCTACCTCTGCAGGAGCATCAGTCCAGCAGATTCCACCTGTTGTCGTTCGCTGTTGTATTGCTGCTTCAGCTAAAGAGACCGCTTCCACTAACTCTGCCATACTCCTCGGCGTGAGAGTAAGAGTATAATTAGCTAAATCCCTATTTATCAGGCCTGCCTTGAACACAGAAATCATAGTCCGTTCTACTTGAGCCTTGTATGCTGCAACATTTTCTGGAAACTGCCTGTTAGCTTCCGTCTCAGCAGCGTTCCCGAGAGACTGGAGCCTTCGTCCCCAGGCTCTCAATTCCTCCCCCGGTGTTTGAGTTGATTCCTGAATTTCCCGAACGAGACAGTCGTATGACTTTTGTTTTAAATACGTCGTATCCAAAAGTGCGTATAACTCCGGCAGGGTGCTTACTGAGCTATGCGCTAGTAAATCAAACGCATCACCTGTGGTTCTTTGCCTAATACACTTTATTAAGTGTTCCCCGTCCGCTTCCGGAACACTCTGTTGTGCTAGCTCACAACCTTCTTTGAAGCGCCGGATCTCAGTTCTCAGATCATACAACTCGACTCCTGAGAACATGGGCACCAACTTCTCCACCGCATGAGCAACTTCCAGAATGCCCATTTTATTCCTTTGTGTTTTCTCAATTGCTGGTAAAACCTTAGCTTTATTAATCTCTTTGGTAGCTTCCAAATTCACTTCTCCCGGATCTGAGAGGTAATTGGCCAGTGACGGACTCAAACTAATTAGTCTTCGATCGTTTGTTCGTACTGGCGAAATATTGTCCCTAGTATCGAGACTTTCCTGCACTGTTACTGCTTCCGGCTCCTCTGGCGGATATCCCTGATTTTCGTTATTTATCGGGATACCCGGAGAAAAAGGCTCGACACCGACTTCAGATGCGCCAAACAAAAATTCCGCTTGCTTTTCTTCATTAAGTACCAATTTTGGCTTTACCATGCGGCTTATCCCTTCTGGTGTTAAATACTCCGGCCAGCGAACTTCAGGAGGCAATGTCAATACTGTCTGTGTAAATCCAGCCGATGCTGATTTTGATCTCTCCTTTCTATGTGGGTTGCTATTGGTCGCCCGTCCTCTTTTCAATCCTGCACACTCCTTCTCCAACAGCGTTGCTGCTTCCTCTGTTTCCGTCAATCTCTGAGAAAGTTCCTTTACCTTCTTCTCCAGATACTCTTTTTGTGCTCTCCAGTCTTCTGCTTTCTTATGAAAACTGAACAACTTTTCTTCTGTTCTTTTTTGGATTGCCGTCAAGGCTTGATCCGCTACCTCTAATGGTGACACAGCGCCTCCGGCGTTCGCCTGCCTCCACAATTCCTGAGCTTCTTCCCTGCTCGTACTCGCTTCGAACTGGTCAACTATTTTCCCAGTAAACAGTTTCACCTCTGACTGTATTGATTTTAGTCTGTTCCTTACTTCCTCGTCTGGCGAAACCAAACTCACTGTTTGTTGCCCTAGTCCTTCTAATTCAGAACTAAATGTATCTGCCCATTCGTTGACCAGACTATTTATGTAGTCTGCGTATTTTTCCGCAAAATATTTTCCCTTGCCGTACTCAACTGCGTGAGGTAACAACAGTCCGTGATTATTGTTGAACTCTCTCCCCAGATCTTGCAACTGTGTTATTCGCTTGCGGTAATACACGTTGTCCTTACGTAAACTGCCGTCTTTCTTAAAATTACGGACCAGCTTTTCAATCGTTTCGCCAATTTGCTCCTGCCTCAGCAGTAATCCTTGCGCTTCCTTCGTCATATCCCAAATGCCAGAACAGATGGCGTATCCCAATTACAAATAAAAATCCAATAATTGTTAAAACTTGTTATTAACTTATCCCAATATTTTATTCCATCTTACTTATTGATAAATACAAATTTATTTAAAAAAAAAAAAAAAAAAAAACAAAACATTCCACCGTAAATTCTATGTATATACATATTCTGCTATACTTGTTTTCCATCACAAAGTTCCGCTGTCTACCGGCGTCCATTACTCCTTGATTTCCTCTCACCATCCTTAATACTCCCAAAAATCCATAAAAAAGGCCATATGTTTGTAAAAACCGAAATTTAATTTACCGGCAAAAGTGTCTTGATTCATTCCCGGAAATTTGAATCCATATTTAAAAATAAACCCGTAACGTATGCGCCACATAATAATAGCATTTAAATGTTTTCTTCAACATTGCTACGCAAATCGTAGTTTCCGAACTACAAAAAACTTTAATGCAACAACACGTGTTGTCTGCACCTCTTCACCTAATACCCTAAACTCAAAATGCCAAATATTTAAATCAATCTTTATTTTGATTTTAAAACAATATAAATTGAATCATATAAATGTCCCTACCGACAAACAAACACAAATCCCCTAAAAAAAAATCCTCACAGCTAGGATGAACATACATAGACCGTCCGATCATACTGACGGTTTATGGTTGCCATTCAAAGCTGCGTGCAACAGCGCAAACGCGCCTATAGGTTGCGACTTCTTTGACCAGCGCTACGGCGCCTTCAGGGTCGCAGAAGTATCTACTTATTTTACGCTACTATACACTCTACTCACCATTATTTTTCCCGATGACATCCTTTTTTCCACAGTGTCCTTAGATGATGTCCTTCGAATTCGTTGCAGGATGCCTCTCTGCTTCAGGGTTCCTTGCCCTGGGATTGCTCCAATAGGTCCTTTAGACCGGCTGCGCCAAAATGTTGGGGTCCGTATCTGCTTGTCGGCGAGAGGCGTCCTCTGGAATATCCTGTCGCGGCTTGTCCTGCGCGGGAACCTGTAAACCTACACCACTTTCTGAAAGAAACACTGCACTCTTTTAGGTTTAAAATAACAAGGGCTTTATTCTTAAAATGCTAGTTCTTATATACTATTTACAAATAAACATTACAGTCTACGTCTTCACTTTTCTGGTGTTCCAGTTACGCAATTGTTACTTGGTGTCAGTTGCTCAAGCCCGCTGACCTACTGCAAGTAAAAGTGTCGTCGGTGCATTCTAAATGCCCCTCGTCAGCTTGACTGCGGAACTGTGACACCCTAAAAGTTTACATCATAATTAATGAATAATTACTGTTCATTTTCAATATTTGCACCCTAAAAATATGTGCGTTCTTAATGAATTTAATAGGAGCCGTTGCTGTGAGTCAACTACGCGTAGGTAGCTTGATTCTAACTCACAACAGAAGAAGCAGCATCGGGGCTGATTAGCCGCTGCGGTTAGGTGACAATAGGTCGATCCAAAAGAAAATTTTTTACTTACGGTCAGGTTGTATAGGGTTGTTGAGATTAGGCTCATACTTTTTAATACATTTTGTTTCAGCATTCTCGGGGGATATGGAACGTGTCTGTTTATTCACGGATTTTGCGTTATTGAATTGCGAACTTGTGTATACCGCTTGGTTTGGTTCGGAAAGAACGTGCCACGGTATAGGGATCGTACGGTTATGATAGGGGATTTGTGTTTGTTTGTCGGTAGGGACATTTATACGATTCAATTTATAGTGTTTTGAAATCAAAATAAAGATTGATTTAAATATTTGGCATTTTGAGTTTAGAGTAGTAGGTGAAGAGGTGCAGACGACACGTGTTGTTGCATCAAAGTTTTTGAAGTTCGGAAACTACGATTTGCGCTGCAATGTTGAAGAAATACGGCGGATAGGTAGGTAGTCACCTTGTCGTGGTGTAGGGGCTTGATATGTGCTGGAACATGTTACATGAAAGACTGTGATGTGGTCCAGCATATAAACAAAGAACTACCACCAACGCACAGGTTGAAAGTAGATAAGTACGATTCCTGGTCAGACGTTGAGGGGCTAGCTAGGTTGCCCGCTTGGCGCTAGCTAAGTGGTCAGACCTTCGGGGAAGTGCGGCTATATTTCAGACCAATGGCTCATTTTCAGTACGGTCATGTCTCTGCTGAAATTGAGCCGCCGATAGCCAGGCGGGGAGAAGGAAAACTCCCTGGGGCAAGGGTCCGCCCGCGCTCTGGATCTCCAGTCTGGAGCGCGGACTGGCCTATTGACCCAAACAAACCCCCTAAACCCACAGTGGAACAGCTATGCTGGTGGGCTTGCTTGACGGGGTAGAGTCAAGCTTAATAGCGAACTTGGGGTGCCCACGCAAGGCCCCATTTCAATCCATGCCTTACTGCGCTACCGGGGCCTGGCGTAGTGGACCGATATTTCCCCTTTACTCGTGGGAACAAAAATGAACACAGACAACAAAAAAAAACCGAATGACTAGAGCAGCCACAATAGCTCACACAAAGAGGCCACAGCACCTCAGCAAAGAGAGGCACAGCAGCCCTCGATTGGCGCGAGCCAAAACGCCGACCGCCAAAATCCGATATGAACGGAATCAGCAGCTGAAAAGCCTAAAAAACTCAGCGGCGCGGGCAAAAAGAGGCTCAGTAACTTCCTCAAGAAAGGGTTCAGCAGAGAAGAGGCATACGCCAAAGCTATGCTCCCTAACAAGGTCGAAGGCGGAAAACCAGGCCCCAAAAGGCAGAGGTCGACCGAACAAACACCTCCAGAGGCCACATATAAAAAACGGCTACCCTCCACCTCCAAGGCCGCAGAAGGATCAGCAGCACCGGCTATCAAAAAAGCACAAGCAGCAACATCTGCAGCAGACGCACCAAATTTGAATGAAAATACATCCAAGAAGAGGCAGCCCACTGCCTCCTACAAGGATGTGGTGACAGGCATCAAAATGGCAGTACTCGCAATTGACTATCCCAATACGCCCCTAACAACGTAGCAAATGGACTCCATCCAGAAACTCATCCTGGATAAAATTATAGCCAGAAAACAACAGGCTACAAAACCAGCGTTCCTGGGCGCTATCTACAAAGCAGGATACATGGTTCTGCACTGTAAAGATAGCGCGTCAACAGTCTGGCTAAAGGCGGCCATCACCAACGCGTCGCCTTTGGAAGGTGCTTCACTGTGGGTCACAGAGGAGTCCAAGATACCTCATTCGCGGATCGCTGTGGGGTACTTTCCCAACTCCCAGTCCCTGGAGACCTCTAGGATTCTGTACTTTTTGCAGGGGCAGAACAAAGGCCTCCACGTCGAGTCGTGGCGCACACTACGAAGAGCTGAAAGAGGCTCTAACGTAACTCTGGTCCTAGCAGTAGACCAGAAATCAGCAGCCAGCCTTGTGGAATCCGGTGATAAGGTCAACTTTAGATTTGGCCAAGTGAGTCTCAGGCTAAAGGCTGCATCCCCCAATGCTGATGAGCAGGCGGATAAAATGGATGCTGTGGAGTTGGAAGACGAGGACGAAAGTACTCCATCCAATCCCAACTCAGTAGCACCAACATGAAGTGCATCCAGGCAAATCTTCACCATGCTAAGGCTGCAACGGCCGAACTTAGCAGAAGGTTTGCCTGTGGAAGCACCAACATAGGACTTATCCAGGAGCCCTGGATACATAGAGGCAATACACCAAACACACAGGTAATCTATGACGTGGGTGCAGTCAAACTGTTGTGAGTTAGAACCAAACTACCTACGTGAAGTTGACTCCCAGCATCGACTCCTAATAGATGCCACACTCTGTTGAATTAGCATGTGCTAAAATTGTTTAACGATAAGACATACTTTTAGGGTCTAAGTATTTTATGTTAATATGATCTGTGTAATGTTATCATGTAAGCTTTTAGGGTATTACAGTTCCGCAGTCGAGTCGACGAGGGCAGCGTAATGCACCGTCGCCACTTTTGAAGTAGGTCAGTGGGCTTGAGCCACTGACACCAAATAACAATTGCATAGCTGGAACACCAGAAAAGTCAAGACGTAGACTGTAATGTTCATCTGTAAAAAAATTATATAAGAACTACTATTTTAAGAATAAACCTTCTTGTTATTTTAAACCAAAAAGAGTGCAGTGCTTCTTTTAGAAAGTGGTGTAGGTTTACAGGTTCCCGCGACAGGACATTCCAGAGGACGTCTCTCGCCGACAAGCAGATAAGGACCCCAACATTTTGGCGCAGCCGGTCTAAAGGACCTACAGGAGGAATCCCAGGGCAAGGAACCCTGTAGCAGGAAAGAATCCTGCAACAAAAATCAAAGGATATCTTACTACAACATTTAAAGGACCAAGATGACATCGGGAAAAAATAATGGTGAGTAGAGTGTATATTAGCGTAATCTAAGTAGATACTTCTGCGATCCTGAAGGCGCCGTAGCGCTGGTCAAAGGAGTTGCAACATACAGGCGCGTTTGCGCTGTTGCACGCAGCTTTGAATGGCAACCATAAACCGTCAGTATGTTCGGACGGTCTATGTATGTTCATCCTAGCTGTGAGGATTTTTTTTGTAGGGGATTTGAATTTGTTTGTCGTGAGGGACATTTATATTGTTTATAAGGCCATGTGGTCTATATTGAGAAATTTAAATTGTTTTTGTATTGTTTAAATTCTGAAGTTCTGAATTTTTGTTGTTTGATTTAAATGATTGGCTTTTGAGCTTAGGGTATTAGGAAAAAATATTTCAAGAAGTGTTTACAACACGTGTTGTTGCATCAAAGTTTTTGTAGTTCGGAAACTACGATTTGCGTAGCAATGTTGAAAAAACATTTAAATGCTATTATTAGGTAGCGCATACGTTACGGGTTTATTTTTAAATATGGATTCAAATTTCCGTTAATGAATCAAGACACTTTTGCCTGTAAATCGAATTTCGGTTTTTACAAACATATGGCCTTTCCTATGGATTTTTGGGAGTATTAAAGATGGTGAGGGGAAATCAAGGAGTACCTGTGCGGAAGTCAAGAACCAATTTGCACTGATGGAAGAAATTAATGGACGCCGTTAGACAGCGTATTTGAAACTTGAGATGGAGGATAAGTAAAGAAAGAATATAGAATAAAGAATATAAACATAGAATTTACGGTGGAATGTTTTTTTAAAATAACTTTGTATTTATCAATAAGTAAGATGGAATAAAATATTGGGATAAGAAGTTTTAACAATTATTGGGTTTTATTTGTAATTGGGATACGCGTTCACCTGTTCTGGCATTTGGGATGTACAAATGGATGGAGATTTTTCTTGAGATTGGGTTGTTCAACGGGATATTTATTGAACTAGGGCATAGTCCATGGGATTCTCGAAAGAAGTGAAGGAGTTGCTGAAATCCCAGGAAGTGGTGGGTAAAGAGGTCCAGAGGTTGGTTTCAAACTTCAGGAAGGACCGGAAGGATGTCAAAAACGTGAAGTACTATCACAGACGCATCACAGAGTTGCGAGGCTTGGTGGAAAAATTTAACAACAACCACGCAAAATTGCTGCCGAACAAGGAGGTCTGTAGGGACGACGAGTACTTTGCGACGGGTTTTCATGGATATGTGGAGAATTTAGTGTCAGCGTGGCTTAAAGTATTCGAGTCGGAATTGGCAACGTTTGAGGCACCGAGTGGGTCTCCGTTAAAGAGAAAGGAGGACGCACAGAACGAGTTAAGAACAGTAAGAACGGAGGTGGATCTTTTCACCGAGAGGGTATTCGAGCAGTTCGAAGCAAGTACGAGCAGGGAAGAAGCTCAGGAATTGTGGAAACAGGCGAACGCTAGAGGAGCTGTGTCACCATTAGAAGTAGCGGATCAAGCCTTGACGGCAATCCAAAAAAGGACAGAAGAAAAGTTGTTCAAATTGCATGAGAAAACAGAAGATTTTAGAGCACAAAAAGAGTATCTCGAGAATAGGGTAAACGAACTTTCTCGGAGATTGACGGAGACAGAAGAAGCAGCATCGCTGTTGGAAAAGGTGTGTGATGAATTAAAAAAAGGACGGGCTACCAATAGGACCTCACCGGAAAAGGAGAGATCAAAATCAGCAGGCTGGATTTACACAGACAGTATTGACATTGCCTCCGGAAGTTCGCTGGCCGGAATATTTAACACCAGAAGGGATAAGCCGCATTGTACAGCCCAGATTAGCTTTTAGTGAAGAAAGGCAAGCTGAATTTTTGTTTGGCGCATCTGAAATCGGTGTCGAGCCATTTTCTCCGGAAAGTCCGATAAATAATAAAAATCAGGTATATCCGCCAAACGAGCCAGAAGCAGTAACGGTGCAGCAAAGTCTCGATACAGTGGACGATGGCGTTGGTGATACCGCATTATTATACGAAGTTGACAAGTCGGTGTTAACGACTTTCGTAGTGGGGCTCCGCAACTCCGCTCTAAAGATTCATATGCTGAAGAGCAAAACAGGAAATCTGGAGGAGTTGGTAGAAGAAGCAATTAGAGCGCAAGTCCTCGTGGAACGGAGTACGGCCGGATTGGGGGAAATACATTTGTTCGAGAATAGACAGGACAGTTTAACTGCCGCTGTCATGGATAGAGAAGGTAGTAATTCCGTCCCAAACATATACAGAGGAGCGTATAATCCCGGTGTCTTCAACAGCAGAGCCGCGACTCAGAGAAATCCGCACAGGGAGTTTGTACAGAGGGCACCCACATGTTCGTTCTGCCATAAGCCAGGTCATACAAGGGATGAATGCATTACACGCAAGAATACGCCCTACTGTATGGAATGTCAAGCATATGGTCATGAGGCAAGTAGACAGTGCCAAATAGACAATAAATGGGATCAAAGTAGAAGGCAGCCAGGTACGAGGCGCCCGGATCCACCCTTAAGGGACAGCAGGGATAGTAGTCCTCGAGTCAATTCAACGGAAGGGATTCACCAAGGAAGAAATCCTTTCAACACTGGGAATGGTCAGCAGCGACCAAATTGGAATTCTAGAAGTGAACAAAGGATAGGCAACACCCAACAGGGGTTGAAATGCTTCTCATGTGGACGGATGGGACATCGGGCTGCGGAATGCAGGGATAGGCAGTTCCAACAAAGGAACCAGGGAAACTTCCAGCGGCCCAGTCGAGGCCAGTAGACTGGAAAGCCAAAAGAAAGGAAGTAACAGTTAGGCCGGGGGTGCGTGTGACTGGTAATGTAGGAATTACAGTCCAGGAAAAGGAGGAGCAAGAGGCTCTCCAAGAGCAAGTACCAAGTAACGTAAGAACAATGGTTCAAGTTACAGAGGAGCAAGAGTCTCTCCGGGAGAAAATTTTTGATTGCGTATTGATTTGGGTAACTGTGATGATTCTAGTACTTAGATTAAGTTTCAATAAGGTTAGAGAGTATAGGCCAATCGCCGCGTACGTGGTACGAGAATGTGTAGTTAAGGTATTAACGGTAATTTTGAGGGAGTATAGGATTGTAAGGGATAACTGCGGTGCATGGAGGAGAAAATTGGAAGAGTTAGGAAGTAGATACGCGTCCATTTTGGAATCAAAAGGGCGTTGTTTCATTGTGAGCAGGATAGGAGATGCTTTTATTGAGATACCCTGCAATGAGGCAGCTAGTGGAAAGCTAGTGCTTTTGGTAGACTCAGGGGCGGACAATAGCCTCGTAAAATCTAGTGTTTTACGGAAAGGACTAGTTGTTAACCCAAAAGATGTAAGAACGCTTAATGGAGCGTTCGGAGGATGCATCAGGACACTGGAGTCACTCAGAATAGGGCACAGTGAAGTTAAGGGCATGAGTTTTAGAGTGCACGCAGTCGAATTGGATAGGGAAGGTATCCCGGCCGATGGGATAATTGGCCGCGATAATCTTTATGGCCGCACCATACTGGATGCGCTAGACAAGCAGTTATCATTTTACGATGATAATAGGATCCTTACTCTCCCATTAAAGTCATGGCAGGAAGGAACCGTGAATAGGGTTAAAAATTGTATGGAGGTAGTGAACGCAAGGTCAACTAGAGTAGTTACTATGCGTGTAAACACGAAACTGAGGACTCTTGTTTTGCACAAGCAGCAGCTAGCGGACGGCGTATATATGGGAGAAACCATAACGCACGTTGACAAGGTTAAGGTGTACGCTTGCGTACTCAATGCCTCGGAAAAGGACTACCTGATGGAGGAAGATTCTAGGCCTAAGTTCACTAGTTATGATAATTTTAAAGAACCGAATCAGAGATCGGTTAATCAGATTAAGCAGGTAGATATAAGGAAGAGAATGGACAGTGCTAGAATCACTGAAGTTAGACCCAAGCGTAAATTTAGAACAAAATTCATCAATAGAGGCCATTTGTACGTCATTCCATGACATATTTTTGCTGGAAGGAGACCAGTTCACAAATACACCAGAGGTAGAGCATGAAATACCTACTAGAGTGGATCAACCACCGATCAACCAGAAACAATACAGATTGCCATAAGCTCACAAAGATGAAGTAAATAGGCAAGTGGAAGGAATCTTAAAAGATAACATAATTTCACCGAGTATCTCGCCTTGGAACTCACCAATAATTTTGGTCCCAAAGAAGGGAGGTGCTCAGGGTCAAAATAAGTGGAGAATGATCTTCGATTTTAGGAAATTGAACGACGCCACTATCAAGCAGGTGTTCCCGATATCAAGGATAGAAAAGATTCTGGATCAATTGGGGCATAGTAGAAATTTTTCTACGCTTCATTTAGATAGTGGCTACCACCAAGTTCTGGTGGATACCCAAGATAAGCAGAAAACCGAGTTCAGCACCGGTTTAGGGCATTATGAGTTTAATAGAATGCCGTTTGGATTAACAGGAGCACCGGCTACCTTCCAACGGCTAATGAACCATGTGCTAACAGGCTTACAAGGGTTAGATTGTTTTGTGTATCTGGATGATATTGTAATTTATGGGAAGAACTTGCAGCAGCATTCGCAGCGCTTGTGCAAGGTGCCCCAGAAATTACAAGAACACAATTTGAAATTGAACACGGAGAAGTGTCAATTTTTGCGAAGAGAGGTAGTTTATTTAGGCCATCGTTGCTCAGAGGCAGGAGCACTGCCCGACCCGCAGAAGGTGGAATGCGTTAAAAATTTGGCGATTCCGAGAAATAGAAAGGAAGTGCCAGCATTCCTAGGATTAGTGAACTATTACAGAAAGTTCGTAGAAGGACTAGCCGGAATTGCGTTGCCGATCAATAAGTTGCTACGAAAAGAATCAAAGTTCGAATGGACAGAGAGATGTCAGCAAGCATTCGAGAGGCTAAAGGAAATAATTAGCTCGCCACCAATTTTGGCGTACGCCGACTTTGAGCAAACTTTTTTGTTGACCACTGATGCTAGCAATGAAGCATTAGGGGCAGCATTGTCACAAGGGGAAGTCGGTAATGACAGACCAATAGCATTCGCAAGCAGAGCGCTTAGCGACACGGAGAAGAGATACTCCACAATAGAAAAGGAATTAATAGCCATAGTGTGGGCTACGAAGAATTTAAGGGCATATCTGCTAGGACGCCCATTTAAGATATTCACTGATCACCAGCCGTTGAGAGGCATAGCCAATTTGAAAGGCAAAACGTCTAGGCTAGCCAGGTTCAGACACAAATTGTCTGAGTATGATTTTGAAATCATTTACAAACCTGGGAAAAAGAATCTGAATGCGGACGCACTCAGCAGAGTACCGCAGGCACAGAAAGTATCAGTAGTGCAAACGAGGTCTAAAGCACGGTCGGATAAGGAGAAGGCCGAGAGAATGCAAGGCGATAAAATTGATGCAACAAGAAATGTTAGCAATGCGGGTGACGCTGCTAATGAACAAGGAGCCAGTAGTGTGGAATGGCTGGAGGATATAAAGGATATCCGGGCTGTGTTAAAGGGTTTTCATGATTCACCTCTAGGTGGACACCAAGGATTTTGGAAAACTCTTGACAGAATTAGGCGAGTATACGGATGGAAAGGTATGCTCAAGGACATTAAAAAATGTATAAAGAGTTCTCCAAAGTGCCAGGCCAACAAAAGTTCAAGGCTAACAAAGATGCCAATGGTATTAACTGACACACCGAAACAGCCATTAGATAAAGTTCATATGGATATTGTAGGTATTTTACCTGAGACTGTTTCGGGCAATAAATACATATTGACGTTCCAAGATGATTTCTCAAAGTATATGGCGTGCGTGGATATACCCGATGCTGAAGCGGGTACGGTAGCCAAAGCGTTCTTTGATGAAATTATAGCACGATACAACATACCTAAGGTTTTGATAACCGACAATGGTTCCAATTTTGTACCGAAATTATTCTCAGAAAATTGTAAAATGCTGGGAATCAAGAAATTGCAGATTACACCATATCATCCACAGGCGAATGGCTCATTGGAACGTAGTCATCGACCTCTGGCCGAGTACTTGCGCAGTTTTCCCAAGGAAGACGGCTCGAATTGGGATCAATGGTTAACCACTGCAATGCATGTACACAATAATACGGTACATGTAAAAACGAAGCAAACTCCATTTAGAACGCTCTACGGGTTTGATTTTAACATGCCAGCAAATCTGAAGCGCAAACGTGCGCCAGTGTACAATGCTGATGACCCGAATAAAGTGCAAAAGTATCAGCTACAGCGAGCGCACGAGTTGGTCAGAGAAAACCAGGATTGTGCTAAACGGGTAGCTAGGGAAGCCTACAACAAGGTACTAAACCCAGTCGTCTTTAACGTGGGTGATCAAGTACTAATGAAGAATCAAGCTAGGAGAAACAAATTCTCACCTGTGTGGATAGGTCCGTATGTAGTAGCAGAGATCCGAAGCCCAGTTACAACAGTCGTAACGATTAAGGGAAAAAATAAAAAGCTACATAATAATTTGTTGAAATTATTCCACATTAGACCACACAACTAAAGGCATGTGTTAGCAGTGTTTTACAAGTGTAAACACAAGAATAATAACATAAACAAGTACGTGTGTGTATCAAATAACACACACAGCGCCGATTTTCAGAGTCATTGTCAGTAAAAGTGTGCCGTTTAAACTCGGGCAAGTGAAATTGACGTAACAAAAATCTGCTTATTAAGCACTATTGCCGAATGAAGACAGTAGAGAAAAAAAATTTTTTTTTGTTTTACATATGAAATAATAATAAATGGGTTCATTGCACTTAATTAAAAAATAAAATAAAATAATAAGACAGTCGTGGTTAAGTAATATAAAACTTCGAATATGTACATACATACGGCGGTGTATGCTCTGAGTTTGACGCTTGAGCGTTAACGCCAAGCAACGGAACTGCTGGTGGAGTAGGTATATATGTGTATATACATATGTGTATGGGATAAAGTATGAAAGTACGAATGTGTATGTAGGAAAAAAAGTACAATAATTATGAGAAATGAGTATGAGGAATGGGTATGTATGTATGTTAAATACATACACACATACGGCAGTTTGAGGCATAAGCATTATGACCAGGCGATTGAGCCGCCAATGGATGGGGAGCATAAGGGCATCAGGAGAGAGAGGGAATACTTACGATATCTGTGAATGGTACTTACAAAATAAGTAGTCAAGTATTAAGTTTTTGTTTAATATAATTTTTATTTTTTATTTATTCAGTTTATTTTATTAAGGGAAAAATTTGGTGATTAAGATTGGATTCCTGGGTGGGAATCCGGGCACGGTCATTTCGCCCGGTGCAGCACAACTAGGAGTTGCCCGAGCACTCTCTTGACTCCTGGTTCGTCTGGATTGAGTCTTGACGTAAGCAGGAGTTTAAAGCAGGCCTAATCCCATTGGCTGTCAATCTCCTTTAAATAGTTGTTGAGGATGGCGTAGGTCGGCGTGTAGGAGCCGGGGGGTAGATCCATTAGGCGGCGGTGTTCTTCAATGCTTAGTGCAGCGCAAGCGGGGTGTACCAGGCGCGCCGACTCTTCTAGCAGGGATTTGGTCACCTGCTTGAAATCCAACATCCGTTGTCCAAGTGTGAAATTCATGGTAGTTGGTGAAGTTTGACTGTGCTGAAATTCAGTGCAAAAGCACGGTTTTATAGTAAACCAATAAGCGGTCTGTTTTTGGAAATGTGCTAACAAGGTACATTTCAACAAAATAAAACAAAATACCAAATTTGCTGACAGATTAACATAACAACAGAATAACATAAAAAGTTAACCAAAAAGAGCTGAGCTAAGTTGCTGAGTCGGCCAGCGATAATCGGGTCATAATGTAGTGGGCAGGTTCGGCCAAGAGAAGGATTAGCACCCTACGACCAAATTTCAGGTATGGGGTACTAGGTATTGAGTAGGTGTTCGGATATATATTTAAACAAGCAGGTATTTTTATGATGTTGTCTAGGAAGAAGAAAAGGTAATTTTAGCCAAACCCGAGGTTACTCCGTAATTTCACCGAGAAACGGCTACAATAACAATAACAGCCACAACTACCATCGTTCAATTAGCTTCGCAGAATAATCTCCTGGCGCAAAAAATCGTTTTAATCACGAAAAGATCGAACATAACCTAGCTAAGCTTTATCGGCTAAACTTCGTAACTATTTCTCCAATGAGAAAATATCCATTGTCACTCACTAAGCGAATATCGAATACTTATTTTGATTTCGTCAGAAGCGCATCTAGTCGCGCAAGCTTGCATCATCTTTTTACGTACCGGTCCAGAAAGAAGGGAGGGGTATGCAGAGTTCATCGAGGGACTTCACTCTGACAACGACGGTCGTCAACTGGACCAGCAGGTAGCAGAGGGCGCAGTATAATATAAGGTTTTAGGTATATAATAGAATTGTGTTATTGTTTAGATGTTTGTATATACGCCAATGAGAAAAGAGTCAATAAAAGACCAAATTATAAAAAGGGGAATATAAAAAAAAATAATGATGGATAAAAATAAGAAAAAAAAACAAAAACATAGTAAAGAAAAAAAATAAAAGAAAGAAAACTACAAAAGAAAAGAGAAAAAGAAATATATGGAAAAGAAAAGAAAAAAAAACCGTGATAGAACCCACATAAGGCGATTTCATGGGAAAAATAAAACAAATTATATATATGTACTATAGAGTTCCAACGATGCACATATTTGTTTACAGTGCAAGAAAAATATTGTAGAGATTTTATGGAAGTTAGGTGTACTAACTTCTTTTAGAAAGAGGGGAGGGATGTTGTGAGTTAGAATCAAGCTACCTACGAGTAGTTGACTCACAGCACCGGCTCCTATTAAATTCATTAAGAACGCACATATTTTTAGGGTGCAAATATTGTAAATGAATAGTATTTATGCACTAATTATGATGTAAACTTTTAGGGTGTCACAGTTCCGCAGTCAATCTGACGAGGGGCATTTAGAATGCACCGACGACACTTTTACTTCAGTAGGTCAGTTGGCTTGAGCAACTGACACCAAATAACAATTGCGTAAGTGGAACACCAGAAAAGTCAAGACGTAGAGTGTAATGTTTATTTGTAAATTGTATATAAGAACTAGTATTTTAAGAATAAAGTTTCTTGTTGTTTTAAACCCAAAATAGTGCAGTGCTTATTTAACAAAGTGGTTTAGTGTTTTCAGCGACGCGCCCAGCGAACCGAAACAGGACGTCTCCCGAGGTCAACAAGCAAGGACACAATACCAAAACAGGTTTGCCTTCTCCCCGTATGCTCTCCAAGCCTCCAGCCAACTATATCAGCTCTTCTAGGGATTTGAAATCAGATCCCTAGAAGAGCTGATCAGTTTCTGCTCTTCGGAATAGTCCACGTACCGCATGAGATTCTGCAGTTCGACCACAAACTGCTTGAATAATTCCCCAGGTCTCTGGCGACGCTGGCGGATCTGGTCTTCAAGTTTTTCCATATATCGTGCTGGCAAAAATAACTTTAGGAAGTCTTTCCTATATGTGCGCCAATCGCGCCACGCTCGATTATTATTCCTGTACCACATGAGTGCGCGCTCTCTCAAAAGTACAGGCAAAGTACGCGGGAGAAAATCCTTGTTTATTTCGAATAATTCTGCTAGCTCTTCGGTTCGCTCTATAAAGGCTAGTGGGTCACTGCCACCATCAAAGTTGAGGGACCAACCCCACACCTGGTCAATGACAACGGCATACTGTGGTGTCCCGTTCTGTTGTTGATATTCATTGTTGATGGTGCCTCTGAATTCAATGCTGATGGTTTTATACCTGGATATGCCTCTAGTCTGTCCACTTCCAGCGTTTCGCGGGAAACTACGGACAGAGCCGGCCTTTGTGATGTTCTTTTATCGTACTTGGATTGTAGCTTCGTCAATCGGTTCTTCTGATCCTGTGTCAGCTCTCTTTCGGTGAAAAACTCTGATAACCGCTTGGGGAGATCATCCACGGTGCCTGTAGCTTTCACACCGAACTCTTCCGCAAACACCTCCAGGTCATCCTTGCGTAGAGAGTACACCCAGCTTGTGATTTGTTTTACAAGTGTCCTGAGATATTGTTTTTTTTTTCAAGAGTCCCTGCTCGGGCGCCACTGTAACGACTCTTCTTTTTGCCGGGGTATCCTCAGCGGAGTCCAGGAGTCTTACAGAATTAGATTTTGAACTTTATTTATTCTTTTCTGAGTTTCAATAGGTTCCTAGCGAGCTCTGGAACTCGCGTGACCAGTTGCTTGTGAGGTGACCGGACACACGTGACTTGAAATAGTTGAGGCGAGTACCGGAACACACGTGACTAGCAAAGGATCTGAGGTGAGTGCCGGAGCGCACGTGACTTCAGATGAGTACCGGAACACGCGTGACTAGCAAAGTATCTGAGGTGAGTGCCGGAACGCACGTGACTTGAGATGAGTACGGGAACACGCGTGACTAGCAAAGGATATATATAAATATATATATATATATATATATATATATATATATATATATATATATATATATATATATATATATATATATATATATATATTTATATATATATATATATATATATATATATATTTATATATATATATATATATATATCCGGTTCTCATCTCAAATCACGTGCACTCCGGCACTCACCTCAGATCCTTTGTTAGTCACGCGCGTTCCGGTACTCATGTTGGGGATCTCGAGTCCTTGCCTGACTGGGGACGTCCTGTCGCAGTTCTTCCGGGCGCGTGGCTGGAAAATCAAGAACCCTAGCGTGGAAATTAAACACTGTAACTTTTAGTTTCAAAACACAAGAGGGATTTATTATTACGAAACCTAATACTTATATACTATTTTTTAAACATCTATCTCAGTCTGTGAACTGACCTTTCTGGTGTTCCAGTTCTGCACCTGCTAATTGGTGTCAGTTGGTCAAGCCAACTGACCCACTTCAAAAGTGGCGACGGTGCACTACGCTGCCCTCGTCGACTCGACTGCGGAACTGTAACACCCTAAAAGCTTACATAATAACGTTGCACAGATCACATTAACTTGAAATACTTAAACCCTAGAAGTATGCCTTATTATAACACCGTTTTAGCACATGCTAATTCAACATAGTGTGGCATCTATTAGGAGTCGGTGCTGTGAGTAAACTACACGTAGGTAGTATGGTTCTAACTCACAACATCCCTCCCCTCTTTCTAAAAGAAGTTAGTGCAACTAACTTCTAATGAAAGTTTACATTTATTTCTGCATTTCAAACAGTCAGTGCATTTTCTTAAATCAATATACAATTTTCCTTCTTTCTTTTTTTTTTAAATTCGCCTTATTTTATACTTCGGGTTCTTTTTATTTCTTTTTTTTCATATTCTTTTCTTTTTGTTTTTTCTTTTCTTTATGTTTTTTTTTTCCTTTTTGTTTTTGAATCTTTTTTTTTTTTGTTTCTTTTTCTTTTTTCTTTTCGTTACTTCGACTTTTTTTCAGTTTTTTGTTTTTCTCTTTTGTTCTATTATACTTTCCCCTTTTTATTTTTGGTCTCTCATCGACTCTTTTCTCACTGGCGTACAATACATTTTATTCTCATACTTAAATCTTATCTTCCGCTATGATATTTAAATCGAAAATCTTACGTTATAACCTCCGCTAACTGATGATCCGGTTGTCGGCTGCCGTTGTCGGTATGGTTGTTGTGTTGCGCCGTTGGTGTGGTTGATTCGAGTCTTTGAAGGGCCGCTACTATCTTGCACCATTTTTTCGAAATGGGCGTCGTCACCATCACTACCACCAGGATGAGGCCAGCTATACTGACTACCCCTCCCTTCATCCAGGTGTGCACTATCTCACAGGAATTGGTGAGGTGTGACACCCTTTCCACATCTTCTGCCTCCTTAACAAACTCGTTGATTGCTCTGCTGTTTGTTGTGAGAGTTTTTCGTAGATCCTTGAAATGCATGAGTGAGACCGTGTTCGGTGTTGTGCGCGTGTGGCCAGAATCACCTCGTTTATAATTTTCCAGCAGCTCCTGCAGCTTCGTCTTTAAACGGTTTGTTCCCATGACAGACGTTGAAAACTTAAATCGTGACTCTTCTTGACTTTTATGGACCAACATTATCCCTTTGCCAATCACCCTGCAGCCAGCTTCGATGGTCATAAACCCGGTGTTTACCAATTCCAACCGTGTGGTTTCGTCTGAGCACACCGCCGTGAAAATCGCCTGGTCGTCAAAATGGTAGAGCCATCTGTTTATGGTTCTGGTAGCTACCAGAATTCCTCCCGTGGCTGGAATGGCTATGTGATCGCATTGATCTTGCTCATGCTTCAATATTTCTATCTCGCAGTAATCGCTTGCTCGCGTAATTACTTTTCCGGGATGATAGCATAAACGTTTTGTTGTGCCCACCTCTCGACATTTCCCCTCGTCCTCTGCCCTGGTAATCTGCTCTCATCACAGTCACCTCTTTTCCCAGCAATGACAACGTCTTTGATTGCTTCTTCTCAAGGTCCTGTAAGTGACCATAAATCCGATCTGAATCTTGGTGGTCCATCGTACCAATTGCCCATTTGAGAACTTCACCGCCAACATCTATTAGCGACCGGCGTTTCCTTCCTTTAAGAGACAATATCTTCTCCTTTTCCAAGAATCTTCTCATTATAGTCTCTATTTCCAAAAACGAAGAATCGCATCAAAATCGAAGAATCGCATCCGAGCTAAAACGGTCCCGCTGGCCGCTGCATACCTTTCACATAACCTCCTGGTTGTCTCCTGCATTCCTTTGAATTGTTCCACAATAATCCTCAATTCCGTTTGTGGAAACTCAGTTACAACCACCCAATAATCTTTGGCGAACCATACATCTCCTGTTTTCTCCATCAATACATCCGTCTCCGGTAGTTTGTCTAACCGCACCTCCGCACGTATCCCGTTGGTAACCGCAATCAACATCACTAATATGATCTATAAAATGATAAAATTTTACACTAAATATACCATACTTCAGACTAAAAATACAATATTATCTTCATAAATTGCTTATTCTATAATTGAATGCTATATCATTCAATTCTCCGTACACTTGTCTTCTCCCCTTACATTCTCGGATTCGCTACCGCATCCCAGAGGAAAAGAGGACTGGACTATATTACATTATTGCCATATAGTGCATCAGTTCCGCTTTGATTAATTTTCCATGCTCTTTTCAATACGTGAGTTATCACTCATTCTAGTTTCGAACCAATTCATTGGTTCTCCGACAAAACCAGATTAGATAAAATAATCCCGTTTGTGGCAAAACTTTGTCCATTGCAAGACTATATCTTTCATCGCACACAATTACTTTTTCTTTAAATTTACTTCTACCCTGATATGTATATATCCATTAACGATCGTCCCTTTCTAGATCGTACATGGCTACATACATACATTCAAGGCACTATCCTATTCATTAACCTATACTATTATCCTAAATTGTCTCTCTCCATTTATCTATACACTAAATTCTAAACTAATAAACAGTATTTATCTAACCCGCTGCAAAGTCTGCAACCTCATAAATTTTAATCACCCGACTTCATATATTCGATCACGCAATAAAACTACCTACTTGTTTAAATATATATACGAACCCCTACCCAATACCTAGTACCCATACCTTAAATCTGGTCGTAGGGTGCTCATCCTTCTCTTAGCCGAACCTGCTCACTACACTATGACCCGATTATCGCTGGCCGACTTGAGAACATGTCTCAGCAATTTACTTTTATTTCGACACTTGTTGCGTAAATTCGCCTTGTCAGACAACCCACATTACTCAATGCTTTTCCTTGTGTCAGCACAATCTCGGTAGTAAATTCTGATCGTTGTGCTATAAAAACACGCTTTCGTAGCGTATTCCTTACAGTAAACAATTGCAGAAACAACTATCAACATGCTGAATGCCAACGCAAAATTAGGACGCTGCGCGCTTAGCCACACCCAGGTGTTGCGCACATTGATGGAAGAGGCGTCACCCCTAATTCACCAAGCAGCGATGGCCCTGGAGCAGCACGAAATCCAAAAATTAATGGAAAGGTCCTGGGACGCAGAACAAAAACTGGTGAAGGATCTGCGGACATGCCTTAAAGAGGTGTCCACTCAGTGGGATTACCCCATGGAAGTCCTACTGGCCTGGCGGTTGGCTTTTACCATGATGGTAAGACCTGAGGACCCTGAAGTTGAGCAGGCGCTAGGGCGCCTGTCGGTGCTGCTCCACAGGATTCATGAGTTTATGGTGCCGGGGTTCCCAATTGTGAACCCCAAACTCGTACTGAAATACTACCGAAAACTAATAATAAAAATAGAAATAAAAACTAAATTAAAAAAAAAATAGAAATTCCTTTGTTATCCTTTATTACATTTTTCAGCCCACTGTAAGTATCCCCGATTTTAATGCTACTTCTCTCAAGGATTCCTTCCTCTATTACATCTCCTACAACCTCCATGAATGACCTTGCTCCTAACCCATACCCCTTCTTTTCTTTATACACTAATTAATTTTTTTTTATCTCATATAGTATTCTTTTATTATTCTTTCTTCACATTTCCATTACGGCGGAGTTACGAACAAATATACGTTAGTACATCCATTCTGTATACTATACACATATATACGTATATACCCACTTCACCAACAGTGTTACTGCTTATGCGTTATATCGCACTTCACTAACAGCCGTATATACGAGGTGTGATCAAAAAATAACCGTTATTTTCATCTTTTCGTGAGTTACGTATGTTCGATGTTCGCATTTTTTTTCTATTATGTTGGTACACATGTCTGTTATATATGTTGGCAATACCAACCATTTTGAATTGTCAGTTTGTTTTTGACAGATAAAAAGACTAGTCATGTTTTGATGTGCTCTTCGATTTTGTACTATTCGAAAATATGTATCAAAGAAACTCTATTCAGTTTTGTGTAAAAAATGAAATAAAATGCGCAAGGATATTTGAAATGTTGACTTTGGCCTTTGGCGAGTCTACTATGAGCAGAACACAAGTTCAATTGTGGTATAACCGGTTAAAGGAAGGCCGAGAAGATGTCAATGACGATGCTCGTCCTGGTCGCCCGAGCACGTCAACAACCGATGAAAACATTGACGCAGTGAAGAAAATGATTTTGGATAATCGTCGAATCACTATCAGAGAGGTTGCTGATGATGTTGGCATATCGTTCGGCTCATGCCAAGCAATTTTTACGGATGTTTTAGGCATGAAACGTGCGGCAGCGAATATTGTTCCAAAATTGCTAAATTTTGAGCAAAAACAACGTCGCATGGACATCGCTCAGGAACTGTTTTTGGCCAAAAACAAAACCGTTATCATGCCTCAACCACCGTATTCACCGGACTTGGCCCCCGCTGACTTTTTCCTCTTTCCAAAACTGAAGACACCGATGAAAGGAAAGCGTTTTGCTACGATTGAGGAGATAAAAGAAAAATCGAAACAGGAGCTATTGGCGATACCAAAAAAAGCGTTTCAGAAGTGTTTCGAGGATTGGAAAAAACGCTGGCATAAGTGTATTATATCTGAGGGGAATTACTTTGAAGGGGACAAGATAGTTGTTGTTGAATAAATAAATACTTTATTTTTTGATCACACAATTACGGTTATTTTTTATCACACCTCGTATGTGTGTATATACTCTACGTTCAGTTTAATTATGTGTATATTTTAAGTCAAGTTTTATATTACTTACTCATGGTTGTCTTACTTTTTTATTTTCTTTTATTTTTTTAATTGAGTGCAATGTTTTTCATTTAATATGTAAAAAATATATTTTTCCCTACTGTGCTTCGTTCGGCCATAGTGCATAATAAGCACATTTTTATTACGTCAACTTTACTTGCTCGAGTTTAATTGGCACACTTCTGCTGGCCTTGACTTTGAAAATCGGAACTGTGTGTGATATTTGATACACACATGTACATGTTTACGTTGTTATTTTTGTGTTTACACTTGTAAAACACTGCTAACACATGCCTTTAGTTGTGTGGTCTAATGTGGAATAATTTCAACAAATTATTATGTAGCTTTTTATTTTTTCCCTTAATCGTTACGACTGTTGTAACTGGGCTTCGGATCTCTGCTAGTACATACGGACCTATCCACACAGGTGAGAATTTGTTTCTCCTAGCCTGATTCTTCATTAGTACTTGATCACCCACGTTAAAAACGACTGGGTTTAGTACCTTGTTGTAGGCTTCCCTGGGTACTCGTTTAGCACAATCCTGGTTTTCTCTGACCAATTCGTGCGCTCGCTGTAGCTGATACTTTTGCACTTTATTCGGGTCATCAGCATTGTATAAAGACGCACATTTGCGCTTCAAATTCGCTGGCATGTTGAAATCAAACCCGTAGAGTGTTCTAAACGGAGTTTGCTTCGTTGATACATGCACAGTATTGTTGTGTACATGCATTGCAGTGGTTAACCATTGATCCCAATTCGAGCCGTCTTCTTTGGCAAAACTGCGCAAGTACTCGGCCAGAGATCGATGACTACGTTCCAATGAGCCATTCGATTGTGGATGATATGGTGTTATGTGCAACTTCTTGATTCCCAGCATTTTCAAAGTTTCTGAGAATAATTTCGATACAAAATTGGAACCATTGTCGGTTATCAAAACCTTAGGTATGTTGTATCGTGCTATAATTTAATCAAAGAATGCTTTGGCCACCGTACCTGCTTCCGCATCGGGTATAGCCACGCACGCCAAGTACTTTGAGAAATCGTCTTGGAACGTCAATATGTACTTGTTTCCCGATACAGTCTCAGGTAAAATACCTACAATATCCATATGAACTTTATCAAATGGCTATTTCGGTGTGTCAGTTAACACCATTGGCATCTTTGTTAGCCTTGAACTTTTGTTGGCCTGGCACTTTGGGCAACTTCTTACAAATTTTTTTATGTCTTTGAGCATACCTTTCCATCCTTATACTCGCCTAATTCTGTCATGGGTTTTCCAGAATCCCTGGTGTTCACCTAGAGGTGAATCATGGAAACCCTTTAACACAGCCTGGATATCCTTTATATCCTTCAGCCATTCCACACTACTGGCTCTTTGTTCATTAGCAGCGTCACCAGTATTGCTAACATTTCTTGTTGCATCAATTTTATCCCCTTGAATTCTCTCGGCCTTCTCCTTATCTGACCGTGCTTTGGCCCTCGTTTGCACTACCGATACCTTCTGTGCCTGCGGTACTCTGCTGAGTGCATCCGCATTAATATTCTTTTTCCCAGGTTTTTATATGATTTCAAAATCATACTCAGACAATTTGTGTCTGAACCTGGCTAGCCTAGACGTTTGGTCTTTCAAGTTGGCTATGCCTCTCAACGGCTGGTGCTCAGTGTATATTTTGCATGGGCGTCCTAGCAGATATGCCCTAAAATTCTTTGTAGCCCACACTATGGCTAGGATTTCCTTTGCTATTGTGGAGTATCTTTTCTCCGTATCGCTAAGCGCTCTGCTTGCGAATGCTATTGGTCGGTCATTACCGACTTCCCCTTGTGACAATACTGCCCCTAATGCTTCATTGCTAGCATCAGTGGTCAACAAAAAAGTTTGCTCAAAGTCGGGGTACGCCAAAATTGGTGGCGAGCTAATTATTTCCTTTAGCCTCTCGAATGCTTGCTGAAATGTTTCTGTCCATTCGAACTTTGCTTCTTTTCGTAGCAACTTATTCACTGGCAACGCAATTCCGGCTAGTTCTTCCACGAACTTTCTATAATAGTTCACAAGTCCTAGGAATGCTTGCACTTCCTTTCTATTTCTCGGAATCGCTAAATTTTTAACGCATTCCACCTTCTGCGGGTCAGGCAGTGCTCCTGCCTCGGTACAACAAGGGCCTAAATAAACCACCTCTCTTCGCAAAAATTGGCACTTCTCCGTGTTCAATTTCAAATTGTGTTCTTGTAATTTCTGGAGCACCTTGCACAAGCGTTGCGAATGCTGCTGCAAGTTCTTCCCATAAATTACAATATCATCCAGATACACAAAACAATCTAACCCTTGTAAGCCTGTTAGCACATGGTTCATTAGCCGTTGGAAGGTAGCCGGTGCTCCTGTTAATCCAAACGGCATTCTATTAAACTCATAATGGCCTAAACCAGTGCTGAACGCGGTTTTCTGCTTATCTTGGGTATCCACCAGAACTTGGTGGTAGCCACTCGCTAAATGAAGCGTTGAAAAATATCTACTATGCCCCAATTGATCCAGAATCTCTTCTATCCTTGGTATCGGGAACACCTGCTTGATAGTGGCGTCGTTCAATTTCCTAAAATCGACGACCATTCTTGACCAGGTTGATCCACTCTAGTAGGTATTTCATGCTCTACCTCTGGTGTATATGTCAACTGGTCTCCTTCCAGCAAAAATATGTCACGGAAAGACTCACAAATGGCTTCTATTGATCCCTTCTCTTCCGAATTTACGCTTGTGTCTAACTTTAGTAATTCTAGCACTCTCTCCATTATTTTTCTTATATCTACCTGCTTAATCTGATTAACCGATCCTTAACTCGATTCCTTAAAACTATCATAACTTGTGAACTTAGGCCTAAAATCCTTATCCATATAGTAGTCCTCTTCTGATGCATTTAGTACACAAGCGTCCACTTGACCCTTGTTAACGTGCGTTATGGTCTCTCCCATATATACGCCGTCCGCTAGCTGCTGCTTGTGCAAAACAAGAGTCCTAAGTTTCGTGTTTACACGCATAGTAACTACTCTGGTTGACCTTGCGTTCACTACCTCTATACAATTCTTAACGCTAATTTCCTACGTGATACCCCCAAAAACACATTTACATGACGCCCAAGGCATAACTCTATATACTTACTTTTATTCCTTTCCCAATATACGTTAGTATATACATTCGTATCCAACCGTATCATCCGCTTATATCGACCGAAAAACGGAAGTAGCGCAACTTTAAAAAAAAAAACTCGTCAGCATTCATTTGATGCCGAATGGCCTGATTACTGTATCGCCGGTTGAAATGGTCAGCACTTTCCTTTTGTTTCGACACTTATCGCGTAAATTTGCCTTGTCAGATACCCCATACTACTCAATGCTTTTCCCTGTGTTGGCACAATCTCGGTAAAAAGTTCTGATCGTTGTGCTATAAAACCACGCTTTCGTAGCGTATACTTACAGTAAACCGTATCAGTACAACATGGTAGGAACAAATAACAACATTCTAAACGCCATTGCCAAGTTAGGGCGATGTGCTCTTAGCCACCCCCAAGTGCTGCGGACACTAACAGAAGAGGCGTCACCTTTATTGCACCCAGCAGCGATGGCCCTGGAGCAGCATGAGCTGCAACAACTTATGGAAAGATCCTGGGACAACGAATCACAATGGGTTAAGGACCAGATGAACTGCCTCCAAGAGGTGTCTACCCAGTGGGACTATCCTATGGAGGTCCTACTGGGTTGGAGATTAGCATTTACGATGATGGTAAGATCGGAGAACTCTGCAGTTGAGCAGGCACTAGGAAGCTTGTCTGTGCTGCTCCATCGCCTCCATGAGTTTACGGTGCCGGGGTTTCCCAAAGTAAACCCGAAACTTATAATTAAGTACTATTGAGAAAATAAAAGCTATATTATAAAAAGAAAATCCTGAGTTATTCTTTATAAAATGTTTCAGTCACATCGTAAGTATCCCCGATATTAATGCTAATCCTCTCAAAGATTCCTTTCTCTAATGCATCTCCTTCAACCTCCATGTATGACCTTTCTCCTAACCCATACCCCTTCTTTTCCTCATACACTAGTTGTTATTTGTCTTCTTTCACTTCATATATTATTAATTAATCTTTCTTCATAATCCACTACGGTGGAGTTACAAACAAATATACGTCAGCACATCCATTCTGTACACTATACACCTATATACGTATATACTCACCTTACCGACAGTGTTACTGTTTTCCTTTCATTAACCGCCGTATGTATGTATGTACATATCTGAAGTTAAGTTTTATATTACTTACCCACGACTGTCTTATTATTTTACTTTATTTTTTAATTACGTGCAATATTTATCACCATTTAAAAAAAAAATATTTTTCCCTACTGTGCTTCGTTCGACCATAGTGCATAATAAGCATTTTTATTACGTCAACTTTAATCGCTCGATTTTAAGTGGCACACTTCTACTGGCCTTGACTTTGAAAATCGGAGCTGTGAGTGTTATTTGATACACACACGTACATGTTTACGTTGTTATTCTTGTGTTTACACTTGTAAAACACTGCTAACACATGTCTTTAGTTGTGTGGTCTAATGTGGAATAATTTCAACAAATTATTATGTAGCTTTTTATGTTTGCCCTTAATCGTTACGACCGTTGTAACTGGGCTTCGGATCTCTGCTACCATATACGGACCTATCCACAGAGGTGAGAATTTATTTCTCCTGGCTTGATTCCTCATGAGTACCTGATCCCCCACGTTCAAAACGACTGGGTTTAGTACCTTGTTATAGGCCTCCCTAGCTACTCTTTTAGCACAATCCTGGTTTTCTCTGACCAACTCGTGCGCTCGCTGTAGCTGGTACTTTTGTACTTTATTAGGGTCATCAGCATTGTACACCAGCGCACAGTTGCGCTTCAGATTAGCTGGCATATTAAAATCAAACCCGTAGAGCGTCCTGAACGGAGTTTGCTTCGTTGATACATGTACCGTATTATTGTGTACATGCATTGCAGTGGTTAACCATTGATCCCAATTCGAGCCGTCTTCCTTGGCAAAACTGCGCAAGTACTCGGCCAGAGGTCGATGACTACGTTCCAGTGAGCCATTCGCCTGCGGATGATATGGTGTTATATGCAACTTCTTAACTCCCAGCATTTTACATGTTTCCGAGAACAGCTTCGATACAAAATTAGAACCATTGTCGGTTATCAAAACCTTAGGTATGTTGTATCGTGCTATTATTTCATCAAAGAATGCCTTGGCCACCGTACCTGCTTCAGCATCAGGTATAGCCACGCACGCCATATACTTTGAGAAATCATCTTGGAACGTCAAAATGTATTTATTTCCCGAAACTGTCTCAGGTAAAATACCTACAATATCCATATGAACTTTGTCAAATGGCTGTTTTGGTGTGTCAGTTAACACCATTGGCATCTTTGTCAGCCTTGAACTTTTGTTGGCTTGACATTTTGGACAACTCTTTATATATTTCTTGATGTCCTTGAGCATACCCTTCCATCCGTATACTCGCCTAATTCTGTCATGGGTTTTCCAGAATCCCTGGTGTCCACCTAGAGGTGAATCATGGAAACCCTTTAACACAGCCTGGATATTTTTTGTATCCTCCAGCCATTCTACATTACTGGCTGCTTGCTCATTGGCATCGAAACCCGCATTGCTAACATCTCTTGTAGCATCAACTTTGTCCTTCTGCATCCTCTCAGCCTTCTCCTTATCCGACCGTGCTTTGGACCTTGTTTTCAGTACTGATACTTTCTGTGCCTGCGGTACTCTGCTGAGTGCATCGGCATTCAGATTCTTTTTCCCAGGTTTGTATATGATTTCAAAATCATACTCAGACAATTTGTGTCTGAACCTGGCTAGCCTAGACGTTTGGTCTTTCATCTTATCTTTCATGTGATCAGCATATATCCTAAATGGGCGTCCTAGCAAATATGCTCTAAAATTCTTCGTAGCCCATACTATGGCTAGAAATTCCTTTTCTATTGTGGAGTATCTCTTCTCCGTGTCGCTAAGCGCTCTGCTTGCGAATGCTATTGGTCGGTCATTCCCGACTTCCCCTTGTGACAATACTGCCCCTAATGCTTCATTGCTAGCATCAGTGGTCAACAAAAAAGTTTGCTCAAAGTCGGGGTATGCCAACTTGTTAATTGGCAACGCAATTCCGGCTAGTCCTTCCACGAACTTTCTATAATAGTTCACTAGTCCTAGGAATGCTTGCACTTCTTTTCTGTTTCTTGGAACCGCTAAATTTCTAACGCATTCCACCTTCTGCGGGTCAGGCAGTGCTCCTGCTTCTGAGCAACGATGGCCTAAATAAACCACCTCTCTTCGTAAAAATTGACACTTCTCCGTGTTCAATTTCAAGTTGTGTTCTCGCAATTTCTGGAGCACCTTGCGCAAGCGTTGCGAATGCTGCTGCAAGTTCTTCCCATAAATTACAATATCATCGAGATACACAAAACAATCTAACCCTTGTAAGCCTGTTAGCACATGGTTCATTAGCCGTTGGAAGGTAGCCGGTGCTCCTGTTAATCCAAACGGCATTCTATTGAACTCGTAATGGCCTAAACCGGTGCTGAACGCGGTTTTCTGCTTATCTTGGGTATCCACCAGAACTTGGTGGTAGCCACTATCTAAATGAAGCGTAGAAAAATTTCTACTATGCCCCAATTGATCCAGAATCTTTTCTATCCTTGATATCGGGAACACCTGCTTGATAGTGGCGTCGTTCAATTTCCTAAAATCGAAGATCATTCTCCACTTATTTTGACCCTGAGCACCTCCCTTCTTTGGGACCAAAATTATTGGTGAGTTCCAAGGCGAGATACTCGGTGAAATTATGTTATCTTTTAAGATTCCTTCCACTTGCCTATTTACTTCATCTTTGTGAGCTTATGGCAATCTGTATTGTTTCTGGTTGATCGGTGGTTGATCCACTCTAGTAGGTATTTCATGCTCTACCTCTGGTGTATTTGTGAACTGGTCTCCTTCCAGCAAAAATATGTCATGGAATGACGTACAAATGGCCTCTATTGATGAATTTTGTTCTAAATTTACGCTTGGGTCTAACTTCAGTGATTCTAGCACTGTCCATTCTCTTCCTTATATCTACCTGCTTAATCTGATTAACCGATCTCTGATTCGGTTCTTTAAAATTATCATAACTAGTGAACTTAGGCCTAGAATCTTCCTCCATCAGGTAGTCCTTTTCTGATGCGTTGAGTACGCAAGCGTACACTCTACCCTTATTAACGTGCGTTATGGTCTCTCCCATATATACGCCGTCCGCTAGTTGCTGCTTGTGCAAAACAACTGCCCTAAGTTTCGTGTTTATACGAATAGAAACTACTCTGGTTGACCTTGCGTTCACTACCTCCATACAATTTTTAACCCTATTCACGGTTCCTTCCTGCCATGACTTCAATGGGAGAGTAAGGATTCTATTCTTATTATCATCATAAAATGATAACTGTTTCTCCAGCGCATCCAGTATGGTGCGGCCCCAGAGATTATCGCGGCCAATTATCCCATCGGCCGGGATACCTTCCCTATCCAATTCAACTGCGTGCACTCTAAAACTCATTCCCTTAACTTTACTGTGCCCTATTTTAAGTGACCCCAGTATTCTGATGCAACCTCCGAACGCTCCATTAAGCGTTCTTACATCTTTTGGGTTAATAACTAGTCCTTTCCGTAAAACACTAGATTTTACGAGGCTAGTGTCCGCCCCTGAATCTACCAAAAGCACTAGCTTTCCACTAGCTGCCTCCTTGCAGGGTATCTCGATGAAAGCATCTCCTACCCTGCTCACAACGAAACAACGCCCTTTAGACTCCAAAATGGACGCGTATCTACTTCCTAACTCTTCCAATTTTCTCCTCCAAGCACCACAGTTATCCCTTACAATCCTACACTCTCTCAAAATTACCGCTAATACCTTAACTATACATCCTCGTACCACGTACGCGGCCTATACTCTCTAATCTTATCGAAACTTAATCTAAGTACTAGAACCACTACAGTTACCCAAATCAGTGCGCAATCAAAAATTTTCTCCCTGAGAGACTCTTGCTCATCCGTCACTTGAACCATTGTTCTTACAATTCTTGGTACGTGGTATTGTAGAGCCTCTTGCTCCTCCTTTTCCTGGACTGTACTTCCTACATTACCAGTCACACGTACCTTCGGCCTTACTGTTACTTCCTTACTTTTGGCTTTCCAGTCTACTGGCCTCGACTGGGCCGCTGGAAGTTTCCCTGGTTCCTCTGTTGGAACTGCCTATCCCTGCATTCCGCAGCTCGATGTCCCATCCGTCCACATGAGAAGCATTTCAACCCCTGTTGGGTGTTGCCTAACCTTTGTCCACCTCTAGAATTCCAATTTGGTTGCTGCTGACCATTCCCGTGTTGAAAGGATTTCTTCCTTGGTTAATCCCTTCCGTTGAGTTGACTCGAGGACTACTGCCCCTGCTGTCCCTTAAGGGTGGATCCGGGCGCCTCGTACCTGGCTGCCTTTCATTTTGATCCCATTTAATATCTATTCGGCACTGTCTACTTGCCTCATGACCATATGCTTGACATTCCATACAGTAGGGCGTATTCTTGCGTGTAATGCATTCATCCCTTGTATGGCCTGGCTTATGGCAGAATGAACATGTGGGAGCCCTCTGTACAACCCCCCTGTGCGGATTTCTCTGACACGCGGCTCTGCTGTCGGAGATACCGGGATTATATGCTCCTCTGTATACGTTTGGGACGAAATTATTTCCTTCTCTATCCATGACAGCGGCAGTTAAATTGTCCTGTCTATTTTCCAACATATGTATCTCCCCCAATCCGGCCGTACTCCGTTCCACAAGGACTTGCGCTCGAATTGCTTCTTCTACCAATTCCTCCAGATTTCCTGTTTTGCTATTCAGCATATGAATTTTAAGAGCGGAATTGCGGAGCCCCACTACGAAAGTCGTTAACACTGACTTGTCAACTTCGTACAATAACGCGGTATCACCAACGCCATCGTACTTATTTTTGACTACTTCTTGGGCCAACATCCGAAGTGACTCCAAACGCCTGGCAAAGGCGCGAATGTCTTCCCCTGCCAGTTGTTTCCCGATTCTAATCTCCTGGGATATATCTTCCAGAGTTCTCTCCTTAAGATAAGTTTTCTTCAGAAGGCCATAAAGCTCATTCACACTGGCGAATTGTTTTGGCAGCACAAGGTTGTACGCATCTCCAAATAACCTTTGCTTTATGCAGTCGAAGAAATCCTGTAACTCATCAGGGCTTATGCTCCGCTTTGCAATCTCACAACCTTGAATGAACCTACTGAGCTCTGACCTTAAATCTGCTGAAGCAGCACCAGTAAACACAGGTACTAGCCTGGACACGGTCTTGGAGATATCCTCGATACCCATTTTACGTATTCCTGTATTACTTATTACTGGTAAAATTTGAGAGTTATCCTTGTGGGTGGTTTCCAAATTCACTCCCCTTGGATCTGAAATGTATTTGACTAGCGACGGACTCAAACTTATGAGTCTTCGACCGGTTGCCCGTACAGGCGAAATATCGTCCACTGTATTGGGACTTTGCTGCACCGTTACTGCTTCTGGATCGTTTGGTGGATATACCTGATTTTTATTATTTATTGGACTTTCCGGAGAAAATGGCTCGACACCGATTTCCGATGCGCCAAATAAAAACTCCGCTTCACTCTCCCCAGTCAAGTTTAATGTAGGCTTTACCACACGACCTATCCCTTCCGGAGTTAAATACTCCGACCAGCGAACTTCTGGTGGCAGAGCTAATACTGTCTGAGTTTGAATTTGAGAAGTTGAAGCCGATCTCACTCTTGCTGGCTTAGTAATTGCCCCGATTCTTTTGCGCTCCAAATTTTCCTTCTCCAGATGCGATGCGGCTTCCTCAGTTTCCCGGAGTTGCCTAGAAAGTACTCTAGTTTTATTTTCAAGGAACTCCGTATTTATCTTCAATTCCTCAGTATCTTTGAAGACTTGGAAACATTTTTCTTCCGTCCGACTCTGAATAGTAGCTAACGCTTGGTCTGCTGCTTCCAGAGTTGACAGGTTTCCACCGTCTCTCGCTAATCTCCAGAGTACCTGGGCTTCACTCTTGCTGGTTGTCGCTTCCAATTGTTCAAACAATTTTTCTGCGAACAATTTCACCTCAGTTTGCAGAGACCTAAGCTTGTCTCGAGCCCTGTCCTCCTGCGAACTAGGACTATCCTCCTGTGCCTCCAGCTCTTCTAAATCCAACTTGAATTTAGTCAACCAGTCTCGTGTCAAACCGTTGAAGTGTAACGCGTAATCCTTGGTGAAGTATTCCTTGTCACCACAACAGTCCTTAAATTTTAACAACTCCTCGTTGTTGCTGTTGAATACATTCAACAATGCTTCCAACTCCGTTATGCGCTTGCGGTAGTACGCGCTGTTCTTCCTTGCTTTGCTATCCTTCCTACAATTTTTGATCCTCTTCTGAATTGCCTCGCTCTGTAGCCTTTGAGCTTCCAGCAATTTTATCGCTTCTCTTGGCGTTTCCATAGACCGAACAAATTCTTATCTATGACGCCGTAATAAATGGTACAAACAGTTTTCTTGCTCTTTATATTTATAAATTTTATTAATAAACAATTTCCTTTTTTAAAATAAATAAACAAGTTAAGGTAATTAAACTAACAACTTATGTATAACAAAGATATTATTCTTATAGTCTTTCACGTCTCCTGCAGTGTTGTTCCTCCAATTGGTATACCTCTTGCCACAATCTATTGGCTTGCTCCCACGGCATAGGGACCTCCACTGTTTGCTGTTCCTCCAGTATTTCCTCAAATACGCCAGTCGCTTCCGTTCCCGAGTTTGCTCTCCTCCTCTTTTTCTAGTCCCAAACCGCTTTCCGTCCTTCAGTAACGACGTTATGTCCTTGAGTTGTCGCTCAGTGCTTCCAGTTTAATTTCCAACTTTCATTTTCTTAAAAGTAAAGAGCGAAATAAAGTAATAGTGAGTGCTTAAATTCTCACTCAACACAATTTTGTTTCCATTTTCCCTAATGTAATACCGCGGAAATAAACTACATATCGATATTATACCTATTCTAGTACAAAAATTATACTATTATTAGCATAACAATTATACTTACAATACTAATAACAAACAAAAAATGTTTGTTCGAAAATATTTCTCCTAACTCCGAAGAAGTTTTTGGTCTCGCAAAATTCCTTCCCAAAATATTTATACCCAAAGAAATAAATTTTACTGTAGAATCATACGCATTTTCATTACCGCACAATGATATGCTTGCATGCTTCGTATTTTTAGTACGTAAAATTATTTTAACGTCGCTACGCAAATTGTAGTTTCCGAACTACTTAAACTCGATGCACAGCACGTGCTGTAAACATTTCTCGAAATATCTTTACCTAGTACCCTAAGCTCAAAATGCCAAATATTAAAATCAAATTTCATATGTTCGTTTTGAAACATCATAAATTCACAAAATCTAAATTTAAAATAATTTAATTATTTCCAAAATAGATGGCATGGCTCAATAGACAATACAAATGTCCCTCACGACAAACAAACTCAAAACCCCTACCAAAAAAATCCTCACAGCTAGGATGAACATACATAGACCGTCCGATCATACTGACAGTTTATGGTTGCCATACAAAGCTGCGTGCAACAGCGCAAACGTGCCTATAGGTTGCGACTTCTTTGACCAGCGCTACGGCGCCTTCAGGGTCGCAGAAGTATCTACTTATTCTACGCTACTATACACTCTACTCACCATAATTTTTCCTGATGACATCTTTATTCCACAGTGTCCTTAATGCTGGGGTATTGTCCTTAGATGAGGTCCTTCTAATTCGTTGCAGGATGCCTCTCTGCTTCAGGGTTCCTTGCCCTGGGATTACTCCAATAGGTATATATATATATATATATATATATATATATATATATATATATATATATATATATATATATATATATATATATATATATATATATATATATATATATATATATATATATATATATATATATATATATATATATATATATATATATATATATATATATATATATATATATATATATATATATATATATATATATATATATATATATATATATATATATATATATATATATATATATATATATATATATATATATATATATATATATATATATATATATATATATATATATATATATATATATATATATATATATATATATATATATATATATATATATATATATATATATATATATATATATATATATATATATATATATATATATATATATATATATATATATATATATATATATATATATATATATATATATATATATATACATATATTGCGCGTATAGGCGATCCAATCTTATTCTGGAAGCGGAGTCAGCAGCATTAACATACATGCTGTGCGCCAATGATAAAAATGGCTCCCCTGTAGTAGGAACGGGAGTTGCCTGCTCTAAACGTTGTCTCACTTCCGCGATCAAAATACGACCCCGCTTAAAAGTATCAAAACTTGACTCGAACCGCTGTCCGATTGACTCTAACAGTGATTCACCGTCTTTCATGACCCGCGCCTCGGACATGGCAGTTATTTTTGCCGTTTTAAGCGAAGCCCACCGAGCATCCAATTCTGCTTCATCAAGTTGAAGTGATATAATGGAGTGACTTTCCGGCGAGCACCGTTCAAAACGACTTATGAACATCAGAAGTTCATCTGCCGCCGAAATATACGAGTCCACCATTTTGCGGAACTTATGCGCCTGCGAACGCAGCTCAATATTGGCTTATATGCACCTCCGAACGCAACCGCACTGAAACCACGCCCAACACTTATCGTTTAAACGCACTGCGACAGAAGGGCCCACAATGTTCAGGAAACCAATTGCTACCCGTAACCGGCCCTGCTTCACAAAAGAAATAGAGACAGCAGCTGATCGCACGAGCCACTGACCTACTTTTCTTATTCTGCTTTCTGCATTAGCCACCAGTACCTAAAAACGGCGATAATGCAGCGAAGACAACAACAGCGCAATGGTTTCAATAGTCAGCAGCGCCGACAGAGCACAAACACCCGAACGCACGGCAAACCCAACCGAAACACAAAAAATAATCAATTTGTGTATAATCAAATTTAAATTATTATTAATTTATAATAATAATATTTTTAATTCGATTAAAACAATCGACACTTACCAAAAACCGGATTCTTATCCGGCTCGAAGGACCAAAATGTTGTACTCAGATAGAACTATTTATTTTTAAGACTTATAACATATACTCGTATAACGTATTTTAAATATAATTATTGGGCGCCGATCCACACTTGCCGCAACTCCAGAACTAACTGACCACCGCGCAAAGAGAGCAGCTGCCGCTGCTTCGTAGCCCCGCGCCAAAATATGCCAGCAGATAAAGATGGCTTCCGCACAAATACGATATGCACCTGCCTCGACTGTTCTCTCGCTCTCCACCGCACAACACGTGCTTTCGCACCGTACCGAACGATGGAACGCAGAGATAGGCCGACAACATGGTGCCCCAGGTACCAGGCGGAAGCCACCTGAACGTTAGGATTCGGAGTGAACACCTACCATAAGAATAAAATCCAATATATGAAAAACAAAAACTTCCTAAAATTGCACATATTCATTGACGAAAGAAATGTTTGATTGGATTGGATTTTGTGAAATTTATGAGCTTCTTCAGACGAATTGCGCAAAAGCATCAAAAAAACCAACAAAAAAAAACGTATTGAAATCGTACAAATCCTAACACAGTTTCATGCGCACATGAATGTATGTATATGAGTTAAGAAACACCGTTATGACTATATAAACACCGTTATGACTACAGAAACACCATTATGAGTATACCAAATTATAAATACCTACACACTTTTTCTTTTAAAATTTACTAACATTGGTCTAGAGTTAACTATCTTGCAATGGAATATGCTATGTTTTATTAATAAGAAAATTTAGTTTAGACACACCACCCGCAAATTATTGCATTACAAAAATAACACATTATAAATAAAAACAAACAATTAATACAACAAGAAAACTACCTAATTATAAAATCTATCATCATAATAAAGATTTTTCACATTGAAAATCAGGTATTGCAATGTTAGTTATAAACAACATTAATGTAAAGAAAACATATATATAAAGATAGAGATGTTTATTTAACACCCGAACAAGTTGCAGACTTTCATATTTTCAACAATGGCCACCACCTTATCGTTGGTGATTTTAATTCTCAAAATACAATTTGGGGATCTGTTTGAACTTCACGTAGTGGAGTAATTTGGGGAGATTTTGCTGATGACCGACATCTCATTGTTCTCAATGATGGATCACCGTCGTTGCATCAAGATTTCATATGACAATAAAGTAATTTAAACGCAGTTTTATACGAACACACATAAGTTATTTGTTCGTATAAATTACATACGTACATTCGCTTATTCGGTTCGATTTATGGTATAGTATATTAATCGATTCGTCACTATTATCGAGTTCGTAACTAGTTGTTCCAATAAAACAGCACTCGAGTAAGTGGTATAACATTTACTTTCTCTATATTTTTTATGCAAACTAATCATCTGAATATAATTTCAATCAACAGAATATTTAAAATCAAAAAACAAAAAGATTCATTTCTGTTTACTTTAAATTTAATCAGCTAAAATATAAAAAAGCAGGCAGTTTCGATGTATCGTAACGTCGTACGTTGAATAACATCTTTTTTTTTTTAAACTAACTACTGCTTGGATTTGGAACAGAAGGAGGCCAAGATTAAGATATTGCCGGTCAAATAAGAACTAAACCTTTTTAAAGTATTCTCAAATATAACAACAGTTTCAATAATCTCACAAAAATCTTCAAAATAGGTAAAAAAAAAAAATGCAGCTAAACGAATTAAGTTACCGGCTTTATGCTTTTAATTAAACAGAGGTTGTGTTTCTTGTTTTAATAATGACGAAAACAATTTTTTATTTTGTTAAATTAATTTTTTTACTTAAACACAACTGCAATATTTCGCCGTGTGGATCTTGAGGGTTCATTGACAATAAGAAATTAGGAACAGATTTTGTGTTTTCAGTTATTTTAAGGAGTTAAGTGAATTGAGGAATAACGATAGTAGGAGTTAAAGGGGGGTGCACTGTAGTTTTACCACTACATGAACTATAAACCCCCTCACACTAGCAAAACTCGCAGAAAACCATTCATATCAACTGTCTATTCTTATATGTTCTTTGGTGCGCACTCTGCCGCTATAGAACAAGCATTCTGCCGACCTTGGAACCGCTATTTGAATTTCTTGGCAGCTGGTGACAGCAACAGAAAACACACAAGTGGAAGGAAGTACGAAATAGTGGTGGAACGAACTGAAATAATGGTACATACTTATACTGGGTTCTCGAAAAGTAAACAATGTCCGCTTATATTTTTAATATGACTGAAATATCAATTACATTTACTAATATGACTGAAATATCAAATGTGCACACACTTTACCTACTATTTGGCGCACTAAATAGTGAAAAATAACAATATAGAATAAGAAACGTGCAATATGGTATGCATATAGTATTTTGTCAATCTCATGTGAGTATTTACAAACGATAATATCCCAATTTACCAACGCGTATTACATGTACACATTTCTTTGATTTATTTTCGAGCATTGAGTACTGAAAATATGAATAAATAAAATGAAAAATGTGTGGTCGTAACTTTACTTGTCCCTGTATGTTAATGCTGCTGACTCCGCTTCCAGAATAAGATTGGATATATATATATATATATATATATATATATATATATATATATATATATATATATATATATATATATATTTATATACAGTGCCCGAGTATGCAGAAAAGCCACTAATAAGCAAGACGTATCAAATCAAGCGGCTTTCCTTTGCAAAAGATTAAATATATATATTATATATTATATATATATATATATATATATATATATATATATATATATATATATATATATATATTATATATATATATATATATATATATATATATATATATATATATATTAAATATATATATTATATATTATATATATATATATATATATATATATATATATATATATATATATATATATATATATATATATATATATATATATATATATATATATATATATATATATATATATATATATATATATATATATATATATATATATATATATATATATAATATATAATATATATATTTAATCTTTTGCAAAGGAAAGCCGCTTGATTTGATACGTCTTGCTTATTAGTGGCTTTTCTGCATACTCGGGCACTGTATATAAATATATATATATATATATATATATATATATATATATATATATATATATATATATATATATATATATATATATATATATATATCCAATCTTATTCTGGAAGCGGAGTCAGCAGCATTAACATACAGGGACAAGTAAAGTTACGACCACACATTTTTCATTTTATTTATTCATATTTTCAGTACTCAATGCTCGAAAATAAATCAAAGAAATGTGTACATGTAATACGCGTTGGTAAATTGGGATATTATCGTTTGTAAATACTCACATGAGATTGACAAAATACTATATGCATACCATATTGCACGTTTCTTATTCTATATTGTTATTTTTCACTATTTAGTGCGCCAAATAGTAGGTAAAGTGTGTGCACATTTGATATTTCAGTCATATTAGTAAATGTAATTGATATTTCAGTCATATTAAAAATATAAGCGGACATTGTTTACTTTTCGAGAACCCAGTATAAGTATGTACCATTATTTCAGTTCGTTCCACCACTATTTCGTACTTCCTTCCACTTGTGTGTTTTCTGTTGCTGTCACCAGCTGCCAAGAAATTCAAATAGCGGTTCCAAGGTCGGCAGAATGCTTGTTCTATAGCGGCAGAGTGCGCACCAAAGAACATATAAGAATAGACAGTTGATATGAATGGTTTTCTGCGAGTTTTGCTAGTGTGAGGGGGTTTATAGTTCATGTAGTGGTAAAACTACAGTGCACCCCCCTTTAACTCCTACTATCGTTATTCCTCAATTCACTTAACTCCTTAAAATAACTGAAAACACAAAATCTGTTCATAATTTCTTATTGTCAATGAACCCTCAAGATCCACACGGCGAAATATTGCAGTTGTGTTTAAGTAAAAAAATTAATTTAACAAAATAAAAAATTGTTTTCGTCATTATTAAAACAAGAAACACAACCTCTGTTTAATTAAAAGCATAAAGCCGGTAACTTAATTCGTTTAGCTGCATTTTTTTTTTTTACCTATTTTGAAGATTTTTGTGAGATTATTGAAACTGTTGTTATATTTGAGAATACTTTAAAAAGGTTTAGTTCTTATTTGACCGGCAATATCTTAATCTTGGCCTCCTTCTGTTCCAAATCCAAGCAGTAGTTAGTTTAAAAAAAAAAAGATGTTATTCAACGTACGACGTTACGATACATCGAAACTGCCTGCTTTTTTATATTTTAGCTGATTAAATTTAAAGTAAACAGAAATGAATCTTTTTGTTTTTTGATTTTAAATATTCTGTTGATTGAAATTATATTCAGATGATTAGTTTGCATAAAAAATATAGATAAAGTAAATGTTATACCACTTACTCGAGTGCTGTTTTATTGGAACAACTAGTTACGAACTCGATAATAGTGACGAATCGATTAATATACTATACCATAAATCGAACCGAATAAGCGAATGTACGTATGTAATTTATACGAACAAATAACTTATGTGTGTTCGTATAAAACTGCGTTTAAATTACTTTATTGTCATATGAAATCTTGATGCAACGACGGTGATCCATCATTGAGAACAATGAGATGTCGGTCATCAGCAAAATCTCCCCAAATTACTCCACTACGTGAAGTTCAAACAGATCCCCAAATTGTATTTTGAGAATTAAAATCACCAACGATAAGGTGGTGGCCATTGTTGAAAATATGAAAGTCTGCAACTTGTTCGGGTGTTAAATAAACATCTCTATCTTTATATATATGTTTTCTTTACATTAATGTTGTTTATAACTAACATTGCAATACCTGATTTTCAATATGAAAAATCATTATTATGATGATAGATTTTATAATTAGGTAGTTTTCTTGTTGTATTAATTGTTTGTTTTTATTTATAATGTGTTATTTTTGTAATGCAATAATTTGCGGGTGGTGTGTCTAAACTAAATTTTCTTATTAATAAAACATAGCATATTCCATTGCAAGATAGTTAACTCTAGACCAATGTTAGTAAATTTTAAAAGAAAAAGTGTGTAGGTATTTATAATTTGGTATACTCATAATGGTGTTTCTGTAGTCATAACGGTGTTTATATAGTCATAACGGTGTTTCTTAACTCATATACATACATTCATGTGCGCATGAAACTGTGTTAGGATTTGTACGATTTCAATACGTTTTTTTTTGTTGGTTTTTTTGATGCTTTTGCGCAATTCGTCTGAAGAAGCTCATAAATTTCACAAAATCCAATCCAATCAAACATTTCTTTCGTCAATGAATATGTGCAATTTTAGGAAGTTTTTGTTTTTCATATATTGGATTTTATTCTTATGGTAGGTGTTCACTCCGAATCCTAACGTTCAGGTGGCTTCCGCCTGGTACCTGGGGCACCATGTTGTCGGCCTATCTCTGCGTTCCATCGTTCGGTACGGTGCGAAAGCACGTGTTGTGCGGTGGAGAGCGAGAGAACAGTCGAGGCAGGTGCATATCGTATTTGTGCGGAAGCCATCTTTATCTGCTGGCATATTTTGGCGCGGGGCTACGAAGCAGCGGCAGCTGCTCTCTTTGCGCGGTGGTCAGTTAGTTCTGGAGTTGCGGCAAGTGTGGATCGGCGCCCAATAATTATATTTAAAATACGTTATACGAGTATATGTTATAAGTCTTAAAAATAAATAGTTCTATCTGAGTACAACATTTTGGTCCTTCGAGCCGGATAAGAATCCGGTTTTTGGTAAGTGTCGATTGTTTTAATCGAATTAAAAATATTATTATTATAAATTAATAATAATTTAAATTTGATTATACACAAATTGATTATTTTTTGTGTTTCGGTTGGGTTTGCCGTGCGTTCGGGTGTTTGTGCTCTGTCGGCGCTGCTGACTATTGAAACCATTGCGCTGTTGTTGTCTTCGCTGCATTATCGCCGTTTTTAGGTACTGGTGGCTAATGCAGAAAGCAGAATAAGAAAAGTAGGTCAGTGGCTCGTGCGATCAGCTGCTGTCTCTATTTCTTTTGTGAAGCAGGGCCGGTTACGGGTAGCAATTGGTTTCCTGAACATTGTGGGCCCTTCTGTCGCAGTGCGTTTAAACGATAAGTGTTGGGCGTGGTTTCAGTGCGGTTGCGTTCGGAGGTGCATATAAGCCAATATTGAGCTGCGTTCGCAGGCGCATAAGTTCCGCAAAATGGTGGACTCGTATATTTCGGCGGCAGATGAACTTCTGATGTTCATAAGTCGTTTTGAACGGTGCTCGCCGGAAAGTCACTCCATTATATCACTTCAACTTGATGAAGCAGAATTGGATGCTCGGTGGGCTTCGCTTAAAACGGCAAAAATAACTGCCATGTCCGAGGCGCGGGTCATGAAAGACGGTGAATCACTGTTAGAGTCAATCGGACAGCGGTTCGAGTCAAGTTTTGATACTTTTAAGCGGGGTCGTATTTTGATCGCGGAAGTGAGACAACGTTTAGAGCAGGCAACTCCCGTTCCTACTACAGGGGAGCCATTTTTATCATTGGCGCACAGCATCCACGTACCCCCTTGTGATATCCCTGCCTTTGAAGGGAGTTATGCTGCATGGCCAACGTTCCGTGACATGTTTACAGCACTATTCATTAACAACACGCGGCTGTCTAATGCGGAAAAATTCTACCATTTGTCCCTTAAGACCCGGGGAGAACCACATGAAATTGTCTCCAAAATTCCAATTACTGAGGCGGGTTTTCAGCAAGTGTGGGAAAACTTACTGGAGCGCTACGACAACAAGCGCATCCAGATCAACAACCAATTGAAGACACTGTTGGGTCTTGACCCGGTTAGAAGAGAAGATGGTGGGGAAATTAAACGCCTACAGCGTGACATCGGTAACTGTATCGCTGCACTGACATCTTACGGCATCGACGTTGCGAGTTGGGATGCCATTTTAGTATACTTGTGCTCCGTGCGGCTGCCTGAGCTCACACTGTCCCTGTGGTAACAAACCATGGGGGGCCGCGCAGATATTCCAGAATGGAAGGCGATGGATGACTTCTTGTCATTGCGGTTTCATACACTCGAGGCGATTTCGGATCTCCGGTCGCAAGGCTCCAGTTCATCACAAATAAGGGTTCAGCCGAATCAACCGCGAACAGCACGGGTGCAAACCCATCCAGTAAGTGTTACCCCGAAAGGGTGCAAAGTGTGCAGGCGGTCTACACACTCGGTGCGAAATTGTCCTGCGTTCCAGGCCGCCACCGTATCAGCTCGGTGGGGCTTGGTGCGCAAACACGGGTTGTGTGTGAATTGCTTGTCAGCTTCACATAGAGTGGCAAATTGCCCCAGCTCCTTTTCGTGCTCCACCTGTCGGGAGCGGCACCACACTCTGCTGCATACGGACTCGCCACGGGGTCGTCCAACCGCTGCGACGCCAAACCCACCATCCACATCGTTGAGGGGACGCTCCAATTCAAATGGACGCTCCTCCCTGGTCCATCCACCCGTACCCAAGTCTTCTTACCACACTGCGCAGGTATCGCGTCCGGCAGATAGGGCGGGGCCGAGTCCAAGTCATCCAAGTGGCCGCCTCTCCAATCGTGTTATCTTGGGTACGGCCTTAGTCACGATACAACATCAAGGAGTATGGTACACAGCCCGGGCTCTGATAGATTCTGGTTCTGAGGGGTCCTTTGTTTCGGACCGCCTCCAAAAGCGCCTTAAGCTGCCGGCGCACTCAGTACATGCCCAGGTATCGGGGGTCAGCAATACCCTTGCTGGCACCGTTACCAAAGCATGTCATATCACCATCGGGTCGCGGTACGATGCCACTGTGCGTCTCCAAGTATCGGCTTTGGTGTTGCCTACCCTGACAGGTGAACTGCCGCCGCTCCTATTGAGTAAAGGAGAGCAACACAAACTGAGACATTTCAGGTTAGCCGATTCAAGCACTTCACACTCCACCCAAGTAGATTTGTTAATCGGAGGGGATCTTTACCCTCAGGTCTTGCTTGATGGGTTGCGGCGCAACCTGGTGGGGTCACTAATTGCCCAAGAAACGGTATTCGGCTGGATCCTTACAGGGCCTCTGCCGGATAAACGGATATCCACTTTCACAACTCGCGTGCAAGTGTCTGAAACTGCTTCGCTCGACCACCTTCTACGACAGTTCTGGGAAATGGAAAAGCCTCCGCAAGATCAAAAGCTGTCCCAGACTGATCAAGACTGCCTTAATTTGTACTCCCAGACTACTCGTCGGGATGCTACGGGGCGATACATAGTCTCTCTGCCGTTCAAACAAGGGTTTGTTCCGGAGAAGTCTCTAGGAGCGTCGCGCTATATTGCCCTTCGGCAATTTGAGCGCAATGAGTCCCGGCTGGTAAAGAGCCCGGCCGATAAGCGACAATACGACGCGGTGGTACTTGAATACGTGACGTTAAATCACATGCGCAAGGTTCCACCTCCGTCAGTAACTCCTGTGCCTCATTATTACTTGCCACATCATGCAGTAATTAAGCCAGAGAGTACAACCACCAAACTTCGCGTGGTGTTCAATGCCTCACAGGCGACTTCCAACACGGTCAGCTTGAATGACGTGTTACACACAGGGCCAGTGTTACAAGCCGATCTGACCCGGCTAATAATCCAGTGGCGTATGTTTCGCTATGTCCTAAACGGGGACATACAAAAGATGTATCGTCAGATTCTGGTTGAGCCAAGCCAGGCTTCATACCAGAGAATTGTGTTTAGGGAATCTCCCGACAGCGATATCTCTGACTATGAATTGAAAACGGTCACCTTCGGGGTGAATTGTGCTCCTTATCTTGCAATAAGGACACTTTTTCAATTGGCAGACGACATGGAGAGCAGGTTCCCATTGGCTTCTCAGGTGCTACGTAATTCGATGTACGTGGATGACGCTCTAGTGGGTACACATGATATTGCTACTGCCATTCGCACTAGGGATGAGCTGATTGAGAGCTTGGATTCAGCCGGGTTCTCAATGCGAAAGTGGGCAGCAAATTCTACAGAAATTTTATCCGGTTTGCCTCCAGGGCATCTGCTTAGGGAAGATTTTCTCCAATTCGAGGAGACCAGCACCACTCGCACTTTGGGCATTCGATGGAATGCGCGGGGGGATTGGTTTTATTTCCACGTGGCAGCTTTGCCAATCGTTGCCGTATACACCAAACGTAAGGTCCTGTCGGTCATCGCACAGCTGTTTGACCCAGCGGGATGGTTGGCTCCTATTGTCATCTCCGCTAAGATCTTGATGCAACAGATATGGTTGGATCAAATAGGTTGGGACGAGCAACTTACTCCTACCACTTTAACAAGGTGGACACACTTCTTATCGCAGTATCAGGCAATCTCCCAAGTACGCGTGCCTCGCTGGGTACGATCTGCACCTGATCGCGATATTGAGTTCCACGCCTTCTGTGATGCTTCTCAGCTAGCATATGCTGCAGCCCTTTACGTTCGGTGTAAAGGTGAAAATTCCATCTCTACCCATTTGCTAGTGGCGAAATCGCGGGTGGCCCCATTGAGAACTATCTCTCTTCCACGTTTAGAACTATGTGGGGCAACACTTTTAGCAGAGCTGATTTTCCCTCTTAAACCTCTATTAAATATTTCAGATGACAACTAGTTTTGTTGGTCCGACTCTACGATTGTGTTGGCATGGCTGCGAAAGCCACCCCACGTGTGGAAAGTCTTCGTGGCGAATCGAGTCACTGCTATTACCAGCAAAGTAGGTGTGAACAACTGGCGTCATGTCCGCTCAGAAGATAACCCAGCAGATTTAGCTAGCCGTGGTGTGGCACCTGATGCACTACTCCACAACAGGCTCTGGTAGGAAGGCCCGGCCTGGCTGCAGCAGGAGCGGAAACGGTGGCCGCCTCCGTTGGACGAAAACGTGTTAGCAACCGATGAAGAGCAACGACCTGCAAAGTGTCATGTAGTATATGTGTCCTCTGCGGACGACCCAATGTTGCGCTTCTCTTCATTTTCTAGGGCCCTCCGAGTGTTGAGTTTCGTGCGCCGCTTTATGCGCCACTGTTCGGTGAAACATCGGGACACGACTCCTGACAGGGGGTCCCCGCTTACTCGGGGAGAAATCGCTGAAACGACCACTTGCCTTATTGTGCTCGCGCAGAAAATGTATTTCCCAAAAGAATACAGCGCACTTGTGGCACGGGAGCCGATATCCAGCTCCAGTTCGCTTTTGGCTCTGAATCCGTTCGTGCACTCCGATGGTACTCTGCGCGTAAATGGTCGGTTGGCGCTCACTACACATTTGCCATTTTCGGAGAGACACCCGATCATTCTGCCATACTATGGTCATTTGACTCGTCTAATAGTGAAGTTCATCCATCAGGTGTCCCTACACGGGGGGAATCAACTAATGTTGCGGCTAATCCGGACCCAATATTGGATTCCAAAAGCGAAAACGCTCATTAAAAGCACAATTCTCCAATGTAAGACATGTATTCTGTGGAAGAAGCGTCGACAACAGCAGCTCATGGCAGCTCTTCCGGTTGAACGTACCACGTGTTCACGTCCTTTTACCCATACTGGAGTTGATTTCGCGGGGCCGTTTGATATCAAGCACTATAAGGGGCGGGCATGCCACGTTACGAAGGGGTACGTCTGCATCTTTGTATGCTTCGCTACGAGAGCAGTTCACCTTGAGGCGACTACCGATTTGAGTACTCCTGCCTTCCTTGCGGCATTGTCTCGGTTTATCGCCCGCCGGGGATGTCCTTTGAAAATGCACTCGGATAATGGTCGGAACTTTGTGGGCGCGGAAAAGGCGTTGAGGCTTGATTTCCAGCGGGTGCTCCGCGAAATCCGTGACCGAACCGTGGTGGGTCACTTTCATACTCAGATCGAGTGGGATTTTAATCCCCCCATGCTCCACATATGGGGGGCCTTTGGGAAGCAGCGGTCAAGAGTTTCAAGCACCATTTCAAACGCATGGCAGGGCAACTTAAGTACACGTTTGAAGAATTTGTGACTCTCTTAGCGCGCATCGAGGCGTGTCTTAATTCTAGGCCTATCAGCGCTCTGTCGGAGGACCCCACGGATCTCCAAGCGCTGACGCCTGGTCATTTCTTGGTGGGTGCGCCACTGTTGGCACCAGCTGAGCCTCCGGATACAACACCATTTCTCTCAATTTTGAACCGATGGCAAAAAGTGAAGGCGCTGGCCCATCTATTCAGCGTCAGGTGGAAAAACGAATACCTTCTCGAGTGTCAACGGCGGAGTAAGTGGCGAACGGCTCAAGTGAATGTCAAGGTGGGTGAGTTAGTGGTTGTGCGGGAAGACAACCTAGCGCCTCAAGAATGGCGGCTGGGCAGGGTCACCGATACGCACCCTGGTCCTGATGGAAAAGTGCGTGTTGTGGATGTGCGGACCGCACGTGGAATGCTAACCCGACCTATCACGAAGGTGGTGATCCTACCGGGAGAAGAGCCGCCTCCTACCAGCGGAGGGGTATAACGTACCTTGTACTTTTTTAATTTATAGTTTTTATGTTTTCTTTTATATCTACTCCCTTCTTGTACTAATTAAATTTTTGATATTTTCTCAGATTTCGGCCCGCGCGGTGCACAAAACCCGCTACTCGCTTTCTGACGGATGCTGCTTTTTGTCTGCCAGTTGTTCGAGTGTGTCCGTGCTACCACCTCCACTCTCCATGGCGGTGCCACCGGACCCAACAGCACCTCGTCGGGCCAGGTCAACTAAATTCGACTTCCCATCGAGCTCCACCTCTCTATTACCGGCGCGCCACCTGGCTGCGTGGTTCCGAAAGCGCCAAACCAAGGTCAGGAAGAGACCAGGCGGGAACCATCCCGCGCTGTTCCGCCCTTTCTGAGTATTACGAAGAGACCGGTGCAGCTACGCCCTACTCCGCAGATCATCTGCACTATGTGTTAGCAGATGGGCCACCGCATTGAGGGGTGCGCATGTTTCCTGAAGTTGCGCCCTCGGGCACCAAACCACCCTCCATTGATGAAGGGTATGAACGGGATCCGGCATGGATATGTTCTTCTCTTGCAATAATGCAAGGGGGGCGGCATGTTCACTCCGAATCCTAACGTTCAGGTGGCTTCCGCCTGGTACCTGGGGCACCATGTTGTCGGCCTATCTCTGCGTTCCATCGTTCGGTACGGTGCGAAAGCACGTGTTGTGCGGTGGAGAGCGAGAGAACAGTCGAGGCAGGTGCATATCGTATTTGTGCGGAAGCCATCTTTATCTGCTGGCATATTTTGGCGCGGGGCTACGAAGCAGCGGCAGCTGCTCTCTTTGCGCGGTGGTCAGTTAGTTCTGGAGTTGCGGCAAGTGTGGATCGGCGCCCAATAATTATATTTAAAATACGTTATACGAGTATATGTTATAAGTCTTAAAAATAAATAGTTCTATCTGAGTACAACAGTAGGAAAAGGAACAATTTTGCAGATGTATTAAAATTTTTGATATTTCTTTTATATTAATACATTATTTACAAAATAAAAATTAACTTAAATTAATAACATTATAATATATAAAAAAAACATTCAGTTGCATAGAAGAACTTAGACAGCAAATAATTAAAAAATAAAACTGAAAAGAAGTCCTAACTATTATTCACGAATGTAGGTCAAGACAGATTAATTGATTCAAAGTATTTTCTATAAATGTATGTAAGTGAATACACATCCAAAGCCAAGTTCACATGCATAAAGAAGCACGAAGCAGTAAGAAGTTTTTGCACATTTTTATTAGTTTCCATAACTCAAGTCTCCACGTCAAAGCGATTGAGTTGCCGGTTGTAGTATTTCGAATGGCGTTTGTGAAAAACATGCAAGCAAGTCGACTTGGGTAACCCCTGCACACCTCATGTAGACATTTTTAGAGGTAAATGTCAAATGTAATGGGCAAAAAGACGCACCTTATATTAAAATATGTTTTACTTAACATTATTTATCCTAATATAAATTTAAAATTTCTTGGATTTTTAAATACTTAAAATAATTTTTTATAGATTTTTGATTATAATAATTTTCAATTATGAAGTGGTTTATTATGCGTTGGAACACAATCATGGTTGACCTACATTTTTCCCTAGGAAATAAATGTTTATATGTATGTAGATTATTGCATTATATACGGTTTTCTTTACAAAACTTTGTAAATCAATGTATAACAAGAACATATGTATTTAATAGTAGATATTGAAGTTCATAAAATTTACTCCAAACATGAACATATCATATACTATGTAAATGCGGAGAATCAGTGTTCATAGATATGTATGCACATATTCATGTACGTACGAGTGGTTTAATTTGGAATAGAATGTGGTTGTAGTATTTCAAGCGGATCTGACAAAGTAACAAAAAACGTTAAAAACCTTGATTTTGTTGACTGTACACTTAGTCTAAAAATGTTTTTTATAATATGGATATAATGGAATAGGCAACATACGATATGAATATTAAAATATTAACAATAATTTTAGCAAACATTTTTTTTTTGTGCATAATTATTCTCTCTTCAGATAGACTCAAAATATGTTTCATCACATGCTGCTAGCGTGAAAATATGAAATATAAGATCGAAAGAGTAAATTGTGCTAATACTGAAAATATTGACATATCCAAAATTTCATGACAAATTGAATTCTAATTCTGCTTCAATTTACATTTAAAGGAGCCACACCGCACATCATAAAACAATACGATGAAAATGCTTTTCTTTTCATTTCATTTCATTTCATTCTTTTTATGGCACAATTCGCTACCTGACAAAATGTCCAAACAAAAATACGAACATATTTTGTGAGATGAATTGAAACGATTTGCTCCTATATGCTTTATCCAAGTGAGCCGTCGGTCTAAATGCACTCCTAAGTAATTATTTAGAAAAATTTTCTGATGGAATAGACAACAGACGAACATATGAATTTTAAAATATCAATACTAATTTTAGCAAAATTGGTCTTTTGTGCATAATTATTCTTTCTTTAGATTCACTCACAAAATGTTTGATCGGATCCTGCTAAAGCGAAAATATAAAATCGAAAGAATAAACTTTGCCTATTCTGAAAAAATTCAAATATCCAAAATTTCATAAAAAATTGAATTCATTATACTTAAGGAATCCAAACAGCACATAAAATAAAAACACCAGACATGAGGGCGCTTTCATTTTCATTTCTTTCATTCTTTTTATGGCACAATTCGCTACCTGACAAAATGATCGAAACACAAATAAGTACATATGTACATTCATATTTATGTATTATATGATTTGTCAAGATTGAATTTCATAATACTCCATCGTTTCCAGTCTTCTATAACAGACATGAAATAATTCTGCTCTAGTTTTCGTCCAGTAAAATGATATAATACTGGTTAATTTTTGGAAAATAGTAAAATACTTTTACTACTATTTATAAAAATGATTATTAATATAAAAAAAAAATCCGATAAAACACAGCATTTAGCTGGGGCTCGAACCCTTAGCCACAAAAACTATAGACCAACGAGCATTGACACTCATACTATTTTTGTTGATTTTGGAATTAACTAAAATTTCTATAATTCTGTACATAAAATTCCGCAAAAAATAAATTTTAGTCTTCTGCTTGTACAGCCATTAAGTTTTGCTGTGCAATTCGATGGTGGCATTTTTTGGGGATAAAGCAATAAATTAAGTAAATACATACATAGTAGTAAACATGGAAGCAAGCATACAAACATTCGCACATGTAATAAACACACACGCATATATAGAACGCAAAAACCAGAATGTGTAAGTTAGGGAGTTAGCGACACACACGTGTTGGCCAAACGCAACCACTTAACCCCACAACAACAACAACATCAAATTCCAATCATTGAACAGACACAAATTCTAATTCTTATTAAGATTATTATTTAAGATATTTAATGTTTCAATTCTTATGAAAATCTTCAAATTCATGTTTACTTGAATTCCCATGAAAATGATCCTATCATGTTGAGTTCAATTCTTATGAAAATCTTTAAATTCATATAAATTTGAATTCGCATTAAAAACATGCTTGCTTCATTTCTCATGAAATTCAGTACTAAAGTAGCGATATTTTAAGATATAAATACATGTAAACTAAGATTTAGATTCATTCAAAAACAAATTGTGAAGTCGAATGGTGGCTCTCTTTTCCAATACATAACTCGGGCATATTGTGTTATTAAGCAAACTGCTTTATATTAAACTATTACCTGAAAATTAAAATAAACTTGTAATTCGGGCATATTGTGTTATTAAGCAAACTGCTTGTATTAAACTATTAACTGAAAATTAATATAAACTTGTAATTTGGGCATATTGTGTTATTAAGCAAACTGCTATTAACTAAAAACTGTGTCATTTATTGTTGTTGCTCTCCCGATCACCAGTTGCTGCTCTCCCGATCACCAGTTTCTGCCCTCCCGATCACCAGTTGCTGTATTGCTGCTGCGTTCTAGCTGTCCAAATATAATTGCCAACGACCATACCACGTTGAATACATCGGTTATCGCTGATCACCAACAAGCGGCGCTAGGCGGTTGGTTGCAGCAACAGTGTCGCGACAGGTTCGCACTATAAAATCAGTGCGCTCTCTAATAGCACACCCTTCCCATAACGAAAGATCCGACATAGTGGCATCGAATTATAGGAAGGAGGGTTGTGCCGTCCATCCGACTTGTAACCGGCATATAGTATCGATACCATAAAATAAACATACCAAGTTAGTTGTAGCGTTTGGAATACGGTACATCTGTATACCGAACCAAACAGGCTCCTAACGAGGTATTTAACTGGCGCCCGAGCAGGGACCACGAGAAAGGCGTGGTCTCTAGGAACCTACCCTTGAGGAAGTTTAATTGTGCCCGAAAAAGGCGGTGCACAAATTACCTTGATTGGTAACGAAAATAAAAACTAAATTATAATAAATAAAAAAGAAAATAATAAAATAAATTTTAAACAATAGTAAAGCAATAAAATTAAAAAGAAAAACCATACGACACTCCTGCAAACCTCGCCAGCGTCCGCCAACGACGATGCCGATATTACTGTAGGAATTTATAATTACTTTTTATATTCCAGTTATCTCTACTTATATTATATAAATTATAATACTTCTTTATATTGTATTAATTATAATACTACTAATGTTATATTAATTATAATAATAATTTCCATAATTTAATCTGAATTTATTGTAAACCGAAACCGGACTCGCCACTATAGACTCTTTTTTTAGTATTGTGTTAGATATAGATAGAAAAAATGGTAAACGAAGGGAGAGGACCTACCCCCGCTACCTTGGAGGGACTCAATGACGTCATCTCAGTCTCAATTTATGAGGCCTTGGCGACAGCTACTGAAGAAAGCAATAGGCGCTTTGAGGAGAATCAGCGCGAACTAGAATCACTACGAAGGGAACTACAATCCTTAAGGCAGCCTAGTCCCTTGATTGAACTATTTAGGGATGTCACTTTTGGTCACAAATGGTGGGACTGAGGAATCCTTTGTTTTGATTCAGGCACTCAGAGATTTTAGCGGCAATAGAGCCCAATATGCTTCGTGGCGCGGTGCTGCTCAGAGCGCTTACGAACCCTTTACAAGATTCGAAGGTACGACCCGCCAATATCAGGCGGTGCACCTCATTCGAGGTAAAGTCGTCGATGAAGCCGACACATTGCTGACGTCTTTTAACACGCCCAATAATTTTAAGGCTATAATGAACCGACTGGATTTTACGTACGCTGATAAACGCCCCTCGTATCTGATACAGCATGAGCTATTAGCTTTGCGACAGCGGCAGACATTAATAGCGCGATACTACGATGAAATACAGAAGAGGCTTACCCTCTTAGTAAACCAAAACGAAATGAACTATTGCAACGATCTACCAAGGCGGGAGATCCTCAACGAGGAATACCGAAACTTGGCTCGCAGTGTCTTGCCGGCTTAAACCAGCCAATGAGTTCGTCGGTCCTTTGCGCAAATCCGACAGACATGTCGGCCGCATTAGCTTTGGCACTCGAGTTGGAAACCAATCAGGCACGAGCCCACAATGACCGGTATGTGGAGGGTCGATTTACAAATGCGCACCCTAGCTCCAATTCTAATCGAACGCCATATTACAACACCCATCCACCCCCCACGAATCAGCATAGGTCTTTTAATGTACGTCCTTTTTTTGGTAGGCCTGCTCCACAAATAGAAGGACCATCCACCTCCCGAGCTGCTTATCACCACCCATCAAACAATATTAACGATTCACAAGGACATGTTGTTAACAGATCTGCACTGGCCATTACGCCCGCTGGAGCAAACATGCGCGATAGCTTCAACAACGCTGGCCCGGCCAGATTTGATGGCGGTACCCGTTATTTTAAGAGGACTTTAAACGCCGATTTTACTCAGGTCCCGAAATTCCAGAGAATAAACCACTTATCCAATATGGCGAAACAACCTACCGTAGCTAATCCGTTTGCACAAACTCGTGGTCGGTACAGACCCTGGCGTCGTGGTACCAAACCTAATTTGGAAACGATGAACCCCGATGAGGATACCGAGGCAACCCAAACTAATGATGAACTTAATTTTTTAGAGGCAGGAGATCCCTCCTACCATACATTAAGGTAAGAAGGGTTGATAGGGAACTCAAGTTCTTGGTAGATACCGGTGCTGCCAAGAACTACGTAAAAAAACTGGACATCCTGAAGGGAATCCGACCGGTAAAATCTTTGACGTAAAGACAGTGAACGGAATGAGCAAGATAGAAGAGAAGTGTCTGATAAATGTAATGGGCGAAACTGCCACTTTCTATATTCTTCCTAGTCTTAGCTCTTTCGACGCAATTATTGGATTTGACTTCCGTACGGATATACGGGCTCACCTAGATCTCGATACAGGAGCATTGCGACATTCTAGAGGGAAAGAAACCATTCATTATCATTTGTGCCAAGAGGTACACCACTTACAGTCTTCTAAGGATGTAGATAATGAAAGTCCAGCAACCGACATCCCTCAAGACATAGTTAAGGACTTCGAGCAAATGATGTCCGATATCTCTGGTGTTTTCGCTGACCCTAATGAAGGATTACCTTTTAACACCAATGTATTAGCGACCATCCGCACCACAGATAACGAGCCCGTATTCGTAAAATCCTACCCCTACCCCATTGCCGCTACAGATTTTGTAAATAGCGAAATAGCTAGCATGTTAAAAGATTGTATAATTAGACCCTCTCGCTCTCCTTTTAATAACCCGTTATGGGTAGTTACAAAAAAAGGATTCGACGAGAGCGGGCAAAGGAAGTTGCGAATTGTAACTGATTTTAAGAAATGAAATGATAAAACAATTTCCGACCGCTACCCCATTCCTGATCCTTCGGTAATCCTCTCAAACCTAGGGAAGTCCTCTTTCTTTTCTACCGTTGACCTCAAAAGTGGTTTCTATCAGGTAGCATTGTTAGAAGAAGATCGCGAGAAGACTGCGTTCTCTATTAACAATGGTAAGTTCGAGTTTTGCCGAGCATATTCCAACGCGCCATTGACGACGTGCTACGAGAGGAAATAGGGAAATCATGTTACGTTTATATGGACGATGTCATTATTTTTTCTGCCAATGCAGAAAAACACTTAGAAGACCTGCGTCTAGTTCTGGGTTATACAACGCGAATATGAGAGCTGCAATGGAAAAATCTAAATTCTATCAGACCGAGGTGGAGTTTTTGGGTTTCGTAGTTTCCAGACATGGGATAAAAACCTGTCCAGATAAGGTCAAGGACATAGTAGAGTTCGAGCAGCCTAAGAGTCTCCGCGGCCTAAGGTCTTTTTTGGGATTGGCCGGGTACTATCGAAGGTTCATCCGCGACTACGCCCAGATCACTAACCCCTTACGCGGTATTTACGTGGAGATAATGGCCATGTTGGAGCTACTCGCTCGAACAACACCCCTGTTAACCTTGATGACGAAGCTGTTGAGGCCTTCGGTAGAGTCAAAGCCATTCTAGCCTCTGAAGACGTGTTACTACTGTACCCCGACTTCGAGAAGCCGTTTGACCTGACGACTGATGCCTCTTCACATGCCCTCGGTGCAGTACTGTCACAATGTGGCCGCCCCATCACCATGATATCCAGGACATTGTCATCGACTGAGGAGAATTACGCCACATACGAGAGGGAACTCTTGGCTATCGTTTGGGCATTACAAAAACTCCGCACATACTTATACGGCGTGGCGTGAAAAACCAAAATATTTATACTGACCATCAGCCGTTGACCTTCGCCATGTCGGACAAGAATGCCAATTCCAAAATGAAACGATGGCGTTCTTTCATTGAAGAATATTCCCCCAAGTTTCATTATAAACCCGGGAGACTAAACGTGGTGGCCGATGCCCTTTCTCGGCAGCATGTGAACGCAATCGAGGATTGTGAGGAGGATCCAATGTCATCCAATACCTTCATTCCGGCTGTTCAAAGCCCTATCAATTGCTTCCGAAGTCAACTTATCATACGCCCAGGTAAAACAATAGGAAAAAGGACTAAAATTCTGTTTCAACGGCAGGTCCGGCATGAGATTACTTACACGGAATTGAATGACTTACCAAAATACTTAAATTATGCTGTCAATGTGACTGTAACTAATGGAATCCATTGTGATACACCCACACTATCTCACCTGAGGGATCTGCTGCCATGCCTGTTCTCCTCTGTCAAGTTTCGATTTTGCGAGAGAATAGTTAAGGATGTCACGGATCCAAATGAGCAGCAAGAAGCACTTACCACCGAGCACGACAGAGCTCATCGTTCTGTTCAAGAGAATGCCCTTCAGATTTTGCGCAAGGCCTACTTTCCTACTATGCGTAGTCGATTGAAGGCGATTATCAGCAACTGCAGAATTTGCCATGAGGCCAAATACAACCGGAGGCCTAAAACAACCGAAATAGGAAAAACTCCAATTCCAGCTCGCCCAGGCCAAATCCTTCATATTGATATTTATTCTACAGGTGGTTGCCATTTTTTAACTTGCCTTGACAAATTTTCTAAATACGCCTTGGTGAAAACCATCAGATCAAGATCGATAATAGACATAAAAGGTCCACTGTTAGAAATTCTAAACTTTTTTGAGGGAACAAATACTGTTGTGTGTGATAACGAGCGGTCACGGAATTCGAACACTATAAAATCTATGCTAGGCGATCAATTCGGCATCAAAGTTTACGTAGTACCACCTTTACATAGTACTTCCAATGGGCAGGTGGAACGATTCCGTAGCACACTAACAGAGGTCGCGAGGTGCCTTAAATTAGCGGATCACTCTTCTGACGTTGCGGAGCTTATTCTATTAGCAACCGTACGATACAATAGAACAATTCATTCCGTAACCGGTCACAGACCAGTGGATATAGTTCATGCTATTCCCCAAGAGCTGAGGAAACAAATAGAAAATAAAATATCCGCCGCCCAAATAAACGAACTAAAGCGTTCGAATAAATATAGATCCAAAAGATTGCTTAAACCAGGAGATAAAGTATTCATTAAAGCGAATAAAAGGTTAGGAAATAAACTCTCCAAAGTTTTCACGCAGGGAGTTGTCGACAAAGATCTGGGCTCGAGTGTTTTGATAAAGGGTACAGTTGTCCACAAGGATAATTTAAGATAGGCAATACCTTGCCAATTCCATAATACTTCCTTCTTTTCCTATGCTACCATTTTCCCTCACACAATCCATCCATTCCTTCCTAATAATATCCTATAACCCGTTCCAGGTTTATCATATGTACGCATGAAATGCTGGCAAGTATGCATGACTACACGCATTCGTACTATGTGCCAGTTAGCGAATAGCTTTTCAGAAAGCTGCAACTCAATTCCAGCGCATGATATACCCCCAATACAAGTTATTAATTACGGCGTCATTCTAATAAATAATGAGGCCGCGTTAATTAAGATAGAGGATAGGGCCCCCGTGATGGTAAATGGTATAAACCTTGTAACCGTCGATAACGAAGTACGCATCAACAACTCTCTTTATGAGAATCCAGAGATGGAGCCATCCTTAACTGCCCAAGTTCCTGTAGTTCATACTCTAAATCTCACGGAGTTTCTGCCGTTGCTGTCCCTCCCTTAACTAAATGAACTTAGCAACATTAACGTAGAGCACATAGTTGCGGTGCACCGCGAAGTCACGGGAAGAGTCTATCAGGGCTTAGGTTTAGCTAGCTTTTTAATTGTTATTATCGCAGTCCTCATTGCTGTAGTTGTAGCAATTTCCCGACGCAAAAAGCAGAAAAATGAACAGGGAAAGTTAAATGTCATTCAGGCCATCAGAAATTGGAGTTCCAATCGTACAGGGCAACCCACTCCCGCAACCGAGGACGGCTGCTCTTAAGGGGGAGGAGGAGTTAGGGAGTTAGCGACACACACGTGTTGGCCAAACGCAACCACTTAACCCCACAACAACAACAACATCAAATTCCAATCATTGAACAGACACAAATTCTAATTCTTATTAAGATTATTATTTAAGATATTTAATATTTCAATTCTTATGAAAATCTTCAAATTCATGTTTACTTGAATTGCCATGAAAATGATCCTATCATGTTGAGTTCAATTCTTATGAAAATCTTTAAATTCATATTAATTTGAATTCGCATTAAAAACATGCTTGCTTCATTTCTCATGAAATTCAGTACTAAAGTAGCGATATTTTAAGATATAAATACATGTAAACTAAGATTTAGATTCATTCAAAAACAAATTGTGAAGTCGAATGGTGGCTCTCTCTTCCAATACATAACTCGGGCATATTGTGTTATTAAGCAAACTGCTTTGTATTAAACTATTAACTGAAAATTCAAATAAACTTGTAATTCGGGCATATTGTGCTATTAAGCGAACTGCTTGCATTTAAACTATTAACTGAATCCTCAAACATATATCGCCATATTGTGTTATTAAGCAACATGCTTTGTATTTAAACTATTAACTAAAAACTGTGAAATAAAATACAACAACCTGTACTTCCTACGTGCCATTTATTTCAGAATTATCTAGCTGTGGAAGAATTGTTGTTGCTCTCCCGATCACCAGTTGCTGTCCTCCCAATCACCAGTTGCTGTATTGCTGCTGCGTTCTAGATAGCTGTCCAACTATAATTGCCAACGACCATACCACGTTGAATACATCGGTTATCGCTGATCACCAACAAGCGGCGCTAGGCGGTTGGTTGCAGCAACAGTGTCGCGACAGGTTCGCACTATAAAATCAGTGCGCTCTCTAATAGCACACCCTTCCCATAACGAAAGATCCGACATAGTGGCATCGAATTATAGGAAGGAGGGTTGTGCCGTCCATCCGACTTGTAACCGGCATATAGTGTCGATTCCATAAAATAAACATACCAAGTTAGTTGTAGCGTTTGGAACACGGTACATCTGTATACCGAACCAAACAGGCTCCTAACGAAGTATTTAACTTGTATCTACATGTTTTGCCTTTGCATTGCCGAGCAAACTTCGTGTTTTGGCTCCATAGGCAGCCACGGAATTTTAACTCATTTCGCTGAGTGAAGAGAACGATGTAATGTCTTTATAGTATATTCAAAGACTATATACTATAAAGACATTACATCGATCTCTTCACTCAGCGAAATGAGTTGCCTATGGATAAATTATTAACTCAACACCCGAAGTGTGCTCGGCAATGCAAAGGCAAAACATGTAGATACACATTCTGGTTTTTGCGTTCTATATGTGCGTGTGTGTTTACTACATGTGCCAATGTTTGTATGCTTGCTTTACGACATGCATATGTGTGTTTGGATATGAATTCAAGAATTTTATTTATTTATTTGTTGGAATTCGAATGAAAACGAATTTCAATCATAGCAATCGAAGACGAGGATTTTATAACTAATTATGGGAATATTTTTAAAATTTATATTGTAAATTAGTAAAAAGAAAGAAAAAATTGGTGTATAAAATTAATAAATAATAATATGTATCTATTTAATTTATTGTTTTATCCCCAAAAAAGCCACCATCGAATTGCACAGCAAATCTTCATGGCTGCACCAGAAGAAGACTAAAAGTTATTTTTTGGGGAATGTTATGTACAGAATTATAGAAATTTTAGTTAACTCCAAAATCGCAAAATAGCATGAGTGTCAATGGTTTGCTCGTTGGTCTATAGCTTTTGTGGCTTAGGGTTCGAGCCCCAGCAAAATGCTGTGTTTTATCTTTTTTTTATATTAATAATCATTTTTATAAATAGTAGTAAAAGTATTTTACTATATTCCATAAATTAACCAGTATTATATCATTTTACTGGACCAAAACTAGAGCAGAATTATTTCATGCCTGTTATAGAAGATGGAGTATTATGCAATTCAACCTTGACAAATCATATACATCCATACATGCATATGTCTCTCATTAAAATTGACGCGTAAATTAGGTTGGTTCGGTAAACGCTCACAAATATTCAGTTTTTTGGGACCGCACTGCATTTTGAAAACAACTTTGGTCGATTTTATGTTGTCTTATTACTGCCTTTTTTTGAAGTGGGTGTGAGATTGTAGCTAGGAGTCTTCCTTCTGGATGTGTTGCTCTGCCAGTTGTTGAAATTTTTCGAATGGTCGGTGGGAATCGGTATTCATCTTCTTATTGCAGTTTTCAGAATTATTTTAGGAGTGTTTAAAATTTTTGGGTTTTTAATAAAGTGCCAGTTCAGCAGGATTGATAAAAGAATTGCCAGTTTGGCAGGATCGATAAAAGAATTGCCAGTTTGGCAGGATCGCCATGTAAAGATGGCAGGATCGCCATGTAAAAATGGGAGGATCACCATGTAAAGATGGCAGGATCGCCATGTAAAGATGGCAGGATCGCCATATAAAGATGGGCTCAATTAGTTAATTTAGCGGCGCGAGAGCTAGAGCACAATTTCAATCGGCGACTACTGAAGTACAGCCAAAGATTAAATGAGAAACGAAAGGTTTGGTTTCCAGATCGAATCTGATTTACTGATAAAATCTTATTGCTATTTATACTTTTAATTCCTTATGTGCTAAGACTTAGTATATAATATGGTTCTTAATACATAAAGAGGGCTTTTGCAATGTCAGCGGAAAGTATCACCAAAGAATATACAAGAATAGGCAGTTGATATGAATGTGTTTGTGCGAGTTCTGCTACTGAGAGGAGTTTTTAAAATTGATGTATGTAGTGGTAAAAATACAGTGCACCCCCCTTAACTCTAACTTTCGTCATTCCTCAATTCACTTAACTTCTCAAAATAACTGAAAACATACAATTTCTTTGATAATTTCTCATTATCAATGAACCCTCAAGATCCACAAGCCGAAATATTCCAGTTACGTTTAAGTAAAAAAATCAATTCGACAAAATAAAAAATTGTTTTCTACATTCTTAAAGAAAGAAACACTACCTCTGTTTAATTAAAAGCATAAAGCCGTTAACTTAATTCGTTTGGGTGCATTTTTGACCTATTTTGAAGATTTTTCTGAGACTCTTGAAACTGTTGTTATTTGTGAGAATACTGTAGAAACGTTGAATTCTCTTTTGACCGTCAATTTCTTAATTTTTGTCTCCTTCTGTTTCAAATTCTAATATTTTTACTGTCCCCTGTGCACTTTCATTCGTTCATGGCCATGCATATTTAGCCACGCTTGGGGTGCTACTGGGGCAGTCGGACCCCATTTTAATATAAATGAATTTTAATTAATTATTTTAGTTATTAGTAGTATAATATTATGCCAAAAAACCAAATAATTATTATTCTACATCTTATGATTACTATGGTGCGTTTACAGTGAACAGAAGTGTAAATGGAAAGCAATTGGATCAGATTTTACATTAAGAATAGTTATAATTTATGAAAATAACTTGCTAACATTTGAGTTTTCAATTCCAAATTAAATAATACAATTTTTTTTTGATTCATTATTTTATTTTCTTTCTAAAATTCATATATACATTATAATAATGTGTACTCGACATGTAAAATACTAGTAAATCTCATAATTATATGTAAAATTCATATATATGTATGTATGTACATAATATAATAATGTGTACTCGACATTAATTCAGCATGTTAATTCATTGTGTCGCATTTCTACTTTTCTTTGCGAACACTTGCGGATATTTTAAAACACGCGTTAACTTGAAGATTTATGGCTCAATTGAGGAATTACAAAAAGTGCTTGAAATTATAAAAATAACTGTTTTTCTTCAAATTCCAATGTTTGTCTTTACTTCCTTTTTAATTAAATTGACAAGAAAGGAAAAATTTAGCATACACGGCAATGAAGTGCCGGAAAAGTCAGTAACTGGTTAACTTATAAATAAGTTTTGAACTAGTAAATTAACCACTTGATTTTTTACTATTAAATTTAGTAGTACATTTTGAAGACTGCCTATAATTTTCACTACAGGGATATGGAATATTTTTACAACAAACACAACAAATTCACATACACTATACGTGTGACCAAAAAAAATGGTCGGAACGGTAAATAAATTTGGAGGGAATTGAATGTCTTTTCTTTGTCTTCTTTGGTATCACGGTCAATGCCAGCGTACATTCGTTCGAGGGCATCGAACATTAGAATGCAACGTAATGAAAAACGTGCGCGCTTCATAACGTACATATTCTTATATGAGAGTTCGATGTACTTACGTTGGGTCTCCGCTCACATTGCATGTGCCTACGTTGCGTATGGTGTTGGCGTTTATGTATATATATATACATTATGCTTTTCATACACTACAGTAGAAATTATTCTTATTATTTTTTATAAAAATAATTATTAGTTATCGTGAAAAAGCTTCCAGGGTCAGCAACGTCAACGCTTCTCAACATCACGGGCCACCAAGAAATATTGAGCCTGCCGTACCTACAAAGGTTGAGCCTAGAGAATCTACGCTACATCAGTCGGATTAAGGAGGAACTAATAACCAAACCCTTAATATCTGGCTCTGCCGCGATTGCCATTTTAATCACATGCTACATCTCTTTTAAGTTGTATCAGAGACAGAAAAAGACGCGTCAGCGACACGCCATCCAAGCTGTACTCGAAGGTTTCAAGAAGCCCGAGGACGTCCTTCACTTAAGCGGGGGAGGAGTTATATGCATGCCGTAAACATGAAAGCAAGCATACAAACATTCGCACATGTAGTAAACACACACGCTCATATAGAACGCAAACAACAGAATGTGTATCTATGTACATGTTTTGCCTTTGCATTGCCGAGCACACTTCGGGTTTTGGCCCAATATGCAGCCACGGTTTTTTAACTCATTTCGCTGAGTGAAGAGAACGATGTAATGTCTTTATAGTATATTTTATTTGCTCTAACCGAGCGCTCCAATATTACTCGGTTAGGAAGCCAAAACGAGCGCTCCAATACTACTCGCATAGGAAGCCAAAACCAGCGCTCGCTTCCAATGACACGCTATGTTAAAAAGGAGCGCAAAATACATGAGCTCTAGAACAATAGGGAGCGATCAATGCCTCGCATTGGATCGATCCATAATTGCTCCGAGAGCGATTAATTTTTTACTGGGTTGTTTGGTATTGTCAATGTGTGTATGCTTTTGATAAATAAATCCATATGAAAAATGTACACATTTATTCTGCAGGAATTTAGGTCAAACGGTCGCACATAGTGTGGAGTCATATATTTTTTATATATTTAGAATTGGTTATTATTTTGAAGCTTGACAATTTTCGCCAATTTGTCACATTTCATATCAAAAACAGAAACTATTTTATGAAATCAAATACTTTCTCAATTTTATACGTACATGAATATGTGGATAAAGAAATTTAGAAGTAGTTTGATTTAATTTTTACTGATTTTTGAGAAAATCGACAAATATTGGTACTCATATTTTTTGTGATTTTGTAGGTTTTGTTGTATTATAATAATAAAAATAGATAAAAAAGTATTATTTCTATTGAGTATGTTTGCCCCTCATACCAGGCGAACAGAAAACGAAAGCAGTATCAGACTTGGTGATTTACAATTTTCAATTACAAGTTGAAATTATTATTCTTGACGATGAACTACTCACAACAAATAATTTCTATGAACACAGGATAGAATTAACAGACAAGACATCAGTCTATATAATAAACAGAATTCCAGAATCTCATACTGACTCTATTACGCAGCAAGTGAAGAAAATGCTGATGATGTAATTGAACCTTCAGTCAGTCCGTATAATGCACCTTTACTGCTAGTACCAAAGAAGGGCACAGAAGATAAAGTAAATGGAGAATAGTTGTAGACTTTAGACGACTTAACGATAGAATAGTGAATGATAAATGTCGTCTCTTTCGTCTAGAAGATGTTTTAGACAAGTTACTCGTAGGTAGAGCGAAATCGTTTTTTACACTAGATATGACGAGTTCTTTTAATCAGATTGAATTGAACAAAAATTCACGCCCACTGACAGCTTTTCGACAAGTAATGGTCATTACCAGTTTAAACGATTACAATTTGGTTTAAAAATTTCATCGAATAGTTTCCAAAGAGTGTTAACAATAGCATTAACAGGCTTGGAATCTGAAGCATTTTTCTACGTTGATGACATAATTGTGTATGGATGTAGCTTACAGCACTACAATGACACCTGATAAAAGTACTTAGTAGATTAAGGAAATACAATTTGAAGCTTAATGCACAAAAATGTGGTTACTTAAGAGCAGAAGTAATTTATCTAGATCATTTAATTTCAAAAGACGGTGTAAACACAGGTCCAGCTAAGCACAAAGTGTTGAGAGACTATCCAGTCCATACAAATATCGATGAAGTAAGAAGATTTGTTGCGTTTTGCAATTATTATCGAAGTTTTATTCCAGATTCTGCAGATATTGCACGACGTTTAAAGTCATTACTGAAAAAGAATATGAAATTTAATTGAACAGAATACTGTCAGACAGCATTTGTCACTCTTAAAGACAAATTAATTAATCCACCTGTATTGCAACATACAAATTTCAATAAACCTTTTGTTTTAATGGCAGATGTATCAAATTACGGCTTAGGAGCGGTATTGACACAAGGCGATATTGGGGATGATTTGCCAATATCGTACGCCAGCAAGACACTCCAGAATCATGATATGAATAAGTCCGTTATTGAAAAGGAGCTGTTAGCAATACATTGGGGTAAACATTTTTTTAAACCATATTTATACGGACGTAAATTCATAGTAGTGACAGATAATAGACCGTTAATTTCATTATTTTCACACAAAAATCCTTCTGAGATAACGCTTATTCGCTTAGATTTATGTGATTATGATTGAATTCAGAAATACTGAAATAGAAGATGCCTAAATAGGATGATAGTACAGCGAAAAGAGGCTTGGCATAGAAAGCAATGTATTGAACCCACGGAGTCTGATCAACTTCATATTTGGGAATGCAACTCAATAAATGAAGCCAAGAATAGGAGAAATTTTAAGTTTTATGTAGACAAAAGTGCAAAGATTAATAAGTTAAATATTGATGAAAATGGTGTACACATGACTATTAATGTTAACTCCCAGAATCTAGGTTCGGAGAAGAGCACATTAAGGCATGGAATTAAGCGCGCGGAATACAACGATAAATTAGCAAATCTCGATGAATGAATAAAATTAATATAAAAGAGCTAGCCATTACAAATAATGATATCATTTTCAATTTGTACACCGTGAACGAATTTAAGAAAAGTTATGCCCAGGTAAAATACCTCAAAATGAATATTTTAATTTATAAAAGCTCAAAACAGATGGACAATATGTTAGAAAAGTATAAAATAATTGATAGTTATCACAACTCTATGCATGGAGGTCATGCAGCCATAAGAAGAATGCTAATAAGAATGAAGCAAAGGTATATTTGGAAAGAGATGAGACGTATGGTTAAAGATTTTATTCCAGATGTGAAATATGGAAAATGAGTAAACAAGTCATACACACTAAAGGACCTACAGTAACTATCACAACACACACGTGTTTTGAAACAATTTCAATAGACACTGTAGGAACATTGCCAATATCTAGCGAATACAGAAAGACAATGCAATTCGAGCTAACTAAGTACGTTGTAGCATATCCAATGGAAAATAAAGACACAACAACTGCACCATAGTTAAACAATTTATACTTAAGTACGGTCATTTTAAAATTCTAAAATCAGATTGTGGCACAGAGTTCAAAAATTAACTACTGAGCAACATCTATTATTACATACATACACACTTACATACTGACACACACTTTGTATTATATAAGAAAGTATATTAGAAATATTATGGGATTTGACGGTGTAAGAAGAGCCCTCAACCCAAAAATGAATTTTAAATTAAACTGAACTCAAATTCCTCCATTACTTTTCGCGGAAACTGGTTCGCGAAAAAAACAAAGGAGCATTGGACCATTTGTCCAAGTCAGCATCTGCGCCGAGGGCGAAATACTGCTGGTGCCGCTATCCGCCGTTAGACGTAATAAAATATAACAAAACATTGAACATTACAACTTGCAATAAGTAAAAGATGACTAACGTAGTAAAATCTTTATAAAAGTAATATAATAAGATTGGAATGAATAAAACTTGTTGAAACTATAGTTAGATTGAATTTATAAATCATTTCCCAAAAGCTATCTGTCCTGGCTTTTAGAAATGACAAAGGGAGCGCAGAAGTTACTGGTGATACCAGAATTGGTTCGTAACTTTAGGAAAGACGGCAACTTACGGAAGGACAACGCGTACTACAGCAAGCCCGATAACAAAGTTGCAATATCTGGGAAAATTGTTCAACAGGAACCACGAATTGTTGTTACCTCATGCGGTCAAATACAGCAAAGGAAAATACTTTGCGAAAAAATATGCCTGGGCAACGAATGGGCAGACACATTTAATTCTTGATTAAAGGGGATAGGACAGCAAAGTATGAGTTCAGTTTCATCTGACGAGGAAGTAGGGAATTAATTAAAATCGGTACAATCAGAGGTAGAATGGTTTACTGGGAAACTAGGTGACTAGTTCAAAGCGAGTAAGAGTAGGGAAGAAGCTCAGGATTTGTGGAGCAGGCGCCGGAGGAGCTGTGTCGCCATTGGAGGTAGCGGATCAAGCCTGGACAGCAATTCAAAACAGAACAGAAGAGAAATTGTTCCAATTTCATTGACAAACTGAAGATTTGAGAGCACAGAAAGAGTGCCTTGAGAATAAGGTGAAGAAACTTTCTCAAAATTTGATAGAAACAAAGGGAGCAGCATCGTTGTTAGAGAAAGAGTGTACCGCAACAGGTAGAGAAAGATCAAAATCAGGATCGGCTGGATATAGACAGACAGTGTTAACAGTGCTTCCGGAAGTTCACTGGCCGGAATATTTAACACCTGAAGGGATAAGTCGGGTGGTAAACCCAAAAGAGTAGTATTTAGTGACGAGAGGCAGGCCGAATTTTTGTTTGAAACAACTGAAATCGGTGTCGGGCCTTTTTTGCCTGGAAGTCCGGTGCAAAATACTGGTATCTCCACTAAAAGATCCAGAAGTAATACAAGAACGGCTGGGCACCAGTTCGGCAGATAGCAATTCTTCTGGATAAGCAGAGGCCCATAGACTAATTAGTGTGAGTCCGTCACTGGTCGCGTACCTCTCAGATCCGGGAGAACTGAATCTGGGAACAGCCCTAAAGATAGATAACGCTGAAGTTTTACCAGCAATAAGTAAAACAAGAATAAGCAAAATGGGTATAGAGGAGATCTGAAAGGCTGTGGCCGGGCTAGTACCTATATTGACTAGTTCTGCATCACAAGACGTACGGTCAGGAGTCAACAGGTTCATTGAAGGTTGTGAACTTGCAAAGAGGAGCATAAGGACTGATGAATTGCAGGATTTCTTTTATTATGTAAAGCAGTAGTTGTTTGGAGATGCTTACAGCCTTGTGCTGCCTAAGCAATTCGCCAGTGGAGCAGTTCTTTATCGGCTCCTAAGGAAAACTTATTTAAAGAAGAGAACTCTGGAAGACGTAACCCTAGAAATCAGAATCGGGAAGCAGCTGGCAAGTGAAGATATACATTTGCCAGGCGTTTTGGGTCACTTCTGATGATGACCACGGAAATAAAAAGAAATAAATATACTGGCATTGGAGATACAGCGATATTGCACAAAGTTGACAAGTTGGTGTTAACAGCTTTCATGGTGGGTCTCCGCAACCCCGCTTTGAAGATACTGAATAGCAGAACGGGAACTCTGGAGGAATTAGCAGAAGAAGCTATTAGGGCACAATTTCTGGTGGAGCGGTGGAAGTCCGATTTGGGCGAGCTACATGAAGTGGGAAAGAGGCAGGACATGTTCACTTCTGATGTCGTGGATAGAGAAGTGAGCAGTAATCACCCAAATATATCCAGACACATGGTGCAAGTTCCAATTTAATTGAAAATTGTGGTAACACAATTACTTGACTTATTCTGGAAGTTTGCTGCCGTTCGATTTCCAACGAACTCAATATCAATTATTCCTCCCTTCGCTATGACTCTTAATGAATCGGAAGGCCAAACATTCGATAAAGTTGGCATTAAGGCCGATTTACATATAGCGTAAAAACGCCAGGCAGCAAAACTCTAGCAGCAGAAAAAACAGTCGCTTCGATAAAGTTTCCATGTAATCAAATGGAGCCATTTTCACATAGCGTTTTGCAGCTAGCGTCGGCGGCGCGTCGTCGGGCAGCAAAATTTTAGTTGCCCCTGGTAGCGTCGTTTCGGAGCGGCAGAATCTCGTATGTCGCATTGTGTGCGTATCTAGTGATGTGAATTTGTTTCAGATTTTATTTTTAACCCATTGTTTAGGTATTTGGTATCTTATTGCAAAGATTTGTAATAATGTATCTCGCTTGGGCAAATTTTTAAATGACAAAGTAAATATGTCACATATGGACTTTTATATATGCAAAAGTATACATATGATATTTCTGGGATACTTGACTTTGATTTTGTAAAATTTTATATTTTTTTTCTCTATTTCATTTTATGAAAGTATTGCGATGCATTCTAGTATTGCTACTTTGCTATGAAGTGCGTGTGTATATAACGACATCACATATACTGAAGCTATGCGTAGCAAAGCTTATATTATGTTATATTATGTTGTAATTAAATGTCGAATGTGTTTGTTCACACACTCCCATTGCGTCTTGTATTCTGATTTTCTATACGAATTCATTCGTTTGTAAATCAGAGAAATAAAGTAATACTAAACTCTTACATATAGTATGTGTTAAAGTACCTTTTCAATAATATAATTTTTCTTGTTTTAGTGCAAGTACCAATTAGATTCGGTACCAATGTGAGTACTTGTATTTGGATTTTTTACATCCCAATTCAGATATAAAAAAATTTCAATTTCTGCTGCTCGCGTTGCGGTCGCTTAGTGTGAATGAAGAAGCGTTTTTTCTCTGCCCTGCTAGCGTCACGCTGCGCTATATGAAAACCGGCCTTTATGTTGAAAAATCCAGTATTCACGCAGTATGTAGCTGCAAGCAGAGTTACATAGATCATTTCATGCGCTCAAGTTTTATATTTCTGACACCATTTAGCAAACGATGAACTTGTATTTACAAAAAATATTGTTTATGCCGAAGTGTTGGCAAATTTTACAATGTAATGACATAAGGGAAATAATTAAAAGTACCAAAAGAATTATCATTTTTCTTCAATTTAAATGTTAAGTACACGGGCGACTCAGCTTCGGACAGACTTTTAGTTTAAAATTGACTATTTTTAAAATAGACGGTTTATTTACTTTAAATTATAACAAAAAATCGATTAACAAAAACTTACTTTCAATGTTATTAAAATATAAAAAAATTAAAGCTAAATATTTTTGATATGATAGAAACTCGGCCACTGGGCGACTCTAATCTATATATTAATAGGCTAAGCGTATTTCTTTTCGTACAATTTACAGACTGGAAAATAAACGGATTTTGATGGCATTTGTACCATTGGAAAGGTTTCCGAGCCTATATGACTCGATTTTTGGACTTTGCTTGCCTTTAACCTGAGTTATTAAGTTGAAGGTAAGAAACCAACACAACTAAATAAATCAATCACATGTATACACACACAAATTCCCTGTGTGGGGGGGGGGGGGGGGATAATGAGAACAAAACGGTCTCTAATTGTGTGAAATCTTCTCTCTTACAATTTAATTATTGTCGTCAGCTTCCAAAGTATAATGAAAAAACTTAAAAGTAAATAATTAAAAGATAATAAAAAGAAAAATCGTAAATTATTGTTCTGTTATTTGCCATAATACATGGAGAATCAAAAAAGTTTCATTTTTCAGCGTAGCTAAAGACGTAATAAAGCAAAATCGGTGGATCGTGGTTTGTGGCTTTAATTTCCAAGAAAAATTAGAAATGTGTGAAGAACTTTTTGTGAGTAGTGACTTTATAAATGCTCCTAAGACGCCACTGCTTAAAAGTGCTATTTTTTTCCCAATTCAGTGTCATCAATTTTTTATAATACATCGGAAAACCGTTTGCAGCCGCTTTCTTCATTGAAAAATTTGTGCAATATTCAACAAAGACCAGTGGCTAAAAGAGCAAGACTCTCTCAAAGTGCAGTTAGATTCTAATAATACTCAGGAAAACAAATTGAAAAATATGATGTGTAATACAGTTATTAGTGTTGTTGTGAGTCAGAATCAAACTACCTGCGCTTAGTTGAGTCATAGCACCAACTCCTAATAGATATTACACATTTGATGTAGTTAGCATTTACAAGTATTACAATTAAAAAAAACAAGCAAGCACATATTTTTATGGTGCAAATACTATAAATAAATTGTATTTATTTATTAATCATTATGTGAACTTTTAGGGTGTCACAGTTCCGCAATCAAGTTGACGACGGGCATTGGAATTTAGATTGCACCATCGACATTTTTATATCGACAATTGCGTAACTAGAATATCAGAAAGGTGCTTACCTTGGGTGTAAGTGTTGATTGTAAATAGTATATAAGACTGATGATTTTAAGTAATAGAGGTCTTGGCTCTTGTCTAATATTGAAGCACAAAACAACACGGTGTTTGCCTTGTTAGGCACCAGATCCACGTCCACGCCCGCACGGCAGCAAGAGGGCGCTCGCCCCTAGCGACGACAAGCACGGACCCCAACATTTTGGCGCAGCCGGTATTTGTGACCGCAAGGCTGTCAACATAAAGCAGCCGGTCATAAGAACCGAGGGCAAGGAACCCTGAAGCAGGCAGAGTATCCTGCAACAGACGAGATGGCACCAAAAAGGACAATGGTGAGTACAAATATAATCCGGTATTATAAGTAGATACTTCTGCGACCCTGACGGCGCCGTAGCGCTGATCAAAGAAGTGCAACATGCGTGACTGCGCTGTTACACGCAGCTATGTATGGGCAAACATAAACCGTCAGTATGATCAGACGGTATATGTATGCCGTCTTAGCTGTGAAGATTTTTTTGGTGGGGATTTGGGTTTGTTTGTCGTTAGGGATCTTTTTGGATACACATTTTTCACATTTATACACACAATTAAATACCACGAGCTTAGGGTATTAGGGAAAATATAAATACTTTTATTACATTGCGCATACGTTACGGGCTAAATTTTGAATATGGATTCAAATTACCGGGAATGAATCAGGACACTTTTGTTTGTAAAGCCAATTTCAGTTTTTGTCGAACATATAGCATATATTTTATATGGACTTTTGGGAGTATTAAAGATGATAAAGGACAATTGGAGTTGGGCGAACAAGTGAGGATACATGTGAGGAAGTCAAGCAGAATCTGTGAGGTAGTCAAGGACCAATTTAATGTATTAATGTAAGAACTTAATGGACGTCAGTAGACAGCGGATGTGGAACTTGTAATGGAAAACAAGTAAAGAAAAAATATATATAAAGATAGAATTTACGGTGGAATGTTTTTTTAATAAATTTGTCATAATCGAATCATGGGATTAAAAAGTGTGATAATGTTGGTACATTTATTTGAATCCAGCATAAATTGAAAAAAAAATTTTGTGTGAGTTGAAGTGCATTTTTTTTGTAGAAATATGTATTGTAGAAAAAACTGCGTATTCATAATGATATTAAGGGGTTATGAATTGGCATTCGATGCAATTGTCAAATAAATTTAACGAACCATTGAAGGCTCAGGAAGCAGTGGATAAGGAAAACCAGATGTTGGACTTTCATTTTGAAAAAAACCAGTAACAGAGCAGCAAAGCTACAATACTCTGCACAGTATTTCGCCTGCGCGAGCAGATGGTCGAAGATTAATTAGTTTAGTCCGTCACTGGTAACGTACCTCTCAGACCCGGAGAAGTGAATCTGGAAACCGACCAAGAGATCAATAACGCTAAGATTTTCCCTACGATTAGGAAAACACGAAGAAGTAAAATGGGCATTTGGAAGTTGGTCATGCGGTACGAAATTGGTGGCCATGTTCTCAGGAGTCGAGTTGTACGATCTCAGAACTGGGATCACGCGCTTCACAGAAGGTTGTGAGCTAGCACAACAGAGTATTCCGGAAGCAGATGGAGAACACTTAGAAAAGTGTACTATACAAAAGACAATGGAGGTGATGCATTTGATTTAGCGCATAGCTCAGAAAGCTCCCTGTCAGAATTATATGCAGTTTTGGTTCGAACATATATAAAACAAAAACCGTACGACTACCTCATACGGGAAATTCAGGAGTCCACTCAGAAACCCGGGGAAGATCTGCGAGCTTGGGGACGAAGGCTTAGATCTTTGGGGATCGCTACGTGGGCGGAAGTTCACAAGCAGTTTCCAGCAGTGTTCAAAGCAGGCCTAATAAATAGTGATTTAGCAAATTACACACATAGCCGAACGCAGAGAAGTATGGCAGAGTTAGTTGAAGCGGTCTTTTCCGCTGAAGCAACAATACAACAACGACAACAGATGGAATCTGCTGAACTAATACACCTACAGAGATAGGCCTGGTACAACAACGGAACACAACTGAAGTCGGTAGGTTTGTGGGACATTTACCGCAACAGAAAAACCGAGGATTTCCGGACAAGAGATTTCAACAAAAAAGGCCTATTTGCTCATTCTGCCATAAGCCAGGGCATACAAGGGATGAATGTATCACACGCAAAAACACGCCCTACTGTTCGGAATGCTGAACATATGGTCATACGGCAAGTAAACAGTGCCAAGGACACACAAAATGGGATCAGAGTAGGAGGCAGATTGCTACGAGTCGCCCGGATCCACCCAGGATGGAAGACAGGGGTAACTTCAGTATCCCCCGAGCTAATTCGACAGAGGGAATTAATCAAGGAAGAAATCCCTTCAACACTGGGGGTAATCAGCAGGATTCGAATTGGAGTTCCGGAAATGGAGCAAGGAGGAGCAATACCACACAGGGGTTCAAATGCTTCTCACGTGGTCGAATGGGACATCGAGCAGCAGAGTGCAGACTGGAACAGTTCCAACAAAGGAACCAGGGAGACTTCCAGCGGCCCAGTCGAGACCAGTAGACTGGAAAGCCAAAAGAAAGGAATAAAAAATAGGCTAAAGGTACATTCCATAAGAAATAGGAGCAAGGGGCTTCTAAAAATAGCGTACTGAAGTATGTAAGGTTGATGGTCCAAGATACTGAGGAGTAAAAGTCTCTCCAAAAAATATTTTTGGTTGCGTCTTGGTTTGGGCAAATATTGTGGTTCTAGTACTTAGATTAAGTTTTAATATAATTAAGAGATATAGACAGACCGACGCGAATGCGTCACGGGAAATGATAATTAAGGTAGCCATGATGTTTTCTAGAGAGTATAGAAGTATACAGAATTCTGTGATGCATGTAGGAGAGTACTCGTAAAATTAGGGAGTGAATACGCCTCTGAGTTCCGAACAAAAGGACTTTGTTTCATTTTAGGCAGGGTGGGTGATGCGTTAATCGAGATATCCTGCAAGGAAGTAGCTAGTGGAAAGCTAGTACTTTTGGTAGATGCAAGGACGGACACCAGCCTCGTGAAATCTAGAATTTTACGGAAAGGGCTGGAGGTTAATCCGAGGGACACAAGAACGCTTAAAGGAGCGCTTGGTGGCTGCATCAGGACGCTAGGCTTGATTAGAGTAAATCACAGCGAGGATATGGGTATGCGTTTTAGAATGCATGGAGTGGAATTGTATACGGAAGGTATCCAGGGGGATAGGATAATTGGGCGCGATAATCTCTGGGGCCGACCCGTAGTAGATGCACTGGAAAAATGGTTATCATTTTTCGATAAGAATAAGCGTAGGTTCCTTACTCTCCCATTGAAGATAGTAGTTCGGAAGTGGTAGATGCAAAGTCAACGAGAGTAATTGCTCTCCGTATGAACACAAAGCCTACGCCTGCGTACAGAATGCCTCCGAGAAGGACTACCTCGTATATGGGGATTTTAGGATTAAGTGTTCTAGTTAAGATAATTTTAAAGAGTGAGATAAAGTACAATAATCACTGAAGTTAGGACCTCCGTAGAAGCCATATATATGTCATTCCATGACATAATTTTGTTGGAAGGAGGACCAACTAACATATACACCGGATATCGATACACTATAATGGGTTTTCATATTTTGTATGGCCGCCTTTAGCATCTATAACGTCAATTATTATTCTTCTCATGGAATGAATCAACTTTTGCACATCGTATTCGCTTGTTATTTTATTTCATTCCTCTAGTATTGCAATTTTGAGCTCTGCTAGACCCTTTGATTGCCTCTCGCCCCCTTCTTTCTTAAACGTTCCACAATTTTTCAATGGGGTTCAAGAGTGGTCTCTGGGCTGCCGTATCTAACACTTTTTTGTAATTAATAAGAACCCATATCCTTACCATATGCGCCTTATATTTTGGGTCATTATCGTGATAAAATTTTATTTGCGGATTGCTATCAATATTGACCCCACAATGATATGCGCTGTTTAGCAAATAACGTTGGAATATATCCAAATATTGTTTTGCATCTCATTGCATTTTATTCTCTGTGAAATCTAGAGTTCTCCTACTCCTTTACTGGATATGCACCCCGATACTATGACAGAAAGTTTGATGAATTAAAGTATATATAATTAAAATTAAATATTGGCATAGAATATAATATTTCGATTTTCCAATGCACTTTCATGGACTAAGAAAGAAAAAGTTGATTTGTGTAGTGATTTAATCAATATGTATATAATAAAAATGAAATGCTCAGTTTGGAATACTAGTGATGAGCGTAAGTTTCTTTAATATTAGGATGAAATTTTTAAGCTAAACACAGCATTTAATCCACATAATTGCGAATTTGAATGGAATATTTTGATGAAGAGTTTATAAAGAAGAATATGCAGGTTGAGATGGGTAAGTAATTATTTTGAAAAATTTCTTAATTCAATTGTAAAAATGTTTAATTACAGGACTTGCATTGAGAAATCGTTTAAAGTCAGGTGCTACTCCATCTTTGAATAAAAAAGAGCCCATAGCAAAGGCTCAATAATAAAAATAGTGTTGCTTCACTTCTACAAGAGTCAAATGTATTGTAAATATCAATAGAATTTAACAAAATTTATTTAGCTGTTTTTATTATTACATATATATGCATGTATGGACATAAAAATATAAATAGAATAGCTAACACCTTCCATAATTTTTTCATTTTATATTTATATTGTTGCACCAAAACACTAAATAACGACTTTCACGGCAGAAATTTAACCAACACATTATTGAATAAAACAAAAATTTGAATGCCAAATCAATTGACATATATTATTTTACATTTATTTATATAAATAATACGATAAATATTAAAATATTTTATATTAAACACAAATTATCACATTTCTCACACATAAATGTATGCATTTCTTGGTTTATCACTGTTTTTAAGAAAATCAGCCACACTACTATAGTTCGCTCAAAAGGAGAGACGTTTCTCTGTATTCTCTCAGAAAGTGCAAGTACGAGAGTAAAAGCTATAGAGTAAAAAAGAATTCACACACATATTCTTATAAATATGCGTAGGTCATTGGAAAAATAGTTATGTATGAGTTTTTTTTGTAATTTTCTGTTTTTCCATACTGCGAACAAATCGTTTGGCTACTTTTGAAACTGTTTAAAGTTAATTCGAAATGGATGCATTTTTTTTGTGGTGCTGTATATGTACGAGGTTTGATAAAAAAATAACCGTTATTTTAACTTTTTTCAAAAAGTATTTATTTATTCATCAACAACTATCTTGTCCCCTTCAAAGTAATTCCCCTCAGATATAATACACTTATGCCAGCGTTTTTTCCAGTCCTCGAAACACTTCTGAAACGCTTTTTTTGGTATCGCCTACAGCTCCTGTTTCGATTTTTCTTTTATCTCCTCAATCGTAGCAAAACGCTTTCCTTTCATCGGTGTCTTCAGTTTTGGAAAGAGGAAAAAGTCAGCGGGGGCCAAGTCCGGTGAATACGGTGGTTGAGGCATGATAACGGTTTTGTTTTTGGCCAAAAACAGCTCCTGAGCGATGTCCATGCGACGTTGTTTTTGCTCAAAATTTAGCAATTTTGGAACAATCTTCGTTTCATGCCTAAAACATCCGTAAAAATTGCTTGGCATGAGCCAAACGATATGTCAACATCATCAGCAACCTCTCTGATGTGATTCGACGATTATCCAAAATCATTTTCTTCACTGCGTCAATGTTTTCATCGGTTGTTGACGTGCTCGGGCGACCAGGACGAGCCTCGTCATTGACATCTTCTCGGCCTTCCTTAAACCGGTTATACCACAATTGAACTTGTATTCTGCTCATAGTAGACTCGCCAAAGGCCACAGTCAACATTTCAAATGTCCTTGCGCATTTAATTTCATTCTTTACACAAAACTGAATACAGTTTCTTTGATCCATTTTTTTCGAATAGTACAAAATCGAAGAGCACACCAAAACACGACTAACCTTTTTATCTGTCAAAAACAAACTGACAATCCAAAATGGTTGGTATTGCCAACATATATAATAGACAAAATGCGAACATCGAACATACGTAACTCACGAAATTTGATCACACCTCGTATGTATTATTATTATGAATTCCATGACACAATAAAACTATACTTATGCTAACAAAGTTAACTAAAAGACATAATTAAAAATAAAAGAGTCAAATATCGCTCCTAGTCGGAGCATATGGCGGTCACAAAAGCTCTCCAACGGTTTCTATCAGCAGCCAGGTGTCTTATTTCGTTCCAGGTGGCTCTGTGGTGACTTTCGGTGTGGATAGTGCATAGCCATGTTTGTCGTGGGCGTCCTGCTTTCCGACTACCATGTGGGTTCCATTGAAAGGCCATCTTCTCTACGCAGAATGTGCCCTATACAGCTCCACTTGCGTCTTTTCACTTCTGTGTCAATAGGCTAGCTATTGGTGAGGCGCCACAGGTCTTCGTTCATGATCGTTTTCGGCCAGAAATGGGGCAGATTTTTCGTAGATATTTGTTGACAAAAGTTTGAAGTTGTCGAGTTATTTGTTCCGAGACCAACCATGTTTCAGACCCATACAACAGAACAGGTTTTATGCTCGTGTTAAATATTCGTATTTTTGTGCGCAGCGATATCACACGAGAATGCCAAATTCGATCTAAATTCCGGAATGCAGACCGTGCTTTGTTTATGCGTGCTGCCACATCAGATGTTGTACCCCTATATTTTGTTATGTAGCTACCAAGGTAGCAGAAGCTGTCAACGTCCTCAATGCTGATGGTGGAGTTATCATTTGTCAGTACAGTGAGTGGAGATGTATTTGCAGTTTGCAGTCGCAAAAGTTTAGTTTTGGAGAAGTTGATTTTGAGGCCAGCTGCATGAGCGTTTACGGCTAGTTGGCGTATTCTTGACGAGGCGCCTGCTAACGTGTGCGTCATGAATCAGATGTCATCAGCGTAGTCCAAATCGCTGAGCTTTTGGTTTAATCTCCACTGCAACTCCTCCTCCGTCTCCGCATTAGTACGCCTAAGGACATCATCCAAGACAACTATAAACAACAGTGGTGACAGAACGCACCCCTGCCTAACGCCTTTGTTTATATTAAAGTTGGCACTATTTTTACCTTTATAATGCACATTAAGGTTCGCGTAATGACGTACGTAATGATTTAGCAACATAGAAATTTTTGAATAAAATGTGTTTGCATACATTATATATATGTAAATATATATGTGTGTATTCGGGCGCGTGTGCGTTATGTTATTATTGAAATAATTTTATGTGATAAAAGTTGAGGCTGACCGTCCATGTTATTGAAAATATGTATGTACATTTCATAAGTCAAATATATAAAAGCTAAAAACAAAAAAGGTAAATAATTAACAAATTGGTATATATATATATATATATATATATATATATATATATATATATATATATATATATATATATATATATATATATATATATATATATATAAGTATACGAGTATAATGAGCTCGATGATCTTGTCCGGAACTCCGCTATTTTGTAGAGAGCGCCATATTGCGTCTCTGTTAACCGTGTCAAACGCACGTTCGAAGTCCACGAAAAGGAGAAATAGTGGCGATCTCCATTTGACAGATTGCTCCACAATTATGCGTAAAGTGTTGATGTGGTCCACGCAAGATCGGTTTGGTTTGAACCCATTTTGTTCACGCCGTAACTGGCTGTTGAGTACACCTGACACTCTATCTAAGATGATAAGAGCTAGGATTTTCAGGATGGAGTTGAGAAGGGTTATGCCCCTCCAATTTTTACATTGGCCGAGATCGCCTTTTTTTGGGATAGTGATTATGATTCCCTCTTTCCAGTCAGTGGGGATAGTGTTAGACGTCCAGATGTTATGCATGATAGGGTAGAGTGCGTGAGAGATTATATTAGCGCCATATTTCAAAAGTTCAGCAGAAACTTCGTCAGGTCCAGCAGCTTTGTTGAATTTTAGCTTATGGATTCCTAGGCTGATTTCTTCTGTGGTGGGCGGGTCGACAGGGATGTTTCTGTTGGGGTTTCTTCTTCGCTGTTCAGCAAAGAAGGGTGCAGTGTTGTTTTCCGCTTCTACGCTGTTGTCCACGAAAAATTCTCTCCAACGTGCGAGTTGATCTTCGTCAGAGGTTAGAATGCTACCGTCACTAGCCTTGATAGGCGGAATGTTAGGTTTCGTATTAGTCAATTTTTTTATGGCTGCATATACGCCCGCAAGTTGTTACAGTTTGCTGATCGCTCTGCTTTACCAGCAATTCCCTCCACAAATGCTCTTTTATCAGTCCTTACAGCAGTATATGTATGTGGATAATGAAAATATCATTATTTATTTTATCAGTATTTTTGAGAAGCATGACAAGATAATTTAGTCATAGTCGACAATCTACTAATGTCAGAAGGCAAGCTGCTGGAATAGGATGATCGAGCAGGTATAAATTTCAATCGTGCTGCATTCAACTATGATAGTTAAGTGGATTATAGTTCACACAAATTAGTGACCGTTGGTTCAATGAACAAAGTTTCTGAACATTGCAAGTTATTCAAATTCAGCACTGAAACACCAGGCTTCAGCTGTGCTAATAGGAAAGTCAATTTGCCGGCATTGAATGTCCACCAGAACCATTTCATTCATTGATTTCTGGAACGTCACCAGAATCGAAGCATTTCTTGAAGAATATTGCGGCATACAATTCATGTTTTCAAATGACTTCGTTTTGTGCAACAAATATTATGAGAGATAAATTCATACCACATTTAAGGTAATCGAAGAAGAAATAAATGACAATTGCAATGTTAACAAAAATTTTAATTTGACATCTTTTGATATCAATGTTGAAGGTCATCTGTACTACAGAGTCGAATCGATATTGCCATTCGCAGATAGTTCTCATCAGTTTTTGCAAATTTATTTTCTTGGAAATTCCAATGATGAAATTCTACTTCTTCGAACGTACGAAGAGAAATAATTGCTCAGCACAACTAAATGACGACTTTGTTTAAAACGGCATTGGACAGAATGCCGTCGGTTAACCTTAGAATTGTCATAAGAACTGACAAAACGGTCACTGGACAGCACTCTAGAATATAATGTATCAAGAGTACACGATGTAGCTGTGGTAATCGTTGAAGAAAAATTTGATGTACGCAATATCGTCCTGGATAATAGAAATGATCAACTTCAACGTGTCTCCGAACTTCATAGCGTCATATGCATGAGTATGCACAGGATGCGATGGCATATGTTCATTCTTATTGTCGACCAGACCTGTTTGTCATTTTCATCTGTAATCCACAATGGAGTGAGCTTCGATAGTACTTATTGCCAGGGCAATCGCCAACAGATCGTCACGATATAATGGGACATGTGTTTAAACAAAAGCTGAAATCATAGTCAAACACAAAGTATTTAGCAAAGCGCAATGTTGGATGTATTCTGTCCATTCGCAAAAAGAGGACTCCCTCACGCACACTTATTGATATAATTGGTTGACAAAATAAGACCGGATCATATTGAAGGCATCATATCTGCGGAAATTCCAGATGAAACCACCGATCTGGAATTATTTGAAGTGATCACAAAGAACATGATCCATGGTCCGTGAGCTCACCGTGCATGATTGATGGTAAATGTTCGAGACGTTATCCCAGAGCATACAGGCAATGACGGATACACATTATATCGTCGCCAGTCGACAGAGGATAACAGAAAATCAACAACTATCAAAATGAGAGATCAATACGTTGAAGTTGATAATCATTGGATCGTGCCGTATTCACCGATTTTGTCCAAAACTTACAGAGCCCACATTAAAGTGCATACATCTGTAAATTCGTACATAAATAAAGGTAGCGACATGTTTGTGTTTGATGTGGATCAGGTACATTTATATTTTACAATTTACTTATCTATTTACAATTTACATTACATACTTTACAAATAAATTTATAAAATATGGTATAGGACAACGAGGCCATTTACACCTGTTGTATAAAAATTGTTTATATTCAATTAAGTGTGTTTCCTTCTTTGATTAATATTATGGTGTCTTTTTCTCTACAGTCAAATATTATTCCGGATTTATCCATTTTTGAAATGGGGTAGTCAAGCATGATGTGCGAAACTGTTAAAGTTGTAACGCATTCAGAGCATTGAGTTGGGTCCATTTTAATAAAATAATGCCTAGTGCTAAATATCGTCTTCCCGAGACGAACTCTTGCCAAAGTAATACACTCTTCCCTTGTGAAGTTCTCATTATAGTTCTGTCGAATTGGAAGCGGATTATGAGTCTTAAGGAAAGAACTTGATGATTCCCACTTGTCATATATTTCGTTTTTTTTATATGTAATAAATCAACTTATTATCAGTGTGTCTAAGCAAGTCATCTTAGCAACTAATGGCGGTATCCACATAATTTTTATAAAGCTTTCTATTTCTAAATATTGGTATGTATAATTATAGGCACTTCCTTTCGGATTTGCTAATGCCTTAAGGACACTGAGACTGTCAGAACATATTAGTGTCTTCTTTTTCTGAACAGTTGCATATTCGACTGCAAAATGTATTGCTACTAACTCAGTATGAAACACACCTGAGTTAAAAGGCAATAGACCTTGGTACAGAATTTCAAAAGTTGTATTTACATTTTCTTGTACAACCGCATAGGAAGATGTTCCTTCAAGATACGACCCGTCCATATAGAGTGTTATTTCTGGTGGAAAATTTGACTTTATTTCAGAAAAAATTTTCTGAAAATCACAGGCTAAGTGCCATTTTTTACTTATTGGCACAAATATGTATCAATGACGATGTTGGAAATAGAGTTTCTGGTTGTTGTTTGCTTAGGTTGTTGTGGAATCGGAATGTTACTTTCAGTAAGCAATGTCAAGATGTTGTTAATGCCACACCATTTTTCGGCAATAGAGAAATAATTTCCACTATGTTAGTTTCTCCCAAAAAGGATTGTGTAGTCCATGTGATTTGATGGTAATCGCTTTAGCTCCAAGTCTGACCGCCCTAATTTCAAACAGCCACTAAAAAATTATCGAGACTTGCTTCAACTTTTAGGTCGTCTATAGGCGTTGATGCTAGAATTCCAGTAGCTGCTCTGAAATATTTTCTAAGAGCTGTGTCCAATTTCTTTATATTGGTTGCCGTAGTCCAACCATAGACTGTTATGCAATGCATAATTATACCAGATGTTAGAGCTCTACATATTCCCATCGCCGTTCCAATATGTGGACCTTTTTTTCCAGAAAAGATCACTTTTAAAAGATTATTGATCTTACTTAATTTGTTAACTAGATATTTTGTGTGCTAATTCCATTAGTGATTTTTTAAAAATCATTCCAAGAATTCTTATTTGGCTTTTGATTGGAATTTGCTCATTTCTCACATTAATCGTTCTAGTGCAGCAGTTATGTTTACTCAAACGTGTAGAATTTCACCCTTGTTGATAGGAATCCTTGCTCCTCTGCTTATTGTCCATTGGTTCATTTTTTATCAAATCTCCGAAGGTTGTCCGTTACTTCAGTGTTTGTACCAGAAACTATTGCAAAAATGTTATCAACATATATACCAAAAAAAAAAAACGATCCCCTTACATATTTTAGCGCTTTAACTAGTAAATTTGCGTAAACGTTGTAAAGAATTACAGAGAGGGGTGATCCTTGTGACAGATGTCCATCAATCCTTATAGTAATGTGTCTATTGGAAAGAAAAGATAGAATGGGGCATACCTATCATTTTTTAGGTATACCCCATTCGTGGAGCTCCGTGATCACAAAAATAGATATTATACGATCAAATGCTTTTTCTAGATCTTCAGATATTATAACACTATGTAATTTTTTCTTAAAATTTTCTTTAAGCTGGGATTCTAATTGATGACATATGTACACCATAATTTGGTAAAAATGCATGCTGTTCTCCTAATAGTTTTCCTTTTGAATTTATTTTTTCTAAAGTTTTTTTACACTTTGAAATTATTTTTTCTAAAGTTTTTGATTGCACTGGCAGCAATGATATGGGACGGCATCCTTCAAGTAGATTAGGCTGAAAATGAATGACAAGCGAAAAGATTGCGAATGCAATGCCCAATATGTCTCACAATTAGCGCTGTGGCGCCATTTTGATACCACTTCCTCACCGAGTAACGGTCTGGTGGAAGCAAAACCCACTCGGTAAAGTTTAGGTAACATAGTAATTTCTTGGGACTGACCTACGAGCAGTCCGATAGGTTATCAAGAAAGAACGCTTCCAGAAACCTTTACGTTGTACTTGCCAAAGCCGGACATTCGCAAAGGTAATGGAAGAGTGCTTCTTTTTGGGTTAAGTCCCCACAGTTTCAGTCTCTCTGAATACATGCCCACACCAATGTCCCGTGAGTCTTTCCGTTCGTGGTAACTCAAGGGATTCGTCAAGAGAGTACCCCGATCGAGCCAACTCATCAGCTTTCTTATTTCTCTCAATGTTCCTATGGCCGGGAATCCAGATGAGGGTTCTGTAATCCTTGACTTTATAGTGGTGGATTGAAGGCCTTTTATTGCCGCTTGACTGAAGATTAAAAATAGCCACCTTACATCTAATTGTGATGCGCGGTACTATTAGTCGACATGCTTCTCTAATTGCCAGAACTTCCGTTTGAAATACCGTGGCGTTATTATAAAACCGTATGGATTGATTAATGGCCACCTGTGGTGAGAGGACGCCCACACCTAACCCACAGTCCATCTTTGATCCGTCCGTAAAAATGGGAATATTTTATTTCTCAACAAAACTGTTTCCTTTCCACTGGGCTCGTATCGGCACTATTACTTTGAAGTCACTTCTAAAACTCAATTGTGGTATCATGGAATTTGTTGCTCCGGAGCCCAGAGAAATTGTTATTGGGTCAAGGAATTTGATATGTTCACAATGTCGCTGTGCCCAACAGCCGTTTGTCAAAAGCCTCACCAAGCAGTTCAAAGCGATGTTTTTGGTATGTACTCGTATGTCAATAGGGGGGAGATGCAGCTTAACGTTCAGGGCATCAGTGGGAGAAGTACGCAAAGCTCCTGTAATGCCAAAACATGCTGCTCTTTGTACTCTACTAAGTTTCTGAACATTATACGAAGGCGGATTGATATTGAAGCTACCTAGCCCTAAATGGCAGCACAAATACGTTTTTGTTTGTTTTAGTCGTTTGAAGTAAGCAACTTTTGTGTTGAAAAACGGAAAAAGCGGATTTCGGGCAGTGATTAAACACTCTTATTTGAAAGGGAAAACGGCGAAAGAGACAAAAGAAAAGCTCGATAAACATTACGGTGAGTCTGCTCCGTCAGATTACATGGTAAAATATTGAATTGCTGAATTTAAACGCGACCGAACAAGCACTGCAACAATACCATCAACAGGAAGGCCAAAAGAGGTGGTTACTGAAGAACATATCAAGAAAATCCTCGATATCGTTATGAATGATCGCCGAGTCAAGTTGAGTGAGATTGTTGAAATGGTAAATATATCTTATGAACGTGTGTTCAACATTTTGCATGAACATTTGCATATGAAAAAGCTATCGGCAAGATGGGTGCCGCGTTTGCTCAGTGTCGAACAAAAACAAGTTCGACAGACCACTTCACAGCGGTGTTTGGACATGATAAAGCGAAATCCTGTTGATTATTGGCGTCGATTAATAACTGTTGATAAAACGTGGGTCCACCACTACACACCTGAAACCAAAAATCAATCGAAACAATGGGTGGAAGCTGGTGGAAGTGCTCCGAAGAAGGCGAAGGCCGTGAAATCGGCTGGCAAGGTTATGGCCACTGTATTTTGGGATGCACACGGAATATTGCTCATCGATTATATTGAAAAAGGATCCACAATCACAAGAAAGTATTATCGTACATTATTGGATCAATTGATTGATGCAATCAAGGACCACATTTAAAGAAGAAAAAAATGCTCTTTCTTCAAGACAACGCACCGGTTCACACAGCATTAGATACGATGCTAAAATTACGTGAAATACACTTCGAATTGGTTAATCATCCACCTTATAGTCCAGATTTAGCTCCAAGTGACTTTTTCCTGTTTCCAAATTTGAAAAAATGGCTCGCAGGAAAAAGATTCATCTCAAATGAAGTGATTACCGAAACTAACGCGTATTTTGAGGGGTTCCCGAAATCGCATTATTCTGATGGTATAAAAAAGTTGGAATATAGTCTTACTAAGTGTGTCGAAGTAAAAGGAGACTATGTTGAGAAATAAATGGTTTTTGAAAAAAAAAAATATTTTTTTCCTACTTAGGTAGCTTCAATATCAATCCGCCCTCTTAGCTTCTGCTTAAATCTGGCCACCAGACTATTGCAGCGTAAGTGAGTAATATACGGACGTAACCCCCATCTTTTGCCAAACAATCTATTGCAAGAGTACAATGCCACCCACACTTTCTTGACCCGCATTTCGATATTAGGTTTCCAATTCAACTTTGGATCCAGAAATATCCCCAAGTATTTGGCCTTCGTTGTCATTGTCAGTTTTTGGTCGTTAAGTACAGGGATATAGAAGATTAGAGCCTTGGTTATAGTGGTAAAAAGCATAACCTCCGTCTTACCCGGATTTACATTAAGTATACACCGCACAGCCCATGTGGAGAGTTTGTCCAAAGCTCCTTGTTCGTTTCGATTTGTGGTCCAAAAATTTTCGTTATACGGCCAAAAATTGGAAAACAAATTTCTGGATATCCCCGTTTAAGTGCAACGCGGTAACACAACTTAAATATTTGGTACTTCATTATCAAAACTCGCATTCGTGATACGGTTCTTATTCTCTGCATATTTAATTTGATTCGTTGACTTAATTTCAGGAGTTTTTAAATACACTTATGTATCTACATTTATTTTGCTAGTAAGAATCGTATTTTATTCATGTTTATTAGGTAAATAAAATCTTGAATCTGGGAAATAATGGCTACAAAACGTTCATTGAATGCGGAAATTGTTGCTAACAAAACACAAAGAAGCAGGAAACTCTGTGACGTTACAAACTAAATTGAAAATCTTGAACCGTTTGGAAGCTGGTGAAAAAATTAGTTTAATTTGTAATGCGTTCGGTCTTGGGAAATCGACAAACAATACGGTATAACAATGACAAACTCAAGGCGTACTCACAATCAGCTGCCAGTTCTACTCTCTTAAATGTAACTCGTGAAAGAAGCGCAACTATGGTGAAAATGGAACATTTACTAGGTATGTGGATCGGCGATAGCAATCATAAAAATTTGGCAAAAGTCAAATGATTATCCAGGAAAAAGCCAAAAGTATTTTTGAAACGTTCAAGGAAAAGAAACCATCAACAGAAACATTTCTAGCAAGCAATGGCTGGTTCGAAAAATTTAAAAAACGACACAATTTGCACAACATTAAATTGAAAGGTGCAGCGGCTAGTGCTGATGTTGATGCAGCTAATAAATATCCAGAAAAATTTAAAAATTGTATTCTCAGCAAGTGTTTAATATTGAAGAAACCGGGCTTTATTGGAAGTGAATGCCGGACCTTCATATCAAGAGAAGAAAAAAGTGCACCTGGACAAAAGGTATCTAAAGAAAGATTGTCATTACTTTTTGGTTCTAATGTTTTTATATTTGTCGGAAAATCCCAGAGCTTTTAAATGAGTGGACAAGACAAAATTGCCAGTTATTTGAAAGTCAAATAAAAAAGCGTTGATGATAAAAATAATTTTTGAAGACTGATTCTTAAATTATTTTTGACCTGAAGTAAAGTCATATTTACTTAAAAACAATTTGAGCAACAAAATTTTACCCCTATTAGATAACGCTCCTGGACATCCAGTTAAAATGCATGATTTATGTGAAAGATTAGAAATTGAGTATCTTCCTAAAAATCCTACTGATCTCATTCAACCTATGGACCAGGGGGCAATTGCTACATTCAAAGCAATTTATTTGCGTCGAACTTTCAGTCAATTGATTTGCACTACCGATGAAACAGATGAATCTACAATTAAATCGTTTTGGAAAAACTACAACGTTGAAGATGCCACAGAAAATATCAGTAAATCTTGGAAAGAATTAGAATCTATAAGATTACATCGGATTCGGAAAAAAATATGGCTAGAATGCTTAAGGCCCGATGCCATAGAAGATGCTGATTCCGTACCTGAAATTCGTGAAGAAATACTACATATAGCAAATGCATAACTTGACTTTGACGATTTGGAAGAACATGAATTGTTTAGTTTGCAACATCTTGAAAGTGAGCCACTTAAAACTGAAGAACTGTTCCAAATGATTCAATTGAAGCAATTGAAGATGAGGAAGAGTCCGCACTGCGTAAAAAATCAACTTCGATACACTTAAGTGCAGCTCTTTCTCATTTTGAGCAAGGAATACATATACTTCTTCAAAATGATCCCGATGAAAAACGCCGTGATAAAGTTTAACTATCAATAAATACGGCAAATTTATTGCTATAACCAGGTCCACAAGGAAACAAAGAAGAATGTCAAACAATGCATCTTGACCCAATTTTTTAAGACCAATGCGGAATCCTATTAGGACCATGGAATGCTTTCGAGCATCTTATCTTATCCTTTTTAGGTTTCTTATCCCTTAATTTCGGTATTATCTCCTTTATGTTTGCTAAATTTGTTTTTTTTTATAAAATTATATTTACTATGTATACGTATATTTGTTTTGTAATGAATTTGAAAATGTTCTTAGCTTAATAAATGGAAAGAAACAATCAATTGCAGATATTTTTCTTATAAACTCTTTGGTATGGATTTCTGTAAAGAAAGTCATTCGTTATGCGGCATTTCGCATTACGGTCAATATTTTTGGAACGTATCTATCCGTATAAAGAGATATGGGTGTATTTAGAATGATATCCATAACCATTAGTCACAGTATTGGTGAAATCACTGCTCCCTGTGGTGTTCCTCTACTGGCTGGCCTTACCAGAGTTGTGTTGCCTAGCTCTGTGTGAATTAACCTGGATTTTAGGATTGCTTCTATCCAGTCCCTGCAATCCCCTTCTAAACCGACCCTGCTCAGATAATCCAAGATAGCTTCAGTGCTTACGTTGTTAAAAGCCCCCTCAATGTCTAGGAAGGCTGCCGACGAATATTGTTTGCACTGTATTGATCTCTCAGCGATGCGAGAGCAGCTTCCGTGGATCTACCCTGGACATAAGCATGCTGGCATTTTGAGATGTTAAAACGTTGCACTACCGACTGGAGATGTAGTTCAATAACCCTTTCCATCGGCTTTAACAAAATCGAATTAAGAAATCGGCCTAAAGTCCCTGGCTGACTCGTGACCGATTTTCCCTGCCTTTGGAATGAATAGTAGCTTCTGTGTGCAATATAGTTAAGTCTAATGCTTGCCGTATAAATCCCATCGAGCCAGGGAATTACCACATCCTGTTGTTTCTGTATCATGACTGGGATTATACCATCCATCCCCGATGATTTATAGGGAGAAAGCTCTTAATTGAGTATTTAATTTTTTCTCCCTAACTATAGATTTGCACACTGGCGATGAAGGATAATCCATTACGGATGAATTAAAGTTACTCTTATTGCCCCAGCAATCTGGAAAATGAGCATTCATAAGAGTGTCAATTGTCTCAGCCGATGTTTCCGTCCAGATTCCGTCCTCTTTTTTTTAATGATGTAGTCTTGCAGAGCTTAAAACTTACTCCATTGACTGACAGAAATCTTTCCAGCCCTCACCCTTGGCTCTCCTGATAGATTTTTTGTAGACCTATATACTTGTACATCTGCCAATTTTAATCCTTAAAACATTGGTTGAATAGTTTTCTTGTTCTATCCCTGAGTTTTGAAAGTTCTTCATTCCACCAGGGTGGAAAGGATTTTTTACTCCTACTAATTGGACAGGATTTTTTAAAGTAAATACTGCCTCACGATTATCCAGTTACTTGTCTAAATCTTTAGTTGATTTTATATGAGGCGCCCTTACTCCCTTAAGTTTAGCCGTGGATACTCTGGAAAACGTTCCCCACATGATTCTCTTGGGGTTCCTAAATAAATGTTTTGGGTCTATTGTTCCCAGACATATTGTGAGAACTATCTAACAATAGTCCGAAAATTATCGTTTGTTGGACACCCTCTAGTTCACCACCTGAGTTGTTGTGTTGTCTGTTAGCAGAGTTAGGTCTAACACTTCTTCCTACCCGTTGTTACTTGCCGAGTTAGGAAATGTGAAAGTAGCTGTGTCCCCTCTATTTCATATAAATAGTTAGAATGGAGTTGTTAATAAAATCAAAACGTGACCCATCCCTTTCATTATCTTCGGTGCAGGCTAGCATCTAAGGAGGAGGGCAGCACCTTTAGCATTTAGGCTGGCCGTTAATAACGCAACCTCTTCCGGCCCCTCTCGTGCGCCATATATGCCAATGATATCATCAGTCCCGTTGGCATTTCGATTCTAACAAATGTTACGCCTATGCTATACCGAGGACAAAGAAGTGCGTTAATCTTGTTCTGCACCTTAACTTGAGTAGTTTTGCGATCCATAATATCAGTACCTCTGACACATGTCTCTTCCATGATGCCGATGTACACATCCTCCTCGCCTAAGAATACTGCAAGATCACCCGAGGCATTCCTAGAATGCTGAAGGTTAATCTGCACAGCCCTCACCATCGCTATTTGTTGTGGTACTCCCCTTCAGATTTTGCGGAATTTAGTTGGTTGTTGGTCTCGTCCAAATCACCTGCCTCATTCTCTGAAGATCGGAATATTTTCGACGCGACGTACCTGACTACGAACCTCACATTATTGTCAGTGGTCTCAAGCGACTTGGCAGACTGTTCACTTATGGAGAGCAGATGGGACATGTTATTCTTCTGGTCACCCTCGTCTTTTATGACTACTCAGTCATTTGATTGTACTGACGGATTTTACCACTGTAGGAGCTGGAGTATCTTCCCATACTCTATCTTCATAGCAGGTAACAAGATGCGGGCATAAGCTTGAGCCTCAAACCCTCCCATGCGCCGCATCAGAAGAGTCGTAGCCAGGTGTAGATGGCTCCAGATTGGAGAGGAGTTCCTCCATCATCATCTCTCTCAATCTGGGTTCGATCTCCCCCCACTTCTACAACACCTTCTTGCCGCTGTTGGTGTTCGCGTCCATAAGCGCCAACTGCAGCTCATCCCGAACTACTTCGCTGTAGTTCTTCTTCACGCCTGTTGATGGTGCGTCGGAAAGGGACAATTTGGCAATTTTGGAATTTTTCGAAGCGAGAGCCGTCTCATCCTAAGACCGATCCCGCATCTTTGCTTTGTCCGATTTCGGATGCTTGATAAGGTTTCTGGTACTGATTTTTCCTCTCCAGTCCGTCTGGTTTTGTTTTCCTCGGCTTAGGGTTCACCTTTGCCACTACCGGTATTACTGTTGCCACTCGTGTACTGCTACTATCTCCACCAGCCGGTACTGTTGTTTTAGACACTGTAGACTGCCTGCTATCAGCGGTAATGGAGTCCTGGCGAGCTCCATGTTTGCAGGTCTATTCATTTTTGCTTCGTTATCCGAAATTGTGGTCTCTTAGCAACTTGGGTTAGGCGATGTTTTTACTTGAAAAGGGTTTCCTCCCTCCGCCCAGACTTCGCCAGCAATCCGACGGGAATCCCACGTACTCCATCTATCCTAGATAGAACACGTTGACTTACAAATCGAATCAACCGTTTCCAGTCGCCACCGCGCGGACATGAAAGACCGCACTACCATCAGAACACCCATACATACTTCATGTATATGTTGATCCCCTTGAGTGACTGATGACGCGACGACTCGCTCCTGGAATATGCGACATTCCATTACGATCCAGAAATCGAGTAGGGTGCTGACAGCTCAATAACTATTTGAGAAATGTCAGTCGTTTGCCCAGACTGTAAGGCGTTGAAATTCAGGGGATTTGTTGCACGTGTGGAAAATGGAAATTGTCATAATTGTTCTCGCCATTACGTTCATTAATTTCTGGAATAGGAAGTGCTTCTACACATCTCCTGGCCAACATCCAAAAATACAACAGTTGTTTCCAAAACACGTCGTTTGGCGCATCGCATATTGTACAGGAAAATTTCATGCCGTATTCTTTGTTTGTATCAGAAACAATTTCACAATTTCATAATTTCATACATATTGCAGATTCAAGGGCAAATATATCATTTATTAGAAGCGCTGTTACCACCACCGAATTCAATTCGCCTACAATCGACGAAGTGGCGTTGTTATTGTCGCAGAAAATCTAGAGATATTATGGTTCATCGTCGGAACAATGAATTGAAACGCGTCTTCGAAACGCACTTGGCTTACGATGCGCTACAATATTCATTGATCTTTTGGCTAACGAGAACGGATACCATTTCAAAATCAATTTGGTTAACCAACTAATAGGTAAATGTAACAGATTTAATAATTAACATCTAACCTAATTGCAGGCGCTGAAATCAATAAAAAGTAAGTGCTATGAATTTTTATTCATACAGACTTATGATCCGTAAAAGTGATATAAATCACATTTTGAAGTGTCGCCGTCTTTTCCATCAGTTCGGGGTTAACAAGCATGTCAACTAAAAGCAGTTGCGATCTGAAAAATACATTAATCTCCGCGAAGCTATTAATGCTGACGGTGCTGCAAACAACGTGGGTAGAATGATAGTTTTGCCGGCCACTAACATTGGAAACCCGCGCCACATGCACGAGTACAAGATGCGATGTGGTATGTTAGACAATATGGCCGCCCAGACCTATAGACAAAAGTCAGCTGTAAACCTCAATGGATCGAAATCAAGAAAGAACTGCTACCCAGCCAAACATCAATTGACAGACATGACATCATTGCGAGAGTTTTTAAACAAAAAGTAAAATCTCTGATGGATTTCATCATAAAACACCGTGTGTATGGTCAAGTGTGTGGTTGGATGTACTCCGTTGAGTGGCGAAAGCGTGGTCTGCCTCATGCGAATTAGTTGACAAAATCAGGCCGGATGAAATCGGTTCCATCATCGCAAACGAAATCCCGGATGAAGCTGTTGATCCGAAATTGCATGCAGTGGCAAGAATATGATCCAGGGACCTTGCGTAATTTTCAACAACGACTCGCCCAGTATGATTGATGGTAAGTATTCCAAGAGATACCCGACAGACCTGGTTTCTGATACCATCGGAGGCAATGGCAGATACTCATTGTATCGTCGGCGATCAGTTGCGGACAATGGGTGATCTACAGTTGTGAAGGTCAAAGGACAAGATGTTAATGTGGACAATCGTTGGATTATGTCATATTCGCCGATATTGTCTAAGGCTTTTGACGTGCACATCAATATGGAATACTGTATCTCTGTCAAATCAAATGTAAACAAAGGCTGCGATAAGGTTGTTTTCGCTTTGACAAATGCAAACGACGAAGTATCTCTGTATCAGATGAATAGCTATGTCAGCAGCAACGACGCAATTTGACGCATCTTTTACTTTGCAATCCACGAAAAAGATCGTTCAGTTGTACATTTGGTACAGTATATATATGTATTTGAATCCAGAGAACGCAGGAGACAGAGCGGCACGGCCACCGTCGACAAGATTGACAAGCTTCTTCTCAGTTTTTCAAGCTGAACACTTCGCTCGCTCTTTCCTGTATGCTGAAATGCCACGCTACTGCACATGTAACGCATCATCGAAATCATTTGTAAATTTTTATGGAAAATAAAAAAATAAAAACATGCCTAACTTCTGCCCTAGTGGCAACAAATTCTGCTGGCATCCAGCCCTCGAAGGAGCTTTTACAGCCCAACGAGACTGATGTCAAAATGGAGGTCGAAGTCGACGACATGGACATTGGTCCAAACGTTGCAATCGACCCAATTCCAACGGATGAGGAGGTTGCTCTGATATCCCGCCCTCCCACCAGAGGAAACCAAGTAGAAGCGAGAGAAAACGTCAGGTGCCCATCGCATCCGACTACAATTTTTCTTTCAAAAAAGTGTAACCCCTGAAGAAGCCTAAGGGTTAGCCGAGCTCAGGGTGAGAAGGAGCTGGCGAATTCTACAGCAATAATAGGTAAGAGGGACCGCTGCGAAAGCACCATAGCAACCCTGGACCAAAATACTCCAGAAATAAGGTCGGGTCCTATGGATGCTAGGTCACAAGTCAGATCGTCGGCAAAAATGGCGAACGAAACTTACTCCAATGGTGACAAAAAGACTTTTGCCTCCAAAGAACCATATACTGGGATAAAAATTGGTAGAATACCAACAGAATACCCCGAGGTCCTCTGGTCTACAAGCCAGTTGCAGGCAATATGTATGGTGTGCAGACGTCAACACAGCCCAATGGCTCTACCAAATTGTGCCTTCTCTTCAACCTTGGAAGAATGCTGTGTTGAGGGTAGTCGAAGAGAAAGACGTTCCCAAAGCACGAATCTTCTTGGGATATTGCCCTGAGGATATTGCTCGAGTGCGGGTACGATCTTGGCTCTTGTCGAAAGTCAGAACGCTGGACTGAGAGTCGATGATTGGATTCGTAAACGCCATCAGGGGTGAAGTCATTTATCCCACGATAGCCAGTTCTAATTTGGCGTCCGATAACCTTGAACTGGCTTGTATCAAAATAGGTATGTCGGATCATCATCAAATAAGATTTGACTTAGATCTCCGAATGCAGATATGCCAGAGATTTCCTAATCCCAAGAAAACTAAATGGGATTCGTTTCGCTTTCATATAAATGACAACGCTGAATTGCTCGACTGAACCTATAAAATCGGTACACGAGCTTGAGATTGAACCAGGAAATGTTCTGAACAACCTCAAAAATGCTTTCGAAGAAACTTGCCCGGTAAGACTTATAAAGTCTCAAAGGAACGTTCCCTGGTGGAATAATGCGCTCAATACTCTCAGAAACAAAGTGACTGGGACACTTATAAAAATACCCTTACGGCTCCAAGCTTGATACAAGAGTCCTTGACTGCCAAATAATCGAGGAAGGAGCCTAGCAGCCAAACTCATAGATAATAACTGGGTGCAATGTGCCATCTCAACTTTTGGCCCATACAAATTTTCTGTCATACTGTGCCTTCTTCACAGGGACTCGGACATAATTGCCTCCAGTCTGGTCAGGATATTGAAATCAAGCCTCCTGCTTGCCCATGATCAAAATAATAGAGAAGATGATAGACTGCCATATAAGACTAACCTATTTGATGGACCAGCCTCTATGTCAATTTGATTACCAAATGGGCAAATCTACAACAAGTGCTATAAGCAGCCTAACACAAAGTTTCAATAAAAAAGCTATAAAAGTAAAACAAATAGCCAATTCATTACCAACATTCAACAAAGTGCCCTGATATGGTATACTGATAGGTCCAAACTGGAAGATGGTAGTACAGGAGCTGGTAGAATGGGACCCACACTTTGTTGGGTGCCTGGACATGAAAACGGAGCGCTTCGTCCACTCATTGACCCTGAACCTTTCTGCGGCATGGCTTCGTGCCAGTCTACAGACTTACATAGGAAATGGGAAGAAACTCAGATAGCTACTCAATTACAGTATGCTTCTGACCAAAGACAGGCAAAGAGATTTCTTACATCCAACTGTAGTATCTCCAGAAAGATACTAACCTTGAACCGCGAAAATATAAGGACCCTAGTGGGATATTTGACAAGACACTGCTGAATATGGTATCACCTTAATAAGATAAGCCTGTCGAAAATTTCTGACTGCTGATTCTGTGAAATATCAGAACACATATTATGTGAGCGCCCAATGATCAAAAGTAAAAGAGAAAAATTTTTGGGGGAGCTCTTCACAGACCCTCCCACAATTAGGAAACTTCAACTTTACAAAATGCTCCAATTCATAAAAAGCCTAAGGTTAGAGTGAAACACAGGGGTTAGTACAATCCTTAGTCCTTATGGGCCGCAGTACTAGACTCCCTGAAATAAATAATAATAATGACGAATGTTACAATCTTTGATTGTTGTTGGTGAATGTTCGTGGTCCGACGTCGTTTCAACAACTGAGAACCGTTAATGGGCATCTGTTTGAGAGTTACCTTGAGACGTGTCAACTTTGAGTTGCTTGAAAACGATTCGCATTGGCACAATACGCTCAAAAATTCCGTCATATCTACATCACTGCATGAAATTAGCATATTGTTTGCGAATTTAATATACATATTTTTCCCTTTTAACACGAACGATTTGTGAGTCAAATATAAGGACTATACATCTGAGGCTGTTTTGCATTGTGTGCGTCGACAAATTTAAAATTCGATATTGCAAATGATTGCAGAAATTCACAATGATACAATGATCATGATATAAGACATGTGTTTATTGATGGTGAATAAAATGTTGTTGTATTTGGGCATGATACCACCCAATCGTCCAATGCACGATTCATTTAAACTCGAGTTACAAAGAGAAGAACAATATGATACTGAAGCATTATATATTCAATATTTCGCAATTGCATCAACAACTAAAGACTGCATACGACTCTTTGGCAGAAGCTGTAAACAATAGAACTGGTGGAATTTACTCCCCGGATGCTCCCACAGGGACTGTAAAACCGTTCTTAATTTTTAAATTGCCACTGAACATGCAAATCATCACGAGACACACACCAGCTTGCAACATCGCTATAAATAGCGCAATGAGGAAGATTATACAGATATGCAAATTGATCATTTGGGACGAAATCACGATGGCCCACATGAGGTCACTGGAAGCGCTGGACAGAATGTTGGAAGATGTTCGTGACGATCAAAATATTTTTGGTGGAGCCATGATTCTGTTATCCACTGATTTTCATTAGACTCTTCCAGTTATTCCACGATCAACTATAGCTAACGAACTAAATGCGTGCTTAATATCATGAAATCTGTGGCGGCATGTGAAGACATTCCGATTGACGACTAACATGCGATTGTTTTAGCAACAAGGTTGAAATTCAGATATATTTTCGAATCAATTGTTAGACATTGGTAATGGGGAACGTCACACTTGATTTGACTTGCATTTATCTTTCATCATATAAGTAAAAGACATTGAATTCATTTGAATTACAAACGAATTTCAGTTAATAACCAAACGAAACTCAAACGGTACATGATGTGGTGATAATATAATCTATCACAATTAATTGGAGTTGGAAGGTTGATTAGGATTAATTATCGCTTATGAAGAGTTGCAATCAAATCAGTTTTAAGTGGTACGAAGTTCATCGGGTCATGTAGTATATTAATAAAAATATAGTTAACACTCTTTATTAGGTTTTTACTAATGTGCATGCAAAGTATGCGGAGCTTGTTACTACTTCCATGTCTACAATTATTCAATATTCATTTCTGGGATTTCCATGAATCTTCAGATCAGAGTGCTAGTATGAAATATAAAACAAAACAAAATGGTGGCGAAATTTTGAAAGCCACGCCCTCTAATTGATACTTGTTTGAAATTAAAGGACCTATGACAAATTCTTGTACAAAATATTATATGCATATAATATGCTGGAAGGCCACTCATAAGAAATGGGGACGACCACATAAAGCCCACACCTCCCTCTATTATAATCAACTCAGGTTACCCTACCGAAAATGAAATCGTCATGGTTTAACTCCCATGGGCAAGTAAGGGAAGTCGGTCTAACCTGACCTCGAAGTTCTCTACTCGTATGAAATTTGTTTAAAAGAAAAAGGACAGTTTGGAATGGAAACTAAAGTTCCATTGCATAATTTATGTGTTTATTCTACGAACCTCAGACTTAAAGGACGTTATTGAGTAGACCGACTTTAGCATTGTTAGAAAATAAGTAAACATGTTTTCTTTCAGAGTTTTATTTTTAACTGGATAAAGACTTTTAAAACGAAATCAATAACTGAGTCTTAAGTCTTAGCATATTTTACTTTTTCGAAATTGCAAATTCAATTTTGCTATCTACTCAGAAATAAGCTTATAACGAAAAGTAAAGCTTTTTTATTTATTATATCTTACACCATAATTAATAATGTTTGCAAGGTTTTGGGACTATGAGTACTCGGAACTGGAATCAGAGACCCCATGATAATAATATAACTATCTAATATAAATTGAAAAGAAACTTGATAATTAGCACAACAAATTTTATAAACATTTTATGCTTTTAAAATAAACTTATTTAAAAGTGGTGTAAACAAAATTGTTTTCCAATATTCTAAAGAAATTGTCTGGGAAAATAAATGTTCCAATGGTTCCTATACATGCTTACATATATTAAATATAGATAAATAATTTTTTTTGGTTAAAAATCTGTACTGGAGGTTTGTATTAGACAATGAACTTATACTACAAAACAAGAAGTTTCCAATCCGATGTGGTGAGCATATGCGAACAAAGTTTGGTCCAGTGCGAACATAATATAATACATTTAAAAATTAGCTTCACTTACCAGGAATATAACAAAAAACAGATACATATGTATTCTAATGTACTTGGAATATATTTACGATTAAAATAGTTTGCAGCTTTAATATTTCATACAAAACATTTTATATGTTGACTTGTAAGGCAATGAGATAAATTTTTATAAAATTACGAATAATTAAACATTAAATATGGAATAAAAACTTTTTTAATATCGGATGTTCATAAAAATTAATATGTCAATAGCCTCTATCCACATAAACAAGTCAATTATCAAGCTTTTCACCATATATCATCCGAATTGAAGTTTTGTTAATAAAACTAATGCTCAAATAAAATAAAATACATAATAACAAACATCCAAAGACATAAAACCAATGACTAAAATGCGGTACGCCATTTTACAGAACCACCTCTACCATCATCTGCACTGTGCTTCAGCTCTTTTCATTAATTACGATGCACTGCATGGAGGTATTGTCGACACTAAGAATGTGGTTATCTTTCGTTATCTGCGCCGACGGCAGCTTATTGAGACCGCTGCCAAAGCTTTTGTTCATATATGCACGATTATAGTAAGTCTCCGTGTTTGAACTCCGAATAGACATGATGGTCGTGTCTATAATTCCTGTCATAGTAGAATGCTGCCGTATGCGTGGTTGCGACTTCACACACAAGCAGCATAGATAACGATTGAAATGCTGTCGGAATACACCAGAGACAAAATACAATGCTACTGGATTTACACAGGAGTTAAGGAAGCTGAAATTAAAAATAAGAAGTGTAGATTTATATAATCGGAACAATCAGGTTCAAGAAAGTCTACAGCTCTCTGATCATAAAAGCATCTTCTCATAATTATAACTATTACATAACCAGTGATATTATTACATAAACTATTTTCTTAACGGTATGTTTTTACCGAATATATTTTGGAAAAAAGGTGGCAAAGGGAAGGATAAAATGCGAAAAGACAGTAAACATATGTGTGTTTATTATTTTATCACTAACGAGCAAACTATAATTACCTTGTACAAAATCCAATTATCCTTATCGTATGCCAAAAATCATCAAAGTCTTCTATTGCTGTGGGGCTCAAATGGAACCAGAGCTCAAATATGTGATAGGGGAAAAAACACACAAAGAAGACTGCAAGTAAATAAGGTACAATTTTAAAACAAATAAATGCTCTGTGAATTTATGTGTTTATAAACTACAATGCGAATTAAAGATACAAATTTAGGAATTTCAAAGAGACAAATAAGTATTGCTCTTAATGAGTTATCTATTTCCCATTTTTTATTATTATAAATATTTTAAATGAGATTGAAAAAACGAAAAAATATACTTTAATGGCTGGGCCACGTCCTTAATGTTTCATTTCGCAATTATTTCTCAATTTCTGACAATATTGTTCTTAAAGATAAGCTTAATCGGTTTGCTAACTCTGCACCATTAGTCGGAGCATTTGATGGTAAATTCCCTCACTTTGTCACTTTGATTTTATGGAAGTATAGTATTGCAAGACATTATATTGCTACTTTGCTGTGAAGTGCATATGTATACTCGTATAACCATAGGATAATTTTGTTTGGGTAATTTTATGTAGTTTTATGTTATTCTGTTATTAGTAGAAGTTTTCTTATTTTTTCTTCCAATTGAGTCTTTTGTAAACATAGAGCAGCACTAACCTCTTGTGATCACACAACATTGCTCCCAAGAATCGAGCCTGGGCCTATTATTGTTATTATTATTATTAATATTATTATTATTATTTTGCGTATAGAGATGCCAGATGACACTCATCTAGTAGCACGCCACTTGGAAGATGCCCAAAGAAAGCTGAATCAGAACCCAGAGGTCTCTCGATTTACATGGTTTGAAGTTGGCCACGGAAAAGACGGAACTGTTATTCCTCACGAGAAAGCACAATCCCATAGAAACTGAGTTGAGAGTTTGCTTCGAGACCATCAGGACACAAAAGGTGATAAAGTACCTGGGAATTCAGCTTGATTCCAAGCTCACCTACTGGGCGTAAATGCAAAATGCGGCGGCGAAGGCAGCACGGATAAAGGCTTCTCTCAGCAGACTAATGGCAAACATTGGAGGACCGACATCTAGCAAGAGGAAACTTCGTATGGTGACAACGCACTCCATTCTGCTGTATAGTAGCGAATTGTGGTCTGACAAGCTGAAGGTGCACCGAATGGGAACAATTGGAGGGTCCGAGTGCATATACGGCGACAGCAATGTGGATGATGCAGAGCACTCCTTTTTCGAATGCACAAGGTAGCAAACAGAGCGCACCACGTTTGAAATCGGGAAAACTTTAGCCACCGAAAACATTGTGGAGATTATGCTCAGCAGCAAAGAAAACTGGGACCACGTAGATAAATATGTGGAAAATGTGTGCTCCGGCGGAAAAAGCGGGACCTGGACGCAAGAATATTGTTAAGAGTCCAATAGGGACGAAGTGAGAAAGGGTTCCAGGGTGGGGAGATGTTCTCAGCGAGGGAGGGTGATGTTTTAGTGAGTGCAATCCTCACATACCAAATCTGTGACGACAGCTTTGATGATGCGACAGGCATTATTACCCTCTCTACAACAAAAAATAAATAAATAAAAATAAAAAAAATTTGTATTATTATTATTATTAATATTATTATTATTATTATTATTATTATTATTATTATTATTTCTTACACATTCGTCACCAAATCTGTGACGACACTTTTGATGATGCGACAGGCATTTTACACTCTCTACCCCAAAATTTCTTACACCACAATTAAGTATGACTGTAAGTTGGGGGAATGAGTACTAGCTACAGAGGCCTTCGACTCGAAGAGAAAAGGATTTTTTCGAAAGAAGCATTTTGGAGACAAAATCCCGTGGCAGGATTTGCACCTGCAACCCTCGGGGTGTGAGTCTAGCATGCTTACCACTAGACCACAGAGGGCAGCATACATATACAAAATAAATTTGGTTGGTTAGAATAAATTTTATAATGGTTTTCATAGGGAATGTCGTGAAACTGATTTTGATACCTTTTCGAGCATATTGAAAGTGGGGCTTTTTCAGGAGGGACTAGATATGACTTCAGAGGTGTAACAATTGCCGAGTATATGCTAGTACTAAAATATTATGAGGCTTGTAGTAGTGCGCACCTGGATTAGGGAAGAATACGCTTACCTTGGTTTTCTTTTGCTTTTCTTTGCATAAAAGATTGAATTTTAATTGTCTAAACGAATTAAATTCTTACATATTCTCAAAATTTTGAAATAAATTCACATTTGCTTTAGAGGTATTCAAACATTTATTATAAAAATATAAAATTTGTTTGTCTGCAAAGAAGTATAACAGAAATTGATTTTTTAACTTGTTTTTTAATGAATTCTCTATTAAAATTCGCTGTCAAGGTTAAAATTCGTTGTTTGAAGGTTAGAGTGTACGAACATTATATTATTAACCCCCGACTCGTTTAAGCTCAATGTAGACCTTTTTTCAGACAATAAGTTTCCAGCAGTGGAAAATATTCGTTCTGAAGAAGTACTACTTGTTGGAGTTGCGAAGACAATGCAACTCAATTTATAGAGAAGCGGAAAATTACTTTTTTGTGGTTCCCACCAGCTAAAGACACTGAAGTCTGCGCTGTTGATCACCCTTGCATTTTTATACAATTGAAGCTCCTGGAGAATGATGTCATTGGAATTGCAGTGCTTTTCAGGTTCTACAAAATCCAAAAATAATGCTTTGTGTTTAGACAGAGATGAATAGTAGTTGGAGTTTCTTCTTGAATAGTTGGCATTTCATTTTGGAAGCACCTTAAAATTCATGCACAATCTTCCTTAATGTACTGCTTCTCAGCATCGGAACACTGCAATAGCTTATTTGTTCGGGGATAAAGGAAAAGTGCTATTTTTTGAAAAGTTGTGGTATTAATCATTACTATTGTCTCTAAGTAAAACGCAACTTTTCTTTAAGGCTCTGAACTGAATCTATATCGCTAATATCGGGTTTTTCAATAAGAGCGCTACAAAAGTTTTTTTAAATGAAACAAAACCGGTTTTACATATCAATGAAATTCTTTATTCCTGTGAAAGTACGTTCGATGCCATTATGTATGGAACTCGGTTTCTTTTGCATGGCCACCACGGGCACGCTTGCAGAAGTCCAGACGCTGAACCCAATTTCCAACGGTTTTCAAGCATAAATCGGCCGATACTGCTGCAATTTCACGTTCGATATTCGTACGAAGTTCATCAATCGTCGCTGGCTTGTTGGCATAGACCATAGACTTGACGTAGCCCCACAGGAAATAATCTAACGGCGTCAAATCGCACAACCGAGGCGGCCAATCGACTGGGCCATTTCGTGAGATAACACGTTCACCAAACTTGGTTTGCAGTAAATTGATTGTGGCATTCGCTGTGTGGCTTGTGGCGCCGTCCTGTTGGAACCACATGTCCTCCAAGTCCATATTATCCAATTGGGGCCAAAAATATTCGGTTATCATTGAACGGTAGCGATTCGCATTCACTGTAATGTGCCGGTCTTGATCATCACGGAAGAAGTACGGCCCAATGACGCCGCCGGCCCATAAACCGCACCAAACCGTAATTTTTCGGGATGCAATGATGACTCATGGAGTACGTGTGGATTGCTGTCTAACCAATAACGCATATTTTGCTTATTGACGAAGCCATTCAGCCAGAAATGAGCCTCATCATAAATTGGACGTAGCGCTCTTAAAGTTGAGGCGACTGACTCCGAATTTCGGTAGTAAATTTTAATAATTTCGACTCATTGTTGGCTCGTATATCTTTGCATGATGAAATGGCAAACCTTACTGAAGAGAAATGCCAAAAGAGCGGGAAAAAATATGGCGTCGTTTGCTGTCACTATCGATTTACTTTTGTAGCGTTTCTTTTGAAAAACCCTTTATTTGTTTCATAAGCAAATTTCAATTGGTGAAGGAAATTCAAAACTAAATGTAATGTGGCATAATTTTCCACTCCAAGGCTTTGATAGCTTCTTCAAATGACTCAAGCGTTTTCGTCACAGCTTTCAAACAATTCATGTTTATGCTCTCAATTCTGTGAAGTTCACATTTACTTTGGAGAATCTATTTGATTTCACCCCAGTTTTTTACTTCTGATTTGCAATATCCCATGTGTCAACAAATTCAAAAATGCAAGCAATATAATATGAACGTGCAGTTTTTGTCTACTGCAGACCTTTGAGGTTCGAATTACATGTGACCTATTTTAATTGCATTGCTTGGGATAGAAGAAACGCTCGAAAGAGATGAGTGGTGTGTGTGTGTGGTCATACTGCGTATTTACTACATGGTGCATTTAGTTCTGCTAGTGATTGCAGGCATTGGTACGGTATGCATGATCATCATGACACACTACACTACTTGTACCTTTCGCCTTCCATTGATTTCAAACCAAGTAAACGAGTTGACAAAACTCCATGCTTAAAAAAATGGATTGTCAAAGCAATATAACTTCTTTTGAAGTAATCGTCTGTCCAAATGTTTGTTGTTAGCCCGAAGTAATTTTTTGAAATTGAAGCTATTTCTATTTTTACCCTTTTAAAATACTGTTCCGAACAATTTGTAAAATCTGTGGTTGGGTGTAGAAGCTCTTTGTCGATATGTACGTTGGCACCATATTTTGTTCCAATCAATGCAAACTCTTGCAAATCTGCTTGGAGCCCACCGTCCTTTACTATGTTATAAGCTCTACAATTCCTTATTACCCATTTCGTAATTAGTTTTTTAACAATCTTTTTGGTGGCTTCTTCAACTTCGACCTTTCAACCATTCTCAGATAAAGATTTTATAACATAGCATTTGTATTTAACTAAATTAGAAGTTGACTGATTATTATATAGTAGAAGTTTTTGACAATTTCTGCAGCTGACATAATTTTTCGTTTCTACTCCGTATCTATCAACTATTTTGGCAAAAACTCCCCAAATTTTACTTCTTCCTCTTTTCTGACTTAAAATTAGTTCCCCGCTTAAAATTTGTGCACAAATTGTGTTTGATTCACACAAACTTGTAGCCTAAAGTAATTTAAAAATATTTGTCTCTTATATTTTTATTAAATTTTCTATTGTATTTACTTCATTAATTTCCATTTTGATTATTAAATTGCTATTAACAGCCTGATTCTGCGTTTCCTTGATAAAGATATTTATCAAGCTAAAGTTTTATTGGTATTTTGTGGCACCCTTGATAAAGTAAAAAGCTTTATTGATTCACCATGAACTGAAACAGCTGATTTTTAAATTAGGAGGTGCGCACAAGTCAAAAAACTGAAATGAAGGCGCCAGAAAAGTAAGGTTTTAATAACATTTCGAATTTTGTTTCAAATACTACAATATTTTTAGAAACGGGAACTACGTTGCAGTTTTACATAAATTTTTGCTGCGGTCGACCTGAATTTTTGGTGGGCAAAAACAACCCAAATCCACCGAGGTAAATGAAAAATTTCTGGAACGAGCTGTCGGATGGCCTAAATGCTCTGCGAGGACCAACCAGAGCCGAGGTATGAGCCCGATTTTCTAATTATGTGTAAAACTTGTGATGTATTCTATCTTCTCGCAGACTTTAAGCCAGCTCCGTTCGCGAGGAAGACGGTTAAAAAGTAGCCAGCGGGTTACTGGTGGTGAGCCATGTAGTGAGCCGCTAACTGAATTAAAAGAGCGTGCTCTAAATACTTTTGGAACGACAGCAGTACATGGCATTGCCTTCTCAAAGTCAAGAAACGTTGTAATGGAGTCCTGGCCTATCACCACAATCAAGTCCGATACATCTCCAAGTAGTCCTCTGTTCTTATCAACAGGAGAAGGCGAAATGTCAAGTCCAGAAGCATTGCCGCGTAGTAATAAGAAATTGGTTGACGTCCTCTGGGAAAAAATAAAAAGAAGCGAAGAACGAGAAAACTTACGGGATGCACAAACTCAACAAACGTTGCTAGTATTCCAGCAATTAACTAGCAGTGTTGTAGTGTTGGAACTAGAAGAGTTGGCGAAAGAACTGAAAAATATAAAAAATTACCAAAATTAATTTATTTTATTTGTAATTTTCAAGTTTTTATTGTAGAGTAGAAACATATCTGTTTCTGATTCAAGCACCTCCGTTATAATGTTCTGATGAATTTATAATTTCGTTGCTGCCGTTACTGTCATTGCTTTTCAAAAAATGCTCTTCATCTCCAACCGCCAGCTGACCAAACTAGTATAATGTTGTGCAAAATCGCGCAACAAGCAATAATGTCCCTTGCTTTCTCATGGCATTATGCAGTATCCTGTGTTTCAGTAAACATCTGAACCTTGTTTTAAGGACACCAAATGCTCGCACTATACAATTTCTGGCACTCGCATGCAAATTGTTGTACCATTTTGCTTGGGGTCAGCAAAAGGGGTAAGTAGCCAAGATTCTAGAGGATATCCATGGTCGCCTATCAACCAAGATTCCCGATGATTGTTAGTTCTGTCTACATGCTTCTGTATTATATACGTGCGTAAATCGGATGTGGTCTAGATGCCAGAATCATGAATCGCTTCCGGAAAATTGGTATTGAAAAATGTAAAGAGCAATCGGTGATCGCATACCTATGTACATATATAACAAAGTAATTATTTTTCAATAAAAATTTTTAATACAGAAATATTACTTACAGCTTCTACATTTATGCTGTAGTTCCCCTTCCTGTTCATGTACATATTAAGTGGACGTTTTTGATTGCTGGAATTTGGTGCAACTATTGCAATGTGGCTACAATCAATTGCATCTATTGCGCTCTTGATACCAAATCGTTTAAAAAATCTACAAGAAGTATACGTTTTTATAATATAATAACAAAAAATACAACCTAAACATTCTTACCCCGTTTTAGTAAAATTTTCTTCCTCTTCGGAAGCTAAACATCTTATTTTTCCACCCTGCACTAAATTAATGAGCTGCGCTACCGCAAGTATAGAACGTGACACAAAAGCCTGACTCATAGGAATATTGCAGTTATTTCCAACACATTTTTGATAACATCCGTGTCCAAGGAAATTTAAAATTGCCAAAACACAAATGGTCCATGGTAGAGAAGTTTTATCGATGTCATGCTGCCCCAAATCGTCAATAAAACAACGACTTAAGTTTGGAGGAAGACTACATTTTTTATAAATTCCTTTTCGCTCAAGGAAAAGGGATCACTTTTATCGCGAAGGGAACGAATATGATACATTCTAGTTCCATTCTCCCTGTAACACAATCTTCTTCAAGTAACACAATTGCTAACATGCACAAGGTTTCCATTTTTGCAAATGCTATTTCACTGCTGTCAAGTGCAAAAGCAGACTTGACAATTTGTCAACAAAATAACTTTTGTGTTGACTGACACAATTCTATTTCTTGATAAATAGTCAATAGTTGACTAATAGAAGAAATACACATCTACAAATATTGCAAACTATAAATTAATGTAGGGTCTCTTCCTGCTGCTGGCTAGGCCAGACGCGTCAGTCCTGCGGACGCTAAGGCGTGCGGTCTGACGGCGAAGGAAAGTAGCACTGTGACCGCGGCGAAAGATCTTCGCACAATCTTGCTGCTGAATTAATACCTTACCTATTGATGATCGTTAATCAAACAGTTTCTTTAATTTCAGTTTTATATCATAAGTTTAATAATTCATAAGTTGGTCTTTCTAGTTTAGCTTAAATTAAAGCAATTTAATTTTGAGTTAAAGTTTACAGTTCATTGAAGCACTAAACAATTTTACGAACATTTGATTTTGAGTTAAAGTTTACAATTCATTGAAGCACTAAACAATTTTACGAACATTTAATTTAGAGTTAAAGTTTACAATTCATTGAAGCACTAAACAATTTTACGAACATTTGATTTTGAGTTAAAGTTTACAATTCATTGATGCACTAAACAATTTTACGAACATTTAATTTTGAGTTAAAGTTTGCAATTCAGTTTTTAATTTAAACCATTTACAATAAAATATTTTCTCTAACCGCACAACCGTATTCTCTTATATCCCAAATCCAACTTAACTAATCCCTAATTCTGAGTTCGTCACGAAGCCTCGGTTCGGAAGCCAACGTGACCTAAAGTGTCGCGACAGCAAACCTCAACACTCCCACAGTTTGGGTTCCCACCACATTCGCTTTCCGGTGCATCGACCGATCGCACTCGATTGGACAGAATGCACTTGATCGATGCAGAATCAGCGAAATGCAGGTAACCGAACTGCAGCACCGTCGTTTGGGTGCTTTGGGGCGGAAGTCTAACCGAAGCAAACACTTTAGAGCGAGGTGCATTGAGCGGACGGATGTCCCACACGCGCATGGTGGACGGACAGACGGACAGCTTGCACGCGCGAGATGGACGGACGGCTTGTACGCACAAGTAAAAGCTGACGCTGACGGTTCGACAGTTTGTACGGGCACATGAAGCATAGAGCTGACGCTGCCGGATCGTCAACTTGTACGCGTACATGACGTGCTGGCGGAAAGTCACAATGCACCCTACTAACTTATATACAAAATAATTTGCGCTTCATCGCAATATTTTGTGAAACTGTTAATTTCCGAATACTTTGAATACTTTATGTTGTCTCTCACCAATAATTTATCACGGAAATTATTACAGTGCACAATTTTATTACCATTGAACTCAATAAAAATGTCCTCTAATGATTTGCAATTTAAATACGAAATGTACTTACTCGGTTTGGGTACAGCAATCTACCAATAACTGTATTACACAGTTCCTGAGTATTATTTAAAACTGACAGACCTGCACCAAATACTCTAAAATAAGAATATGCGACATCCTCTCTTCTGTTCTAAATTGTGTTGCTGGTTCGGGGCTGGGAACATTTTGATATTGTAGAGCTTATTACATTATGTGGATCGAATTTTGCAACTGTCTATTTAGAATTTCGTTGTTCTTTGACGAGGCAGTATATGTGTCGCTCCGCCTCGGATTAAGAACAGAAATATAATGGAAGAATGATAACGAAAACATGATGGACCAGTGTGCGGAAGAAATATTTCTAAAACATACACAATTGTAAAGGGTGTCCCAACAAGAGCGCAATTTTTAAATTTTAAATAAATTGAATTGAATTGTTTCTCTGGCTGTATGACATGTGGCGCCGTCTTGTTGGAACCACATGCCCTCCACATTCATTTCTTCAATTCGAGGCAAGAAAAAACTGGTTATCATTTCACGATACCGAACACCATTGATTGTTTGCGCTTGACCTGCCTCATTTTCATAAAAAAAAGGTCCAATGATTCCTCCAGCCCAAAAACCACACCACACAGTGACACGTTGAGGATGCATTTGCTTCTCGTGAATCACTCGACGATTTTCCTCACCCCAAATGCGACAATTCTGCCTATTGACGAAGCCATCAAGATGGAAATGGGCCTCGTCACTGAAGATGATTTTAGCGGCAAAATCAGCATTTTCATGTTGTCTCTCCAATACCCAATTAACGAACTCCCTTCGCTGTCCATGGTCAGCTGGCTTCAGTTTCTGAGTCAATTGAACTTTGTATGCATGAAGATGCAAATCTTTCGTCAAAATTCGCTGCATAGTGGATTTGGAGACACCAATTTGCTGAGCTCGGTGTCGAATTGAGGTGGATGGAGTTTGAGCGACATCATCACGTACAGCTGCGACATTTTCGGTCGATCGACCTGGTCGATGGCGCGTTGTTGTCTTTACATCACTAACAGACCCAGTTTCGGCAAATTTATCCATTAATCTCTTTACAGTTGACTCTTTTGGAGCATTATTCTGATCCCAAATTGACCGCAAAATTTTCACCATTTTAGTAAAACAATTTCACAATGAGAATGCGTTGTTCATTCGTGTAGTGCTCCATTTTTACTAACCTCGTACCTTCTACTAGCAAACAATAACGATTGTTCAAATGTCAAACAATGACACTTCGAATGTTGCCAGATTTAAAAATTGCGTTCTTGTTGGGACACCCTTTACATACAAGCACAAACTTCTTGTTTGTATTGTAAATTTTGCATATGCTTTTCTTCTACACGAATGTAGGTCAAATAATCTCACATGGCGTGGAGTCATACATATATATATTTTTTATATATTTAAAATTTATTCTTTTGAAGTTTGACAATTTGCGCAAAAGTGTCACATTTCATATAAAGAACACAGACTATTTTATGAAATCAGATACTTTCTCAATTTTATACGTACATGCATATATGTGATTAAAAAATTTAGAATTTATTTGATTTAGATTTTACTGATTTTTAATAAAATGGAAATATTGGGACTCATATTTGTTGTGATTTTGTAGGTTTTGTTGTATTGTAAATAAAAAAAGTATTATTTCTATTTAGTATGTTCGCCACTCATTTCAGGCGAACAGAAAACTCAAGCAGTATCAGACTTGGTGACTAACAATTTTCAATTGAAAGTTGAAATTATTCTTCAATTGCAAGTTGGGCCACTTTTTAACCAGAGATCCCCAACTCACAAAATTGCAGCCCGCTTAAAGAAAGCTTACATTTTTGTAAGGTTTCGCACTTCAAGCTTGGAAAGCGCTGCATATTGATTCGTACACACACCACAAGAAATGTTATTCCTTTTCATTGTTTCTTAAAATTATCAGATCTGAAGAAAAGTGAATCCCCTCACATAAATTCTGAGCAGGCACTTACATAGATTTATACATATACATATAGTATAGTATAGTAGGTAGCGACTTGCGAAGGGACCGAAATGCCAAATACAAAGAGGATTTGTCCCCATTACATAACAATTTAATAATTTTAATTTTCAGTTCATGATGTGAAGTGTGGTGTTGTTTTCGCTTTCTGTTCGCTTGGTATGAGTAACCGCTATAATCGATAGAAAGGAGATTTTTTGGTATGAATATGTGGAAGAAGCAATTTTGTATGTGAAATATAATTTTATTTTTTTTTTTGTTTTTTGTCGGAACAATCTAGTAAGCGCAGCACTCCGACAGAGTATCTATCTATTGTACTGCACTTAAGGTTCCATTTTACTCTGCTTTAAATCTAGGCAATTACTGTTGTTACCATTGATACCGGACAAAAACTTTCACTGATGGCTTTATATAGTCCTCCAAAACATATTATCAAATGCAGTCAGTATGTAGATCTTATGAACAAATGCAAAAACTGTTTTATTATAGGAGGAGACTTCAATGACAGCCTACACACTGGGGATGGAGGTTAATAATTACTAAAAGTAGAGAACTTTTAAAAGCTATTCAAAATAGAGGCTGTATCTTTATCTCTACTGGTAGGCCAACGTATTGGCCAACAGATCCCGAAAAAATTTCTGATTTAGTCGATTTTTTCATAATAAGGCTAAATTTCAAAATACAACTTGTTAATTGAAGATGGATTAGAACTTAGTTCTGATCATTCACCCATGTATCTTACCTTAAACGAGACTATTATTGGGATAGAAAAGCCACATTTTTTGTCAAACAAAACAACGGACTGGGAATATTTTCGAAAACTCCAGGAGGATCAAGTCGACACATCAGTTGAGTGGAATAGCGCCTTAGCTCTTGAAAAAGAAGCTGTTAAATTAAATAAAATAATTCAACAGGCAGCATAGAAAAGCACACCAACATATAGCAGAATTAGCTGCCCTCTGGTCTAGTAGTAAGCATGCTAGACTCACTCCCCGAGGGTCGCAGGTTCAAATCCTGCCACGGGCTTGGTCTCCAAAATGCTTCTTTCTATAAAATCTTTTTCTCTTCGTGTCGAAAGTCTCTGTAGCTAGTACTCATTCCCCTAATACCTTGCACTCATTATTAATTATGGTGTAAGGGATAATAATAATAATAATAATATAGCAGAATTACAAAAGGACATAAATTTCCTAAATTTATAAGAGAATCCAAGAAAAACGAAAAATTCGTCGAAGATGGTACAAGGCGAGGACCCCTTCTGATACAGCAACTTTAAATAAAAAAAAGCAAAGAACTGATTTTGGTAATAAGACAAACAAATAATGATGAATTCAACAGATATATACATAAGTCAATTATCTAACGAAAGAAGCTCAAACTATTCCGTTGCACAAAATCCATCAATCAAAGATAATAACAACTGTCTGATATGCACAATACTTTCCATGTGCCTAGCCCATAGAAAATGTCCCGTCATCACGCCAATCAACAGCCTGCAGTCCATACTACCTAAAAATAGAAGGAAACGTGACCATCGGTCAAAGATAGCAGGTAGCATAATTTTCGTCCATCCGCAGCCTCTCTCAGCCCGCCAGTGGCTTTGATGACAGCAGAAGGGAGTGGCAGAACAGGCTCAGGGCCAATAAAAACAGCCTCGGAGCCCATCCTGGCCAAAGAGTCAGAGGTCTCGTTACCCGCAATGCCAGCGTGTCCCGGTACCCAAGTCAGCGTCGGACTATTATGTTTCCCAACATAATTTAGCCTGGACTTGCAGGACCTGACTATCTTGGAAGTGGTGGTAGGGCTATCCAAGGCCATGAGCGCAGCTTGGCTGTCACTGCAGACACAAATAGATTTGCCTTTCCACCTGCTTTCCACAACAAAGTCCATCGCTTCAAGTATCGCATACACTTCCGACTGAAACACATACGCATGCAGACCAAGGGCACAGAACCGACGGGTCCCACAAGATTCCACGAAGACACCAGAACCTGAACCGTCCGCAGTCCTGGAGCCATCAGTGAAAATACGGCAGCAATGTTTGCCGGGTTCGTTCTCGGGATCTAACCATGAAGGAGCCTCTGGCAGCAACACATTGTACCGTTTTTCTAGTATGACGGTTGACGACATGGAGCCTGGGGGCATAGACAGAATTGCAGAATCGATGTCAGCGCCTGCGCCGTCGTCCAATATTGAGTACACCCCATACCAGTGGCCACTATGTTTCACTCTGCAGATGGCCTTAACGGCCTCTCCGCGGATGAAGACATCTAGTGGCGGGAGATTCACCAAAGCATCAAGTGCCGGGCCTGGAGTAGTCGGAAATGCTCCGGTACAACATATGGCCACAGCACGTTGTAGTTTTGATAGAGCTTTTTTGACCCCTACAAGAGAGAGTCTGCTCATCCAAACCATCGATGCATAGGTGATAATAGGTCTTACCATAGCTGTATAGATCCATAGGACCTTACTAGGGGAAGACCCCATGTCTTTCTAAAAATACCCTTACACTGCCAGAAAACTGACAGTGCTTTGGATGTCTTCAGTTCGACATGTGTTTTCCAAAGAAGTTTGTTATCATGGATGACTCCAAGATATTTGATTTCCTTGGATAGCTGGATAGTGACTCCTTTTAGTGTAGGCAGAATAAGTTCTTCAAGCTTTCTCCTTCTGGTAAAGAGGACAATACCAGTCTTGACAGGATTAGCCGCTTGCCCATACGCACTGCACCAAGTGTCAATCATATCCAGAGTTCTCTGCACCCTTCTGCAGACAATCATAAAGGATGGACCTGTCACAAGGCAGCCAACATCATCCGCATATGCCTGAGTGCAGACACCCAAGTCATTAATGGCGTTAAGCAAGGGGTCTATTACCATGCACCAGAGCAATGGAGACTCTACGCTAACTTGGGGACAGCCTCTATTAACCCCAGACGACACCAGCAAATCTTCCTCCGCCCGCACAGCTATGATTCTCTGCGCCAGCATTGAGCATATCCAATATCCTGGTGTACGCCATGCCGCCTAGCAGGGCCGCTCATACTGTCGAAAGTAGCATTGTCAAACGCACCCTCTATGTCTACAAAGATGCCTATTGCGTATTCTTTCCTGTCGATGGCTCGCTCTATCCTTCCAACAAGGTTTTGCAGAGTCGTCTCGCAGGATTTTCCGCTTTGATAGGCATGCTGAAATGCATAGGCATGCTCCACCAGCCGTTCTAAGCTCTTTAGCATGAACGAGGTCATACTAATAGGTCTGAAGCTCTTGGGATTGGTGTAGTCGTCTCTTCCAACCTTAGGAATGAAAGCAACCCTCACCATCCTCCAAGAGCGTGGTACATAGGCCAGCGCTAGACATGTAGTGAAGATTTTCTTCAGTGCTGCCAACACTAACTCAATGCCTTCCTTCAACACAATCGGATATATGCCATCCAGTCCGGGCGATTTGAAGCTGTCAAAGGATTTGATAGCAAATCTAATGGCAGCCTCATTCGCCACAGTTCTGGCGACATACCAATCATGTCGAGAGGGTGTAGCTGCCGTGACAACAGTTCCAACCAAAGGTGGTTTTTGGCGGGCTATGCTTATCTGATTTCCTGGAAAGTGTGACTCCAACAGCAAGCTGAGTGTCTCACTTTGCCTCTCCGTATAGGAGCCATCAGGTTTCCTGAGCGACCCCAGCTTAGTGGTTTGGTCCTTTTTCAGGACTTTCACCAGTTTTGCCGTGTCACTCAGGGATTCGATATCACTGCAGAAATCTTTAAAAGAAGCCCTTTTCGAGTCCCGAATTAGCTTCTTGTAGTCCCTCTGAACACGTCGATATCGTTCCCAGTCCTCATCAAGATTCGTCTTGAGGGCCTGGTTGAGGAGTTTTCTAGACTCACGCCTTAGCACCTGAAGCTCTCGATTCCACAATGGAACAGGAGTCCGGCTAAGAGGAGGTCTAGTTGGACAGGGTAGCTCGAAGTTGTTTGTTAGAGTGGTATTGAGATATTCAACAGCCACCTCAATGTTCTGCTCCTTGCGAAGTTTCAGTGGCGTCACGTAATTGCTACGCAGTGCCTCCCTGAACTTTGGCCAGTCTGTTTTTCTTGGGTTTCTGGTGGGCAATGGCATCTGCGCCCGCTCGCCACACTGAAACTCAATGTATCTGTGGTCCTAGCACGAGTCTTCGGCGAGGACCCTCCAGTTGTTGATCGACCATCCTAGTCTTTGATTTGACAGGGTGACGTCAATAACCTCCTGCCTTCTCGTAGTCACTAAAGTAGGCTGCCTGCCTACATTGTGGATGTTCAGGCTGGAGGAGGCAATATACTCGAAAAGTCGAAAGCCCCGCTCATTGCATTTGCTGCTGCCCCAGATCGTATGCTGGGCATTAGCATCGCAACAAAGTACGAGACCAAGGTTGCGCCACTCACAGAACCCTACGAGAGTAGCGACCTTCCAAGGTGATGGCGCCTCCAAAGCATCGTAAGGAAAGTAAGCAGATGCAGTCACGAACCTCGACCATCCGTGCATACTCTTAAAACTAATCTCTGCCGCAACCATATCCTGACAACAGAATGCGTCAAGGCAGGTCGCTGCCAGATGGGATGATTATATGAGACCGGCTCTAGGTCTAATCGAGTTTCTGTCATATAATATCGTGGCCCCTTTCAACGAGCCAAGGCCACAGAGCCGACCCCTAAAGACCCAGGGCTCTTGTACTGTTGTTTATGTGGGGTGATGTGTGCAGCTGGGTGAGTCGTCTACTTAGGAGTTCAGTAGCGGCTTTAGAATGCTGCAAGTTGATCTGCGTTACCGTCTATGGACGATAGCTACGAGAACCTTCCGAGCCATTCATCTGGGAAAGACATGAAAAGGTACAGTCCCAAAGAAGAGACTCAGACGGCTCCGGTACCGAGAAACCATGACATAAACAGAAGCCTCATCCACTCGCACCACAAGACTAGCACCTTCTTTACCATCCCGGTTGCTACCTCTGGTGTGCGAAAGAACTCGCCAAAACATCGTGTTGATGCCAGGGTTCTGAGCATGCAGTCAGGAATGGACATCTGTGGTCGTCAGATAGGGATCCAGAATCCAGCAGATGGCCTTCCTGAGGGACACGCTTGTTTCGCTATAGGCCGCGAAGAGAGTGGTCCCCATGGGGGCAGGTCCCTGACTACACCCCTGAGCCAATCAAAGTTGGCCTGAGACGCGCACGACACCTGTAGAGTGCCGTCCTTTGTCTCATAGCCCTTCGCATTAGCTTCAGGACCGGAGGCAATGACGCGACGCATCAGATGACCTTTGCAGTATTTTATCTCTGTCTCAGTCAGCCGATAGTCAGGCCCCAGCTTCCCAATCACCGCCATTGTTTGCGGGCCTGTAGCCTTCTCGCTGTACGATGGCTTGGCTGCACCTTTGGAAGTGCTTGGGCGAAGGTCCCACTCACCACCCTCAACTGGCAAACCTTTCGCCGGGCAGATGGTTTTGCTGGATACGAGGGGCTGAGCAAACTGCAGCTTATTGGCAACATTGTTCCCCGCCACATAAGCCGCCACCGAGGTTTCGCTCGTACCCTTTGGGGCCGTGGTGCCACCAGCAGTAAGAGCTGCAGGGCAGGTGGGTATACTGTTTTCAGCAACAATCTTCCGGAGCTTACCTCGCGAGCGAGATTTCGGAGCGGTCAATCCCTCCGCAGTCTTGGTGGCTTCCGTGGCTGTCACTTCCGCCAACCTGGGCCTTTTGGAGGGAGTTGACACAGAAGGGCCGGCAGAGCCACGTGAGGATTTATCCTGCACGAGCCTAGCAGGCCGCTTCTTTCTCTTCCTCCTCGCTTGAGTTCGCGTTGCCCCAGAACCACTGGTCGGTCGTTCCGCCACTGTGGTGACTTCTCGACGCAGGCCCTCTGGATCCATGGTACGTTCCTCCGTCTCTGAAGAAGAAGAGATTGCGGTAACAACCCCCGTCTCCTCCAGGCAGCGAGTGCACTCTCGCTGATAAAGGCGTGCCCCTGCCGCCGAAGCGGGTGGATTTCCACATGCGTGGGTTCCACCAGGAGTATTAAACCTATTGTAAACCTATTGTTGTCCATTACCAGACAGTGGTTTTTGTTCGGGACTCCTCCCTAGCCAGATTGGTCCGCGGATGGTACCCATTCTCTATACCATCATTGTGATAGACAGACAGCCATAACTCCCGCCCCTCCTAAGAGGTTCAGAAGTAATGTCATTTGCCTACCAAGGGTCCCCCCATCCGCCAGCTGGGGACGCGTCCGATGGGATGGCAGGCAAATCCAACACGGACTGTGAAATATAATTTACATATTAAAAATATATAAAAATTCCAAAATTCTATATATTTAAAATTTTTAAAAATAACATTTTATAAAAAAATTAAATAAATTCTTATAAAATTTTCAAAATTTCTGTACAAGTATGAAAAAATCAAATTTTAAGCATTTCGTGATATGTATAGGCATATTAATATACCATAATATAAATCCAACCGAATAAGTTGGATGTAGGTATATAATTTATATACATATGTGTGTACGTATAAAATTGCGCTTTAATTGCTTTCATATCATATGATATCAATATAAAGCACATTAAATGATAATAAAACGATCAAGATGTAAATAATCAAAATGAAGAAGGAATTAAAATCCACTTGATAAGTTCGGTCCACAAGACACAAAGCTCTTAATGAAAGCTGTCAACAAAAGTCGGCCGTCCCGAATTAAAGCAACATTTCAAGATTTTGTACTAACTGAGAGGATGTCGCATATTTTTTATAGAGTATTTGCCTGCACACAGTGAGAGTCTTAGTATTTTAGTACCTGGACCTTGCTCAATATTACACACATGTTCCAATGAAGAAGGCGGCTGCAAACAGTTTTCCAATGTACCATAAAAAACTGAATTTAGAAAGAGTAGCAGTTTTTTAGTTGTGGCGGCTTCCGGATTATTTATAAAATCACTATTCACAAAATGTTTTTCACACACTTTTCATTTTTCTTGTAACTCAACGCCACAAGCCACGATCCACCGATTTCGTTTTATTGCATCTTTAGCTACGCGAACAAATTTAACTTTTTCATTTCTCCATGTACTATGGCAAATAACACAATGATAATGCACCATATTTATATTTATTATTGTTTAATTATTTCTTTTTAAGTAATTTTATCTACACTTTGGAAACCGACTACAAAAATTAACTTGTTTCAATCACTATTCTTTTTTTGAAGTTTGTACCCGTATATATCATTCGTTAAGAGAGAAGATTTGACACATGTATAGACCATTTTCCTCTCACTCTCTCAATTAATAGCACCTTGCAAATGCAAGAATGATAAAATAGAAGATTGCGCCAAGCGCAGGTCCGCTATTCCTCTCTCGACAAAAACACAGCACAGCTGATTGGCTGTGACGTCACGTGGCACTTTAAAATACTTTGGGATATGAAAAATATATGCGCAAAGGCAATAAATTGGTTAGTAAATGGTTTTTCATTATTTTGAATTATATATAAGTTAAAAAATGCAGTTGCAAGAAAACGAGTACAAATTATATTTGTATTATACATTATATAATATATAATTATATTTATAAGCAAAAGAAAGCATTTAATCCAAATACTTGTCGAATTTGCATGGAATATATTGATGAAGAGATCATAGAGATGAATTTGCAGTTAGAAAAGTGTAATTTTTTAAAAAAATCTATTAATTCAATTTTAAAAATGTTTAATAATAGGAATTCCAATGAGAAGGCGTTTAAAGCCAGGTGGTATTCCAACTTTGAACAAAAATATAGAGCCCATACCACAAATTCACGAATAACTTCTTGAAGAAGCTTCTAATGTAAATTGCCACATTAAGGTTAAGTAGTTATTATTCTATAATATATGTAACTTAATAAAATAGCAAACTTTCAGAATAAAATATCTTTATTTATCTATTCTAAATATCAATAAAGCTTAACAAAATTTGTTCAGCTTACGCCTTTGTATTTATAAATACATACGAGTATATATGCATGCATATATGTATGTACAACTATGTATAAACATAAATATATAAATAAAATAGTATATACTCGTATGTACATGTCTTTATATATTTCACTTCGCATAATTATTTCATTTTATATTCCTATTGTCGCACACAAAACACAAAATAACAACTTTCACCACACAAATTTAACCATAAAATTACGTCAAGTGGCATAATTGGGCTCGATAATCTTTGGGGCCGCACCATACTGAATGCGCTGGAGAAACAGTTATCGTTTATTGATAGGAGCAAGAATAGGATTCTTACTCTTCCATTGAAGTCATTCCAGGAAGAAATCGTGAATAGGGCTAAGATTAGTAGTACGGAGGTAGTAAACGCAAGGTCAACCAGAGTAGTTACTTAGGACTGTTCTTTTGCACAAGCAGCAGCTAGCGGAGCGTGTATATATGGGAGAAACCGTAACAAACGTTGACAAGGGTAAGGTGTACGATTCCGTACTAAATGCGTCGGAAAAAGACTACCTTCTAGATAGAGACTTTAGGCCTAAGTTTACTAGTTACGATAATTTTAAGGAACCGAATTATGGATCGGTTAATCAGATTAAGCAGGCAAATATAAGAAAAAGAATGGAAAGAGTACTAGAGTCACTGAAGTTAGACACAAGCGTAAATTCAGAAGAGCAGGCATCAATAGAAGCCATATGTACGTCATTCCATGACATATTTTTGCTGTAAGGAGACCAGCTAAGATATACACCGGAAGTAGAGCAGGAAATACCTCCTAGAGTGGATGAACCACAAATAAACAAAAATCAGTACAGATTGCCATAAGCTCACACAGATGAGGTAAATAGGCAAGTGGAAGGAATGTTAAATGATAACATAATTTCAACGAGTATCTCGCCTTTGCAACTCACCAATAATTTTGGTACCAAAGAAGAGGGGTGCTCAGGGTGAGAAGAAACGGAGAATGGTTGCCGATTTCAGGAAATTGACCGACGCCACTATCAAGCAGATGATCCCAATACCAAGGATAGAAGAAATCCTGGATCAATTGGGATACAGTAGACATTTTTCTACACTTGATTTAGCAAGTGGCTACCACCAAGTTCTGGTGGATACCCAAGAGAAGCAAAAGACCGCATTTAGCACCGGTTTAGGGCGGTTAGGGAGTTGCCAGCAGGCGTCCACTGCCTCAGGATAGTCCCATTGGGTGTCGATTTCCTTGAGGTAATTGGTAAGCGCCACGTAAGTCGGCGTATATGATCCCCGGGGGAGATCGGTTAACCGCCTGTGCTCCTCGATGCTGAGGGCAGCGCAAGCAGGGTGCACCAAGGTGGCCGATTCCTCCAGCAGAGTCCTGGTCACCTGTTTGAAATTCAGCATTAGTTGCCCAAGAGTGGTATACATTTTGATTGTTAAAACTTAACTGTGCTGCAGTTTGGGGCAAAACATGGTTTTATAGTAAACCAATGCGCGGTTGGTTTTTGGAAATATGCTAAGAAGGCACATTTCAACAAAATAAAACAGAATACCGAGTTAGCGGTCAGAATAACTACCGATATTTCAACAGAGTAAGGTAAAACCAAAAAAAAAAAAAAAAAAAAAAGTGCTGAGACATATTCTCAAGTCAGCAGGTGGAAATTGGGTCATAGTGTAGTGAGCAGGGTCGGTAAATAGGAGGATGAGCACCCTACGACCAGATTTAAGGTATGAGGTACTAGGAATTGTCTATTGACTAAGAATTTAATGTATATAGGTTGTTTGGGGTAATAGCGTAGCGCCTTGATCGTATGTATGTATCCATGTTCGGTCTGGAACATACGATAATGGATATATATATATATATCAGGCTACAAGTAAATTTAAATAAAACGTAATTGTATGCGATGAAAGGTATAGTCATGCAATGGACAAAGTTTTGACACAAACGGGATTATTTTATATAATCTGGTTTTTGTCGGAGGGCCAATGAATTGGTTTATAGTTGAAATGAGTGATAATTCACGCGTTGAAAAAGAGCACGAAAAATTAATCAGAGCAAAACTGATGCACTATATGGCAATAATGAAACATAGTCCAGTCCTTTTCTCCTCCAGGATACGGTAGCGAATCCGATATTGTAAGGGGAGAAGACGAGTGGACGGAGAATTGAATGATGTAGCATTCAATTGTAGGTTAAGCAATTTATGAAAAGAATTTTGTATTTTTAGGCTGAGATATGTTAGTTAGTGTAAAATTTTGTCATTTTATAGATTATGTTAATGCTGTTGATGGCGGTTAGCGACAGGATACATGCGGGGGTGCGGTTGGATAAGCTACCGGAGACAGATGTATTAATGGAGAAAACAGGGGATGTATGGTTCGCCAAGGATTTTTGGGTGGTTGTAACGGAGTTTCCACGAACGGAGTTGAAAATTATTGTTGAGCAGTTCAAAAGAATGCAGGAGACAACCAGAAGGTTGTGTGAGAGACATGTGGTGGCCAGCGGGACCGAGCTGAAACGAAGATGCGACTCTTCCATTTTGGAGATAGAAGCTATAACAAAAAGATTCTTGGAAAAGGAGAAGACATTGTCTCTGAAAGGAAGGAAACACCGGTCCCTGATAGATGTCGGCGGTGAAGTGCTCAAATGGGCAATCGGTACGATGGACCACCAAGATTCAGATCGGATTTACGGTCACTTACAAAACCTTGAGAGGAAGCAGTCAAAAACGTTGTCATTGCTGGGAAAAGAGGTGACTGTGATGAGAGCAGGTTACCAGGGCCTTCACGAAGCAGTGAATAAGACTTTCCAGGAACTGGAAGAGATGAACTTGGCGTTGGAAGGCATTGGAAAGAGACAAGAGGAAGCAGAGGTGAATTTGGCGGAATCTTTCATTTTGGGAAAAGTTGTTTCTGAAGAAATGATGAGGTTCCAGGATCAACAGCAAACGGAGATAGTGGTGCTCGATGATTTGTTACATAGCAAGCTGCACCCGTTGTTCCTGACGTCTGATGAATTGCTCAAGGCAGCACCAATGTCAATGAAAGGAATTTCATGGTACGGAGAGGCACCGGAGCGGTTCTATGAACTAGCCGAGGTCCGCACAGAAGAGGCGGAGAACGGGTTAAAAGTAGTCATAAAGATCCCTGTGCCGCTATTGGAGGTATTTACAATGCACAAGGTGTACGCAATACCCAAGAGACTAAACCCAGATTGGTGCGTGCTGCCGAAGACAAGATATGACTACATAGCGGCAAGCCAGGCTCAAGAACACTACATTGGCCTATCAATAGAGGACGAGGGGAAATGTCGAGAGGTGGGCACTACAAAACGTTTATGCTACCATCCCGGAAAATTAATTACGCGAGCAAGCGATTACTGCGAGAAAGAAGTATTGAAGCATGAGCAAGACCAATGCGATCACGTAGCCATTCCAGCCACGGGAGGAATTCTGGTAGCCACCCGAACCATAAACAGATGGCTCTACCATTTTGACGACCAGGCGATTTTCACGGCGGTGTGTTCAGACGAAACCACACGGTTGGAATTAATAAACACCGGTTTTATGACCATTGAATCTGGTTGGAGAGTGGTTGGCAAAGGAATAATATTGGTCCATAAAAATCAGGAAGAGTCACGGTATAAATTCTCAACGTCAGTCATGGGAACAAACCGTTTAAGGACGAAACTACAGGAGCTGCTGGAAAATCGCAAACGAAATGACTCCGGCCATACGCTCGCAACACCGAACACAGTCTCACTCATGCATTTCAACGATCTACGGAAAACTCTTACAACAAACAGCAGAACAATTAACGAGTTGGTAAAGGAGGCGGAAGATGTGGAAAGGGTGTCACACCTCACCAACTCCTGTGAGATAGTGCACACCTGGATGAAGGGAGGGGTAGTCAGTATAGCTGGCCTCGTCCTGGTGGTAGTAATGGTGACGACGCTCATTTCAAGGAAATGGTACAGGATAGTAGCGGCCCTTCAAAGACTCGAATCAACCACACCAACGGCGCAGCACAATAACCACCCCGACAACGGCAGTCGTCAACTGGACCAGCAGATAGCAGAGGGCGCAGTATAATATAAGGTTTTATGTATAGAATAGTATTGTATTATTGTTTAGATATTTGTATATACGCCAATGAGAAAAGAGTCAATGAAAGACCAAATTATAAAAAGGGGAATATAAAAAAAAAATAATGATGGATAAAAATAAGAAAAAAAAAAAAACAAACAAACAAACAAACAAAAACAAAAACAAAGTAAAGAAAAAAATAAAAAAATAAAAGAAAGAAAACTACAAAAGAAAATAAAAACTAGAGAAAAAAAAAAAATATATATATATATATGGAAAAGAAAGGAATAAAAAAAAAGGAAGAAAAAACCGTGATAGAACTCAAACAAGGCGATTTCATAAAAAAAAAAATAAAACAAATTATATATATGTACTATAGAGTTAAATAGATGCACATAATTGTTTACAGTGCAAGAAAAATATTGTAGAGATTTTATGGAAGTTAGTTGCACTAACTTCTTTTAGAAAGAGGGGAGGGATGTTGTGAGTTAGAATCAAGCTACCTACGCGTAGTTGACTCACAGCACCGGCTCTTATTAAATTCATTAAGAGCGCACATATTTTTAGGGTGCAAATATTGTAAATGAATAGTGATTATTCATTAATTATGATGTAAACTTTTAGGGTGTCACAGTTCTGCAGTCAAGCTGACGAGGGGCATTTAGAATGCACCGACGGCACTTTTACTTGCAGTAGGTCAGTGGGCTTGAGCCACTGACACCAAATAACAATTGCGTAACTGGAACACCAGAAAAGTGAAGACGTAGACTGTAATGTTTATTTGTAAATAGTATATAAGAACTAGCATTTTAAGAATAAATCTCTCTTGTGTTTTAAAACTGAAAAGTGAAAGTGTTTGTACTCTACGTTAGGGTTCTTGATTTTGCAGCCACGCGCCCGGAAGAACTGCGACAGGACGTCGCCAGCCAAGCAAGGACACGAGGACCCCAACAAGAGTACTAGAGTCAATGAAGTTAGACACAAGCGTAAATTCAGAAGAGCAGGCATCAATAGAAGCCATATGTACGTCATTCCATGACATATTTTTGCTGGAATGAGACCAGCTAAGATATACACCAGAAGTAGAGCATGAAATACCTCCTAGAGTGGATGAACCACAAATAAACAAAAATCAGTAAGCTCACACAGATGAGGTAAATAGGCAACTGGAAGGAATGTTAAATGATAACATAATTTCAACGAGTATCTCGCCTTTGCAACTCACCAATAATTTTGGTACCAAAGAAGAGGGGTGCTCAGAGTCAGAAGAAGTGGAGAATGGTCGTCGATTTTAGGAAATTGAATGACGCCACTATCAAGCAGGTGTTCCCGATACCAAGGATAGAAGAGATTCTGGATCAATTGGGGCATAGTAGATATTTTTCTACACTTGATTTAGCAAGTGGCTACCACCAAGTTCTGGTGGATACCCAAGAGAAGCAAAATACCGCATTTAGCACCGGTTTAGGGCATTCTGAGTGTAATAGAGTGCCGTATGGTTTGATAGGAGCACCCGCTACTTTCAACGGTTAATGAATCATGTGCTTACAGGCTTACAAGGGTGAGATTGTTTTGTGTGTCTGTAATTTATGGGAAGAACTTGCTGCAGCATTCGCAACACTTGTGCAAGGTGCTCCAGAAATGACCAGAACACAATTTGAAATTGAACACGCAGAAGTTTAAATTTTTGCGAAGGGAGGTGCAAAGGACAGAAAGCTGTCTAAGGGCATTCGAAAGGCTAAAAGAAATTATTAGCTCACCGCCGATTTTGGCATACCCTGAGTTTGAACAAACCTTTTTTTGACCACTGATGCTAGCAATGAAGCATTGGGGCAGTTTTTTCGCAAGAGGAAGTCGGAAAATACCGCCCAATAGCATTCGCAAGCAGGGCGCTTAGCGATACGGAGAAGAGATACTCCATAATAGAGAAGGAATTTCTAGCGATAGTGTTGGCAACGAAGAATTTTAGGACATATCTGCTAGGACGCCTATTCAAAATATATACCGATCACCAGCCGTTGAGAGGCATAGCCAATTTGAAAGACCAAACGTCTAGGCTAGCCAAGTTCAGAAACAAACTGTCTGAGTATGATTTTGAAATCATATATAAACCTGAAAAAAAGAATATAAAATGCGGATGCGTTCAGCAGTGTACCGCAGGCACAGAAGATATCATTGGTGCAGACTAGGGCAAAGGAAAATACCGGTTGCTGTCGCCAGGTAGAAATGGCAAGGGTAACAGAAAAAGAAATGGAACATGACAAAACAGACAAGCGACCAACCAGCGAGGTGGAATAGATAGAAAACGATAAACACATTCAGAACGTGCTAAGAGGATTTCATGATTCACCTCTCGGCGGACATCAGGTATCCTGGAAAACGTACGAAAGGATTAGGAGAGTATGCGGGTAGAAAGTTATGCTGTCCGAAGTGTCAGTCCAATAAGATTTCGAGGCTGACAAAGATGCCAATGGCAATAACAAATACCCCGAAGCGAGCATTTGATAAAGTGCATATGGACATTGTAGGGATATTGCCAGATACAGTTTCGGGAAATAAGTACATCTTGTCATTTCAACGCAGTTGCCAAGGCTTCTTTGACGAAATTGTGGCACGATACAATATTCCAAATATTTTGATAACTGACAATGGTTCAAATTTTGTATCGAAACTATTCTCAGAAACTTCCAAAATGCTGGGAATCAAGAAATTACACATATTACTATATCATCCACAGACTAATGGTTCATTGGAGAATAGTCATCGACCTCTGGTCGAATACTTGCCCAGTTTTGCCAATGAAGACGGCTCAAATTGGGATCAATGACTGACTGCAGCAATGCATGTTCACAATAATACTATGCATGTATTAAGAAAGTAAATACCGTTTTGGACGCTGTACGGATTTGACTTTGACATGCCCAGCAATTTGAAGCGCAAGTGCGCGCCGGTTTACAACGCGGAAGAACCTAATAAAGTACGTAAGTATCAGCTCCAGAGAGCACATGAACTAGTCAGGGAAAATCAGGAACCTGCAAAGAAAATGGCCAGAGGGGACTATAACAAGACTTTAAACCCAGCTGTGTTGAACGTAGGAAACAAGGTACTATGAAGAATCAGGCTAGTAGAAACAAATTCTCACCTGTTTGGATTGGTCCATAGATAGATTCACAGTCCAGTTACAACAGTCGTAACGATTACGGACAAGCCTATAAAACTACATAATAATTTATTAAAATGATTCCATACGAGACCACACGCTTAGGGACATGTGTTGGCATATATTGGGTTTTACAAGTGTAAAAACAACAAGAACAACGAATACAAACAGATATCACGTTCGTATATCAAACACCACAGTTCCAATTTCCAAAGTAAATTCAACTTGGTCGTTTTAAAAAAAATTACAACATAAATATACTCATTAGGCTCTATAAAATACTATATATTAGGAATATGCGACAATCACCCCTCCATACTAAAACGTGTTGCTAGGATCTAGTAACAGAAAGTTTATAAGAATCAAATGTTTATGAAAAATATCCTTTCACATTGTTCATGTGGAATGAGACTTTTAAAGCAAATTTCAATTTTCTTATGATTAGTTTTTTTGTGTAATTTGATTCGGTAGGTTTTTTATTAGCTTGCGGATGAATTAAGTTACACGAATGGAAATGACAAAATATTAACTGAACATTAAATTCAGATACTTTATATTACAAGTATAATAAAATATTATAATATGAAGTATTTGATAAAATTAGCTCTAATATTTTATATGAAAATATTCTGACCTTTTTTATTATTTAAATTTTAGATTATATAAATATTTTTACACACACACATAATGTGGGAGTGTACACACTTCTTGCTTGGTGGCGTGAATGTGCGTTTGGGTTTCTTCCATCCAACATATGATAAACAGTTAAAAGCTTCAAACTAAATAAATCACGTTGTTGTTCGCTTGAGCAGCTTTCTTCGAATGCCTTTTTTCTTGACTTACTTATGTCAGTCCGCATATACTTTGTTCTTAAAAGAATACAGTTACACAGGATTGCAAGTGACAGTTACCATGATATTATCTACAGTGGTACAGACAGGGTAAAATAATAAATAAATCATGCACGATGCTACAATATATGAAAATATGTGAGCTTGTTGAAGTTTGTATTCTTGACATACACATACAAACTTTTTATAAGCAACCATAGAGTATGTGTATGTTTATTTTGAAAAGAAGACAATTAAAAAAGCTATTCTACATGACTATAAATGTTTGTCAACAAATTTCATATTACTCTAAGTCATCCTTTAAAATTTCACGTAAAATGATTATTCGATTGTAGTGTGGTATAAGTATGCCGGATCATCATATGATGAATGCAAGATGTCATATGGTATATGAATGCAAGATCGGCGGTAGATACCTAGGCAAAGCGGAATAAAGCCCTCAGTAGAGATTATGACCGCCAATGTGCCGTTGGCCACACTATTGGTTGTGCTGATCTAAGTCATTCCTGACTTAGAGCACGGAGGGAAAATAGAATAAGCTAATGCGAGTGGCAGTTTTAGTTTCTTCAGATTAACTTGGTTTGTTAGTGGCTCGCTGGCTCTTTTATATCGTTTAAAATATGTTCCTGCCTTATTTTATCTTAATATTATTATTAACATAAAATATACCTATCTTACTTCTACCAACTACAAATCGTATCTCCAAAATTAGTCGCAAGTATCGAATTACCGATATTTTTCTTTGACGAATCATAATCTTTGTATATATTATGACAATTAAGTGCAAGTGCAAGGGCAAGGCACTGCACTGACCAATATGCATCCGACGCAGCATTATAGGCAGCGCATGTCAATGCACCACCAAATGTGCGTATTTAGCGTATTTGAATGAGTGCAACTGCATGGCGTTGCGCTATTGTCAGCTCGTTAGCATAGGTGAATTACCAGTTTGCTAGTTAGGTACACTAGAGTAGGATGGACAAATTTGAATTTACGACTAATTAAAAGAAAGGCAATTATTAGTTTGCATATTGTAATTTTTTTTTTTACTATGGGAAAATGAAAATCACAACTTCAAAGTACTTGTTATATATTTGGATGTAATATAACTTCAATTATTCGAACAATTTTATGTTACAAATATTTACTTAATCCTAATAACAATATCTTATACCAATAAATTTTTGGAACTGTATAATATTTTAACTTTTAATATACATACCTACATTCATGCAAAATTTATAATTAACGTAAACTATATTTAAATTTACTTATTTTAGTTCACAAATGATTTATGCAGCTGTTGATAGAGTCCATATGCATGCATGCATGTATGTCGAAATATATAATTTTTTTTAAACTATGGTTGCATATATATTTTATATATAAAAAAACCTAACCATGAATTTAGCATATACTATATAAAAAAATTGCAGTTGTATAGAAGAATCTATGACCGCAAAAAATTAGAAAATAAAACTCAAAAGAAGTCCCACGAATGTGGGTCAAAAGAGATAATTTGATTCAAAATATTTCCCATATACATATGTAAGTGCATATGTACCAAAAGGCAAGTTGACACACACAAAGAAGCATTTTGCCGAGTGGGACGCACGACGCATTAAGAAGTTTTTGCATTATTTTATTAGTTTCCATAATCCAAGTCTCCACGACAAGGCCAGTGATGTATTGCGTTGTTGGCTGTATTATTTCGAATGGCGTTTGTGAAAAAACATACAAGCAAGTCGACTTGGGTAAGCCCTGCACATATCATTTAGACATTTTTAAATAAATGTCAAATGTAATCGGCAAAAAGGCGCAGCATATACTCGTATGTATTAAAATATGTTTTACTAAACAATATTGATCCTAATATAAATTTAACTTTTCTTGAAAGAGTTTTTAAGATATTTCAAATTATTATAAATTTCGATTATGAAGGAATTTATTATAAAAAGTTTATTTGTAGATTATTGCTTTATATGTGGTTTTATTCACAAACCTTTGCAAATCAGTTTTATAACTAGAACATATGTATGGATTTATTCTTAGCAATGGAAATTTACTTCAAACAAGAAATCATATAATATGAAAATTCGGAAAATTATTGTTTATACATGTACATATCAAATGTCTTTTGTGCATAATTATTCTTTCTTTGGACACACTCACAAAATGTATTATCGTATGCTGCTAAACTGAAAATATGAAATATAAAATCTAAAGAGAAAAATTTTGCTTTTTTATGCATATTGAATTATCCAAAATTTCACCACAAATTGAATTCTGCATATAAGGGTTCTGAAAAATAAATTAAACATAAATATATTTAAATATCAATTAAAATATAAAAATATCATATTATAACCACTTGGCAGTCGGCCGACAGTTTGTGTAGGGGGAATAAGGCAGGGAAATAGGGCTCTTTGCCGTAATTGCGTATCTCTGCAACTGCTCCGCTCTGTCCCGTAACTGCCAGGCTGTCGGTAGTACGACCTTTACCTCCCAGTGGTGTCTCCTGGTAACAGGATCCTGTATAGGTCATGTCTCTGGCAGGATACTGGATACATTTAGTCGGGCGAGGAAAGTAAACTCTTTAAAATCCCTTATCCCAAGGTGGAACAGCATATGCCCATGGAATACGTGGCTAGGGGGTGCCTAGTTTCTAATATGCGGATTTGGAACGCCCAGGGGAGGCTCCATTTTATTTAGCCTTACCGCACTAGTGGACCGTCTTTCCCCTTTACTCGTGGGATCTAAATGAACACATTAAACAAACAAAAAAAAAAAACAAAAAAAATAAATTAGTAAACTGAAATTGAAGAAGGTCCTACTGGTCCTACAGGATAATGCAATGGAAGTGGACGGTTGTCCAAAAAGCACCAGCATTCCGACCACCACAAAGGTGAACGGGCCTCCAGAGGACCGGGAAAAGAAACTAAGTGGTGCTGGCAAGAAACGCATGGCATATTTTATGCGTCAGGGCTTGAGTAAGGATGAGGCATACCTCAAAGCTCTAGCCCAGATGCCAATAAAGAACAAGGGGGATGAAAAGTGCCCCAAACGACGGCGGTCAAGTGATCAAACTCAGCGAGGAGCAAGGGAGAAGATGCGGCCAAGAGACGATGAAAAGCCTTCCACATCACATGGCGCAGCTGTTATTCATAAAAGGAAGCCCTTTGCCCAATACGATGACAATGCAACAGCCGCCAGCAAAAGGCAGCCCTCTGCCCAATACAGTGAAGTGGCAAAAGGAGTCAAGATGGTAGTATTGGCAAGGGAGTATTCTAGTACAGTCCGGACAACTGCCCAAATGGACCCCATTTTAAACTCGATAGAGAAGAAAATACTGTAACAAAAAAACCGATCAACCTTCAAGGCGGGATATCTTATTCTGCATTGTAAAGATGGTAACACTGCTGAGTGGATTTAAGCGACATCCTTACAAATGATTTCGTGGGGGAGTGCCTCCCTGTGGTCCATAGAGGAACTCAAAGTCCCTCACCCACTGATTGCAGTGGGATACTTTCCAAAATACGCGGGCGTGGAAACACCAAGAGTGCTGGACTTCCTCCAGGGTCAAAACAAGGGACTCTATAAGCCTGCCTGGGAAGCCTTGAAGAGAGTAAGAAGTGCTCCAACGCGATGCTGGTGGTGTTAATAGACCAGAAGTTGGCCGCCATACTTGATGAGACCAAAGTAAAAATAAATTTTCGGTATGGTCAAATCAATCTAAGGCTTAAGGGTGCGGATACCATGGAGGAAGAGCTGATTAAACAGGTCAGAGTGGTTGAGCTCGAGGAGGAGAACGAATCCAGTTCTCACGAAGTCTCCACTCCCAAAAAAGCCCCAAAATGAAGTGCCTTCAAGCAAACCTTCAGCATGCAAAAGCGGCCACGGCGGAGCTTAGCAGAAAGTTTGCAGAAGGAACCACCACCATAGGGCTCATTCAAGAACCCTGGATACACAATTGCCGTGTACCAAGCCTAAACATAAAAAATGCACAGGTAATCTATGATAGGACACCAGCCAAACCTAGGGCAGCTGTAATATTAAATACTGATATAAAATGTTTGTCATTTACAGAATTCATGGATGGCGACACTTCAGCCGTGATAATAGAGGCTCAGCTGGATCGTAGTACGATAGAGGTTATTATGGGCTCGGCCTATTTCCCTGGCGACTCGGAGGAAGTCCCTCCCATATCAATAAAAAAATTGGTGGAGTATTGTAAGGTCTACAGGAAGATAATCATCATTGGCTGTGATGCAAATGCCCATAATACAGAATGGGGTAGCACGAACACTAATAAGAGAGGTGAGACACTTCTAAACTATTTAATAACTACTAACTTATCGACAGCAAAGAAAGGGGACGAGCCAACCTTCGTTACCTCGACTAGAAGGGAGGTTTTAGATCTTACCCTGACCACGAACAGAGCAATGGGCATGGTAGGGGAATGGAGGGTCTCAGATGAGGCCTCAATGCCTCACCACAGACATATTCTATTCAATCTAAGGGGACTCGAGAAGAGCATTGTGCTCTATCGAAGCCTCAAAGCGAATGACTGGGGAACATACTCCGAGGGTTCCAGCGGCGTAATTGGCAGATCAGAGAATAGATATAGTCAACATAGAGGATCTGGAGGGGGCGGTAGCGGTCCTGGCTCCATTAAGGGTCAAGTCTTCAAAAAAGAGGGTTCCCTGATCGGATTCACACCTGAATAAACTACGTGGGGCAGCCTGGAAAGACTAAAATGACGAACGACTTGGAGAGGTATAGGAGTGCTTTGACGACTTACAACAGGGAGTTAAGGAAATCCAAGAGGGCCTCATGGAGAAAATTCTGCGAGGAGATTGCGGACGTCTCGGCAGTACCCAAAGTACAAAGATCTCTATCAAGGGTGAGTTCGGGTGTACTAAAAGGCCGTGACGGTGCCTCATCTGAGAGCTCACTTCCCAGACTGCGCTTTTAACGAAACATGCATGATTATCCCTAGCGTTAGGGGTATTGGCAACGTGAGCGGGGTGGTCCATCGGTCAATAGGATAATTAGCTTTGAAAGGATAGAATGGGCCATAGGCTCCTTTGAGTCCTACAAATCTCCGGGACCAGAGGCCATGCTGGCAAAGGGTTCGGATCTCCTAACCAGAAGGCTGGTTCAAATTTTCAGAGCCAGCCTAAGGCTAGAGTACATTCCCATGACATAAAGAGAGGTTAGGGAATCTTTATACCTAAGGGCGGTCACAAGCCACCAGACTCGCCAAAATCATACAGGCCAATCAGTCTCTTGTCATTCATGCTAAAGACAATGGAGAAACTGACAGATCAGTACATTAGAGAGGAAGCTCTAGTGGCATCGACACTACACAAAATGTAGTTTGGTTATCAGAGGGGAAAATCCACGGCACTCCACACTCTGGGGGCAAACATAGAGAAAACACTACGGTCGAATATTGTGGCACTTTGTGCATTTATGGACAATGAGGGCGCCTTTGGCAGTGCTGAATTTGGGTCCGTAGGGCGAGCTCTCTCCAGGAAAGGAGTAGAGCCGAAAACACTAGCGTGGGTGTTGGACCAGAGAATTATAAAGGCCAGCCTTGGACTTGTTGAACTCAGGGTCACTGCGGTGAAGGGTCCACATTGAGGGGTTCTGTCCCTGTTGTGGTCAATGCTTGTGGAGGACCTACTTGAGGACCTAAATTCTAGCGGCTTCAAAACAATAGGATATGCGGATTACTTGATGGTCATCATGAAAGGCGAGCATGACAGGACCATGGGGGACTTGGGGATCACGCAGGACAGTAAACTCATTTGGGGTGTACATCTGGAGCTGGTGAAGGCCATTCGCTCATTATGGGCGACGAAGCAGATTCTCGGGATGTCATGGGGTCTCTCACCTCGTATAACGCACTGGGCATACACGCATCTTGCTGTACGGGACTCTCGTGTGGTGGGGGAAGATCACGGAGAGAATGGCCATCAGGAAGCTGAGTAAAGTCCAGTGGCTAGCATGTCTTTGTATACCGGGGGCTATGAAAACGACCCCCGACGGAATGAAAGCGGCACTCGACTTAACACCGCTACATTTGGCGATTCAAGAGGAGGCAGCCACGCAGACGTTATGGCTGTATGTATGAAATAGGTACAAGAAAGGGAACCTCATGGGTCAACTTGAGATACCTGACAGGGTAGAGGACATCCTCGACAAAACAAAAACCCTGGATCAACTGGACATAGCCCTCAACTTTACAAGAAGGTACAGAGTCCTGTTCGCAACAAGGCAGCAATGAGCTCTATGCCCGTCATGGGTAAACGATGACTCAAAAAGTGGTACACTGATGGATCAAAAACGTCTACGGGCGTGGGCGCGGGGATAGTGGGCCCTAGAGCATTGATCTCATTCTCCTTATGGAATGATACGACTGTGTTTCAGGCCGAATTATTTGCGATTCTGGAGGCGGTGAACATTCAAACAGCAGACAACCTATAAGAGTTAAAATCAATATACATCTAGTCAGGCTGCATTAAAAGCACTCAACAAATACTCTTATACTTCGAAAACGCTTTGTGAGTGCCACTGTGCACTCAACAGACTGGCGACACGCAACAGCCTTTATCTGGTGTCTGTTCCAGGCCATGAGGGCAATGCAGGGGCAGACAACCCCTACAAAGGACCATGTCCAATTTCGTCTTCAATAAGCACGGTCTTACGCCGAATCTAAAGAACTGGACGATGCAGCGGAAAAATGAGTACTGGAGTAGCTTAGAGGGTCTGAGGCACTCGAAGAGGATCCTATGTTTCAACGCAGAAAAGGCTAAATTGGCCCTATTACTGAGAAGAAATCAACTGAGGATATTGTGCGGTGCGTTGATGGGCCACATTCCCTGCAATGAGCACCTGCACAGAATGGGCCTCGCTGATACCAAATGATGTAGATTTTGCCGAGAACACGATAAGTCTATGAGGCATCTAATCTCCAGTTGCCCGCCCTTGCACGAACAAGAGTAAAGCACTTCGGCAAACATTTTCTCGGAGATGATGACCTGTTGCAAGAATCGCAGACTGGTCTGATTCAATTCCTGAGCACAGTAATTACTAATTGAATGAATGGGCTGGCGCAATAGATCTATGTGGTCGCAGTGCCTAAGGGCAATGGACCAACCCTTAAATTACATTACTTAAATACAATTCTCTATAAATTTGAACTATGAATTATTAATTCATATTCATATACGAGACATTCAATCAAACAAATACTCCTAAATGTAAATATGCATTTTATATATGTGTGTACAAATAAAATGCGTTACGCTTTAATTTCATAACCTATGATTGCAAACGCATTAAGAAAATAAGAAACAAAATGAAAAGCAATTAATGTCCACATACAAACGAGGTCCTCACAAAATGAACATTAAAATGGTGGCTGCAACAAAAATGTTGTTACTAGTTTTTGAAGCAACATTTCAAGATTTTGTACTAAACTGGGGAATGTCGCATACTCCTAATATATCGTATTTGGGCACTATATCCTAATGAAGCGGGGTAGATAAAATAAGAGGAAACAATTTTTATTAAAATATTAAATAATAATAAATTTAAAAATCAAAATAATTCAGAAATAAATTAAAAAACCGTCTCGGGTAAAGTTTATGAAACTAAGCGTATCATACACATAGCAACGTATGTACACATATCATAGATATATGCGACAGTAACTGCATGGGAATACGATGCGTAAGCATTAAAGATGGGCGCGAACTGAACAGCTTGAAGGCGCAGGCTACGGAAACGTTTGTATATATATGTGTATACAGCACGAATGTACGAACGTACATTTTAATAAGTAAGTATATTTTTTTTTTTAGTTTAACTAGATCGAATAAAAAATATACTTTTAAGTTTCTTTTCTCTGTATTATCTGATATTGTACATACATATACATACCAGAGAATACAGAGAAAATAAACTTAGACATCAAGCAGCAAAGCAGCGTAATAAAGCAGAGGGACGTTGTGCATGAATCCACTGAAAATCGTGGTGAATCCTCCGAAAATCGTGGTGAATCCATTAAAAATCGTGGTGAATCCACTCAAAATCGTGGTGTGTCCGCTACGGACGCTGGCAGCGAAAACATTTTCTTTTCTCTGTATTCTCTGGTACATGCACTCTGAAAAGTGATAGTTATGCATGTCTCTGCCAGTTGTCAGGCATGGGAACAATGGTAGATATTTAAAAAAAAATATGTTAAATTAACGTCAGAAAATAATTTAGGAAATAATTAGAGTATAGAAGAGATACGGCTGTGTGGAGCATTGAAAATATAATAAATGTATGCATAGAGTTGAAGAGGGAAAATTATAGTGCAAAATTAAAGAGGACATATGTATATGTATATATATAGCTGGTAGGAGTACTAGTACTAGTTGTAGGTTAGACTAGTTGAGAGGGGGTGCTTCGAAGGTATGTACGAGCAAGTTACAGCGTGTAGGACAATACACTCGTTTATGGATATATACATACCAGGCTACATGTAAATTTAAATAATCTAAAGTAATTAGATGCAATAGACAATTCTTTTACATGAAAGGGTTTACCTTTTATATTCTCGCTTATGTCAAATAGACATATAGGTTTGCCCAGAATTGAGATAAAAAAAGTGATTTATAAAGTTGTCAGCACCATATTTATAATAGTAAATAATTGTTTTGTATGAATCAATTGATTGTAAAATGTATATTTATTGAGAAGGATCTAAAATTTGAATGCCGCAATGATTTAAAAAAAAATTCGTTTAATATGTAATGAATAATATTTGTAAAGGAAACATTTTTTATTACTTAACGTAATAAAATTTCATGTTTACGTTTCGATAAAATTTAAAAATTAAATGAATCTAATAGCCAATAAGAATAATTAAAATTCGGTAAGTCCGATATATTTTTTTTATATTATTATTATTATTTTTTGTATTAAGGCGTTTTTGAATAGACAAGGACATACGGATCGCTCTACATTATGTAACACGAACCTGGAAGGGGCTTACTCGAGTATCGAAGACAGAGTACGAGGTTAACCAACAGACCCATAGATGAAATGCAATTGGAGCATTCAAAAAATCTGAGTGAAGATGAAGAAGTAAATTAAGAAGACTTAGAAGAGTAATCAATAAGCCACAAAGGAACAAATACGGGATTTGAAACGATTTTGACCCGAAATAATTTTTGGTGGAAACAAAAGAAACACAAAATTTGTGAAAATTCATTTTTTATATAAAAGAGTGGAAGAGCTTCTAAATTCCCATGCGCGAGATGACTGCGATATGAGACTTATAAAAATGAAGATGGTACCGGCTGAATACTAGAATCACTATTTAACAATTATGAAGCTGATTATACTTGATGTTAACTGCATAAAACATTTAGAATTATGTTTTCACTATAGAAAATCAAACGTATCTGCCGTTATTACATATGTCAGTGTGTATGTTGTCTAAAGAGGAAGAGATAATTATAGTCAAAATCCGACTCGGTAATTTTTGGGAGAAACGGCTACAGCAACAATAAAAGCCCCAACTAACATCGTTCATTTAGATTCGCAGACAGAAAGATCCAGCACTACATGGCCAAGCTTTATCGGCTAACTTCGTAACGTTTTCTCCAATTAAAAAATCTACACAGTCGCTTACTAAGCCAATATTCGTTTTGATGTCATCAGAAACGCGACTATTCACATAAACTTGCATCATCTTTAAACGGACCGTTCCAGAAAGAAGGGAGTATGCAGAGTTCGCCGAGGGACTTCACTCTAGCAATGACGGGCGTTACCAGAACCAACAAAGGCAGAGGACGCGATGTATAATAACGTAGCATAAGCTGAATTTGTAATTAATTTGTAATTTTGTTTGTATATACGCCATTGAGAAAAGAGTCCATGAAGGACCAAAATATATAAAAAAGGGGGAAATGAAATATATAGAAATATAAAAAAGAAAATACACAAAAGAAAACAAAAATATAAAAATATAAAAGAGATAAGAATACAAAATAAAAAAAGGAAAAAAATTATAGAACCCAAAATATGGCGAATTCGAAAAATATATGTATTATAAGATTTAAAAAATGCACAAAATTGTTTACGGTGCAAGAAGATTCTAAATATTCCCTATAAGGTAGTTGCAATACCTTCTTCTAGAAAGAAGGGAGGAATGTTGTGAGCCAGAATCAAGCTACCTGCGCGTAGTTGACTAACAGCACCAGCTAGACACTACACATTTGGTGTAGTTAGCATTTAAAAGTATTATAATTATCAACCAATTATATTTTTTGGGTGCAAATACAATAAATAAATAGTATATATTATTAATCATTATGTGAACTTTTCTGGGTGTCACAGTTCCGCAATCCAGTTGATACGGGCATTGGCCTTTAGAATGCACCGTGGACACTCTCATATTCAGTGGGTCAGTTGGTTAACCTATTGGCACCAATCAACAATTGCGTAACTGGAACGCCAGAAAAGTGTTTTCCTTAGCAAGTAAGACGAGCTGTAAACAGTATTTAAGTTCTATAATTTTAAGAATAAAGGGCTCTTGTCTTTTCACATCTTGTGTTTTACTTGTCATCTATAAGCGCCTTTTTTGGAACCACCAGCTCTTCGTCCACGCCTGTGCCAATTACCGGCAGCAAGAGGAGACTCGCTACAACCGGCGACGATATCGCACAGGACCCCAACAGACCAATTCGGGTTAAATCAGCGGGGGGGTGCAAGTATAGTTAAGTATCAGTTCGAAATGATAATGTTCCATGATAAGTCTATATTCTATGTCCTTCCCGCCTAGCCACATTTGACGCGATCATCGGTTTCGATTTCTTCACGAAAATCGAAGCCACCCTCAATCTCAGCAAGGGTCTCTACCTCCATGCCAATGGCATAAAGCTAATTTGAGAACTTACTTGCGACGCGTTGTATGTGCTACAAGAGAATCAGTATAATGGTTCTGAAGTCCAGCTGTCCAGCTGTAGATTCGCAACGTGATGACGTACCACATGAAGTGCCGCCGGAGCTCCGTCTTGATCACGACTAGCGGGGTATTCGCTGATCCAGGCGAAGGCCTCCCATTCAACACTAAATTGGTACCCACAATTACCATCAAGGATTTCGTAAACGGAGAAATTGTGAGCTTGCTGAAGGAGGGAATAATCCGTATGTCATAGTCGCCGTATAACAATCTACTATGGGTGGTACCAAAAAGGGGAACGGATTACCAATGTAACAGGAAATTGCAATTGGTTCTGGACTTTAAAAGGTTTGGAGACGTCACCAAGAGCGATAGATATTCTATTCCCGATCCATCCGTGATCCTGTCCAACTTGGGAAAGTCAGAATACTTCTCCATGGTAGTCCTGAAGAATGGATTTTAGAGACCGTATTGCCAAAAGAAGTAGGAGAATGCAGCGTTCTCAGTCAATAACTGCAAATATGAATACTGCCGTATGCTCATGCTCCCAGTATCTTCCAGCCGGCAATTGACGAAGACGAAATAGGAAAATGCTACAACGTCTACATGGACGATGTGCTGATATTCTCCTCCGATAGTGAGCGTAATTTCGAGGACGTCCGCGGGATTACAAATTCTATCCAGAGAACATAGCCGCGCTCATTGCTCATCGGAATACCATGAGATGGTCGGGCATTCGGATCATATACTACAATTCTTCCCTCAGTCCCACATGCGGAAACTGATGTGGCCGATGTGAAACAGATTTACCGTTTTCTGCAACTGATCCGGATCCATCATAGGCATGCTAGGGGGTAACAACATCCTTGGCTCTGCCTTACAATTCATAACTGGAACCCCTCATACTGACGATTTCAGAGCATTAACACGGACACAGCTAGTGACATTGCACATCCAGTTCTCCCTAGTGACTAGCCGCAACAGAGCAATCATGATGGAGTTAAACAATCTTCTAAATTCCATCCCTCTGGCAAGGACAAATCTGACAAACCAAGCCCTGCTGGAAGCCGTGAAATAGAAGCAATAATAAGAATACATCATACGGAAGACGTGAATGCAATGGACATTATAGGCGTCTCCAATATCTCACTATACCAGGGAAAGGCAGAAATGTTCTTCTTAATCAAGTACCCAATAGTGGACAAGGTGTGCGATCGCACGTTTGTCTTCCTGTACTTAAGGAAGTGGGTTTGTGCTATCTCTGGCTCATCAGTTATGGCCAATTGCACATCTTACCTAAGTCGACTTGCAAGCCATCCGATAGGACACTGTGGTGCTGTAAGCGTAACCCGTCAGATACGTGCGTTAGTCAACTAGCTCATAACTTTTCCTCATCTTGCGAGTCAATTCCAGCCCCCTTTGCAAATCATAGATGGCGGGGTCATGCTGCTTCGAGGTCAATCTACTAACGTAGAAATGCCAAACAGAACGACGCTAAGTATAAATGGTATAGTTTGAGTAACATTCGTTTCAGAGATGCGCATTAACGGTACCCCATATCTAAATCCAAAGAAGATACCCCTCCTGAGCGCGGGAGTGGCATCCCTATATACCGTAAATATATCCGATTTTAAAAAAATATTGTCCATGCCGTATTTGCATGAACTTAATTAAACAGGCCTCGATCATATCGGTACAATACACTACGAGGTAACAGTCTTATTCCCGCAGACCATTATTACCGCCGGAACCATTTCAATGTTGATTCTAGCAGTAGCAGTAATCATGGTCACATGTAAATGCAGGGACTGGAGCAAAGAGGCTCAGGCAAACATGACACTCCTTCAATTTTTTGCGAATTGGCGTCCTAATAAGTCACCAATTTCGCCTGCCCCACCAGCCTTCGTCTACGTTTAAGAGGAGGAAGAGTTAGGAGGGTGCATTGCGGGGCTACTAATGCTAAAAAAATTACATTATTTCAATTCGGTCCTCTCTGTTCTTCTCCGTGTGTCCGGCCATGCGAACTGTTTTCCTGCGCGTGTAGCTGTCCGCCCATGCTAACTGCTTGTCTGCGTTTGTAGCTGTTCATCCATGCTACAGCTTGTTTCCTAAGCTCATCAATACCATTTCTTGCGATGCAAGCTTTTTTGCGGGTAGCCGAGCTTAGTCTTGATCGAGTGCAAGCGAGCACTGCACCTAAGCAGTAACCCAAAATAATGCAAAGATTGTAATTGATTTCCGTTGGCCCCGATCAATTGCCTGTATACCTAACTTGCACCTAAACGCGAAAATCTAAATGAGCAAATTGGAAAACAGACGAGTATCTCCTGACAATGCAGTTTACGATACGTAAGCCCTCTCACCCGAGCATTCATTCCAAATGAAATGAGTTGGAAAAATCAATCAAAAACTTAGTTTTGAGCTTTAACTGTCGAGGTTGAGCGCGATTTCTAGTCCATCAATTGTGTAACCCATTGAATTATTTAAATTACAAATGTGTTATGAATACATTAAACTAATGGAAACTAATGTGAACTATTGAATTATTTAAATTACAAATGTGTTATGAATAAACTAAATTATTAGAAACTAATGCAACCTATTGAATTATTTAAATCACAAATGTATTGTGAATGAACTAATCTACTGAAACCTAATGTAACTATTGAATGACAAATATATTATGAATAAACTTATATATTGGAAATTAATGTTGTCAAAATCGAACGAAACATTCATCGCCATGAAGGAAACCTGCTGCCGCATTCCCCACTGATGACTTCGCTGGAACCAACGCTGTAGTGAGCCGCAATTATTCTGCATTTTGACGGCTTCATCCGATGGTGAGTATCCTTGGGTTGTTCGCGGCTCGATCACTGAATATTTGGGTTTGCATACTAGGCAGCTGGCTTGCCGCGCCGAAGTGTTCGCAGGAACCGCACTTAAGCAAATTTAAGAATACTTGATCGATTCTTACCCATCTCCGCCTCTTCGCACACATTCCTGAGGTACCACCCATAAAACACCGACCAGCCGAGGAAGCGTAGCTGTATTGACGCGCCGGCTCTGTTCGGCAATTAGAGGTAATATTTAGCTTATACAAAGTTATATGATTCTTGCATTCCAATTGTATACTTCCTCAAAATATATTAATTTGTTAGCTGGAGGAAACAAAATAGTACAAGCTTATGATAGATACTCAAGGTTTCCAAAACAACAGTATCTATCATATAGCTCAAGATTCCTTTAAATATTTTGACAACATTCACATCGGCTACATCGGGATTACATGTGATTTTTAAGTTGTTTATATGGACAAAAGTTAAATGAAGAGTTGGATAATTTCCCCCTTCAAACTCGTTTGAGATTCTTCAAAAGGTTTTAAAATTTTAGCATTGCTTGTAAATAATTTAAATTGATGTTTTTAGCCCTCCAAATACGATTTATTTCTTGAAGGATATTCATTATTTCTACCCAATTGTTTTGGATGGGGTCTAGCAAATAGTATACTATGTTCCAACGTTTTAGAGAAAAAGTGTGTAAGGCAGTGTTTAATCTGATTACTACCAGATTTTTAAAGTGTTTTACAAGTTTTGTTGAAGCATCGCATAAGTCCCAAATTTCAGAAGCATCCTTTATAGATTTTGCTAGTACGCTATGCAAAGGGGTGCAAAGTAGATCGCCTCCAAACGGTGAACCCTTGGCAACGCTAAATGGTCCACACTCCCCCAGGTGCTGCTGTTTTCTTGCACGGGAGTTCAGTAGCACCTATTGGCACGACCCCCGTCCTTCGTCCCCGGACTTCTCTCTTGTCCAATGTCCGTATTCTGAATGCCCAGGGCTGGCAGATGTAATTTTTTGGACCCAGCTGTCTTCTGTCACGGTAGCACCAAGGTGAAACTTGAGTGTGAACGGCTCAAGTCTAAGGTTTCAGCTGCCCCGTCCCGTTAAAACCCTGGCAGGCCTCAAAGTACGTTCGACGTCTGTTACCGTTAAGTTGGTAGTGTGGGTTCGGTTGAGTGGAACTCCTGATTAGCACTGGTCTGGGCACTTGACCCCCTCAGACGCGCGCAAAACCCTGGCGAGGCAAATGTCCACCAGCAACACCCCCGCCCTTGGTTCGAAGTCAAGCAGCATAAGCGCTGCCGCTTTAAAAAGCACCACAGCTTCGGCTAATAAGCCACCCAAGAGCTCTTTGCTGTCCCCAGGATCTTCAGCGGCTGCCAAGGTATTGATTCAGAAACCAGCAGCAGATGCTCCGCCTAAGCCCTATTCAGCAAACGCCTCGATATTGCCTCACAAGTCTATGAAAACTGCTCCCCGTATCGCTCCTCCATCAGGTGTACCTACCAACGTTAACCCGAGTACAAGGGTGTGAAGGGAACGTAGAGCGGCTTACCGTATTTTGACGAAGCTCAACGCTACAGAACCCTCTCAACTGTCAGAATACGACAAGGGCAAACTTGAGTGGGCAAAGGCACACACTGATGTGCGTGTCCCCTGCTCCACTGCACAAGCAGCACGTAACTCCAAGAGGCAGAGAGCAGCCGCTCGCCCCGGACGATCCACCCAAAGCATCCCTAAGCGCGTAAGGCTGGCTACCCCCAAGCCTAATCTCTCGAAATCGGTTAGTGAGATTGTGAAAGAGAGCCTCACATGGGCTGTGGTCGACTCTGCCAATGTCGATGGGACCATTACTCCTGCCAATTGGAGAATGGTCGAAATGGCGCTGTTACCAATTTTCGTTGAGGTCATGTCCCTCAACCCTGGTCCTTTACCCAGCTGCCGCGATGCAGGGTGGTATCAAGGACATATCAAAATCATATCTTGCTCGGACCAACGCTCGGCGAACCTGTATAAGGTAGCGAACAATAGGGTAGGTGAGATCTGGCCAGGTGCAAAGCTCAATGTGGTACCTTTGGACCAAGTTCCCCAACGCCCTCGGTCCAAAACATGGCTTCCTTCCGAGCCCTCTGAGCCTGAGGCAATCATAAAGATCCTCACGCTCAGCAATACCGGTCTTCCCACCGATGCACATTGGGTTGAAATCGCAAAAAATGGAGATTAATTGAATAATGAAAATGAAGTTTTTTAAAAAATACTTATTACTCGATTAAATAGTACTAAATTCTACATCACTACCGAAAATTTCAATGTCATATGTTTTTTACTTTTCTTGCTACGTAGCCTTAAAGTTAAGAAATTTTTAAGTTTTTTTCTAATAGTTGTGAAAATTGAAATTTGTCATACTTTACAGCTAAATATTTTAATTTTTAACAGTCAAAAGTGATACTTTTATTATGGAATCTTCAACGTCAGGTATTTTAACGTAAATAAAAAAAAAAAAATTTAACAAAAAATATGGAGAAATATTTTTAATTTTTTTTTTTAAATATGCTTAAATTTGGGCTATTTTTAAAATATATGTGGAGTTTTAAATGGGAATAGGGTAAAATTGGGTAAAAGTGTATATTGTGTATTAAACTGTAGTATGTAAGCTTTCATATTTATAAATAAAATGTTGCGCGTTTTTGCGGCAATTAAATATATTTAATAAATTAAAAAAATAGCCACTCATAAAAAAGCGGTTCTTGTTGTCTTTAATTTGTTTTGTTCTCGTTGTTATGATTGTTATTGTTGTTATTGTTATACTACAATTTTTTTGTTTGTTGGTAGCAGTGTTGCCATAAGATAAATATGAAATAGTGCTAGAGCATTTAAAAAAAGTTAAAGGCCCTGCAGAAAAAAAACTAGTAAAATTACTAAATACGCAAAAAATAAAATTATTAAATTTAGAAACAATAAAAAAAAAATTTTAAAAAGAGCTAAACAAAAAAATTGCAAATTTTAAAAATGTTGGTTGCTAGATCGTGCTAGATCTAGCACCCAAGGTGTAAAAATGGCAAGCCTGGTTACTAGTTATTCGTTATTTTTGTGTTTGTGAAAACGTCAAATGTACTGAAAGTGCTGTAAAGTTTGTTATTGGGTAATTGGTACAAAGAAATACTTTAAGCTTCTGATTTATAATATGCTACTGTCTAAACTTTTTAGGAACAAGCTCCAAAATAGTATTTTTCTCTCGTCAGAGTCTTTACGATATTTTTCGGAATGCAGACTCTTTGCTATTTAAAGAAAAATTTAATATTTTGAAAGAAGAAATAATAAAACGTACAAACCCTGTTGATATGAAAGATTTTCAAACTAAATTTCATAGTTTCGTTTTTGATTTTAAGAGTCGATGGTCTAAATCAAATAGACATGATGGCCGTTTTTGTAGAGATAATAAAAACTGGTTAGATTCTTCCATCTCATTTGTAGTGCACACAAATAAAATAGGCCGCAAAGAAATGGAGTTTGATGAATGTTCATCAAAAACAAAAACAAAGAAATGCAAGGATTTAAGAGATAAGTCATCGCTGTCTGTGTTAAGCTATGCCACTCAAATGAGTTTACGAGCTTCTGGCCATATACAAGCATCAAAAATATTGAAAGATATTACTTCTTCCCCATCTAGAGCGGCAAAATATAAGGCAAGTTTGACATCACAAGAACGTGCAAAACAACTAAGTGCAGAATCTGCGCTTATAGTGCTGGCAGAAGCAAAGCTTACTCGTAGCCAGTATAATGTGATTAGAAAAGCTGCTCCGGAGAAGTTTCCTTCTTACACAATCGTCCAACAAGCGAAAAAAGATTGTTACCCAATGGAAGACGCAATACGAGTAACCGAAACAACAGCTCAAATAAGTCTGCAAGCTCTTCTTAATCACACTGTTGAGCGTTTAGTTTTACTGCAAAAAGATGTTATTGCCACCTTATGTGATTACGAATTGTCAAAAATTATCTTATACACAAAGTGGGGATTTGATGGAAGCTCCGGACACAGCTCATACAAACAAGCTTTCCATGGTCATGGTGCAAGTGACGCAGCGGTTTTCATAACGTGCATTGTTCCACTTAGAATGGTGTGTCAAAAAAAAGTTATCTGGCAAAATCCTCGCCCATCATCAACAAGATTTTGTAGGCCATTAAAAATTGAATTTGTTAAAGAATGTTTGAGTGTCTCCACACAAGAAAAAAAAAAGGGTGGATGAAGAGATAAATGAGCTTGAAAGTTCTCTAGTATTCACAGAAGACAGATCTGTAAGCGTAGCTCATAAGCTTATGTTAGTAATGGTAGATGGAAAAGTTTGCAATGCACTCACAGACACAAAATCAACCCAGAGGTGTTATTTATGTGGGTCATACAGTAAAGATTTTAATAATGTGGAAAAAATGATTGCCAAGGAGGTAAAAACAGATACGTTGGATTTTGGTCTATCTATATTACATGGTTGGATTCGTTTTTATGAATGTCTTTTACACGTGTCGTATAAATTACCAATAAAAAAATGGCAAGCTAGAACTGATTCCGATAAAACAATAGTTGCTGAAAACAAGAGACGAATTCAAACAGAATTTAGAAATAAAACTGGTCTTATTATAGACCAACCAAAACCCGGCTTCGGCAATTCGAATGATGGCAACACGGCTAGAAGATTTTTTGAAAACGCTAGTATATCAGCAGATATAACGAAAATTGATTTTGAACTAATTGAAAAGATGCACACAATTTTAATTGTTGTATCTTCTGGTCATGAAATCGATGTTGAAAAATTCAGGCAATTTTCATATAATACAGCTCGACTTTTTGTAGAGAAATATCCGTGGTTTAACATGCCTCCTACTCTGCATAAGTTTTTAATACATGGTCCAGAAATCATTTCGCACGCTTTATTACCGATTGGCCAACTGTCAGAAGAAGCACAAGAAGCTCGAAATAAGGATTTTAAAAACTACAGAGAAAACTTTTCGCGTAAATGTAGCCGGGAGGAATCGAATCGGGATATACTAAATAGGTTTCTATTAACCTCAGATCCAATTATTTCTGGAAAAATCAAGTTAAATAAAAATAAAATAAAACACCTCCCAAAATCAGCAGTGGAGCTATTAATTTCGCCGTCAATTTTGCCGACAGAAACAGAAATCGCTTATTATACAGATGACGATGATGAGGCTGACGGTGTCGATGGATGGGAATCTGAAGAGTTTGGACATATATTCTAAAAAAGCAGGTTAGAAACACTTTACAAAATAAAATGTATATATGTTTGCTACTTTTTCGATAAAAGGCTACAAATATAATTTTCATTTCTCGAATAATATAGGAAAACAGTATAAAAACCAAGAATAACATCAACAAAATGATTTAATGACTAGACAAGTGTGGGTCAAAATGGGTTAAAGTTCCAAAATTGTCATTTTCACTTGGTGGTGTAAGGTACAACACTCATAGCAGATTTCATCAAAATCGGATGTCGTAAGGCTCTCCAGTTGCTTGATTTGAGAAATATTAATGCAAATTCTTTAATATAATATTAGTTAAATTAAATAAATAAAAAAAGTTTTCTTCAAAAGTATACAATATTTTTGTTTTTTTTTTTATAACTTATGTATAACTAATCCAAAAAAAATACTACCTAATCAATTAGACCCTTCGTTGAATTAATCTCCATTTTGGGGATATCGAACCCACTGTGCGATGGCTGGAAGGTCGCGAAAATTGGTGACCACAAAGGCACTTTGAGTGAGGTCACCATCATTTTGAACGAGAAAACCCTTGCTGTTTTATCACCCCTCCTCTGGACCCTGGCAGTTAACACACTATTGGTGAGATTGGAGTCTACTGGACGCAAAGTGATAGCCTATGCGCACGACATAGCAATCGCGGCATCCGGCAAATTCCACCAAACACTTTCCGAAAAACTTAACTATTCACTCTCTATTGTGTCGAACTGGTGTCGCGAATTCGAACTTGGGGTTAACCCATCCAAAACCGAGACTATGCTTTTCACTAGGAAGTACAAAATTCCAAAGTTTACAATGCCTAGTCTAAACGGCGCTCCGCTCTCTTTGCGCACACACGTTAAGTACTTAGGCCTGATTCTCGACCCAAAGCTTAATTGGAAAGCCAATGTAGCTGAGAAGGCACGTAAAGCATCATCATCATCATAATTGGCGTACAACCATTTCTGATCATTGCCGCGTTATCAGCCTTCGCCAGTCGTCTCTGCTTCGCGCACGCTGGCGCCAATTGGAAACACCAAGTGCAGCCAGGTCCTCTTGAACTTGGTCCTTCCAACGTAGTGGTAGTCTCCCCCTCCTGCGTCCGCCACCCGTCGGCATCGATTCAAATACTTTTTTTCCCGGAGCACTTTCATCCATTCGCACAACATGTCCCAGCCAGCGCAGCCGCTGTGTTTTAATGCGCTGAACTATATCAACGTCGGCGTACAGCTCATACAGCTCGTTGTTCCATCTGATTCGATACTCTCTGCAGACGCATATAGGACCATAGATCCTTCGAAGAATTTTTCTTTCGAACGCCAAAGCTCACTCATCGTTTTTTGTCATCGTCCAGGTTTCGGCACCATAAAGCAGGACGGGAAGGATGAGGGCTTTGTAGAGCGTAATTTTTGTTCGTCGAGAGAGGGCTCTGCTTCTCAATTGCCCACTGAGCCCAAAGTAACACCTGTTGGCAAGAGTGATTCTTCGCTTGATGTCCTTGCTGACACACGTCCTTGTCCTTGCCACAACGTGATCAATTTGGTTCCTAGTTTTATAATCAGGGGACAGCCAGGTGGCTTTATGAATATCGGGATGCTGGAATCTAGTACTACTAACTACCATGTTCCGCGCTGCGGCGAAGTCGATCAGCCTCAAACCGTTTTCTGATGACTGCTCGTGGAGGCTGAATTTGCCGACGGTTGGTTCAAAAATGCCTTCTTTGCCCACCTTGGCGTTGAAGTCACCTAGCACAATTTTTACATCGTGGCGGGGGCATCGATCGAAGGTTTTTTCTAGTTAATCGTAGAAGGCATCCTTGGTGTTTTCGTCTTTCTCATCCGTCGGAGCATTTGCGCAGATTAGGCTGATATTAATGTATTTTGCCTTAATGCGGAGTGTGGCAAGCCTGTCGTCGACTGGGGTAAATCCCAGGACTTCATCTCGCAGTCGTTTGCTTACCACAAAACCTACACCGAGTCTGCGCTTCGTCGCATGGCAGCTGTAGTAGATGTCACATGTAGCTTTTTTGAGCGTCCATGTCCCGTCCATCGCATTTCCTGGAGTGCGGTGACGTCAGCTTTATATTTTTCGAGGACGTCAACCAGCTGGATAGAGGCACCTTCCCTATTAAGGGTCCGGACATTCTAGGTGCATATCCTTAAATCGTGTTCCCTATAACGTTTGCGGGGGTTGTCGTCAACAGTTGTGGGGTATTTCATCCGAGGCTTCAATCTTATATTCAATGGATTATTTGTTTTTTATGTGGCGGGTTCCAAGCCCAACGCACAACCCTAGGCTAGGGATTTTTGTTTGGTAGTGGTAACCCACTTCGGGGGTATGGGCGCTGCCGTTGGTACCTATAGTACTCCTCCGCCACCGTTCCTACATGCGAGACCCCACCTGGCCTCGCACACTTTGATGAATCCTTAAACCGAATATGTCAGAGTGGCCTCACCAAAGTTCCCTCTCTCGTTGGCCCTGACCAAGGATCCCACATGGGTTGGTTACCACATCTTCACCCAGGTTGCTCAGGTTACCAGGGTGCACCACGTGGAGGTGAGAGTAGGAAGATTTAAGAGACATGAGCCGTTAGTAGCAGGAAACCCTAACGTGAACCTGCCCCCCTTGGCACGTAAAGCAATATGCGCTAAAAAGAGCACTTGGTGCACGATGGGGACTTCGTCGTCGAGTCGTGCTCTGGCTCTACACGGCCAGAGCACGACTCGAGGACGAACCCAACCTGTTATACGAGTCGGTCGTCTAGTGGCAAGCTCTCGAAAAAAAAAAAAAATAAAAATAAAAAAAAATATATATATATATATATATATATATATATATATATGTATATATATATATATATATATATCTATATATATATATATATATATATATATATGTATATATATATATATATATATATATATATATATATATATATATATATATATATATATATATATATATATGCAATATACAATATATATAGCAATGAAGATGAACCCGACCCCACAGTTGCTGACGACGAACATGAAGTAGCGCCCCCCGACTATGACGAGGTCTTGCTAGTTATTAGGCGGCTCAAAAACAACAAAGCCGCCGGAGCTGATGGTATACCAGCGGAGCTATTCAAGGCTGGCGGCGATGAGCTCACGAAACGCATGCACCAGCTCATCTGCAAAATATGGTCGGAGGAATGCATGCCTAGCAACTGGAACTTAAGTGTGCTCTGCCCAATCCACTAGAAGGGTGATCCGGCAATCTGTGCCAAATACCGCGGGATCAGCCTTCTGAACATCGCATATAAGGTCCTGTCGAGCGTACTCTGTGAAAGGCTGAAGCCCATCGCCAATGAACTGATTGGGCCTTATCAGTGTGGCTTCAGACCTGGTGTTCACACTACGCCAAATCCTGGAGAAAACCCTAGAGAAGCATATTGACATACACCACCTTTTCGTCGACTTCAAAGCCGCATTCGACAGCACCGTAAGGAGTCAATTATACGCCGCTATGTCTGAATTTGGCGTCCCTGCTAAGCTAATTCGGCTGTGCAAAATGACGCTAAGCACCACCACTGGCTCAGTTAAAATCGGTAATGACTTGTCCGAGCCGGTTGTTACTGAGCGAGGATTCAGACAAGGTGACTCCTTATCGTGTGTTTTCTTCAACCTAATGTTGGAAAAAATCGTACGTGCACCAGGTCTAAATCGCACAGGCACTATCTTCCACAAGAGTGTCATGTTACTGGCGTATGCTGATGATATTGACATCATTGGCCATAACAGCCGCGCCGTGAATGCTGCATTTTCCGGCTTGGAGAGAGAAGCGAGGCGTGTGGGTTTAGCGGTGAACGAGGACAAAACGAAGTACTTGGTGTTAACACACAAAGAGTCTCAGCGTCATGGACACCACGTCACTGTTGGCGACTACAACTTTGAAGTTGTGAAGGATTTCGTTTATCTGGGAACCAGCATCAACACCACGAACGATGTCAGCAAGGACATCAAGCGAAGAATCACTCTTGCCAACAGGTGTTACTTTGGGCTCAGTAGGCAATTGAGAAGCAGAGCCCTCTCTCGACGAACAAAAATTACGCTCTACAAAGCCCTCATCCTTCCCGTCCTGCTTTATGGTGCCGAAACCTCGACGATGACAAACAACGATGAGTAAGCTTTGGCGTTCGAGAGAAAAATTCTTCGAAGGATCTATGGTCCTATATGCGTCTGCGGAGAGTATCGAATCAGATGGAACAACGAGCTGTGTGAGCTGTACGCCGACGTTGATATAGTTCAGCGCATTAAAACACAGCGGCTGCGCTGGCTGGGACATGTTGTGCGAATGGATGAAAGTGCTCCGGCAAAAAAAGTATTTGAATCGATGCCGACGGGTGGCGGACGCAGGAGGGGGAGACCACCACTACGTTGGAAGGACCAAGTTCAAGAGGACCTGGCTGCACTTGGTGTTTCCAATTGGCGCCAGCGTGCGCGAAGCAGAGACGACTGGCGAAGGCTGATAACGCGGCAATGTACAGAAATGGTTGTACGCCAATTATTATGATGATGATGCTTTACGTGCCTTCTCAGCTACATTGGCTTTCCAATTAAGCTTTGGGTCGAGAATCAGGCCTAAGTACTTAACGTGTGTGCGCAAAGAGAGCGGAGCGCCGTTTAGACTAGGCATTGTAAACTTTGGAATTTTGTACTTCCTAGTGAAAAGCATAGTCTCGGTTTTGGATGGGTTAACCCCAAGTTCGAATTCGCGTCACCAGTCCGACACAATAGAGAGTGAATAGTTAAGTTTTTCGGAAAGTGTTTGGTGGAATTTGCCGGATGCCGCGATTGCTATATCGTCCGCATAGGCTATCACTTTCCGTCCAGTAGACTCCAATCTCACCAGTAGTGTGTTAACTGCCAGGGTCCAGAGGAGGGGTGATAAAACAGCAAGGGTTTGCTCGTTCAAAATGATGGTGACCTCACTCAAAGTGCCTTTGGGGTCACCAATTTTCGCGACCTTCCAGCCATCGCACAGTGGGTTCGATATCCCCAAAATGGAGATTAATTCAACGAAGGGTCTAATTGATTAGGTAGTATTTTTTTTGGATTAGTTATACATAAGTTATAAAAAAAAAAACAAAAATATTGTATACTTTTGAAGAAAACTTTTTTTATTTATTTAATTTAACTAATATTATATTAAAGAATTTGCATTAATATTTCTCAAATCAAGCAACTGGAGAGCCTTACGACATCCGATTTTGATGAAATCTGCTATGAGTGTTGTACCTTACACCACCAAGTGAAAATGACAATTTTGGAACTTTAACCCATTTTGACCCACACTTGTCTAGTCATTAAATCATTTTGTTGATGTTATTCTTGGTTTTTATACTGTTTTCCTATATTATTCGAGAAATGAAAATTATATTTGTAGCCTTTTATCGAAAAAGTAGCAAACATATATACATTTTATTTTGTAAAGTGTTTCTAACCTGCTTTTTTAGAATATATGTCCAAACTCTTCAGATTCCCATCCATCGACACCGTCAGCCTCATCATCGTCATCTGTATAATAAGCGATTTCTGTTTCTGTCGGCAAAATTGACGGCGAAATTAATAGCTCCACTGCTGATTTTGGGAGGTGTTTTATTTTATTTTTATTTAACTTGATTTTTCCAGAAATAATTGGATCTGAGGTTAATAGAAACCTATTTAGTATATCCCGATTCGATTCCTCCCGGCTACATTTACGCGAAAAGTTTTCTCTGTAGTTTTTAAAATCCTTATTTCGAGCTTCTTGTGCTTCTTCTGACAGTTGGCCAATCGGTAATAAAGCGTGCGAAATGATTTCTGGACCATGTATTAAAAACTTATGCAGAGTAGGAGGCATGTTAAACCACGGATATTTCTCTACAAAAAGTCGAGCTGTATTATATGAAAATTGCCTGAATTTTTCAACATCGATTTCATGACCAGAAGATACAACAATTAAAATTGTGTGCATCTTTTCAATTAGTTCAAAATCAATTTTCGTTATATCTGCTGATATACTAGCGTTTTCAAAAAATCTTCTAGCCGTGTTGCCATCATTCGAATTGCCGAAGCCGGGTTTTGGTTGGTCTATAATAAGACCAGTTTTATTTCTAAATTCTGTTTGAATTCGTCTCTTGTTTTCAGCAACTATTGTTTTATCGGAATCAGTTCTAGCTTGCCATTTTTTTATTGGTAATTTATACGACACGTGTAAAAGACATTCATAAAAACGAATCCAACCATGTAATATAGATAGACCAAAATCCAACGTATCTGTTTTTACCTCCTTGGCAATCATTTTTTCCACATTATTAAAATCTTTACTGTATGACCCACATAAATAACACCTCTGGGTTGATTTTGTGTCTGTGAGTGCCATCGGTGGGAAGACCGGTATTGCTGAGCGTGAGGATCTTTATGATTGCCTCAGGCTCAGAGGGCTCGGAAGGAAGCCATGTTTTGGACCGAGGGCGTTGGGGAACCTGGTCCAAAGGTACCACATTGAGCTTTGCACCCGGCCAGATCTCACCTACCCTATTGATCGCTACCTTATACAGGTCCGCCGAGCGTTGGTCCGAGCAAGATATGATTTTGATATGTCCTTGATACCACCCTGCATCGCGGCAGCTGGGTAAAGGACCAGGGTTGAGGGACATGACCTCAACGAAAATTGGTAACAGCGCCATTTCGACCATTCTCCAATTGGCAGGAGTAATGGTCCCATCGACATTGGCAGAGTCGACCACAGCCCATGTGAGGCTCTCTTTCACAATCTCACTAACCGATTTCGAGAGATTAGGCTTGGGGGTAACCAGCCTTACGCGCTTAGGGATGCTTTGGATGGATCGTCTGGGGCGACCGGCTGCTCTCTGCCTCTTGGAGTTACGTGCTTTTTTTTCATAATTGGAACGGAGGTGGAAATCTTCAAAAGACACTGGTAACATTACGGCACCAGTAGTGTGGGATTCTTACCCACTAAAACCACCTCCATCGCAGCCTCCCCCCGCGGGACCGCCGCAAGGTAATACTTCTCCGGGGGGGGTAGTATGGTCAGCGGACACCTCCTAGCTATTTTCCATTGCTCGTCTGCGCCACTCCTGGTGGCGGAGGTCTTTCATAATAGCGGCGGTGGTGTCACACACCGCAGCCCATTTCTCCGGGCTCTCGAGCATATGCTGCACTATGTTGTCGGGCACCACGGGCTGTTCACATACTCCTTGTAGTGCCACTCTAGCACTTTCATAACGAGGGCAATAGAAGAAGACATGTTTGGGATCTTCTATCTCTGTACCTCCACAGTTTGCACAGTAGGGAGATTCCTCCAAGTGGAATCTGTGCAGGTATGCCCGAAAACCTCCGTGGCCTGTCAGCAATTGTGTGACGTAGAAATTCACCTCACCATGCGACCTGCTTACCCATTGCTGAATGTTGGGGATCAGCCTTCTTGTCCAGCGGCCATTTGTAGAAGTATCCCACTGGGCTTGCCACTCTTGAAGGGTCTTCCGCTTTCCAATTTCCAAGAGCTCCTCTACATTTGTCGCGTGTGTCCCTTTGGCGTGGTAGAGGTTCATCGCTTCTTTCGCTAGCAGGTTCACGGGAATCATGCCGGCTATTACCAAGGTGGCATCTGTGGATACGGTGCGGTATGCGCAGATCACTCGTAGTGCACTTCTCCTGTATGCTGCCTCAATGGTGCGGACGTAAGCCTTCACATCCGCGTTTTCGGCCCATATTGGCGCTCCATAGAAAATAATGGATCTGACAACCCCGGCGATGAGTCGCCTTTTCCGCTGCTCTTGGGTGACTTATTAGCCGAAGCTGTGGTGCTTTTTAAAGCGGCAGCGCTTATGCTGCTTGACTTCGAACCAAGGGCGGGGGTGTTGCTGGTGGACATTTGCCTCGCCAGGGTTTTGCGCGCCTCTGAGGGGATAGGCGCGGACATTTTGTTTGTGTTTGTCTTTGTATTTTTAGTTTTTGTTGTTGTGTCCATACAAAAAAGGTCCCAACTCAAAGCCGCTATCTCAGTCCGAACGTGTGGTCACTCAATATGGTCACATGGTTATCTATGCAAGCAGGGAGGCCATGCGAGGGTTGGCACAAGCCCTTAAGTGGTCAAGGGCATAGACCAGTGCTAATCAGGAGTTCCACTCAACCGAACCCACACTACCAACTTAACGGTAACAGACGTCGAACGTACTTTGAGGCCTGCCAGGGTTTTAACGGGACGGGGCAGCTGAAACCTTAGACTTGAGCCGTTCACACTCAAGTTTCACCTTGGTGCTACCGTGACAGAAGAGTCCAAAAAATTACATCTGCCAGCTGGGTCCAAAAAATTACATCTGCCAGCCCAGGGCATTCAGAATACGGACATTGGACAAGAGAGAAGTCCGGGGTCGCAGGACGGGGGTCGCGCCAATTGGTGCTACTGAACTCAAGTGCAAGAAAACAGCAGCACCTGGGGGAGTGTGGACCATTTAGCGTTGCCAAGGGTTCACCGTTTGGAGGCGATCTACTTTGCACCCCTTTGCATAGCGTACTAGCAAAATCTATAAAGGATGCTTCTGAAATTTGGGACTTATGCGATGCTTCAACAAAACTTGTAAAACACTTTAAAAATCTGGTAGTAATTCAGATTAAACACTGCCTTACACAATTTTTCTCTAAAACGTTGGAACATAGTATACTATTTGCTAGACTCCATCCAAAACAATTGGGTAGAAATAATGAATATCCTTCAAGAAATAAATCGTATTTGGAGGGCTAAAAACATCAATTTAAATTATTTACAAGCAATGCTAAAATTTTAAAACCTTTTGAAGAATCTCAAACAAGTTTGAAGGGGGAAATTATCCAACTCTTCATTTAACTTTTGTCCATATAAACAACTTAAAAATCACATGTAATCCCGATGTAGCCGATGTGAATGTTGTCAAAATATTTAAAGGAATCTTGAGCTTTATGATAGATACTGTTGTTTTGGAAACCTTGAGTATCTATCATAAGCTTGTACTATTTTGTTTCCTCCAGCTAACAAATTAATATATTTTGAGGAAGTATACAATTGGAATGCAAGAATCATATAACTTTGTATAAGCTAAATATTACCTCTAACTGCCGAACGGAGCCGGCGCGTCAATACAGCTACGCTTCCTCGGCTGGTCGGTGTTTTATGGGTGGTACCTCAGGAATGTGTGCGAAGAGGCGGAGATGGGTAAGAATCGATCAAGTATTCTTAAATTTGCTTAAGTGCGGTTCCTGCGAACACTTCGGCGCGGCAAGCCAGCTGCCTAGCATGCGAACCCAAATATTCAGTGATCGAGCCGCGAACAACCCAAGGATGAAGCCGTCAAAATGCAGAATAATTGCGCCTCACTACAGCGTTGATTCCAGCGAAGTAATCAGTGGGGAATGCGGCTGCAGGTTTCCTTCATGGCGATGAATGTTTCGTTCGATTTTGACAACATTAATTTCCAATATATAAGTTTATTCATAATATATTTGTCACATGACATTTGTAATTTAAATAATTCAATAGTTTACATTAGTTTCCATTAGTTTAATGTATTCATAACACATTTGTAATTTAAATAATTCAATAGGTTACACAATTGATGGACTAGAAATCGCGCTCAACCTCGACAGTTAAAGCTCAAAACCGAGTTTTTGATTGATTTTTCCAACTCATTTCATTTGGAATGAATGCTCGGGTGAGAGGGCTTACGTATCGTAAACTGCATTGTCAGGAGATACTCGTCTGTTTTCCAATTTGCTCATTTAGATTTTCGCGTTTAGGTGCAAGTTAGGTATACAGGCAATTGATCGGGGCCAACGGAAATCAATTACAATCTTTGCATTATTTTGGGTTACTGCTTAGGTGCAGTGCTCGCTTGCACTCGATCAAGACTAAGCTCGGCTACCCGCAAAAAAGCTTGCATCGCAAGAAACGGTATTGATGAGCTTAGGAAACAAGCAGTAGCATGGATGAACAGCTACAAACGCAGACAAGCAGTTAGCATGGGCGGACAGCTACACGCGCAGAAAAACAGTTCGCATGGCCGGACACACGGAGAAGAACAGAGAAGACCGAATTGAATTAATGTAATTTTTTTAGCATTAGTAGCCCCGCAATGCACCCTCCTAACTCTTCCTCCTCTTAAACGTAGACGAAGGCTGGTGGGGCAGGCGAAATTGGTGACTTATTAGGACGCCAATTCGCAAAAAATTGAAGGAGTGTCATGTTTGCCTGAGCCTCTTTGCTCCAGTCCCTGCATTTACATGTGACCATGATTAATGCTACTGCTAGAATCAACATTGAAATGGTTCCGGCGGTAATAATGGTCTGCGGGAATAGGACTGTTACCTCGTAGTGTATTCTACCGATATGATCGAGGCCTGTTTAATTAAGTTCATGCAAATACGGCATGGACAATATTTTTTTAAAATCGGATATATTTACGGTATATAGGGATGCCACTCCCGCGCTCAGGAGGGGTATCTTCTTTGGATTTAGATATGGGGTACCGTTAATGCGCACCTCTGAAACGAATGTTACTCAAACTATACCATTTATACTCAGCGTCGTTCTGTTTGGCATTTCTACGTTAGTAGATTGACCTCGAAGCAGCATGACCCTGCCATCTATGATTTGCAAAGGGGGCTGGAATTGACTCGCAAGATGAGGAAAAGTTATGAGCTAGTTGACTAACGCACGTATCTGACGGGTTACGCTTACAGCACCACAGTGTCCTATCGGATGGCTTGCAAGTCGACTTAGGTAAGATGTGCAATTGGCCATAACTGATGAGCCAGAGATAGCACAAACCCACTTCCTTAAGTACAGGAAGACAAACGTGCGATCGCACACCTTGTCCACTATTGGGTACTTGATTAAGAAGAACATTTCTGCCTTTCCCTGGTATAGTGAGATATTGGAGACGCCTATAATGTCCATTGCATTCACGTCTTCCGTATGATGTATTCTTATTATTGCTTCTATTTCACGGCTTCCAGCAGGGCTTGGTTTGTCAGATTTGTCCTTGCCAGAGGGATGGAATTTAGAAGATTGTTTAACTCCATCATGATTGCTCTGTTGCGGCTAGTCACTAGGGAGAACTGGCTGGCTTATTCAAGCTTGTCTTTCTTCGAAGCCTCCATGAGGGTGTTAACGGAATAACTGAAGTGTCGTATTTGGGCCTGCATCACTGAGTTTATGTGGATTTCTTGGATGTGCAATGCCACTAGCTGTGTCCGTGTTAATGCTCTGAAATCGTCAGTATGAGGGGTTCCAGTTATGAATTGTAAGGCAGAGCCAAGGATGTTGTTACCCCCTAGCATGCCTATGATGGATCCGGATCAGTTGCAGAAAACGGTAAATCTGTTCCACATCGGCCACATCAGTTTCCGCATGTGGGATTGAGGGAAGAATTGTAGGATATGATCCGAATGCCCGACCATCTCATGGTATTCCGATGAGCAATGAGCGAGGCTATGTTCTCTGGATAGAATTTGCAATCCCGCGGACGTCCTCGAAATTACGCTCACTATCGGAGGAGAATATCAGCACATCGTCCATGTAGACGTTGTAGCATTTTCCTATTTCGTCTTCGTCAATTGCCGGCTGGAAGATACTGGGAGCATGAGCATACGGCAGTATTCATATTTGCAGTTATTGACTGAGAACGCTGCATTCTCCTACTTCTTTTGGCAATACGGTCTCTAAAATCCATTCTTCAGGACTACCATGGAGAAGTATTCTGACTTTCCCAAGTTGGACAGGATCACGGATGGATCGGGAATAGAATATCTATCGCTCTTGGTGACGTCTCCAAACCTTTTAAAGTCCAGAACCAATTGCAATTTCCTGTTACATTGGTAATCCGTTCCCCTTTTTGGTACCACCCATAGTAGATTGTTATACGGCGACTATGACATACGGATTATTCCCTCCTTCAGCAAGCTCAGAATTTCTCCGTTTACGAAATCCTTGACGGTAATTGTGGGTACCAATTTAGTGTTGAATGGGAGGCCTTCGCCTGGATCAGCGAATACCCCGCTAGTCGTGATCAAGACGGACCTCCGGCGGCAATTCATGTGGTACGTCATCACGTTGCGCATCAACAGCTGGACAGCTGGACTTCAGAAGCATTATACTGATTCTCTTGTAGCACATACAACGCGTGGCAAGTAAGTTCTCAAATTAGCTTTATGCCATTGGCATGGAGGTAGAGACCCTTGCTGAGATTGAGGGTGGCTTCGATTTTCGTGAAGAAATCAAAACCGATGATCGCGTCAAATGTGGCTAGGCGGGAAGGACATAGAATATAGACTTATCATGGAACATTATCATTTCGAACTGATACTTAACTATACTTGCACCCCCCCGCTGATTTAACCCGAATTGGTATGTTGGGGTCCTGTGCGATATCGTCGCCGGTTGTAGCGAGTCTCCTCTTGCTGCCGGTAATTGGCGCAGGCGTGGACGAAGAGCTGGTGGTTCCAAAAAAGGCGCTTATAGATGACAAGTAAAACACAAGATGTGAAAAGACAAGAGCCCTTTATTCTTAAAATTGTAGAACTTAAATACTGTTTACAGCTCGTCTTACTTGCTAAGGAAAACGCTTTTCTGGCGTTCCAGTTACGCAATTGTTGATTGGTGCCAATAGGTTAACCAACTGACCCACTGAATATGAGAGTGTCCACGGTTCATTCTAAAGGCCAATGCCCCTATCAACTGGATTGCGGAACTGTGACACCCACAAAAGTTCACATAATGATTAATAATATATACTATTTATTTATTGTATTTGCACACTAAAAATATAATTGGTTGATAATTATAATACTTCTAAATGCTAACTACACCAAATGTGTAGTGTCTAGCTGGTGCTGTTAGTCAACTACGCACAGATAGCTTGATTCTGACTCACAACATTCCTCCCTTGTTTCTAGAAGAAGGTATTGCAACTACCTTATAGGGAATATTTAGAATCTTCTTGCACAGTAAACAATTTTGTGCATTTTTTAAATCTTATAATATGTACATATATTTTTCGAATTCGCCATATTTTGGGTTCTATAATTTTTTTCCTTTTTTTATTTTGTATTCTTATCTCTTTTATATTTTTATATTTTTGTTTTCTTTTGTGTATTTTCTTTTTTATATTTCTATATTTTTCTTTTCCCCCTTTTTTATATATTTTGGTCCTTCATGGACTCTTTTCTCAATGGCGTATATACAAACAAAATTACAAATTAATTACAAATTCAGCTTATGCTACGTTATTATACATCGCGTCCTCTGCCTTTGTTGGTTCTGGTAACGCCCGTCATTGCTAGAGTGAAGTCCCTCGGCGAACTCTGCATACCCCTCCCTTCTTTCTGGAACGGTCCGTTTAAAGATGATGCAAGTTTAAGTGAATAGTCGCGTTTCTGATGACATCAAAACGAATATTGGCTTAGTAAGCGACTGTGTAGATTTTTTAATTGGAGAAAACGTTACGAAGTTAGCCGATAAAGCTTGGCCATGTAGTGCTGGATCTTTCTGTCTGCGAATCTAAATGAACGATGTTAGTTGGGGCTTTTATTGTTGCTGTAGCCGTTTCTCCCAAAAATTACCGAGTCGGATTTTGACTATAATTATCTCTTCCTCTTTAGACAACATACACACTGACATATGTAATAACGGCAGATACGTTTGATTTTCTATAGTGAAAACATAATTCTAAATGTTTTATGCAGTTAACATCAAGTATAATCAGCTTCATAATTGTTAAATAGTGATTCTAGTATTCAGCCGGTACCATCTTCATTTTTATAAGTCTCATATCGCAGTCATCTCGCGCATGGGAATTTAGAAGCTCTTCCACTCTTTTATATAAAAAATGAATTTTCACAAATTTTGTGTTTCTTTTGTTTCCACCAAAAATTATTTCGGGTCAAAATCGTTTCAAATCCCGTATTTGTTCCTTTGTGGCTTATTGATTACTCTTCTAAGTCTTCTTAATTTACTTCTTCATCTTCACTCAGATTTTTTGAATGCTCCAATTGCATTTCATCTATGGGTCTGTTGGTTAACCTCGTACTCTGTCTTCGATACTCGAGTAAGCCCCTTCCAGGTTCGTGTTACATAATGTAGAGCGGTCCGTATGTCCTTGTCTATTCAAAAACGCCCTAATACAAATAATAATAATAATAATTTGGAAAAATTATATCGGAATTACCGAATTTTAATTATTCTTATTTGCTATTAGATTCATTTAATGTTTAAATTTACATGTAGCCTGGTATGTATATATCCATAAACGAGTGTATTGTCCTACACGCTGTAACTTGCTCGTACATACCTTCGAAGCACCCCCTAGTCTAACCAACAACTAGTACTAGTACTCCTACCAGCTATATATATACATATACATATGTCCTCTTTAATTTTGCACTATAATTTTCCCTCTTCAACTCTATGCATACATTTATTATATTTTCAATGCTCCACACAGCCGTATCTCTTCTATACTCTAATTATTTCCTAAATTATTTTCTGACGTTAATTTAACATCTTTTTTTTAAATATCTACCATTGTTCCCATGCCTGACAAGTGGCAGAGACATGCATAACTTTCACTTTTCAGAGTGCATGTACCAGAGAATACAGAGAAAAGAAAATGTTTTCGCTGCCAGCGTCCGTAGCGGACACACCACGATTTTGAGTGGATTCACCACGATTTTTAATGGATTCACCACGATTTTCGGAGGATTCACAACGATTTTCAGTGGATTCATGCTCAACGTCCGTCTGCTTAATTACGCTGCTTTGCTGCTTGATGTCTAAGTTTATTTTCTCTGTATTCTCTGGTATGTATATGTATGTACAATATCAGATAATACAGAGAAAAGAAACTTAAAAGTATATTTTTTATTCGATCTAGTTAAACTAAAAAAAAAATATACTTACTACCATACTTACTTATTAAAATGTACGTTCGTACATTCGTGCTGTATACACATATATATACAAACGTTTCCGTAGCCTGCGCCTTCAAGCTGTTCAGTTCGCGCCCATCATTAATGCTTACGCATCATATTTCCATGCAGTTACTGTCGCATATATCAATGATATGTGTACATACGTTGCTATGTGTATGATACGCTTATTTTCATAAACTTGACCCAAGACGGTTTTTTAATTTATTTCTGAATTATTATGAATTTTAAATTTATTATTATTTAATATTTTAATAAAAATTTGTTCCTCTTATTTTATCTACCCCGCTTCATTAGGATATAGTGCCCAAATACGATATATTAGGAATATGCGACATTCCCCAGTTTAGTACAAAATCTTGAAATGTTGCTTCAAAAACTAGTAACAACATTTTTGTTGCAGCCACCATTTTAATGTTCATTTTGTGAGGACCTCGTTTGTATGTGGACATTAATTGCTTTTCATTTTGTTTCCTATATTCTTAATGCGTTTGCAATCATAGGTTATGAAATTAAAGCGTAACGTATTTTATTTGTACACACATATATAAAATGCATATTTACATTTAGGAGTATTTGTTTGATTTAATGTCTCGTATATGAATATGAATTAATATTTCATAGTTCAAATTTATAGAGAATTGTATTTAAGTAATGTAATTTAAGGGTTGGTCCATTGCCCTTAGGCACTGCGACCACATAGATCTATTGCGCCAGCCCATTCATTCAATTAGTAATTACTGTGCTCAGGAATTGAATCAGACCAGTCTGCGATCCTTGCAACAGGTCATCATCTCCGAGAAAATGTTTGCCGAACTGCCTTACTTTTTTTCGTGCAAGGGCCGGGCAACTGGAGATTAGATGCCTCATAGACTTATCGTGTTCTCGGCAAAATCTACATCATTTGGTATCAGCGAGGCCCAATCTGTGCAGGTGCTCATTGCAGGGAATGTGGCCCATCAACGCACCGCACAATATCCTCAGTTGATTTCTTCTCAGTAATAGGGCCAATTTACTCATTTTTCCGCTGCGTCGTCCAGTTCTTTAGACTCGGCGGAAGACCGTGCTTATTGAAGCCGAAATTGGACATGGTCCTTTGTAGGGGTTGTCTGCCCCTGCATTGCCCTCATGGCCTGGAACAGACACCAGATAAAGGCTGTTGCGTGTCGCCAGTCTGTTGAGTGCACAGTGGCAGTCACAAAGCGTTTTCGAAGTATAAGAGTACTTGTTGAGTGCTTTTAATGGAACCTGACTAGATGTATATTGATTTTAACTCTTATAGGTTGTCTGCTGTTTCAATGCTCACCGCCTCCAGAATCGCAAATAATTCGGCCTGAAACACAGTCGTATCATTCCATAGGGAGAGTGAGATCAATGCTCTAGGGACCACTATCCCCGCGCCTACGCCCGTAGACGTTTTTGATCCATCAGTGTACCACTTTTTGAGTCATCGTTTACCCATGACGGGTAGAGCCCATTGCTGCCTTGTTGGGAACAGGACTCTGTACCTTCTTGTAAAGTTGAGGGCTATGTCCTTTTGATCAAGGGTTTTTGTTTTGTCGAGGATGTCCACTACTCTGTCAAGTATCTCAAGTTGACCCATGACGTTCCCTTTCTTGTACCTATTTTATACATACAGCCATAACGTCTGCGTGGCTGCCTCTTGAATCGCCAAATGTAGCGGTGTTAAGTCGATTGCCGCTTTCATTCCGTCGGGAGTCGTTTTCATAGCCCCCGGTATACAAAGACATGCTAGCCACTGGACTTTGCTTAGCTTTCTGATGGCCATTCTCTCCGTGATCTTCCACCAGAGAGTCCCGTACAGCAAGATGCGTGTATGCCCAGTACGTCATACGAGGTGAGAGACCCCATGACATCCCGAGAATCTGCTTCGTCGCCCATAATGAGCGAATGGCCTTCACCAGCTCCAGATGTGCACCCCAAATGAGTTTACTGTCCAGGGTGATCCCCAAGTCCCCCATGGTCCTGTCATGCTCGCCTTTCATGATGACCATCAAGTAATCCGCATATCCTATTGTTTTGAAGCCGCTAGAATTTAGGTCCTCAAGTAGGTCCTCCACAAGCATTGACCACAACAGGGACAGAACCCCTCAATGTGGACCCTTCACCGCAGTGACCCTGAGTTCAACAAGTCCAAGGCTGGCCTTTATAATTCTCTGGTCCAACACCCACGCTAGTGTTTTCGGCTCTACTCCTTTCCTGGAGAGAGCTCGCCCTACGGACCCAAATTCAGCACTGCCAAAGGCGCCCTCATTGTCCATAAATGCACAAAGTGCCACAATATTCGACCGTAGTGTTTTCTCTATGTTTGCCCCCAGAGTGTGGAGTGCCGTGGATTTTCCCCTCTGATAACCAAACTACATTTTGTGTAGTGTCGATGCCACTAGAGCTTCCTCTCTAATGTACTGATCTGTCAGTTTCTCCATTGTCTTTAGCATGAATGACAAGAGACTGATTGGCCTGTATGATTTTGGCGAGTCTGGTGGCTTGTGACCGCCCTTAGGTATAAAGATTCCCTAACCTCTCTTTATGTCATGGGAATGTACTCTAGCCTTAGGCTGGCTCTGAAAATTTGAACCAGCCTTCTGGTTAGGAGATCCGAACCCTTTGCCAGCATGGCCTCTGGTCCCGGAGATTTGTAGGACTCAAAGGAGCCTATGGCCCATTCTATCCTTTCAAAGCTAATTATCCTATTGACCGATGGACCACCCCGCTCACGTTGCCAATACCCCTAACGCTAGGGATAATCGTGCATGTTTCATTAAAAGCGCAGTCTGGGAAGTGAGCTCTCAGATGAAGCTCTAGTGTCTCCCAAAAGCCGGTAGTGAAGGCACCGTAACGGCCTTTTAGTAAACCCGAACTCACCCTTGATAGAGATCTTTGTACTTTGGGGACTGCCGAGACGTCCGCAATCTCCTCGCAGAATTTTCTCCATGAGGCCCTCTTGGATTTCCTTAACTCCCTGTTGTAAGTTGTCAAAGCACTCCTATACCTCTCCAAGACGTTCCTCATTTTAGTCTTTCCAGGCTGCCCCCCGCAGTTTATTCAGGTGTGAATCCCACCAGGGAACCCTCTTTTTTGAAGACTTGACCCTTAATGGAGCCAGGACCGCTACTGCCCCCTCCAGATCCTCTATGTTGACTATATCTATTCTCTGATCTGCCAATTACGTCGCTGGAAACCTCGGAGTATGTTCCCCAGTCATTCATATATATATATATATATATATATATATATATATATATATATATATATATATATATATATATATATATATATATATATATATATATCCGCAGCCCAAGAAGAAATTAAAAATGAGCTTGGTGAAAACGGTCACAAAGTTTTAAACATAACTAACATAACTCAACGGACAACAAAAAAACCGCTACCACTGTTTAGCATAGAACTAGAAACAAATACTAACAATAAAGATATTCATAGCATTAACAAATTAATGCATTGCATAGTAGTTTTTGAGGCACCTCATCATAAAAGAGAAGTCGCGCAATGCACTAAATGCCAAAAATACGGACATACAAAAAACTACTGTACAAGGGATCCAGTATGTGTGAAATGCGCTGGAAAGCATCTAACAAGTGAATGTCAAAAACAAATAACCAACGCAGCTGAAATTAAATGTGCCTTATGTGGCGGTAATCATACTGCAAACTACAAAGGCTGTGAAATATACAAAGCCATAAAAATTCAAAGGTTTCCATCTTTACGCAGAAAGGATCCATTATTACTACAGACCAAAAATATGGATGGATCAGTAGTTGAACCAGGAGTAAGCTATGCCGAAATTGCAAGGTCGTCAAATCCAAATAAAACTGAAGAAAATGCAAAAAATTCAAACGATAGTGATATTAATGAACTTAAAGACATGGTGAAATCCCTAATCACTCAAATGGCTAATATGATGAATATCATTACAATGTTACTAACAAGCTTAAATGCACGAAAGTAATAGTTTAATAATTGTAGCCTGGAATGCAAATGGCCAAACAAAACATTATCTTGAGTTGAAACAATTTTTGTCTGACAAGAAAATTGATATAGCTCTAGTTTCAGAAACACATTTTACGAACAAAAGCTATTTAGTATTTCCTGGATATAAAATTTATCTGACAAATCATCCTGATGGTAAAGCTCGTGGTGGGACAACTATCATAATAAATTCACTATTAAAACATACTGAACGGGAACCATATGCAACACTCATATTCAATCCACTACTGTGCAAATTGAGGATTCAAGTGGGACAATACTCATCTGCTCAGTTTACTGTCCCCCCAGACACCTAATAACGACGGATCAATATGATGACTAAATAAAGACGCTTGGCGTAAGATTCATTGCAGCTGGAGATCTGAATTCAAAACACACTGACTGGGGATCCAGGCTAACCAATAAAAAAGGTTGAAATCTGATTAATGCTGTAAACAAAAATAACTGCAAATTTTTAAGCTCAGGTGAACCCACATACTGGCCAACAGATAGGAAAAAGATTCCAGATCTAATCGACTTCAGCATAATAGAAACATAAAAATTCAAAATTAAAACTTGTTTGAACTTTCTTCCACTCTCCGATAATACTTGACTACACAACTGACATCAAACCCATAGAACCAATAGCTAAGATTTTTAACCACAAAACAAACTAGAATGAGTATAGACAGCATATTGAAAATCAACTAAAGATGTCTATCACACTGAAAACACAATTAGACATAGAACGTGCCATTATTCACTTTAACGATGTGGTCCTAGACGCAGGAATCAAATCAAGCCAACAGCATAAATTTAGAAGAAATAAACCTACAACGGATATTTTCATAAGAAAGTAAATTATTGAGAAGAGAAAGCTGAGAAATAGGTGGCAGCTAACTAGATCGCCTGAGGATAAACACAATTTAAATATAGCCTGCAAAAACTCAAGAAAATATTAACTAAAAGACAAAATATAGAAGTTGAAAATTACCTAAAAAACTTGACGCCTACCCAGGATACTAACTACTCATTATGGAAATGCACAAAGAAATTGAAAACTCAGATAAGATATCAGCTACCACTGCGGAAAGATGGCAACTACTACCAATGTAGAAATGCAACAACATTGGCTAAATACTTTGAAAAAGTCCTATCAAATGAAGAAGATAAATATATTGAAACATTCAATGACTTAAACAAACACAACAGCAATAATGAATAGCATTAAAAAACGAATAAACAACAAAAAAGCACCAGGAAACGATATGTTGACAGGAAAAGCTCTCGCTGAAGTACCTACTATAGGTTATAACTACTTAAGGAATGTTATCAACTCAATGTTCCGACTACAATTTTTTCCCAAAGTATGGAAAGTTGCTGAAATTATTGCTCTATGCTACAACTGCTTCGTCGTATAGACCTATTAGAATACTTCCCATAATTTCTAAAGTTACTGAAAAGCTATTACATGATAGACTTAGCCAGATCCTTGACAATAAAAACATTATACCAAATCATCAATTCGGCTTCAGAAAACGACATTCAACAATTTAACATATAAACCGTATAACAAACAAAATTGAAACAGACATAGAATATAAGTGGTATTGCGTTCCTGTATTCTTGAAAGTTGCAAAAGCATTTGACAAAGTATGGCATAAAGGACTGCTGCATAAACTGAAGACGATGTTGCCACTTGACTACTATTTGATTGTTGGAAGTTATCTTAGTGATCGTTACTTTTACGTCAAAAGAGTGTTCGTCTATTCATCTTACAACAGCTGGAGTTCGTCAGTGACGTCAATTACCTCCTGCCTTCTCGTAGTCACTAAAGTAGGCTGCCTGCCTACATTGTGGATATTCAGGCTGGAGGAGGCAATATACTCGAAAAGTCGAGAGCCCCGCTCATTGCACTTGCTGCTGCCCCAGATCGTATGCTGGGCATTAGCATCGCAACAAAGAACCAGGCCAAGACTGCGCCGCTCACAGAACCCTACGAGAGTAGCGACCTTCCCAGGTGGTGGCGCCTCCAAAGCATCGTAAGGAAAGTAAGCAGATGCAATCACGAACCTCGACCATCCGTGCATACTCTTAAAACTAATCTCTGCCGCAACCCGATCCTGACAACAAAATACCTCAAGGCAAGTAGCTGCGAGATGGGATGATATTATAAGACCGGCTCTAAGTCTAATCGAGTTTCTGTCATATAATATCGTGGCCCCTTTCAACGAGCCAAGGCCACAGAGGCGACCCCTAAAGTGCCAGGGCTTTTGTAATGTTGTTATGTGGGGTGATGTGTGCAGCTGGATGAGTCGTCTACTTAGGAGTTCAGTAGCGGCTTTAGAATGCTGCAAGTTGATCTGCGTTACCGTCAATGGACGATAGCTACGAGAACCTTCCGAGCCATTCATCTGGGAAAGACATGAAAAGGTACAGTCCCAAAGAAGAGACTCAGACGGCTCCGGTACCGAGAAACCATGACATAAACAGAAGCATCAGATGGCCTTTCTGAGGGACACGCTTGCTTCGCTATAGACCGCGAAGAGAGTGGTCCCCATGTAGGTCCCTGAGCCAATCAAAGTTGGCCTGAGACGCGCACGACACCTGTAGAGTGCCGTCCTTTGTCTCATAGCCCTTCGCATTAGCTTCAGGACCGGAGGCAATGACGCGACGCATCAGATGACCTTTGCAGTATTTTATCTCTGTCTCAGTCAGCCGATAGTCATGCCCCAGCTTCCCAATCACCGCCATTGTTTGCGGGCCTCTAGCCTTCTCGCTGTACGATGGCTTCGCTGCACCTTTGGAAGTGCTTGGGCGAAGGTCCAGCTCACCACCCTGAACTGGCAAACCTTTCGCCGGGCAGATGGTTTTGCTGGATACGAGGGGCTGAGCAAACTGCAGCTTATTGGCAACATTGTTCCCCGCCACATAAGCCGCCACAGAGGTTTCGCTCGTACCCTTTGGGGCCGTGGCGCCACCAGCAGTAAGAGCTGCAGGGCAGGTGGGTATACTGTTTTCAGCAACAATCTTCCGCCGCTTACCTCGCGAGCGAGATTTCGGAGCGGTAAATCCTCCGCAGTCTTGGTGGCTTCCGTGGGTGTCACTTCCGCCAACCTGGGCCTTTTGGAGGGAGTTGACACAGAAGGGCCGGCAGAGCTACGTGAGGATTTATCCTGCACGAGCCTAGCAGGCCGCTTCTTTCTCTTCCTCCTCGCTTGAGTTCGCGTTGCCCCAGAACCACTGGTCGGTCGTTCCGCCACTGTGGTGACTTCCCGACGCAGGCCCTCTGGATCCATGGTACGTTCCTCCGTCTCTGAAGAAGAAGAGATTGCGGTAACAACCCCCGTCTCCTCCAGGCAGCGAGTGCACTCTCGCTGATAAAGGCGTGCCCCTGCCGCCGAAGCGGGTGGATTTCCACATGCGTGGGTTCCACCTGGAGTATTAAACCTATTGTTGTCCATCGCCAGACAGTGGTTTTTGTTCGGGACTCCTCCCTAGCCAGATTGGTCCGCGGATGGTACCCATTCTCTATACCATCATTGTGATAGACAGACAGCCATAACTCCCGCCCCTCCTAAGAGGTTCAGAAGTAATGTCATTTGCCTACCAAGGGTCCCCCCATCCGCCACCTGGGGACGCGTCCGATGGGATGGCAGGCAAATCCAACACGGACTGTGAAATATAATTTACATATTAAAAATATATATAAAATTCCAAAATTCTATATATTTAAAATTTTTATAATTAACATTTTTTTTTTTAAATTAAATAAATTCTTATAAAATTTTCCAAATTTCTGTAAAAGTATGAAAAAATCAAATTTTAAGCATTTCGTGATATGTATATGCATATTAATATACCATAATATAAATCCAACCGAATAAGTTGGATGTAGGTATGTAATTTATATACATATGTGTGTACGTATAAAATTGCGCTTTAATTGCTTTCATATCATATGAAACCAATATAAAGCACAATAAATGATAAGAAAACGATCAAGATTTAAATAATCAAAATGAAGAAGGAATTAAAATCCACTTGATAAGTTCAGTCCACAAGACACAAAGCTCTTAATGAAAGCTGTCAAAAAAAGTCGGCCGTCCCGAACTAAAGCAACATTTCAAGATTTTGTACTAACTGAGAGGATGTCGAATATTCTTTATAGAGTATTTGCCTGAAGAAGGCGGCTGCAAACCTTTTTCCAATGTACCATAAAAAACTGAATTTAGAAAGAGTAGCAGTTTTTTAGTTGTGGCGGCTTCCGGATTATTTATAAAATCACTATTCACAAAATGTTTTTCACACACTTTTCATTTTTCTTGTAACTCAACGCCACAAGCCACGATCCACCGATTTCGTTTTATTGCATCTTTAGCTACGCGAACAAATTTAACTTTTTCATTTCTCCATGTACTATGGCAAATAACACAATGATAATGCACCATATTTATATTTATTATTGTTTAATTATTTCTTTTTAAGTAATTTTATCTACACTTTGGAAGCCGACTACAAAAATTAACTTGTTTCAATGACTATTCTTTTTTTGAAGTTTGTACCCGTATATATCATTCGTTAAGAGAGAAGATTTGACACATGTATAGACCATTTTCCTCTCACTCTCTCAATTAATAGCACCTTACAAATGCAAGAATGATAAAATAGAAGATTGCGCCAAGAGCAGGTCCGCTATTCCTCTCTCGACAAAAACACAGCACAGCTGATTGGCTGTGACGTCACGTGGCACTTTAAAATACTTTGGGATATGAAAAATATATGCGCAAAGGCAATAAATTTTTTAGTAAATGGTTTTTCATTATTTTGAATTATATATAAGTTAAAAAATGCAGTTGCAAGAAAATGAGTACAAATTATATTTGTATTATATATAATTATATTTATAAGCAAAAGAAAGCATTTAATCCAAATACTTGTCGAATTTGCATGGAATATATTGATGAAGAGATCATAGAGATGAATTTGCAGTTAGAAAAGTGTAATTTTTTTAAAAATCTACTAATTCAATTTTAAAAATGTTTAATAATAGGAATTGCAATGAGAAGGCGTTTAAAGCCAGGTGGTATTCCAACTTTTAACAAAAATATAGAGCCCATACCACAAATTCACGAAAGAGTTATTGAAGAAGCTTCTAACGTAAATTGCCACATTAAGGTTAAGTAGTTATTATTCTATAATGTATGTAACTTAATAAAATAGCAAACTTTCAGAATAAAATATCTTTATTTATCTATTCTAAATATCAATAAAGCTTAACAAAATTTGTTCAGCTTACGCCTTTGTATTTATAAATACATACGAGTATATATGCATGCATATCTGTATGTACAACCATGTATAAACATAAATATATAAATAAAATAGTATATACTCGCATGTACATGTCTTTATATATTTCACTTCGCATAATTATTTCATTTTATATTCCTATTGTCGCACACAAAACACAAAATAACAGCTTTCACCACACAAATTTAACCATAAAATTACGTCAAGTGGCATAATTGGGCTCGATAATCTTTGGGGCCGCACCATACTGAATGCGCTGGAGAAACAGTTATCGTTTAATGATAGGAGCAAGAATAGGATTCTTACTCTTCCATTGAAGTCATTCCAGGAAGAAATCGTGAATAGGGCTAAGATTAGTAGTACGGAGGTAGTAAACGCAAGGTCAACCAGAGTAGTTACTTAGGTCTGTTCTTTTGCACAAGCAGCAGCTAGCGGAGCGTGTATATATGGGAGAAACCGTAACAAACGTTGACAAGGGTAAGGTGTACGATTCCGTACTAAATGCATCGGAAAAAGACTACCTTCTAGATAGAGACTTTAGGCCTAAGTTTACTAGTTACGATAATTTTAAGGAACCGAATTATGGATCGGTTAATCAGATTAAGCAGGCAAATATAAGAAAAATAATGGAAAGAGTGTTGTGAGTTAGAATCAAGCTACCTACGCGTAGTTGACTCACAGCACCGGCTCTTATTAAATTCATTAAGAGCGCACATATTTTTAGGGTGCAAATATTGTAAATGAATAGTGATTATTCATTAATTATGATGTAAACTTTTAGGGTGTCACAGTTCTGCAGTCAAGCTGACGAGGGGCATTTAGAATGCACCGACGGCACTTTTACTTGCAGTAGGTCAGTGGGCTTGAGCCACTGACACCAAATAACAATTGCGTAACTGGAACACCAGAAAAGTGAAGACGTAGTCTGTAATGTTTATTTGTAAATAGTATATAAGAACTAGCATTTTAAGAATAAATCTCTCTTGTGTTTTAAAACTGAAAAGTGAAAGTGTTTGTACTCTACGATAGGGTTCTTGATTTTGCAGCCACGCGCCCGGAAGAACTGCGACAGGACGTCGCCAGCCAAGCAAGGACACGAGGACCCCAACAAGAGTACTAGAGTCAATGAAGTTAGACACAAGCGTAAATTCAGAAGAGCAGGCATCAATAGAAGCCATATGTACGTCATTCCATGACATATTTTTGCTGGAAGGAGACCAGCTAAGATATACACCGGAAGTAGAGCATGAAATACCTCCTAGAGTGGATGAACCACAAATAAACAAAAATCAGTAAGCTCACACAGATGAGGTAAATAGGCAACTGGAAGGAATGTTAAATGATAACATAATTTCAACGAGTATCTCGCCTTTGCAACTCACCAAAAATTTTGGTACCAAAGAAGAGGGGTGCTCAGAGTCAGAAGAAGTGGAGAATGGTCGTCGATTTTAGGAAATTGAATGACGCCACTATCAAGCAGGTGTTCCCGATACCAAGGATAGAAGAGATTCTGGATCAATTGGGGCATAGTAGATATTTTTCTACACTTGATTTAGCAAGTGGCTACCACCAAGTTCTGGTGGATACCCAAGAGAAGCAAAATACCGCATTTAGCACCGGTTTAGGGCATTCTGAGTGTAATAGAGTGCCGTATGGTTTGATAGGAGCACCCGCTACTTTCAACGGTTAATGAATCATGTGCTTACAGGCTTACAAGGGTGAGATTGTTTTGTGTGTCTGTAATTTATGGGAAGAACTTGCTGCAGCATTCGCAACACTTGTGCAAGGTGCTCCAGAAATGACCAGAACACAATTTGAAATTGAACACGCAGAAGTTTAAATTTTTGCGAAGGGAGGTGCAAAGGACAGAAAGCTGTCTAAGGGCATTCGAAAGGCTAAAAGAAATTATTAGCTCACCGCCGATTTTGGCATACCCTGAGTTTGAACAAACCTTTTTTTGACCACTGATGCTAGCAATGAAGCATTGGGGCAGTTTTTTCGAGGAAGTCGGAAAATATCGCCCAATAGCATTCGCAAGCAGAGCGCTTAGCGACACGGAGAAGAGATACTCCACAATAGAAAAGGAGTTTCTAGCCATAGTATGGGCTACGAAGAATTTTAGACCATATTTGCAAGGACGCCCATTTAGGATATATACTGATCACCAGCCGTTAAGAGGCATAGCCAATTTGAAAGACCAAACGTCTAGGCTAGCCAGGTTCAGACACAAATTGTCTGAGTATGATTTTGAAATCATATACAAACCTGGGAAAAAGAATCTGAATGCCGATGCACTCAGCAGAGTACCGCAGGCACAGAAAGTATCAGTAGTGCAAACAAGGTCCAAAGCACGGTCTGATAAGGAGAAGGACGATAGGATACAGAAGGACAAAGTTGATGCTACAAGAGATGTTAGCAATGCGGGTTTCGATACCAATGAGCAAGCAGCCAGTAGTGTGGAATGGCTGAAGGATATAAAGGATATCCAGGCTGTGTTAAAGGGTTTCCATGATTCACCTCTAGGTGGACACCAGGGATTCTGGAAAACCCATGACAGAATTAGGCGAGTATACGGATGGAAAGGTATGCTCAAGGACATAAAAAAATACGTAAGAAGTTGCCCAAAGTACCAGGCCAACAAAAGTTCAAGGCTAACAAAGATGCCCATGGTATTAACGGACACACCAAAGCAACCATTTGATAAGGTTCATATGGATATTGTAGGTATTTTACCTGAGACTGTTTCGGGCAATAAATACATCTTGACGTTCCAAGACGATTTCTCAAAGTATATGGTGTGCGTGGCTATACCTGATGCGGAAGCAGGTACGGTAGCCAAAGCATTCTTTGATGAAATTATAGCACGTTACAACATACCTAAGGTTTTGATAACCGACAATGGTTCAAATTTCGTATCAAAACTATTCTCAGAAACGTGTAAAATGCTGGGAATCAAGAAGTTGCACATAACACCATATCATCCACAGGCGAATGGCTCATTGGAACGTAGTCATCGACCTTTGGCCGAGTACTTGCGCAGTTTTGCCAAAGAAGACGGCTCGAATTGGGATCAATGGTTAACCACTGCAATGCATGTACACAACAATACTGTGCATGTATCAACAAAGCAAACTCCGTTTAGAACACTCTACGGGTTTGACTTCAACATGCCAGCGAATTTGAAGCGCAAATGTGCGCCTGTATACAATGCTGATGACCCCAATAAAGTACAAAAATACCAGTTGCAGCGAGCGCACGAATTGGTTAGAGAAAACCAGGAATGTGCTAAACGAGTGGCCAGGGAAGCCTATAACAAAGTACTAAACCCAGTAGTTTTTCATGTGGGTGATCAAGTACTAATGAAGAATCAGGCTAGGAGAAACAAATTCTCACCTGTGTGGATAGGTCCCTATGTAGTAGCAGAGATCAAAAGCCCAGTTACAACGGTCGTAACGATTAAGGGCAAAAATAAAAAGCTACATAATAATTTGTTGAAATTATTCCACATTAGACCACACAACTAAAGACATGTGTTAGCAGTGTTTTACAAGTGTAAACACAAGAATAACAACGTAAACATGTACGTGTGTGTATCAAATAACACACACAGCTCCGATTTTCAAAGTCAAGGCCAGTAGAAGTGTGCTACTTAAAAAATCGAGCGATTAAAGTTGACGTAGTAAAAATGCTTATTATGCACTATGGTCGAATGAAGAAAAAACGTATATATATAATATTGACTTTAAAGAAGAATGGGGAAAAAATGGGAAGCAATAAATATATATATATATATATATATATATATATATATATATATATATATATATATATATTTTTTTTTTTTTTTTTTTTTTTGTTTGTTTGCGCGGTTTAGGTAGTCGCATGAGCAGCAGAGTCAATGACTGGGGCGTTTATGCAATACGTTATTTAGTTTGTAGCTACTCATAATGTACTCGGGAAATAAGATGCGTTGACATTCTTGGCATGCGCTAAAATGACAAGCGCATGTGCCATATGCATGTATGTATGTCAATAAGTAAGTATGAGCGAGTATAGCGTGTGAGTTTTATATGAGCCATGGTGGTTTGCATGCATATGTTTGTCATTAATATTTTTGATTGTTTTTTCAGTACGATATACATCAAGTCGTAGGGGTAGGGGTATGAAGGTAAACGTAGGTATGTTGGAAAGTGCAAATGTGTTTTTAAAAAATAAGTGAGTATGTTGTTTATGAGCAATGGGTATGTATGTATGTTGGATACATACACACGTACGGCAGATTTGAGGTATGGACATGTGACCAGGCGATGGTGCATAGGGGCATCGTAGGAGGGAAGGCATACTTACGGTGAATGGAAATCGCAAAATAATTAGTCAATTAATATTTAAGTTTTTATTTTATTATTTTTATTAGTTTTTATTAATTGAAGGGACAAAATTCCTGATTAGCATTGGATTCCCTGGGGGGAATCCGGGCACGGTCATTTCGTGCGCCCGGTGCAGCACAACTAGAAGTTGCCCGAGCACTCTTTCTACTCCTGGTTCACCTGGTCTCAATCTTGACGTAAGCAGGAGTTGCCAGCAGGCGTCCACTGCCTCAGGATAGTCCCATTGGGTGTCGATTTCCTTGAGGTAATTGGTAAGCGCCACGTAAGTCGGCGTATATGATCCCCGGGGGAGATCGGTTAACCGCCTGTGCTCCTCGATGCTGAGGGCAGCGCAAGCAGGGTGCACCAAGGTGGCCGATTCCTCCAGCAGAGTCCTGGTCACCTGTTTGAAATTCAGCATTAGTTGCCCAAGAGTGGTATACATTTTGATTGTTAAAACTTAACTGTGCTGCAGTTTGGGGCAAAACATGGTTTTATAGTAAACCAATGCGCGGTTGGTTTTTGGAAATATGCTAAGAAGGCACATTTCAACAAAATAAAACAGAATACCGAGTTAGCGGTCAGAATAACTACCGATATTTCAACAGAGTAAGGTAAAACCAAAAAAAAAAAAAAAAAAAAAAAAGTGCTGAGACATATTCTCAAGTCAGCAGGTGGAAATTGGGTCATAGTGTAGTGAGCAGGGTCGGTAAATAGGAGGATGAGCACCCTACGACCAGATTTAAGGTATGAGGTACTAGGAATTGTCTATTGACTAAGAATTTAATGTATATAGGTTGTTTGGGGTAATAGCGTAGCGCCTTGATCGTATGTATGTATCCATGTTCGGTCTGGAACATACGATAATGGATATATATATATATCAGGCTACAAGTAAATTTAAATAAAACGTAATTGTATGCGATGAAAGGTATAGTCATGCAATGGACAAAGTTTTGACACAAACGGGATTATTTTATATAATCTGGTTTTTGTCGGAGGGCCAATGAATTGGTTTATAGTTGAAATGAGTGATAATTCACGCGTTGAAAAAGAGCACGAAAAATTAATCAGAGCAAAACTGATGCACTATATGGCAATAATGAAACATAGTCCAGTCCTTTTCTCCTCCAGGATACGGTAGCGAATCCGATATTGTAAGGGGAGAAGACGAGTGGACGGAGAATTGAATGATGTAGCATTCAATTGTAGGTTAAGCAATTTATGAAAAGAATTTTGTATTTTTAGGCTGAGATATGTTAGTTAGTGTAAAATTTTGTCATTTTATAGATTATGTTAATGCTGTTGATGGCGGTTAGCGACAGGATACATGCGGGGGTGCGGTTGGATAAGCTACCGGAGACAGATGTATTAATGGAGAAAACAGGGGATGTATGGTTCGCCAAGGATTTTTGGGTGGTTGTAACGGAGTTTCCACGAACGGAGTTGAAAATTATTGTTGAGCAGTTCAAAAGAATGCAGGAGACAACCAGAAGGTTGTGTGAGAGACATGTGGTGGCCAGCGGGACCGAGCTGAAACGAAGATGCGACTCTTCCATTTTGGAGATAGAAGCTATAACAAAAAGATTCTTGGAAAAGGAGAAGACATTGTCTCTGAAAGGAAGGAAACACCGGTCCCTGATAGATGTCGGCGGTGAAGTGCTCAAATGGGCAATCGGTACGATGGACCACCAAGATTCAGATCGGATTTACGGTCACTTACAAAACCTTGAGAGGAAGCAGTCAAAAACGTTGTCATTGCTGGGAAAAGAGGTGACTGTGATGAGAGCAGGTTACCAGGGCCTTCACGAAGCAGTGAATAAGACTTTCCAGGAACTGGAAGAGATGAACTTGGCGTTGGAAGGCATTGGAAAGAGACAAGAGGAAGCAGAGGTGAATTTGGCGGAATCTTTCATTTTGGGAAAAGTTGTTTCTGAAGAAATGATGAGGTTCCAGGATCAACAGCAAACGGAGATAGTGGTGCTCGATGATTTGTTACATAGCAAGCTGCACCCGTTGTTCCTGACGTCTGATGAATTGCTCAAGGCAGCACCAATGTCAATGAAAGGAATTTCATGGTACGGAGAGGCACCGGAGCGGTTCTATGAACTAGCCGAGGTCCGCACAGAAGAGGCGGAGAACGGGTTAAAAGTAGTCATAAAGATCCCTGTGCCGCTATTGGAGGTATTTACAATGCACAAGGTGTACGCAATACCCAAGAGACTAAACCCAGATTGGTGCGTGCTGCCGAAGACAAGATATGACTACATAGCGGCAAGCCAGGCTCAAGAACACTACATTGGCCTATCAATAGAGGACGAGGGGAAATGTCGAGAGGTGGGCACTACAAAACGTTTATGCTACCATCCCGGAAAATTAATTACGCGAGCAAGCGATTACTGCGAGAAAGAAGTATTGAAGCATGAGCAAGACCAATGCGATCACGTAGCCATTCCAGCCACGGGAGGAATTCTGGTAGCCACCCGAACCATAAACAGATGGCTCTACCATTTTGACGACCAGGCGATTTTCACGGCGGTGTGTTCAGACGAAACCACACGGTTGGAATTAATAAACACCGGTTTTATGACCATTGAATCTGGTTGGAGAGTGGTTGGCAAAGGAATAATATTGGTCCATAAAAATCAGGAAGAGTCACGGTATAAATTCTCAACGTCAGTCATGGGAACAAACCGTTTAAGGACGAAACTACAGGAGCTGCTGGAAAATCGCAAACGAAATGACTCCGGCCATACGCTCGCAACACCGAACACAGTCTCACTCATGCATTTCAACGATCTACGGAAAACTCTTACAACAAACAGCAGAACAATTAACGAGTTGGTAAAGGAGGCGGAAGATGTGGAAAGGGTGTCACACCTCACCAACTCCTGTGAGATAGTGCACACCTGGATGAAGGGAGGGGTAGTCAGTATAGCTGGCCTCGTCCTGGTGGTAGTAATGGTGACGACGCTCATTTCAAGGAAATGGTACAGGATAGTAGCGGCCCTTCAAAGACTCGAATCAACCACACCAACGGCGCAGCACAATAACCACCCCGACAACGGCAGTCGTCAACTGGACCAGCAGATAGCAGAGGGCGCAGTATAATATAAGGTTTTATGTATAGAATAGTATTGTATTATTGTTTAGATATTTGTATATACGCCAATGAGAAAAGAGTCAATGAAAGACCAAATTATAAAAAGGGGAATATAAAAAAAAAATAATGATGGATAAAAATAAGAAAAAAAAAAAAAACAAACAAACAAACAAACAAAAACAAAAACAAAGTAAAGAAAAAAATAAAAAAATAAAAGAAAGAAAACTACAAAAGAAAATAAAAACTAGAGAAAAAAAAAATATATATATATATATGGAAAAGAAAGGAATAAAAAAAAAGGAAGAAAAAACCGTGATAGAACTCAAACAAGGCGATTTCATAAAAAAAAAAATAAAACAAATTATATATATGTACTATAGAGTTAAATAGATGCACATAATTGTTTACAGTGCAAGAAAAATATTGTAGAGATTTTATGGAAGTTAGTTGCACTAACTTCTTTTAGAAAGAGGGGAGGGATGTTGTGAGTTAGAATCAAGCTACCTACGCGTAGTTGACTCACAGCACCGGCTCTTATTAAATTCATTAAGAGCGCACATATTTTTAGGGTGCAAATATTGTAAATGAATAGTGATTATTCATTAATTATGATGTAAACTTTTAGGGTGTCACAGTTCTGCAGTCAAGCTGACGAGGGGCATTTAGAATGCACCGACGGCACTTTTACTTGCAGTAGGTCAGTGGGCTTGAGCCACTGACACCAAATAACAATTGCGTAACTGGAACACCAGAAAAGTGAAGACGTAGACTGTAATGTTTATTTGTAAATAGTATATAAGAACTAGCATTTTAAGAATAAATCTCTCTTGTGTTTTAAAACTGAAAAGTGAAAGTGTTTGTACTCTACGTTAGGGTTCTTGATTTTGCAGCCACGCGCCCGGAAGAACTGCGACAGGACGTCGCCAGCCAAGCAAGGACACGAGGACCCCAACAAGAGTACTAGAGTCAATGAAGTTAGACACAAGCGTAAATTCAGAAGAGCAGGCATCAATAGAAGCCATATGTACGTCATTCCATGACATATTTTTGCTGGAATGAGACCAGCTAAGATATACACCAGAAGTAGAGCATGAAATACCTCCTAGAGTGGATGAACCACAAATAAACAAAAATCAGTAAGCTCACACAGATGAGGTAAATAGGCAACTGGAAGGAATGTTAAATGATAACATAATTTCAACGAGTATCTCGCCTTTGCAACTCACCAATAATTTTGGTACCAAAGAAGAGGGGTGCTCAGAGTCAGAAGAAGTGGAGAATGGTCGTCGATTTTAGGAAATTGAATGACGCCACTATCAAGCAGGTGTTCCCGATACCAAGGATAGAAGAGATTCTGGATCAATTGGGGCATAGTAGATATTTTTCTACACTTGATTTAGCAAGTGGCTACCACCAAGTTCTGGTGGATACCCAAGAGAAGCAAAATACCGCATTTAGCACCGGTTTAGGGCATTCTGAGTGTAATAGAGTGCCGTATGGTTTGATAGGAGCACCCGCTACTTTCAACGGTTAATGAATCATGTGCTTACAGGCTTACAAGGGTGAGATTGTTTTGTGTGTCTGTAATTTATGGGAAGAACTTGCTGCAGCATTCGCAACACTTGTGCAAGGTGCTCCAGAAATGACCAGAACACAATTTGAAATTGAACACGCAGAAGTTTAAATTTTTGCGAAGGGAGGTGCAAAGGACAGAAAGCTGTCTAAGGGCATTCGAAAGGCTAAAAGAAATTATTAGCTCACCGCCGATTTTGGCATACCCTGAGTTTGAACAAACCTTTTTTTGACCACTGATGCTAGCAATGAAGCATTGGGGCAGTTTTTTCGCAAGAGGAAGTCGGAAAATACCGCCCAATAGCATTCGCAAGCAGGGCGCTTAGCGATACGGAGAAGAGATACTCCATAATAGAGAAAGAATTTCTAGCGATAGTGTTGGCAACGAAGAATTTTAGGACATATCTGCTAGGACGCCTATTCAAAATATATACCGATCACCAGCCGTTGAGAGGCATAGCCAATTTGAAAGACCAAACGTCTAGGCTAGCCAAGTTCAGAAACAAACTGTCTGAGTATGATTTTGAAATCATATATAAACCTGAAAAAAAGAATATAAAATGCGGATGCGTTCAGCAGTGTACCGCAGGCACAGAAGATATCATTGGTGCAGACTAGGGCAAAGGAAAATACCGGTTGCTGTCGCCAGGTAGAAATGGCAAGGGTAACAGAAAAAGAAATGGAACATGACAAAACAGACAAGCGACCAACCAGCGAGGTGGAATAGATAGAAAACGATAAACACATTCAGAACGTGCTAAGAGGATTTCATGATTCACCTCTCGGCGGACATCAGGTATCCTGGAAAACGTACGAAAGGATTAGGAGAGTATGCGGGTAGAAAGTTATGCTGTCCGAAGTGTCAGTCCAATAAGATTTAGAGGCTGACAAAGATGCCAATGACAATAACAAATACCCCGAAGCGAGCATTTGATAAAGTGCATATGGACATTGTAGGGATATTGCCAGAGACAGTTTCGGGAAATAAGTACATCTTGACATTTCAACGCAGTTGTCAAGGCTTCTTTGACGAAATTGTGGCATGATACAATATTCCAAATATTTTGATAACCGACAATGGTTCAAATTTTGTATCGAAATTATTCTCAGAAACTTCCAAAATGCTGGGAATCAAGAAATTACACATATTACTATATCATCCACAGACTAATGGTTCATTGGAGAATAGTCATCGACCTCTGGTCGAATACTTGCCCAGTTTTGCCAATGACGACGGCTCAAATTGGGATCAATGATTGACTGCAGCAATGCATGTTCACAATAATACTATGCATGTATTAAGAAAGTAAATATCGTTTAGGACGCTGTACGGATTTGACTTTGACATGCCCAGCAATTTGAAGCGCAAGTGCGCGCCGGTTTACAACGCGGAAGAACCTAATAAAGTACGTAAGTATCAGCTCCAGAGAGCACATGAACTAGTCAGGGAAAATCTAGAACCTGCAAAGAAAATGGCCAGAGGGGACTATAACAAGACTTTAAACCCAGCTGTGTTGAACGTAGGAAACAAGGTACTATGAAGAATCAGGCTAGTAGAAACAAATTCTCACCTGTTTGGATTGGTCCATAGATAGATTCACAGTCCAGTTACAACAGTCGTAACGATTAAGGACAAGCCTATAAAACTACATAATAGTTTATTAAAATTATTCCATACGAGACCACACGCTTAGGGACATGTGTTGGCATATATTGGGTTTTACAAGTGTAAAAACAACAAGAACAACGAATACAAACAGATATCACGTTCGTATATCAAACACCACAGTTCCAATTTCCAAAGTAAATTCAACTTGGTCGTTTTAAAAAAAATTACAACATAAATATGCTCATTAGGCTCTATAAAATACTATATATTAGGAATATAGTTATATGTGAGCCATTCCAATAGCCACATATTGTATGTTTACGATTATAAATTCATGCAGCGCTATTAAAAATGCTTACGTAGCGTCTGCATTGCTCTAAAAGAGTATGTGTTCTGTGTTTGTTTATGTATTTTATCGTTGCCACCAAAACGATGCTAAAATTGTTTATCTATCCCTAAGTTTGTCTGAAAGAAATAATAAAGTTTTCAGTTTGTAAGAACAACTCAAGGCGTTCGGTGTTTCTTTTTCCTATTTGTTATTGGTGTTTTTTGGTCTGTAAAAGTTGTAAGAACGACTTAAAGGCAAAACCCATATTATTGGCGACGAGGAACTTAACCACGCAGAAAAAAAAAATAAAAAATCATCAATCGCTTCAGCAAGTAAACTAAAGAAGTGAAACAGAAAATTTTTAAATTAAAAAGTGATTGTATAGAAGCGAGGTGCAAAGCAGCGACAGTAACTACAAAAAGTAAAATTCTGAAGCAGTCGTAAGAATCAGAAAACAGAAGCAGAAATCTTCCTATAGTGACGAGCAAAGCTTGTACGGAATTTGTTAATCACAGCCAAGGGAGCAACACAAAAATTTTTATATATTAAGCAAAATAAAATACATTTTTATTGTTATATGTAAGTAATATGAATCGCAAACAAGTAACACGTTAACAAGTGACAAAATATATGTAAAAAAAGAAAAAAAAATTTTTTTTTTGTGAAAAAAAAATTATATAATAAGTTAAGAAGGAAAAAAAAAGATAATATGGAGCAACAACTTATGAACCAGTTTCATCTAACTTTAAATTTAATCAAAAACATAGAACCGTTTGACGGCACAGATCCTAACTATCTACCAGAATTTTTGTCAAATATAGATTTTTTGTTACCAACAATTGCGGCATTTGACGCAAACAACAAAAGAATATTGTTTAATTACAAACGAAATAAGTGCATTGGACAAACTAGACAATGAATACTAAGAGAGGGAGAAGTCGGCTCTTGGGAAGCATTAAAAGAAATTTTAAAAAGAAATTACGGGGAAATGAAATCTAGTGTAGAACTAATGGACGAACTGAAAACTCTAAAAATAAATGGCACTATAGAAAATTTTTATTATAGACTTACAAAATTAATGACTCGTATCAATAATAGAAATCTAACTCACGAAGAGGATACTTATACTTCAGAGGAAATTAAAAGAATTGGATTAAATACTTTTAGGAGTCATCTCCCTGAACCAACTAAGACGATGATTTTTGCTAGAAACCCGTCCTCCCTTCAGGATGCTTTCAAAATCATCCGAGAAGCTAGGCATCAAAACTATACTCAATTTGGACATAACTATAGAGACGATAATCAAACAACACGCACAAACTTTAGCGATAATCATCACAGTCACCAACATTTTAATAACAGAAATAATTATTACAGAAATAGTGACAGCAACCAACATTTTAATAACAGAAATAATTATTACAGAAATAGTGACAGCAACCAAAATTTGAATAACAGAAATAGCGACATTAACCAAAACATTAACAATAGAAGTACTAATTTCAGAACTGGTAATAGTAACCAAAATATTAATAATAGGAATACCAATCATAGAAATGGTGATAACTACCAAAACTCTAATTATGGAAATAGAAACTATTATAATCATAACCAAAACAACAATTCGCAAAGAACACGCCTAAATAATCAAAATTATTATCTGCCACAAAACAATACCCAATCACGACAAACTAGGCAATCATATTTAAATCAGGAGGAACCCATGGAAATTGGCAACTGTGGTGCAAATTTTCAAGCGTCAGGGTCAAACAATTACCTTACATAACAATTGAAACAGATAAAAAAACTTTTATATTTTATAATTGACACTGGAGCAGAATTCAGTGTCATTAATGAAAATATTTGCGATTCCAAGTGGAAACAAGATGTTAACGTTTCAATTACAGCAATGGGAAATTCTTTCACTCTTCACAAACTGTGCAAATTTCCCGTATTTAAAGAATTTAATAATAACTATCCTTGCGAATTTTTAGAAATGAATTTCAGTAAGGACTTCGATGGGTTAATTGGCAATAATATCTTAAAAAATTTTAATGTAATCATTAACTACCCCAAGAGATTGTTGATATTTGACGAATTCACATTGCCATTATTTTTTAATAGGGAAGAAGAAATGTACAATAAGTTGACAGAACAACACGACGCAATAGAAATCTTTAACAATAAAGTAAATAATACCAATCTAGAAGCCATGCTTCATATTAGTCATTTAGGAGACCTTGAGTCAAAAAAACTCATTGGCGTTATGAAGAAATTTGTAAATGTATTGTATAAAGAAGGTGATGACCTTTCATTTACAAGCGAAATCAAGCACAGAATTCATACAAAAAATGATATTCCTGTCTATTCAAAATCATATAGATACCCTGAGATTCATAAGAACGAAGTAGACACACAGATAAAAGACATGCTACGACAAGGAATAATAAGAGAGTCTTGTAGCCCATACAATAGCCCAATATGGATAGTCCCAAAAAAATCAGATGCGTCCAATAAAACCAAATGGCGCATCGTCATTGATTACAGAAATATTAATGGAATAACCATTGAACCCGCTTCCGGACCGCTTCCCAATTCCAAATATAGAAGATATATTTGATAAATTGGGTCGATGCCAATACTTCACTACCTTAGATTTGGCAAAAGGTTTTCACCAAATTGAGATGCATACAGACGACATCCATAAAACTGCATTTTCCACTGCTAATGGCCACTATGAATTCCTAAGAATGCCGTTCGGGTTACGCAATGCCCCTGCCACATTCCAAAGGTTAATGAACAGTGTGTTGAAAGAATATATTGGAAAAATTTGTATTGTCTATTTAGACGATATTCTAATTTTCTCCACAAGCATGGAAGAGCATCTCGAATCCATTACTAAAATCTTAAAAGTTTTACAAAAATCCAATTTAAAAATTCAGCTAGATAAATGTAACTTTATGGCTTCGGAAACAGATTACTTAGGTCATGTAATAACTCCCCAAGGATTAAAAACAAATCCGATTAAGGTCGAAGCAATCAACAAAATTCAGTTACCAAAAAATCAAAAAGAAATCAAGTCATTCCTAGGAATCACTGGTTATTACAGACGTTTTATCAAGGACTATTCCAAAATTGCTCATCACCTCATCAAATATTTAAAAAAAAAATTCAAAAGTAAACCCTAAAGACAAAGACTATATTGAAGCATTTTTGAAGCTCAAAGAATTGATCAAAACTGATCCAATACTAATACATCCTGACTTTAAAAAGAAATTCACCCTGGTAACTGACGCTAGTAATTACGCATTAGGGGCTGTACTAATGCAAGAAAATAAAGTCATTGCATACGCAAGTAGATCCTTAAATGGACATGAACAAAATTACAGCACAATTGAAAAGGAGTTACTAGCCATTGTCTGGGCAACAAAATATTTCAGAAAATATTTGGTTGGGAGGAATTTTTTAATAAAAACTGATCATAGGCCCCTAGTATGGTTAAGTAACCTAAAAGAACCCAATGCTAAACTTCAAAGGTGGAAAATCAAATTGAATGAATTTGATTTTAGCATTGAATATTTAAAAGGAAAAGAAAATGTAATTGCTGATGCGCTAAGTCGAATCGTCTCAAAACCGGATGATCAAGTGATTATCAATCTGAACGAGTTATTTGAAGATGATTTGGAAACCGTACACAGTGCAGAGACTGATGGTACCAATTTTTGTAGAATTACTGAAAATGCAATAAATATATTCAAGAAACAATTGATTTTAAAAAACTGACGACAGACAATCTTATACTCGAAAAATATTGTTTAAAAACAGAATTAGGGACATTATAAAAATATCACAACAAAGTGACTTGTTAGAAATGATGAGAGATAAATTACCACAAAAAGGACTTCTCGTGATTTTCTGTCCAGACAAAGAATTATTTTTAAAGTTTCAAAGACTTTACATTTCATATTTTACAAATAACAAAAATTTAAAAGTATTAAAATCAAACGTAATGTTGGAAGATATTACGGATAAGGGCAAAATGAGCACAACACTACTGACTGCAATTATAGTAATGGTACTAATAGCAATAATAAGGACCAGAGGACAACGTATTGAAATAATCCCGGTAGACGCGGAACACGGATACACCTTGATTAAGCTCGAACCAAAACCAATTATAGATTCTTTCAAAAAAATACTACACATTGTAAATCTAACCCAATACCAAGGATTGATAGAACTTATAGAAGAAAACTTTTATGCATTACATTTAAAGCCTGAAGATGCTAATTCAAAATTAGTAGAAAGGGAAGTACTTAAAACTAAGCGAAATTTGAACAGGTTAGTTCCCCAAACATTTACAAAAAGAATTTCAAAACGGGGTATTATAAACTATATCGGACGTGGTCTTAAATTTATTGCAGGGACCATGGACGATGAAGATGAAAAAGACATTTCTGACCACCTCAATAATTTAGACATAAACATAAGAAATAGTGTTTATGAACAGAATAAACAAGTTCTCATTAATAATGACTTAATCAAAAATGTGGAGGAAATGAAAAATCATATCAACAATCAGCAGAAGGACCTCAAAATGTTCTTACAAAATATAACCAATCGCACAAACGAAGCATGCGCAATCAAACAATCTTTTCTATTATACTCCGACATACAGACTCTTAATTCGGAAATAGACAAATTTTCAGACATAATCTTGCTCAGCAAACTCAACGTTTTGGCTCATCACATTTTGACAGATGACGAAATTCACACATATAACTTGACAACTGAAATTTTGCCATACATACGATCCAGTATATTGTATAGGGATAACCTACTCATCTTTGCTTTAAAGATCCCAAACTTCACTCAAGAAATATATTACAATGCTGTCGTAATACCCTTTCCGAACCAGAATTTCGAAGAATTAGACTCGCCGGTTATAGAAATTATATTACAAAGAAACACAGTTTTTGCAAACAGTAATGAAGTAATACAAAAGAAAAATTTAAAAAAATGTGAAAACTTATGTATTCAAAATATACTAAAAAACTCCAATAATTGCACACTTAAAGCAAACAATAAATCATCAATTGAAAAAATATTTAACAATTGGCTTATTGTAAAAAACCTGAAAATGACTGAAATAATGCAAACATGTACAGAGCAACCGTTAAACACAAAAGGAAATAGTATAATTAAATTTGAATCATGTAAAAGTTCAATTGGAAAGATTAAATTTTCAAACTATGAAAAAACTTTTACTGAAGCTATGTTAATACCATTGTATTATAGCAACTTTACAAGAATTATAAACAATGTATCATTTGAAAATTTGCAATTAAGAACTGTTCAAAATAGAAAGCAGATCGAATACATACATTATGTTAGTAAAAAATATTCATATGTCTCATTTTCTATGTTTACAATAATAAGCATTATATTAATTATTGTTGTAATACTATGGCTCTATAAGAGAAGGCATAATAAAACAGAAGTAAATATAGAATTAAGTGAGCGCAATGTATTATGTCAAAATCCAAGGACTGTGGACCCATTTGCAGTAAATGCAAGCTCATAACAAATTTTGAATAAATTAAACAAAAAAAAAAAAAAAAAAAAAAAAAAAAAAAAAACAAGAGACAAAGCTTTTCTTCATTCAACAGAGACTGTTGAATCTAGGGGTGGAGGAGTTATATGTGAGCCATTCCAATAGCCACATATTGTATGTTTACGATTATAAATTCATGCAGCGCTATTAAAAATGCTTACGTAGCGTCTGCATTGCTCTAAAAGAGTATGTATTCTGTATTTCTTTATGTATTTTATCGTTGCCACCAAAACGATGCTAAAATTGTTTATCTATCCCTAAGTTTGTCTGAAAGAAATAATAAAGTTTTCAGTTTGTAAGAACAACTCAAGGCGTTCGGTGTTTCTTTTTCCCATTTGTGATAGGTGTTTTTTGGTCTGTAAAAGTTGTAAGAACGACTTACAGGCAAAACCCATATTATTATATGCGACAATCACCCCTCCATACTAAAACGTGTTGCTAGGATCTAGTTACTAGATTCTAGTAACAGAAAGTTTATAAGAATCAAATGTTTATGAAAAATATCCTTTCACATTGTTCATGTGGAATGAGACTTTTAAAGCAAATTTCAATTTTCTTATGATTAGTTTTTTTGTGTAATTTGATTCGGTAGGTTTTTTATTAGCTTGCGGATGAATTAAGTTACACGAATGGAAATGACAAAATATTAACTGAACATTAAATTCAGATACTTTATATTACAAGTATAATAAAATATTATAATATGAAGTATTTGATAAAAATTAGCTCTAATATTTTATATGAAAATATTCTGACCTTTTTTATTATTTAAATTTTAGATTATATAAATATTTTTACACACACACATAATGTGGGAGTGTACACACTTCTTGCTTGGTGGCGTGAATGTGCGTTTGGGTTTCTTCCATCCAACATATGATAAACAGTTAAAAGCTTCAAGCTAAATAAATCACGTTGTTGTTCGCTTGAGCAGCTTTCTTCGAATGCCTTTTTTCTTGACTTACTTATGTCAGTCCGCATATACTTTGTTCTTAAAAGAATACAGTTACACAGGATTGCAAGTGACAGTTACCATGATATTATCTACAGTGGTACAGACAGGGTAAAATAATAAATAAATCATGCACGATGCTACAATATATGAAAATATGTGAGCTTGTTGAAGTTTGTATTCTTGACATACACATACAAACTTTTTATAAGCAACCATAGAGTATGTGTATGTTTATTTTGAAAAGAAGACAATTAAAAGAGCTATTCTACATGACTATAAATGTTTGTCAACAAATTTCATATTACTCTAAGTCATCCTTTAAAATTTCACGTAAAATGATTATTTGATTGTAGTGTGGTATAAGTATGCCGGATCATCATATGATGAATGCAAGATGTCATATGGTATATGAATGCAAGATCGGCGGTAGATACCTAGGCAAAGCGGAATAAAGCCCTCAGTAGAGATTATGACCGCCAATGTGCCGTTGGCCACACTATTGGTTGTGCTGATCTAAGTCGTTCCTGACTTAGAGCACGGGGGAAAATAGAATAAGCTAATGCGAGTGGCAGTTTTAGTTTCTTCAGATTAACTTGGTTTGTTAGTGGCTCGCTGGCTCTTTTATATCGTTTAAAATATGTTCCTGCCTTATTTTATCTTAATATTATTATTAACATAAAATATACCTATCTTACTTCTACCAACTACAAATCATATCTCCAAAATTAGTCGCAAGTATTATTTTATCTTAATATTATTATTAACATAAAATATACTTATCTTACTTCTACCAACTACAAATCGTATCTCCAAAATTAGTCGCAAGTATCGAATTACCGATATTTTTCTTTGACGAATCATAATCTTTGTATATATTATGACAATTAAGTGCAAGTGCAAGGGCAAGGCACTGCACTGACCAATATGCATCCGACGCAGCATTATAGGCAGCGCATGTCAATGCACCACCAAATGTGCGTATTTAGCGTATTTGAATGAGTGCAACTGCATGGCGTTGCGCTATTGTCAGCTCGTTAGCATAGGTGAATTACCAGTTTGCTAGTTAGGTACACTAGAGTAGGATGGACAAATTTGAATTTACGACTAATTAAAAGAAAGGCAATTATTAGTTTGCATATTGTAATTTTTTTTTTTACTATGGGAAAATGAAAATCACAACTTCAAAGTACTTGTTATATATTTGGATGTAATATAACTTCAATTATTCGAACAATTTTATGTTACAAATATTTACTTAATCCTAATAACAATATCTTATACCAATAAATTTTTGGAACTGTATAATATTTTAACTTTTAATATACATACCTACATTCATGCAAAATTTATAATTAACGTAAACTATATTTAAATTTACTTATTTTAGTTCACAAATGATTTATGCAGCTGTTGATAGAGTCCATATGCATGCATGCATGTATGTCGAAATATATAATTTTTTTTTAACTATGGTTGCATATATATTTTATATATAAAAAAACCTAACCATGAATTTAGCATATACTATATAAAAAAATTGCAGTTGTATAGAAGAATCTATGACCGCAAAAAATTAGAAAATAAAACTCAAAAGAAGTCCCACGAATGTGGGTCAAAAGAGATAATTTGATTCAAAATATTTCCCATATACATATGTAAGTGCATATGTACCAAAAGGCAAGTTGACACACACAAAGAAGCATTTTGCCGAGTGGGACGCACGACGCATTAAGAAGTTTTTGCATTATTTTATTAGTTTCCATAATCTGGTGATCATCCTTCGTATTCCATTTTTTGTCCGAAATATCAGTAATCAAAAGAAATCCTGAAAATCAAAACCATCGCCAAATGCAGTATGCGAGACGCAGTCACAAAATACAAAAATCAGCTCCCCACTACTCATAATGAAAATTCTTTTCCCAGCGTAGCTAAAAAGTCTACCATCAATATTAATGAAATAACTCTTAAATATAAAAGCAAGCCTTCAACCTCCAATATTACCTTAAAAACACCTAGTAACAAGAATGATACCTCAAGAAATCAACTCTAATTTCCTCCCTTCTACCTTCGTCTATCTCTACCGTATCCACTCCACTACCTAGCTCTACCGTATCCACCCCACTACCTAGCACTAGTTCCACCCCCTCTATCCCCTCTAAAACCATTCACTTGTCCGTATCCACTCTTTCCCAAGATCTTCTTCTCCTCCCTGATGCACATAGCTTACTTTCACCCTCATTGAAAATACAATAACGTATTCATGGTCTACATTTAATGTAACCACATATTCATATCTCTTTTTTCTTTCTTTTCAGTATGACCTCTTTCCTTCAATGGAATATGAACGGTTATTTTAATAATTATATTGATCTTGAATTGTTAATCAAAAAACACAACCCCTCAATTGTACTATTAAATGAAACTCATCTCGCACACAATGTTTCAGCTTATACCCCCAAAGCCTACATTGGACATTTCTCCAATCCCCCTCATATTACTATTAGCAAACAGGGAATTGCCATTCTTGTGAAGAGAAACCTACCTCACATTACCCTTCTCCACATCCAATCCAACATTTCCTCTCTAGCCATAGAAATCCAAACTCCCTTTAAAATCACAGTTATCTGTGCCTATTCCCCACCCAACCATTCTTTCTCAACTACAGATTTCAGTAACCTTCTTGTCCTCGGGCCTAATCCTTTCATACTGGCAGGTGACTTTAATGCTTGGAGCCCTCTGTGGGGTTCGGCTTCTGCTAATTCTAAGGGGCGTACCATTGAAGACGCCATCCTAATCTCCAACAGCATAATTCTTAACGATGGCTCTCCCACTCATTTTTCCACTCACGGAACCTTTACACATATTGATCTCTCCCTCTGTTCCGCATCCCTCTTCTCCAGAGCATCTTGGTGCCGCATAGACGACCTACACGGTAGCGATCATTTTCCCATCCTCGCTAAAATTCCCTCGCCCCGCCCTACATCCCTATTCAGACCCAGAATTCGCTTTAAAACTGATTTGGCCGAATGGGACAAGTTCGAACACGACTGCATAATACACTCCAATTCCTTCCCCATCTCTCCAAACGTTTATCAGGAAACCGCGAGAATCCCAAAAATCATCCGCTCCGCTGCTAATCAATCTATCCCTCAATCCTCCTCCAAACCAGTCAAACCAACACCCTTATGGTGGAACGATCAACTTCTGGCACTAAGGCAACGCAAACAACTGGCATGGCGCGAATTCAAACGCACTCGCTCCTCTTCTAACCTCAACGAGTACAAAAAATCCAATGCGATATTTCGCCGCAAAGCCAAAGCTGCCAAACTTCTCTGCTTCCAAAAATTAACTAGCCAAATCAATACCTCTTCTTCCCCAAGAAAAATCTGGGCTGACATAAAAAGACTATCTGGTTTACCATCTTCCTTCCGTATCTCTTCCCTTAACTCTTCTCGTGGTAATCTACTGTATCCACAAGATATAGCCCTAGAATTTACCTGTAATTTTTCCAACTTTCCTCCGATCCCAGTTTCCCTCCTGAATTCTCCGCTAGTAAACTTTCTCTGCTCTCTTCCACCCGCTATCCGCCTTCGAACCTATCTCCATCGGCCAAGTTGTTAGATGTTGATTTATCCTTACTTGAACTCCATTCTGCACTCTCAGCAGTCAAAGGCAAAACACCTGGGATTGATAAAATATCTTACCCCATCATTAAGCACCTCCCTCCCTTCCTTCTCTCCCGTCTTCTCATTCATTATAATAAAATCTTCAGTACTGGCAACTACCCCATTCCTTGGAAGACAAGTGCTGTCATTCCCATTTTAAAACCTGGTAAACCTCCGTGCGAAGTTAGTAGCTACCGTCCTATAACTCTTCTGCCCTGTCTAGGTAAATTAATGGAAAAAATCATTGTTACCAGGCTCTCCTGGTACGTCCACACAAACAAACTTATTCACCATAACCAGGTTGCATTCAAGAAGGGGCAGGGAACAATTGACGCACTCCTGCACCTGGATCACTTTATTTCTGACGCATTGTCCTGCAAAAATCACATATCATAGCTCTCGTTAGATTTTTTAAAAGCTTTTGATCGGATTGGTATCCATGTTGTATTAAGGCAACTTAACAAATGGAAGGTTGGTCCTCGTATATACAACTTTTTTAAATCATTTCTCTCCAACCGTAAAATTAGTGTTCTCATATCCAATGTCTCCTCCCCTATTCGTCCTCTTGATAACGGCACCCCGCAAGGTTCCCCCTTTCGGTTATCCTCTTTATTATCGCATTTGACGAAATCAGCATTAGCTTATCTGATTTCCCCAATGCCGGTCATCAAATCTATGCTGTTGATATATTGTTATTTTCAAAATCTTCCAACTTAACTACGGTTATGTCGTCCATTGCTGAAATCCTCTTATCCACATGGTCCCGTTCTTCAGGCGCTTCAATTTCATCTTCTAAATCCAAATTACTACATATTTGTAAGAAACGACATTGTAATATCCCCACGCTTACCTTTAATAATGTTAATATCTCATGTACAAATAGCCTTAAGTTTCTTGGTATTGTATTAGATTCTAAGTACTCATTCAAACAACATTGTCAATATGTTAGAGACAGACTCTATGCTAACTTAAACATTATTAAATATCTATCAAGTAAGCGCTCGCTAATCGGTTCGGCTCTACTCGTGAATGTCACCAGGGCTCTCATCTTGTCGATCATCAACTATGGATTCGAAATATATGGACACCACGCGAAAAATAATGTTAAGATGCTGGCTGCACCTTACCACACTGCCGTTCGTAGATCTCTGCTTGCATTTCCTACGTCACCCATAAAAAACATCTTGGCCGAATCTGGACTTCCTTTCTTAAACGATAACATGGAAGACAGCATTCGTAAACTTTATCCGAAGCTCATCCTCAGCGCCAACTTCGCTCTGCAAAAGGATTTCTACTCAGCTGCGTCACGAAAACGATTCCCAAAGATCTCATCTTCAATTTATAAATGCGCCATGTTTGCGAAAGAAAATTAGTTACCAATTAAAATATCTCTACCTTGGAAGAATCATCACCCCCCATGGTCATTTAAGAAATCATCATTCATCAACGACCTGATTCATCTTCCCAAATCCAGCACTCCAAGCTCTGTATATAAAGCCCGATTCTCGGAAGTAGCAGCTCTCTTCAAATCGACAGGTTGGCAATTCATTTTCACTGACGGATCTAAAGCAGCCAACACAGCCTTCGCTGCAGTGAGAGAAAAAGATAAGCCAATATCATATGGTCGGCTATTTCCTTTTTGTTCAGTCTTCACTGCAGAAGCCACAGCAATTCTTCACGCCGTCCAGTACTCCAAACAAAATAAAGGAAAGTACGTCATTTGCACACACAGCTTGTCCTGCTTTCAAGCTCTAAAAAACTGTAGTAATTCTAACTACCTGATAGGTGACATAAGAGAAATTCTGATGGCTTTTGCAAACAAACTTAGAATCATGTGGGTGCCTGGCCATTAGGGCATCATTGGCAATATACTTGCGGATACAACTGCCAAAGAAATGATAAACACTTCCACAACTACCTCCATTTTTTTCATAAAGAGTGATATCCATCGCTTTGTAGCTCAGCAGAGAAATACTAAGATAGCGGTTGAGTGGATGAGGTATAACCACCACTAATAAGCCAGGGAAATTGGGCTCTTTGCCGTAATTGCGTATCTCTGCAACTGCTCCGCTCTGTCCCGTAACTTCTAGGCTGTCGGTAGTGCGACCTTTACCCCCCAGTGGTGTCTCCTGGTAACAGGATCCTGTATAGGTCATGTCTCTGGCAGGATACTGGCTACATTTAGTCGGGCGAGGAGAGTAAACTCTTTAAAATCCCCTATCCCAAGGTGGAACAGCATATGCCCCATTTTATTTAGCCTTGCCGCACTAGTGGACCGTCTTTCCCCTATACTCGTGGGATTTAAATGAACATATTAAACAAACAAAAAAAAAACAAACAAAAATAAATTAGTAAACTGAAATTGAAGAAGGTCCAACTGGTCCTACAGGATAATGCAATGGAAGTGGACGGTTGTCCAAAAAGCACCAGCATTCCGACCACCACAAAGGTGAACGGGCCTCCAGAGGGCCGGGAAAAGAAACTAAGTGGTGCTGGCAAGAAACGCATGGCATATTTTATGCATCAGGGCTTGAGTAAGGATGAGGCATACCTCAAAGCTCTAGGCCAGATGCCAATAAAGAACAAGGGGGATGAAAAGTGCCCCAAACGACGGCGGTCAAGTGATCAAACTCAGCGAGGAGCAAGGGAGAAGATGCGGCCAAGAGACGATGAAAAGTCTTCCACATCACATGGCGCAGCTGTTATTCATAAAAGGAAGCCCTTTGCCCAATACGATGACAATGCAACAGCCGCCAGCAAAAGGCAGCCCTCTGCCCAATACAGTGAAGTGGCAAAAGGAGGCAAGATGGTAGTATTGGCAAGGGAGTATTCTAGTACAGTCCTGACAACTGCCCAAATGGACCCCATTTTAAACTCGATAGAGAAGAAAATACTGTAACAAAAAAACCGAGTCGGTGAAGCCAGCATTTTTCGGCTCTACCTTCAAGGCGGGATATCTTATTCTGCATTGTAAAGATGGTAACACTGCTGAGTGGATTTAAGCGACATCCTACAAATGATTTCGTGGGGGAGTGCCTCCCTGTGGTCCATAGAGGAACTTAAAGACCCTCACCCACTGATTGCAGTGGGATACTTTCCAAAATACGCGGGCGTGGAAACACCAAGAGTGCTGGACTTCCTCCAGGGTCAAAACAAGGGACTCTATAAGCCTGCCTGGGAAGCCTTGAAGAGAGTAAGAAGTGCTCCAACGCGATGCTGGTGCTGTTAATAGACCAGAAGTTGGCCGCCATACTTGATGAGACCAAAGTAAAAATAAATTTTCGGTATGGTCAAATCAATCTAAGGCTTAAGGGTGCGGATACCATGGAGGAAAAGCTGATTAAACAGGTCAGCGTGGTTGAGCTCGAGGAGGAGAACGAATCCAGTTCTCACGAAGTCTCCACTCCCAAAAAAGCCCCAAAATGAAGTGCCTTCAAGCAAACCTTCAGCATGCAAAAGCGGCCATGGCGGAGCTTAGCAGAAAGTTTGCAGAAGGAACCACCACCATAGGGCTCATTCAAGAACCCTGGATACACAATTGCCGTGTACCAAGCCTAAACATAAAAAATTCACAGGTAAGCTATGATAGGACACCAGCCAAACCTAGGGCAGCTGTAATATTAAATACTGATATAAAATGTTTGTCATTTACAGAATTCATGGATGGCGACACTTCAGCCGTGATAATAGAGGCTCAGCTGGATCGTTGTAGGATAGAGGTTATTATGGGCTCGGCCTATTTCCCTGGCGACTCGGAGGAAGTCCCTCCCATATCAATAAAAAAATTGGTGGAGTACTGTAAGGTCTACAGGAAGATAATCATCATTGGCTGTGATGCAAATGCCCATAATACAGTATGGGGTAGCACGAACACTAATAAGAGAGGTGAGACACTTCTAAACTATTTAATAACTACCAACTTATCGATAGCAAAGAAAGGGGACGAGCCAACCTTTGTGACCTCGACTAAAAGGGATATTGTAGACCTTACCTTGACCACGAACAGAGCAATGGGCATGGTAGGGGAATGGAGGGTCTCAGATGAGGCCTCAAAGCCTCACCACAGACATATTCTATTCAATCTAAGTGGACTCGTGAAGAGCATTGTGCTCTATCGAAGCCTCAAAGCGATTGACTGGGGAACATACTCCGAGGGTTCCAGCGGCGTAATTGGCAGATCAGAGAATAGATATAGTCAACATAGAGGATCTGGAGGGGGCGGTAGCGGTCCTGGCTCCATTAAGGGTCAAGTCTTCAAAAAAGAGGGTTCCCTGATCGGATTCACACCTGAATAAACTACGTGGGGCAGCCTGGAAAGACTAAAATGACGAACGACTTGGAGAGGTATAGGAGTGCTTTGACGACTTACAACAGGGAGTTAAGGAAATCCAAGAGGGCCTCATGGAGAAAATTCTGCGAGGAGATTGCGGACGTCTCGGCAGTACCCAAAGTACAAAGATCTCTATCAAGGGTGAGTTCGGGTGTACTAAAAGGCCGTGACGGTGCCTCATCTGAGAGCTCACTTCCCAGACTGCGCTTTTAACGAAACATGCATGATTATCCCTAGCGTTAGGGGTATTGGCAACGTGAGCGGGGTGGTCCATCGGTCAATAGGATAATTAGCTTTGAAAGGATAGAATGGGCCATAGGCTCCTTTGAGTCCTACAAATCTCCGGGACCAGAGGCCATGCTGGCAAAGGGTTCGGATCTCCTAACCAGAAGGCTGGTTCAAATTTTCAGAGCCAGCCTAAGGCTAGAGTACATTCCCATGACATAAAGAGAGGTTAGGGAATCTTTATACCTAAGGGCGGTCACAAGCCACCAGACTCGCCAAAATCATACAGGCCAATCAGTCTCGTGTCATTCATGCTAAAGACAATGGAGAAACTGACAGATCAGTACATTAGAGAGGAAGCTCTAGTGGCATCGCGACTACACAAAATGTAGTTTGGTTATCAGAGGGGAAAATCCACGGCACTCCACACTCTGGGGGCAGACATAGAGAAAACACTACGGTCGAATATTGTGGCACTTTGTGCCTTTATGGACAATGAGGGCGCCTTTGGCAGTGCTTAATTCGGGTCCCTAGGGTGAGCTCTCTCCAGGAAAGGAGTAGAGCCGAAAACACTAGCGTGGGTGGGTCGAATGTTGGACAAGAGAATTATAAAGGCCAGCCTTGGACTTGTTGAACTCAGGGTCACTGCGGTGAAGGGTCCGCATTGAGGGGTTCTGTCCCTGTTGTGGTCAATGCTTGCGGAGGACCTACTTGAGGACCTAAATTCTAGCGGCTTCAAAACAATAGGATATGCGGATTACTTGATGGTCATCATGAAAGGCGAGCATGACAGGACCATGGGGGACTTGGGGATCACCCTGGAGAGTAAACTCATTTGGAGTGCACATCTGGCGCTGGTGAAGGCCACTCGCTCATTATGGGCGACGATGCAGATTCTCGGGATGTCATGGGGTCTCTCACCTCGTATGACGCACTGGGCATACACGCATCTTGCTGTACGGGACTCTCGTGTGGTGGGGGAAGATCACGGAGAGAATGGCCATAAGAAAGCTGAGTAAAGTCCATTGGCTTGCATGTCTTTGTATACCGGGGGCTATGAAAACGACCCCCGACGGAATGAAAGCGGCACTCGACTTTACACCGCTACATTTGGCGATTCAAGAGGAGGCAGCCACGCAGACGTTATGGCTGTATGTATGAAATAGGTACAAGAAAGGGAACCTCATGGGTCAACTTGAGATACTTGACAGGGTAGAGGACATCCTCGACAAAACCAAAACCCTGGATCAAATCGACATAGCCCTCAACTTTACAAGAAGGTACAGAGTCCTGTTCCCAACAAGGCAGCAATGGGCTCTATGCCCGTCATGGGTAAACGATGACTCAAAAAGTGGTACACTGATGGATCAAAAACGTCTACGGGCGTGGGCGCGGGGATAGTGGACCATAGAGAATTGATCTCACTCTCCTTATGGAATGATACGACTGTGTTTCAGGCCGAATTATTTGCGATTCTGGAGATGGTGAACAATCAAACTGCAGACAACCTATAAGAGTTAAAATCAATATACATCTAGTCAGGCTGCATTAAAAGCACTCAAATACTCTTCTACTTCGGAAACGCTTTGTGAGTGCCACTGTGACTCAACAGACTGGCGACACGCAACAGCCTTTATCTGGTGTCTGTTCCAGGCCATGAGGGCAATGCAGGGGCAGACAACCCCTACAAAGGACCATGTCCAATTTCGGCTTCAATAAGCACAGTCTTACGCCGAGTCTAAAGAACTGGACGACGCAGCGGAAAAATGAGTACTGGAATAGCTTAGAGGGTCTGAGGCACTCGAAGAGGATCCTATGTTTCAACGCAGAAAAGGCTAAATTGGCCCTATTACTGAGAAGAAATCAACTGAGGATATTGTGCGGTGCGTTGATGGGTCACATTCCCTGCAATGAGCACCTGCATAGAATGGGCCTCGCTGATACCAAATGATGTAGATTTTGCCGAGAACACGATAAGTCTATGAGGCATCTAATCTCCAGTTGCCCGGCCCTTGCACGAACAAGAGTAAGGCACTTCGGCAAACATTTTCTCGGAGATGATGACCTGTTGCAAGCATCGCAGACTGGTCTGATTCAATTCCTGAGCACAGTAATTACTAATTGAATGAATGGGCTGGCGCAATAGATCTATGTGGTCGCAGTGCCTAAGGGCAATGGACCAACCCTTAAATTACATTACTTAAATACAATTCTCTATAAATTTGAATTATGAATTATTAATTCATATTCATATACGAGACATTGTGACGAGCAAAATTATTGACAAATTTTGCTCGCACAATAAATGTTCCCCAAAGCAATAGTCATTGCGAAAATGGACCGCCAGCATCACTCGCGTGCGAAGAAGTTTTGAGTGCGTTAACCAATCAGCTTGCGCGGCCCCATCAACACTTAATGTTAATTGTTAGAATACCTTCGCACCAATTGAAACCACGGCGAAAGCGGGAGCGCATGAAATGCACAAAATAATAAACGTTGGTCAATAAATCACATGCAAATTGTACCAACAACTACGCAAGCGGAATGACAACGCAGCATTGGCAAAGCCAAGCCAGCCGCTTGCGTAAGACAAGGAAAAGGAATTGCATGTGAATTATACCAACACGAATGCGCCGACAGACTTGGCGAACTCAAGCCAGCCGTTTGCACTGTTTCAATTAATCCGTCGTTAATTACAACAACACGACTCGGTAGAATTTACCGAGTGCGTTAGCTCGGGAAATAGAACAACAACAACACGAGGAACGAATGAAAAGAAAAGAGACAACGACATAACAATCGCTGTGCAGACAAGTTGCGCGGACATCACACAAAGGAGAAACGCACAAATAGTTTTCAAACGCTGGTGGATAATTTAAATAATATTAACCACCAGCAGAAAGAAATCATGCGTACAATAACAACAACATGGCGTGCAACAACAACAACAGGGCGTGCAACAGCAACAACGTGCCGCTGCAACTACTACGCGCTTGACAACAGCCGGACTTTTCCAGGAAAACGCTGAGGGTCGCCTAAGGTCAAGAGGAAAACACCAACAATGCCTTGGCCTTAGCAACAGGAAGCGGTAGTCGGAGCAACGGCCAGCGGGACTGGAACAACAACTAGAAGTTCAACAGGTGGCTATAAAAGCGCCTGCACCCTGACATACGGGCTTTTTTCCTGCTAAGACATCGCGCAAGTAAGACTAAAGGCACAGACCGAGACATTAAGAAGAACTGAGTTTGCTACGAACGCTGGGTTTTTCAATCCGCCTTCATAGAAAACCAGGACTTGCTTCTCAGAGTCAAACCGGTGGAAGTGGTTTTTCAATCCACCACCGTCGAGACTGGAGACAGGACGGCACAGCACCAACTTCAGGAGCGGCCTTCATAAAACCCATCATTTCTGTATAATAACGTGTAAGCCTAGTGATAAGCATAAATATTAAATAAAGAAAACTTAAAATACAACTCCCGAGTAATTTCCTGTAACGACCCCTGGAGCCACTGAGTGCTACCCCAGCTATAAATTTGAGTCGTTACAACATTCCAACAAATACTCCTAAATGTAAATATGCATTTTATATATGTGTGTACAAATAAAATGCGTTACGCTTTAATTTCATAACCTATGATTGCAAACGCATTAAGAATATAAGAAACAAAATGAAAAGCAATTAATGTCCACATACAAACGAGGTCCTCACAAAATGAACATTAAAATGGTGGCTGCAAAAAAAATGTTTTTACTAGTTTTTGAAGCAACATTTCAAGATTTTGTACTAAACTGGGGAATGTCGCATATTCCTAATATACCGTATTTGCGCACTATATCCTAATGAAGCGGGGTAGATAAAATAAGAGGAAAAAATTTTTATTAAAATATTAAATAATAATAAATTTAAAATTCATAATAATTCAGAAATAAATTAAAAAACCGTCTTGGGTAAAGTTTATGAAACTAAGCGTATCATACACATAGCAACGTATGTACACATATCATTGATATATGCGACAGTAACTACATGGAAATATGATGCGTAAGCAATAATGATGGGCGCGAACTGAACAGCTTGAAGGCGCAGGCTAAGGAAACTTTTGTGTATATATGTGTATACAGCACGAATGTACGAACGTACATTTTAATAAGTAAGTATGGTAGTAAGTATATTTTTTTTTTAGTTTAACTAGATCGAATAAAAAATAGACTTTTAAGTTTCTTTTCTCTGTATTATCTGATATTGTACATACATATACATACCAGAGAATACAGAGAAAATAAACTTAGACATCAAGCAGCAAAGCAGCGTAATAAAGCAGACGGACGTTGTGCATGAATCCACTGAAAATCGTGGTGAATCCACTCAAAATCGTGGTGAATCCACTCAAAATCGTGGTGTGTCCGCTATGGACGCTGGCAGCGAAAACATTTTCTTTTCTCTGTATTCTCTGGTACATGCACTCTGAAAAGTGATAGTTATGCATGTCTCTGCCAGTTGTCAGGCATGGGAACAATGGTATATATTTAAAAAAAAATATGTTAAATTAACGTCAGAAAATAATTTGTATGTTTTCACTATAGAAAATCAAACGTATCTGCCGTTATTACATATGTCAGAGTGTATGTTGTCTAAAGAGGGAGAGATAATTATAGTCAAAATCCGACTCGTTAATTTTTGGGAGAAACGGCTACATCAACAATAAAAGCCCCAACTAACATTGTTAATTTAGATTCGCAGACAGAAAGATCCAGCACTACATAGCCAAGCTTTATCGGCTAACTTCGTAACGTTTTCTCCAATTAAAAAATCTACACAGTCGCTTACTAAGCCAATATTCGTTTTGATGTCATCAGAAACGCGACTATTCACATAAACTTGCATCATCTTTAAACGGACCGTTCCAGAAAGAAGGGAGGGGTATGCAGAGTTCGCCAAGGGACTTCACTCTAGCAATGACGGGCGTTACCAGAACCAACAAAGGCAGAGGACGCGATGTATAATAACGTAGCATAAGCTGAATTTGTAATTAATTTGTAATTTTGTTTGTATATACGCCATTGAGAAAAGAGTCCATGAAGGACCAAAATATATAAAAAAGGGGGTGTTTCTATACCGATTAGTTGGTTTACTAATCGGTTGCCGATTCCTTGGGTGCAATACCGAAGGATCGTGATGATGACTTCAAGTGCAATACTGAAGTCTGATATCTCTTTGGGTACAGTACCGAAAGAGTGTGGTGGATAATCAAGTATTAATTTTGAATTAACCTTGTGGTTGAAAGTGGCGACAAAGAAAACACTGTTGAATGGTTGACTTCAAAAGTATATCTCAATTTTTATTTAGAAATTGATGGAATTTATATTATAATTTTGATTATGCTACAGAAATAAATATATTTGTGGTGTCTGCAATTATGTGCAAGGCACCAGCGTTTGTGCGTACGTAGGGCAAATTAATACTTTAGCCCGCACGTGTACGGAAATGCTGATGAGGCTTCACACGCTGTATATCCGTTCATCGGGTTTACTGCTTATTCTGCGTTCACGAGCTGGTATTGGTGATAGGAATTGCTGATTGGAGTTTTGCGTTGGAGCAGGTACAAACATCCTCCCGCCTGTTGAGCATATTCTCAACTTCGGATTAAATGCTGTTTGCGCGAACCCGTACTCGAAAATCTGGAGCTCGTCGCCTCTTTTGCTTCGAATATCGCTGGTAAGAGATCCAGATAAGACAGATCAATGTGATGAGCAAACTGATACATCCGATGCTGAACTGTTGGACTTCTCGGCTTTTAAGCGGTAGATCCATTTGCTCATTGTTTTGCAATTGTTGCACATGTTCATGTAGGACTTGAATATCGTCCGTCAGGTTGGACTGGTATTCTAATAAGTGTGTTGCAGCCATTATATAATCTGCGATCAGTTAGATTCACTTTCGATATGATCGTGCTGGTGACCTTTGAAACATATGTCCGATGTGCCATTATGGTTGTATACTCATCTCTTATGGTGCATCCTTGTCTCAAGGTTAAGGTTCCTATTCCCTCCAGTAATTCTGTAAGGATGTCTGAACCGCAGATGTCGCTGATTGTACGAGCTGGCTGTGCGATGTAGATCCATGAGTTTTCTTTAAGTAATGGAATCCATTGAGGTGAGTCGTGTGTGCGATGAACCTTGCAGCTTTTTGGGTTTGGAGTTTGACATAATATTTCCATCTCACATAGTCGATTGGTTGATGTAATGCGATGTGTTGGATGTAATTGCTTGCATACATGCATATTAGAATTGAATGCAGTGCATGTTGACAATTCTCCTGCTGACAACGAATAATATTTGTCTCGATGTAGATTAGTGACTATATACTCGATTGTCCCTTCCAACATGAAAATTCCAGTGCCTCCCAATATAGGTAGTCGAGTCACATGTACCAATTCGAATGGTTCTTGATTAGTTAATGGTAACTTAAGACGCACAATCATCTCAGTTGGCGTGATGCGTGCTTCCACAGAGATGAGTTTAAGGATCTCAATGGTATTCTTGCTGGGAACTTGTAACGTTGGTGGGAGATGGTCTTTGATTGCTCTCAGTTGTTGTTGCAGCTGAGACGGATACAGCAGAAGAGGATTGAGCTGTCCATGATGTGTGTCCGTCAGTACATCTAAAAAGACCTCTTGATTTCGTCGGTAGTCCTGCATAGCCATAAGTACTCGACCGGACATCGCATTAAACATTTCGGCTATAGCATGGTGGGATTCTGACATTGTGAAGTTGTCCTGCTGGCTATATAAATATTTTATTTGCTTGTGTAGTTGTTGAATTCGATCGTCAGATTTCTTTAAAATATTGCTAGTGGAGTCAATTACCGATGCTTGGTTTCGAATTAGGTGCAGAAGATGTTCTTCGTTGCGGGATATGCCGTTTATCGTTGCAGACATTTCTTTAGCATAGTTGGAGTCCAAAATTCCAAACAACGCATTAGACAAGCTTCCAACAATTGCTAATGGAGCGTCTCGCCGTTGACGATGGATTTGTTCGTCGTATTGTAAGTACTCATCATCTTGTTGGATTAGCTGCCATTTAGTACGGAACTGGTCCACAGTTTTCTCACAATTCATTGTACCGCTTTGGATACGTGAACACGCTCGCTGCATTGCAGTTATTCCTTGCACTATGTTGTTGCGCTCAAGCCAGTATTGGGACATATTGTAATACACAACTATATTCCAATCTGTTGTTGTTAAGTAAGTCAGACCCATTTTTTCGAAATAGAGTCCTGTTTGACTTCCGAAAGGTACCTTAGTAATGGGGTCATCACCTGCTACTAGAGCAATTAGAAAGCATATGCATAGCAACAATACTGACGAGGGTGACACAGATCGTCTTCGCTTAGCTGGTGTATGACTTATGCCGTCTTTGAAATTTGTGGCTTCTTCTACTGGAGCTGGATGCTTATCAGGTTGTTCTACTGGATTACTTTCGGTAGACATGGGTAATGGCGCGAGTAAATGGACGCCTCTTCTGGTGAGGCCTGTTGAAGTTCGAATTTCCGCTACTCGCACTAGGCCGTCAGCACCAGGAAATGTTTGAGTTACTCGACCAAGCCGCCATTTAATAACTGGCAAGTTATCCTCCTTCATTAATACCATTGTACCAGGCTGTAAATTATGACGCATGGTCTTCCATTTGTAGCGATGCTGGAGTTGGTTTAGATAATCCTTACTCCACCGACTCCAAAATTCCTGTTTCAACCTTGTGACTAAGTCCCATTGCTTCAGTAAATTTATGTTCAGATTCTCAGTGGGCTGGTCGACAACACTTGTCAATGGTGCACCTGTTAAGAAGTGACCTGGAGTTAATGCTGCGAAATCGTGTGGATCATCTGACATAGGAGTCAGCGGCCGCGAGTTAAGAATGGCTTCTATTTCAACCATAACTGTCTCTAACTCTTCGTATGTTAATCGGGCATTGGACAAACTTTTGTAAAATAGATTCTTTGCCGATTTAACCGCTGCTTCCCATAAGCCGCCAAAATGTGGCGATCTAGCAGGTGCGAAATGAAACACGATTCTCTTGTGTGCGCAGAATTTCATCAGCTGTGATTTGGTATCTACGTTGTGGATGATGTCCGCAATCTGTCTCAATTGATTTCGTGCTCCTACGAAATTAGTCGCGTTGTCACAATGAAGATGCCGACAGTTCCCTCTTCGGCTCACAAACCTCTTCAAGGCGATAAAGGCGTTGGTTGTAAGGTTGCTTACCACTTCAATGTGTACGGCCTTAGTTGCAAAGCAACAAAATATCGCCACATAACACTTTTGTGGCGTCTTTCCCCTTTGATTGTAATGAAATTTAAATGGCCCACAAAAATCGACTCCAGCGTGAATGAAAGGTTTATTTGGTTGAACCCGCGATGCAGGTAACTGTCCCATGAGTTGCTGCAATGGCTTCGGCATAGCTTTAGTGCAAGGTACACAGTTTTTCACGATTGATCTGGCTATTGTTTTCGCATTAACCGGCCAATAAGCTTCCCGTGTCGCTGCTACTAGACCTGCTGGGCCAACATGCTTGTTATCAATGTGGATGTGTGTCATCAATATTTTAGTGATATCACTCCGATATGGCAATAGGGCTTGATATTTTGCTTCATGTGGTAGGGCTGAATTTGCTAATCGTCCTCCTACCCGCATTATGTCGTCTTTATCCAGAAATAGTGTTAGATCACCCATCCCCCTTCCAACTGGTTTGTTGTGCTTGAGAAGTTTATATTCAGGATTGAATGCTTGTCTCTGCAGGTCCTTGATTATAGTCTGAGTAGCACCTTTAATTTCTTCGAGGTCGATGGATGTTTGAACTGGCACATTACGACAATTTTGAATGAATCGAAGTGCAGATGTGTTTCTTGACACTGTTGGACCATTCTAAAGCGTTTGACTGTGTTGACCATGATATTTTATGTACAAAACTATCGAAAATGTATAACTTCTCACCCACTGCGGTAAAGTTATTAAAATCGTACCTCACAGATAGAACACAGGCGGTTTACCAACCGTGTAGCAGTACTGTTGTGGCATCTAATTTTCTTTCTGTGGCTCGAGGTGTGCCACAGGGCTCCATTTTGGGTCCACTTCTCTTTTGCATATACATAAATGACTTGCCGACTGTCTTACAATATTGTAATATTCAAATGTATGCTGACGATGTTCAGATTTACATCAGTTGTACACCGAACGAAGTTGCCGATTGTGTCACCAAAATTAATAAAGACCTGAATAATATATATGTATGGGCAGGAAGGAATGGTTTGTGTCTTAATCCGGCTAAATCTAAGTGTTTGGTGATCTACAAGAAACACATCGTAACCGCGGGCCTCCCTGGGATATTTATGCATTCATCGGCAATTAATTATGTAAATGTGATTAAAAATTTGGGGGTCATATTTGATGGTGCTCTATCGTGGAATAATCATATTGCAGTAACGGTTGGTAAAGTCTATGGTATGCTACGATCCCTATGGGCTACGCAATATTTTACGCCTTTCAGGATTAGAATGATACTAGCCAAGTCCTACCTTCTCCCAACTATGTTATATGGTTGTGAAATATTTGGGAATTGTGATGCAGTAAGTAAACGAAAACTCAATGTGTTATTTAACACTATAACGAGGTACATTTATGGTTTAAGTCGAAGAGATCATGTGTCTAGGCGCGCAATAGAACTTTTTCACATCACATTCGATCAGCTTCTTGACACTCGAAGTATTCTATTGTTGCATAAGATTATTTGCACTCGGGAGCCTCCATATTTGTTTAGGCGCCTTAAATTTACTCGCTCTGGCCGTTCTAATCGGCTTGTCCCGTTAAGACATTCCTCACTTATGTCTGATCGTCAATTTTTCGTTAATGCTGTGAGACTTTGGAATTCACTGCCTGTACGGATTCAAGGTATTGGCAATGCTAATCTATTCAAAATTGAGCTTAATAAACACTTCCAGGGGCAATGAATTTATGAGCTGAATTGGGTTGTGCTATGGATTGTGTGTGACCGCGTACACTGTTTATATGTATGCATCCTTTTGTGACTAATAACAAATTTAAAGCTGTACATTTTTATTGATTCAAAGCTGTTTTGTATTGAAAGATGAATTGTTGAAATTCATATTGTAATGTTCTGTTTTTGTACTCTGTGAGCTATTGTATTTTATAGTATAAGTTTAAACTAAGTCCGGATTATTGTACTAAATGTATCATTTCATGTTATTGGGACAATCTTACAAGGTTTTGCCTTAATGTCCCAAGGTGAACGCAAATTAATAATAATAATAATAATATGCGGTGACTCTTTGAAGATGTGTCCATGAATTTCGATGGTCAATCATTGAAGGAAACGACGGAATCTGTGACGTAGTAAGACATACCTATCTCTTCTCTAATTCTGTGGTTGAATTGGCTGATGCCGCTGGCCACGATGACGGTGGTCCGTATAGAAACAGTGGTCCATAAAACCACATGCCTTGTTGTTTGAATTGACCCGGGTTGGTGCCTCGTGAGATCATGTCTGCCGGGTTTTTGTCTGTAGGTACGTGACGCCATTGTTGCTTCACCGTTACTTCTTGTATAGCTGCCACTCGATTTGCCACAAAGGTGTGATAGGAAGACGAACTGGCAGAGATCCAGGCTAGCGTCACTTCAGAGTCAGACCACAGAAAGCATTCGCCTGTCCATTGTAAAATATGTTTTACCCTTTCCAATAACTGGGCTGCTAACCGTGCAGCACAGAGCTCCAGCCGAGGGAGCGGTTGTCTTTGATCTAGACCACAACAGCTGAACGCTCACAGATCCATCTGTTTTTATCGACCTTGCATAAATAACAGCGCCATAGGCCTGCTCGGATGCATCGGCAAAAGCGTGTAATTCTCTCTGATGCACATTGTCCTTTGTGGTTGGAAATACGTAGCGTGGAATTTGCAAGTTCTCAAGTTCCGGGATGTTTTCTCTAAACTGGCTCCAGAAGGTATGCAAGTACATAGGGAGTGCTTCGTCCCAGCTTAATTTTAGACGCCACAGCGATTTCATGAATATTTTTGCACATGAGACAACTGGTGACAAAAAACCTATTGGGTCGAAAATATGCGCGATGTCCGACAGTACTTGGCGTTTCGTTATTTTGGCTGTTGTGCTCCATTTGGTCCTTATTAGGTAGTAATAAGTCCCAGGTTGCCACGTTAAACCAAGCGTTGTGATGGTAAAATTATCGTTGTCAAAATTCTATTGGATTGCTCGATCCTCTGCGTTGATGTTCGTTAACAGTGTTTTATTACTCGCACACCATTTCCTCAACTTAAAACCTGCTGACTTGGTGAGGGAGTTCAATTCCTCCTGTACGCGCAAGGCTTCTGCTAACGTGTCGGCTCCACTCATAGCATCGTCCACATAAAAATCTCGTTGTAAGCATCTGGAGCCGTGCGGATATTGTGTGCTATGTTCCTTGGCTAATATGCGTAGGCATTTTATCGCCAAATTTGGTGCCGATGTGACTCCATAAGTCACTGTGTTTAATTGGTAACTTTTCAGAGGTTCGCTTGGCGTGTTCCTCCACAAGATTAGTTGATGCTTGCGGTCAGCTTCGTTCACGATAATTAGTCTGTACATTTTCTCGATATCTGCTGTAAAAACATATCTGCGTACTCGAAATCTCAAAAGAACCGCAAATAAGTCTTCTTGAAGTTTTGGACCTGGTAGTAGCACATTGTTCAATGATACATTTGTTGACGTCTTCATTGATGCGTCGAACACGACCCGCAACTTTGTGGTGGTGCTGTCTGGCTTCAGAACGCAGTGGTGAGGTAAGAAGTAGTGGGGTTGGTTTATGCTTCCGCTAACTTCTTCCATGTGACCTAGCCGCAGGTATTCCTTCATGAAGGCCGTATACTGCATTTTGATGACGGGGTTCTTTGCAATTTACGTTCGATGGCGTAAAAGCGTTGTAATGCGATAACTTTCCAGTCTCCAAGAGGGCTTGCGTTATCAACGAAAGGCAAGCGCACAACGAACTGTCCGTTCGCTGCTCGACACACCGTTTGGTTGAAAAATGCTTCGCAAGTTCTTTCTATCGCTGTTAGCGGCGGGCTGTTGGTGTCAAATTCTTCTAGCTGCCAGAAACGCTCGAGCTGTTGGGTTAATGATTCATCTTCATTCGTAACTCCAATACCGCAGAACGTAGTCTCAGCTGTTGATGGAACTGTGATGTGTCCACCGAGCACCCATCCGAACACGGTGTTTTGCAATATGGGGAGTCCGGTTCCCAATTTGATTTGGCCGACTACTAGCAATTCCAGATAACATTCGTTGCCTATAAGAATGTCAATTGGACCTGATTGATTAAACTCCGGATCAGCCAATTGAATATTTTTAGGAATAGGCCAGGCTGTCACGTCGAAACTCTGTGTTGGCAGTGGATGTGTAATTTTTGGCAGTATGACAACTTCAATTCGGGCTGAGTAACTAGTCAATCGTGACTCAAGTTTAATGTTGGCTCGGTGAGTAGCGCGTTGTTGAATTTCCCCAATTCCATCAAAGTACTGCGGATTGTATTGTGTTGGTAATCCGAGCTTCTTTGCCAACCTGTCCGTAATGTAGTTTGTCTGCGAACCGCCGTCCAAACTTGCACGGCATTGAAATTCATTGCCACGGAAGTCATTGACTTTTAAGACGACAGTGCTCCACAGCACATGTTTCACGCCCGCACGATTAACCGGGGACACTAATGAAGTGGTGAGTAGTTTTTCTATGGCACTGGTATAGCTATGTAACTCCACGGTAGGCTCACTTACGAATGTTGTGAGTGTCTGAGATGACCCTTGACTGGACTGACCCGATTTATTGGATGGGCCCTTAGCTAGCTGTTGATCAAAATGCACTAATGAGTTGTGCTTCTTGTTGCATTTGGTGCATCCTCTCATTGAACAAGTTTTCGATGTATGGCCATTTTTCATACAATTCGCACATAACTTGTGTTGTTTAATTATATCAAAACGCGGCGTTTTCGCCAAGAATTGTGCGCATGCAAAAAGCTGGTGATTGCCTTTGCATACGAGGCAGCCCGTTGCGGCCTTGGTTGCTGAGAATAGCGTTGAATGATACTTCACGTGTGTCGATTTATTGTTGATAATTTTGTGTTGTGGTTCTCAGTCTTCACATGATTGAAAACGTTTTTCTAAGAATTTCAATAGGTGGTCAATGGGTTGGAACTCCTGAGGCTGATCTTGCGTCAGTTCATACTCGGATCTTGACGTTTTATCTAACTTCTGCAATAAAAGATACTCCAAAATTGTGTGGAAGCTATCTACGGGAACTCCTTGGCTTTTTAACGCGTAAATGCATTCCTTGGCTGCATTGTGTATAGTTTTAAGCGTTGAGCCCATTTCACTGCTAGCATTCTTTATATTAAACAGCTTGCTATAGATAGTTTTAACCAATTTGCGTTTATTGTTAAACCTATCGCACAAGATTTGCCAGGCTGCGTCATAGTTTTCCTCGTATGCTGGCAAGTGACCGATGAGTGCTTTAGCTTCTCCGGTTACGTTGGCAGCCAAGTAAAACATTTTTTGTGTGTTGCTTATTGGCTGAGTATGTATCATCTTAACATACAAATCGCGAAATGGTATCCACGTTGAATAGCTACCGTCAAAAACTGGCAAGGTAACTTTAGGCAAATGCACATTTAATGCCTGTGGTATGGTGTGGATTGGCGTGGAGTTGCTCGGTGTACTGACTGGAATATGTTGTCGTAACTTAATGAGTACGTTTTGAAGCGCATCTTCGATCTCGTAGAATTTGTCCGCATCATAACCATCAATTTCCGCCAGGTTTGTGCTGTCCTTGCGGTTAGAGCCTCCTTGATGGACGTGGAAAGGAACTTCAAGTTGCACTGGCGTTTTACGCGTCTCTCCTTCCTCATTGATGATGTGCTGTAATTTGATGAACAGCCAGTCGTAGAGGTTTGCTACGTTGCCTCTATAATCCTGTTTGAAGTACTCATGATTAACTTCGTCTAGCTCGAGTACGAGATGATGTTGATGTTCGAACGTAGACCATGCCTCCTTCAGAGTCTTAATACGTTTACTGGCATATTCGATGGTTTTACGGTCTGGTGTGTCCTTTTTAAAGTTGCTCACCAGTTGCTCTATTGCCGAGCCCACTTCATACTGTGCCCTGGTCAACTTGTCCAACTGCTCAATTGTTTCTTGGTGAAGCGCCATCCTTCAGAATCTCGCTTTGTGGTAAACAGGAGATCGTGAGTTCTTATCTCGCCGGGGCCTCCAAAATGTTTCTATACCGATTAGTTGGTTTACTAATCGGTTGCCGATTCCTTGGGTGCAATACCGAAGGATCGTGATGATGACTTCAAGTGCAATACTGAAGTCTGATATCTCTTTGGGTACAGTACCGAAAGAGTGTTGTGGTTAATCAAGTATTAATTTTGAATTAACCTTGTGGTTGAAAGTGGCGACAAAGAAAACACTGTTGAATGGTTGACTTCAAAAGTATATCTCAATTTTTATTTAGAAATTGATTGAATTTATATTATAATTTTGATTATGCTACAGAAATAAATATATTTGTGGTGTCTGCAATTATGTGCAAGGCACCAGCGTTTGTGCGTACGTAGGGCAAATTAATACTTTAGCCCGCACGTGTACGGAAATGCTGATGAGGCTTCACACGCTGTATATCCGTTCATCGGGTGTACTGCTTATTCTGCGTTCACGAGCGGGCATTGGTGATGGGAATTGCTGATTGGAGTTTTGCGTTGGAGCAGGTACAAACAGGGGGAAATGAAAAATATAGAAATATAAAAGAGAAAATACACACAAAAGAAAACAAAAATATAAAAATATAAAAGAGATAAGAATACAAAATAAAAAAAGGAAAAAAATTATAGAACCCAAAATATGGCGAATTCGAAAAATATATGTATTATAAGATTTAAAAAATGCACAAAATTGTTGACTGTGCAAGAAGATTCTAAATATTCCCTATAAGGTAGTTGCAATACCTTCTTCTAGAAAAAAGGGAGTAATGTTGTGAGTCAGAATCAAGCTACCTGCGCGTAGTTGACCAGCTAGACACTACACATTTGGTGTAGTTAGCATTTAGAAGTATTATAATTATCAACCAATTATATTTTTAGTATGCAAATACAATAAATAAATAGTATATATTATTAATCATTATGTGAACTTTTCTGGGTGTCACAGTTCCGCAATCCAGTTGATACGGGCATTGGCCTTTAGAATGCACCGTGGACACTCTCATATTCAGTGGGTCAGTTGGTTAACCTATTGGCACCAATCAACAATTGCGTAACTGGAACGCCAGAAAAGTGTTTTCCTTAGCAAGTAAGACGAGCTGTAAACAATATTTAAGTTCTATAATTTTAAGAATAAAGGGCTCTTGTCTTTTCACATCTTGTGTTTTACTTGGCATCTATAAGCGCCTTTTTTGGAACCACCAGCTCTTCGTCCACGCCTGCGCCAATTACCGGCAGCAAGAGGAGACTCGCTACAACCGGCGACGATATCGCACAGGACCCCAACAGACCAATTCGGGTTAAATCAGCGGGGGGGTGCAAGTATAGTTAAGTATCAGTTCGAAATGATAATGTTCCATGATAAGCCTATATTCTATGTCCTTCCCAGCCTAGCCACATTTGACGCGATCATCGGTTTCGATTTCTTCACGGGTTCTACCTCCATGCCAATGGCATAAAGCCAATTTGAGAACTTACTTGCGACGCGTTGTATGTGCTACAAGAGAATCAGTATAATGGTTCTGAAGTCCAGCTGTCCAGCTGTTGATCCGCAACGTGATGACGTACCACATGAAGTGCCGCCGGAGGTCCGTCTTGATCACGACTAGCGGAGTATTCGCTGATCCAGGCGAAGGCCTCCCATTCAACACTAAATTTGTACCCACAATTACCGTCAAGGATTTCGTAAACGGAGAAATTGTGAGCTTGCTGAAGGAGGGAATAATCCGTATGTCATAGTCGCCGTATAACAATCTACTATGGGTGGTACCAAAAAGGGGAACGGATTACCAAGGTAACAGGAAATTGCATATGGTTCTGGACTTTAAAAGGTTTATAGACGTCACCAAGAGCGAATAGATATTCTATTCCCGATCCATCCGTGATCCTGTCCAACTTGGGAAAGTCAGAATACTTCTCCATGGTAGTCCTGAAGAATGGATTTTAGAGACCGTATTGCCAAAAGAAGTAGGAGAATGCAGCGTTCTCAGTCAATAACTGCAAATATGAAAACTGCCGTATGCTCTTGCTCCCAGTATCTTCCAGCCGGCAATTGACGAAGACGAAATAGGAAAATGCTACAACGTCTACATGGACGATGTGCTGATATTCTCCTCCGATAGTGAGCGTAATTTCGAGGACGTCCGCGGGATTGCAAATTCTATCCAGAGAACATAGCCGCGCTCATTGCTCATCGGAATACCATGAGATGGTCGGGCATTCGGATCATATGCTACAATTCTTCCCTCAGTCCCACATGAGGAAACTGATGTGGCCGATGTGGAACAGATTTACCGTTTTCTGCAACTGATCCGGATCCATCATAGGCATGCTAGGGGGTAACAACATCCTTGGCTCTGCCTTACAATTCATAACTGGAACCCCTCATACTGACGATTTCAGAGCATTAACACGGACACAGCTAGTGACATTGCACATCCAAGAAATCCACATAAACACAGTGATGCAGGCCCAAATACGACACTTCAGTTATTCCGTTAACACCCTCATGGAGGCTTCGAAGAAAGACAAGCTTGAATAAGCCAGCCATTTCTCCCTAGTGACTAGCCGCAACAGAGCAATCATGATGGAGTTAAACAATCTTCTAAATTCCATCCCTCTGGCAAGGACAAATCTGACAAACCAAGCCCTGCTGGAAGCCATGAAATAGAAGCAATAATAAGATTACATCATACGGAAGACGTGAATGCAATGGACATTATAGGCGTCTCCAATATCTCACTATACCAGGGAAAGGCAGAAATGTTCTTCTTAATCAAGTACCCAATAGTGGACAAGGTGTGCGATCGCACGTTTGTTTTCCCTGTACTTAAGGAAGTGGGTTTGTGCTACCTCTGGCTCATCAGTTATGGCCAATTGCACATCTTACCATAAGTCGACTTGCAAGCCATCCGATAGGACACTGTGGTGCTGTAAGCGTAACCCGTCAGATACGTGCGTTAGTCAACTAGCTCATAACTTTTCCTCATCTTGCGAGTCAATTCCAGCCCCCTTTGCAAATCATAGATGGCGGGGTCATGCTGCTTCGAGGTCAATCTACTAACGTAGAAATGCCAAACAGAACGACGCGGAGTATAAATGGTACAGTTTGAGTAACATTCGTTTCAGAGGTGCGCATTAACGGTACTCCATATCTAAATCCAAGGAAGATACCCCTCCTGAGCGCGGGAGTGGCATCCCTATATACCGTAAATATATCCGATTTTAAAAAAATATTGTCCCTGCCGTATTTGCATGAACTTAATTAAATAGGCCTCGATCATATCGGTACAATACACTACGAGGTAACAGCCCTATTCCCGCAGACCATTATTACCGCCGGAACCATTTCAATGTTGATTCTAGCAGTAGCAGTAATCATGGTCACATGTAAATGCAGGGACTGGAGCAAAGAGGCTCAGGCAAACATGACACTCCTTCAATTTTTTGCGAATTGGCGTCCTAATAAGTCACCAATTTCGCCTGCCCACCAGCCTTCGTCTACGTTTAAGAGGAGGAAGAGTTAGGAGGGTGCATTGCGGGGCTACTAATGCTAAAAAAATTACATTATTTCAATTCGGTCCTCTCTGTTCTTCTCCGTGTGTCCGGCCATGCGAACTGTTTTTCTGCGCGTGTAGCTGTCCGCCCATGCTAACTGCTTGTCTGCGTTTGTAGCTGTTCATCCATGCTACAGCTTGTTTCCTAAGCTCATCAATACCATTTCTTGCGATGCAAGCTTTTTTGCGGGTAGCCGAGCTTAGTCTTGATCGAGTGCAAGCGAGCACTGCACCTAAGCAGTAACCCAAAATAATGCAAAGATTGTAATTGATTTCCGTTGGCCCCGATCAATTGCCTGTATACCTAACTTGCACCTAAACGCGAAAATCTAAATGAGCAAATTGGAAAACAGACGAGTATCTCCTGACAATGCAGTTTACGATACGTAAGCCCTCTCACCCGAGCATTCATTCCAAATGAAATGAGTTGGAAAAATCAATCAAAAACTCGGTTTTGAGCTTTAACTGTCGAGGTTGAGCGCGATTTCTAGTCCATCAATTGTGTAACCCATTGAATTATTTAAATTACAAATGTGTTATGAATACATTAAACTAATGGAAACTAATGTGAACTATTGAATTATTTAAATTACAAATGTGTTATGAATAAACTAAATTATTAGAAACTAATGCAACCTATTGAATTATTTAAATCACAAATGTATTGTGAATGAACTAATCTACTGAAACCTAATGTAACTATTGAATGACAAATATATTATGAATAAACTTATATATTGGAAATTAATGTTGTCAAAATCGAACGAAACATTCATCGCCATGAAGGAAACCTGCTGCCGCATTCCCCACTGATGACTTCGCTGGAACCAACGCTGTAGTGAGCCGCAATTATTCTGCATTTTGATGGCTTCAACCTTGGGTTGTTCGCGGCTCGATCACTGAATATTTGGGTTCACATGCTAGGCAGCTGGCTTGCCGCGCCGAAGTGTTCGCAGGAACCGCACTTAAGCAAATTTAAGAATACTTGATCGATTCTTACCCATCTCCGCCTCTTCGCACACATTCCTGAGGTACCACCCATAAAACACCGACCAGCCGAGGAAGCGTAGCTGTATTGACGCGCCGGCTCCGTTCGGCAGTTAGAGGTAATATTTAGCTTATACAAAGTTATATGATTCTTGCATTCCAATTGTATACTTCCTCAAAATATATTAGTTTGTTAGCTGGAGGAAACAAAATAGTACAAGCTTATGATAGATATTCAAGGTTTCCAAAACAACAGTATCTATCATATAGCTCAAGATTCCTTTAAATATTTTGACAACATTCACATCGGCTACATCGGGATTACATGTGATTTTTAAGTTGTTTATATGGACAAAAGTTAAATGAAGAGTTGGATAATTTCCCCCTTCAAACTCGTTTGAGATTCTTCAAAAGGTTTTAAAATTTTAGCATTGCTTGTAAATAATTTAAATTGATGTTTTTAGCCCTCCAAATACGATTTATTTCTTGAAGGATATTCATTATTTCTACCCAATTGTTTTGGATGGAGTCTAGCAAATAGTATACTATGTTCCAACGTTTTAGAGAAAAAGTGTGTAAGGCAGTGTTTAATCTGAATTACTACCAGATTTTTAAAGTGTTTTACAAGTTTTGTTGAAGCATCGCATAAGTCCCAAATTTCAGAAGCATCCTTTATAGATTTTGCTAGTACGCTATGCAAAGGGGTGTAAAGTAGATCGCCTCCACGCGGTGAACCCTTGCCAATGCTAAATGGTCCACACTCCCCCAGGTGCTGCTGTTTTCTTGCACGGGAGTTCAGTAGCACCAATTGGCATGACCCCCGTCCTTCGTTCCCGGACTTCTCTCTGGACCAATGTCCTTATTCTGAATGCCCTGGGCTGGCAGATGTAATTTTTTGGACCCAGCTGTCTTCTGTCACGGTAGCACCAAGGTGAAACTTGAGTGTGAACGGCTCAAGTCTAAGGTTTCAGCTGCCCCGTCCCGTTAAAACCCTGGCAGGCCTCAAAGTACGTTCGACGTCTGTTACCGTTAAGTTGGTAGTGTAGGTTGGGTTAAGTGGAACTCCTGATTAGCACTGGTCTGGGCACTTGACCCCTTAAGGGCTTGTGCCAACCCTCGCATGGCCTCCCTGCTTGCATAGATAACCATGTGACCATATTGAGTGACCACACGTTCGGACTGAGATAGCGGCTTTGAGTTGGGACCTTTTTTGTATGGACACAACAACAAAAACTAAAAATACAAAGACAAACACAAACAAAATGTCCGCGCCTATCCCCTCAGAGGCGCGCAAAACCCTGGCGAGGCAAATGTCCACCAGCAACACCCCCGCCCTTGGTTCGAAGTCAAGCAGCATAAGCGCTGCCGCTTTAGAAAGCACCACAGCTTCGGCTAATAAGCCACCCAAGAGCTCTTTGCTGTCCCCAGGATCTTCAGCGGCTGCCAAGGTATTGATTCACAAACCAGCATCAGATGCTCCGCCTAAGCCCTATTCAGCAAACGCCTCGATATTGCCTCACAAGTCTATGAAAACTGCTCCCCGTACCGCTCCTCCTTCAGGTGTACCTACCAACGTTAACCCGAGTACAAGGGTGTGAAGGGAACGTAGAGCGGCTTACCGTATTTTGACGAAGCTCAACGCTACAGAACCCTCTCAACTGTCAGAATACGAGAAGGGCAAACTTGAGTGGGCAAAGGCACACACTGATGTGCGTGTCCCCTGCTCCACTGCACAAGCAGCAAGTAACTCCAAGAGGCAGAGAGCAGCCGGTCGCCCCGGACGATCCACCCAAAGCATCCCTAAGCGCGTAAGGCTGGCTACCCCCAAGCCTAATCTCTCGAAATCGGTTAGTGAGATTGTGAAAGAGAGCCTCACATGGGCTGTGGTCGACTCTGCCAATGTCGATGAGACCATTACTCCTGCCAATTGGAGAATGGTCGAAATGGCGCTGTTACCAATTTTCGTTGAGGTCATGTCCCTCAACCCTGGTCCTTTACCCAGCTGCCGCGATGCAGGGTGGTATCAAGGACATATCAAAATCATATTTTGCTCGGACCAACGCTCGGCGGACCTGTATAAGGTAGCGATCAATAGGGTAGGTGAGATCTGGCCGGGTGCAAAGCTCAATGTGGTATCTTTGGACCAGGTTCCCCAACGCCCTCGGTCCAAAACATGGCTTCCTTCCGAGCCCTCTGAGCCTGAGGCAATCATTAAGATCCTCACGCTCAGCAATACCGGTATTCCCACCGATGGCTGGAAGGTCGCGAAAATTGGTGACCCCAAAGGCACTTTGAGTGAGGTCACCATCATTTTGAACGAGCAAACCCTTGCTGTTTTATCACCCCTCCTCTAGACCCTGGCAGTTAACACACTACTGGTGAGATTGGAGTCTACTGGACGCAAAGTGATAGCCTATGCGCACGACATAGCAATCGCGGCATCCGGCAAATTCCACCAAACACTTTCCGAAAAACTTAACTATTCACTCTCTATTGTGTCGAACTGGTGTCGCGAATTCGAACTTGGGGTTAACCCATCCAAAACCGAGACTATGCTTTTCACTAGGAAGTACAAAATTCCAAAGTTTACAATGCCTAGTCTAAACGGCGCTCCGCTCTCTTTGCGCACACATGTTAAGTACTTAGGCCTGATTCTCGATCCAAAGCTTAATTGGAAAGCCAATGTAGCTTAGAAGGCACGTAAAGCAATATGCGCTAAAAAGAGCAGTTGGTGCACGATGGGGACTTCGTCCTCGAGTCGTGCTCTGGCTCTACACGGCCATCGTTGAACCCAACCTTTTATACGAGTCGGTCGTCTAGTGGCAAGCTCTCGAAAAAGCCTGCAATGTCAAACACCTCGATAAACTCAGAAGATCCCTGGCGTTCTTCGTAGCACACCTACGGAAGCCCTTTTTGCCATACTGCACTGGCTCCCTTCGGGGCTCGTTCTCGTTCCGCAGACCAAGAAGAAATTAAAAATGAGCTTGGTGAAAACGGTCACAAAGTTTTAATCATAACTAACATAACTTAACGGACAACAAAAAAACCGCTACCACTGTTTAGCATAGAACTAGAAACAAATACTAACAATAAAGATATTCATAGCATTAACGAATTAATGCATAGTAGTTTTTGAGGCACCTCATCATAAAAGAGAAGTCGCGCAATGCACTAAATGCCAAAAATACGGACATACAAAAAACTACTGTACAAGGGATCCAGTATGTGTGAAATGCGCTGGAAAGCATCTAACAAGTGAATGCCAAAAACAAATAACCAACGCATAAATGTGCCTTATGTGGCGGAAATCATACTGCAAACTACAAAGGTTGTGAAATATACAAAGCCATAAAAATTCAAAGGTTTCCATCTTTACGCAGAAAGGATCCATTATTACTACAGACCAAAAATATGGATGGATCAGTAGTTGAACCAGGAGTAAGCTATGCCGAAATTGCAGGGTCGTCAAATCCAAATAAAACTGAAGAAAATGCAAAAAATTCAAACGATAGTTATATAAACGAACTTAAAGACATGGTGAAATCCCTAATCACTCAAATGACTAATATGATGAATATCATTACAATGTTACTAACAAGCTTAAATGCACGAAAGTAATAGTTTAATAATTGTAGCCTGGAATGCAAATGGCCAAACAAAACATTATCCTGAGTTGAATCAATTTTTGTCTGACAAGAAAATTGATATAGCTCTAATTTCAGAAACACATTTTACGAACAAAAGCTATTTAGTATTTCCTTGATATAAAATTTATGTGACAAATCATCCTGATGGTAAAGCTCGTGGTGGGACAACTATCATAATAAATTCACTATTAAAACATACTGAACGGCAACCATATGCAACACTCATATTCAATCCACTACTGTGCAAATTGAGGATTCAAGTGGGACAATACTCATCTGCTCAGTTTACTGTCCCCCCAGACACCTAATAACGACGGATCAATATGATGACTAAATAAAGACGCTTGGCGTAAGATTCATTGCAGCTGGAGATCTGAATTCAAAACACACTGACTGGGGATCCAGGCTAACCAATAAAAAAGTTTGAAATCTGATTAATGCTGTAAACAAAAATAACTGCAAATTTTTAAGCTCAGGTGAACCCACATACTGGCCAACAGATAGGAAAAAGATTCCAGATCTAATCGACTTCAGCATAATAGAAACATAAAAATTCAAAATTAAAACTTGTTTGAACTTTCTTCCACTCTCCGATAATACTTGACTACACAACTGACATCAAACCCATAGAATCAATAGCTAAGATTTTTAAACACAAAACAAACTGGAATGAGTATAGACAGCATATTGAAAATCAACTAAAGATGTCTATCACACTGAAAACACAATTAGACATAGAACGTGCCATTATTCACTTTAACGATGTGGTCCTAGACGCAGGAATCAAATCAAGCCAACAGCATAAATTTAGAAGAAATAAACCTACAACGGATATTTTCATAAGAAAGTAAATTATTGAGAAGAGAAAGCTGAGAAATAGGTGGCAGCTAACTAGATCGCCTGAGGATAAACACAATTTAAATATAGCCTGCAAAAACTCAAGAAAATATTAACTAAAAGACAAAATATAGAAGTTGAAAATTACCTAAAAAACTTGACGCCTACCCAGGATACTAACTACTCATTATGGAAATGCACAAAGAAATTAAAAACTCAGATAAGGTATCAGCTACCACTACGGAAAGATTGCAACTCATGGGCTACTACCAATGAAGAAAAAGCAACAACATTGGCTAAATACTTTGAAAAAGTCCTATCAAATGAAGAAGATAAATATATTGAAACATTCAATGACTTAAACAAACACAACAGCAATAATGAATAGCATTAAAAAACGAATAAACAACAAAAAAGCACCAGGAAACGATATGTTGACAGGAAAAGCTCTCGCTGAAGTACCTACTATAGGTTATAACTACTTAAGGAATGTTATCAACTCAATGTTCCGACTACAATTTTTTCCCAAAGTATGGAAAGTTGCTGAAATTATTGCTCTATGCTACAACTGCTTCGTCGTATAGACCTATTAGAATACTTCCCATAATTTCTAAAGTTGCTGAAAAGCTATTACATGATAGACTTAGCCAGATCCTTGACAATAAAAACATTATACCAAATCATCAATTCGGCTTCAGAAAACGACATTCAACAATTTAACATATAAACCGTATAACAAACAAAGTTGAAACAGACATAGAATATAAGCGGTATTGCGTTCCTGAACGTTGCAAAAGCATTTGACAAAGTATGGCATAAAGGACTGCTGCATAAACTGAAGACGATGTTGCCACTTGACTACTATTTGATTGTTGGAAGTTATCTTAGTGATCGTTACTTTTACGTCAAATATAATGAAGAGTGTTCGTCTATTCATCTTACAACAGCTGGAGTTCTTCAAGGGAGTGTTTTAGGACCTCTGCTTATATATATGTCATATTTGCTTCCAAAAGATCTCAATACCACAATTGCTACCTTTGCTGACAACACAATCTTCTTAACATCTGACAAAAATCTAAATACTGCGACTGCAAATCTGCAGATATACACAGAGAATGTTAAGGAATGGTTTGATAAATGGTGCTTGAAAATGAATGAAGGTTAGACTGTACAAATAATTTTTACAACTAAAACAAAATTTAACCTAAAGCAATACCTATTAAAATAAACAATAAAGATATAAAAATGGGGTCTAATACTAAATATCTTGGTATACACATGGACTCAAAGGTTAATTGGCACCACCACATCAAACAAAAAACGAAACAAATAAAAGAAAAATTTAGGCAACTGTATTGGTTAATGGGTAAGCAATCTAAACTCACAATTAACAACAAGTTGCTGTTATACAAGTGTACTACGAGTATAAAGCCAATTTGGACGTACGGACTCCAAGTATGGGGAACGGCAAAGCCGTCACACATACAAACAATTTAAAGACAGCAATCTAGAATATTAAGAGTTATCATAAAGTCTGGTTGGTACACAACAAATGAAGATATACACCGCAAACTAAATATGACAAGAATTGACGAAGAGATTAAAAAGATATCCACAAAACACTAAGATACACTGCAGGGGCATAATAACGAAGAAATAAACGAGTTGCTACATTTAGAAGAAACCACCATGCGCCATTTAAAGAGAACTAGGAAATCCAGCCTACACATATTTGTAGTAGTATTATAAATGTAAATGTAAAGAATTATTTGAAACAAAAAATTTATTATAATTGATTATAAAGTGTTATAATATAATTATAGTGAATTATTATAAATAATCTATATAATTTTTGTTGTATCACTTCTTGGCACTGGCCAAACTCTGTTTTTTATATTAATTTCCAAACAAATTGTCAAATCATGTACTAGGTGTCAATATAATAGTGACAGATGTATGAAATAAAGGGAATTAAAGAGAAAAAATAATAATTAAAATAAAATATATATATATATATATATATATATATATATATATATATATATATATATATATAATATAATTTATTTTTGTTGTGTGGTTTTCTTATGGAAAATGTTTGTATATTTTTGTTGTTTTTGTTTTTATTTAAGTGCATATATATAGATAGTAATGGTCAATTGTTTTAATATATTCGTTTGTTTCTTTAATAAAATAAATTTAATTCATTGAAATTCGTTATCACTTCTTTATTCCAAAAAATCCTTTTTAAATTGCATTTTAATTACTAGTCATAAATATGATTCCAAAGGCTAACACTAACTTAATTTTGAATGTACAATTTCGAGTATGCACATCACATTGTTTAATATTTTCGTAATCCTGAAAAAGTGTTATTAGTCTATTCATGCCAAATTCTTCCAAATTATAAATTATGAATTTTTTATTTTCAAGAATTTGGTGTAACCATTTGACTTTTCTGCTCCTTTTACATAAATTCTAGTCCCTTTAAGTTGATGATAAAAAATTATTGGATACTTTTAAATATTTCGGATTCAATATTCCACTTCAAATGATGAAAATATTAGTCAGGCAATTCACTAGTTTTTGCACTTAAAACATCAGTTTTGTATTGCATACGGCGAATAAATATTAAGGGTTTAATATTCATAATTATTGCAAGATATGTCCAATTCTTTAACTATAAACACATTTGAATTATCCTTGAAGCCTTGCATGTCGACAAACAAATATTTTCTGTATTCCATGTTGATTTGTTGAATGTTCTAACTGACATAATTATATAATTTTTCAGATTTCCATCTTTAGTGGTATATATTGAACACCACGATCCTGTAAAATTAGTCAGTTAGCTGATATATTAGGAGGGACATTCTTTAAAGTCTCGAATTCAATGCATATGCCAATGTCCAGCTTTTATAATTTTATTTTTGTGTGTGACGTCAATAGCAAATATTGGAGAATTTTTTTTCTAGTTTCCAAATAATGGATGCTGTTTGTTTGAAGTAATATTTTTGTTGACATTTCGAATACATTTCTTACAGAATAGCATAACGATTGAATCGAAACCGTGTACTCAAATCATCATAGGGATATGACTCAGAGTTTAGAAACAATTTAATATATGGCAAGTTGCAATGCATGAACTTTATTTATAAAAACCATTAAAATATATTGTGAACTTTCGTTTTGTGATGACAACTTTATGTTCTATAGATGATTAGTTGATTGATTTAATGCTGGGTAAAATATGAATACCAAGCGATTGTTAGTTGTACATTTTTTTTATTATTTTTCGAGTGCTTAATGCACAATTATTCGCCCATCATGCATTTTATCATACGTTGTTCGCGTCTGCCGAAACTCTAAAAAAAACCCTATAGTAACTGGATATCACCTTTCTTTTGAGACGTGTGCCTATAAAAACCTATGTGTTTTTGTTTTAAACTTCAACCAATTTACAACCATGTCACATACCAAATTATCGATTCGCTATTGCCTCATTAAACACCATGAAGTACTGGAAAATTTACTGGAGGAATCGCTGCTCCAGCTGCATGCCGCTGCCAAGCTTCGGTCGATTATGGAAATTAAGATTCTCCTGGACCAGCCCTGGGCAAACAACTTGAGGGGTCACTGTCTCCTGCAGGTCCTTGGGAAAATCGAGGAGTAGAGACCGCCTGGCGTCTAGCGCAGACCTTCCGGCTGTACCCGGAAAATACCGTGGTGGAACAGAAAATGGGCCGTCTCGTGGTTCTGCTACACAAGATACACAAGCACACCGTCCCAGATTTCCCCCCTCTTAATAGCATCCTAGACAAATTGTAATTCACTAAATACTAACTTATAAAAAATAAGAAGAAAAATCATTTACGTAAATTGGTCTCATTTATTTCACCATAATTCGTTAATTCTAGGGGCAGGTAGAGAATTATTTCTTAAAAAACGAAACACTCCTCCTTAACAGAGTTTTTCCCACGAACCAATACGATTTCTGATAAATTATTTTATTCCTAACTTGATTGGTTTAAATTATTGTTGAAAAGCACCTTATCACCTCTTTTGCCATACTCTCCAAAGTTTCCGTTGATGGTTAAATTATTTTTACTACATTTTTTACTTTTTATGCATTATCTTACTTTTATTGAATCTGTCTATTCTTTCTTCTGGAAACCCGGAATACTTACTTATAAGTGTACCGACACACTCATTCCATTTTCTCAAAAATATTTAATTGTTAAAATGTACGCCCGTACGCTTGCTTTCTATATACACACATACATATATCCTTAATTCTACGTATGTATTACCGTACATACGTATATAACTCGTACCTTTTAGCTCTTTAGTTCATTAAATTCTTACTAAACTTTTGCCTTCCATGACATCACTTGTTGTGAAATTGCCTTCATCAATTTCATTATCGCATAACTTTTTAATTTCTCTTCGCTCTTTTTGTTGACCACGATCGATAGTAATAATTATTGTCCTACATCCACCTTTAGCTATTACATACATTTCAAAAATTTTCTCCAAAAAAATAGCATGTACAATTTTGAAAGATTTTCAACATGCAGGACAAATACACTATTTGTGTTCGGCCTTTACCAGTTGACTCCAGTAAATTCTCTCCAGATGTTTTTAAACGAATGAAAAACATTAATTAAAGTTGAATCCTTTTAAATGTTTTTTTTGTTATATATAAAAAAAAATTCAAAGCAAAAAGATTTTATTATTTTTTTTCAAATAAATATATTTAACATTTTATTTATTGTTTTCGTATAGAAATTATGAACATAATTGTCCGCAAATAAAATGTGTTAAATTTTTGTTGTCTCTTTTAATTGTATTTAATATTTTTTAAGCCTAAGTACTTAATTATTTCCAAAGGTGATTCTAAATTTCCAAAACTATCAAAGTATTTAGTTAGGTTTCCATTCTTATAATATGCTATCCAGTGAGTACCGTCACCTGACGAATTATCCAAGTTAACAATACAACATTCATTTCTCCAAGGTTTCAAGGGAAGATTACCTTTAAAATGAGATAAGTGTTCACCATAATGTAACAGGTCGTTGCTTCTGAGCGCTCTGTTGAGCAGCATTTTTTATAGTTTCAAATACAAATCCAGAATTTTTTTGTATGGTTTCAGGAATAAACCTTTGCCTATGGCTTGCACGTGTTTATTATGACGTATTGATACGGCTAATTGTTCATTCGCATTTTTTTTCCATTAACTACTTTAGTAATACCTTTTGCTCCTCCTACTAATCCACCTAAAGCACCAAGCGCGGAAAACAAAGGTATTAATTACAGAAATCCAACAACTTTCGGAACCGGTATAACTCGAGGTATCTCAAAGCATTTTTTTTAAATCTTTTAATATGCTACCTATTGCTTTTTGCGACATTTTTATAGCATCCTTAAAATCAGTTTGCTTAAGCTCTTTAATAGATTTAGCATTTTGTATTGCTTATTTAAATAATTTGATATTTCTACTGAGGTTTTCATACGTGCTGGAAACATCACCCACACCAAATTTTTCTTTGTTTTCATAGTATTTGTTATGAGCCAAGCAATTATTAGTTCACCAATACTAGCATCTTTAGACTTAACTTTTTTCCAAGCCTTTTCAGCTAATACCCGATCAACAAAATGTCGGTTGTTTAAATCTTTATTTTGAGAGTAGGATATATCGTGTTCTCTACAAGCATTATCTAGTGTAATAATACCAATGTAAATGAAGTTGAATGGGAAGGATATTTATTAAGTTATTCATTAAACTTTTTCCAACGGCGTCTTGTTTGCGATTAAGCGATTAATTATAAACAAGTTTCATTTCAAATGAAATTATTGTATTGAACATACGTGTACTAAAAGAAAATTAATAAAATAGATATTTATTTATAGAACCTCATCAGTTCTAAAAATGCGTTCAATGAAACAATATAAGAATATTATTGTTAGAAATGAAGATAATTTCCGCCAATCAAAGCATGTTACTACCCAACTCAATACGAGCTTTAATTGTCGGTCCATCAAACTGCGGTAAAACAAATGTTCTGATTAGTCTACTGAAGAGTCTGAATGGTTTCAAATTTAGTAATATTAATTTGTATTCAAAGTCTTCATAACAACCAAAATATGTTTACTTGAAAAAGTTAGTAATCAGCATCAGCAGGAATGGACAACTACGACTTGTAAAAATTAACTTATAAAAAATAGTTGCATTCAAATTTTAAACTAAAATAAATATAATTATTAAACACAAAAGGAAAGTATATTAATTTACTCCCAACGTGGGGCTCGAAGTGAGAAAGTTAAATTAACAGTGAAGCTGATAAAAATAACAAAAACTAAAAAACCATAGCCGAAATTAATTCACGCAAAAGAAGAAAAGAAGAGTGCAGTAAAACAACAGCAAAAACACCTACAAATACAAAAACAACAACTGCTCTACTAGCTGATACCTTTTTCCAGCAACAACACTAAATTATTGTGAGTTTATTGACTCGTGTTTCTTTTTGTGAAAAAAATATTACATCTAAAATATTAAAATTAAAATTATAAATAAGACGTGATTCTGCTAGGTGATGGTGGGATTGAAATATTGGTGTATGGATAATTTAAATTATCCGAATTTAGGCCTTTCAGATTTAATTGTCGACCTTTAGAATCTTGGTTTATCTGAACAGCCAACAGATCAAAACAATACGAACATGACTGAATTACAGCTTAAGCAGGTGGTAAAGGGTGCAGTGTCTGCATCTCTTACATTGCAGAGAGCGGAATTTGTATAAAAAGCTAAATGGGTTCTAAAGCAGATTGTTAATCTGTCTGAGAAGCCGATAGTATCCAGGTATGAGAAGGTCAGGATTCTCCCGGCCAGGATATGTGAAGAATCCATCCGTATTTACCAGAGTTCTTCGGTCAGCAAGTGTCGTACGTGTCGTGGTGGGAATCCGCTCATAATGTTCATAATTCAAAGTCTATGATGATATCTCAAAGCATTATCAGGCAGTAACAATAACTAAGAATAAAATCTGAGGTGCCGCTGACGCGCTTCTTTCCTCGTTTAGCACCGTGCTGAATATTGAAGCGATCATAGCCCGGCTAGACTTCACGTATTAAGATGGACGCTGAGTAAGAGTTCCTTCAGCGTACCAGAGTTTTATGACGAAGTGGAGAGAAAGGTATATTCACATGAAAAAAAAAACAGAAGTCTCCTATGAGGAGGGCATTACATATGCAATTAATGAAAAATACAGGGCTGATGCTCTTAGACTTTTTATTTCCGGGCTCACGAAGCCATTATGTGACATTATTTTTGCATTGCAACCGATTGACTTTCCATCCGCGCTCGTACTTGCACAGGAGGTAGATGCGAATCATGAACGCTATATGTTGGCTTCCAATTTTGCAAATAGGGCGGTGGATGCCGCACAAAAACCAAACAGTAGTCAACGAAACAACAACAGGAACATCTCTAGCAATTATAAGAATCTAAATTATGTTAGACAATATCAACCCAACCGAACCTAACGAAATTGGGCAGTATCGTCAGGAAAACGGCAATGGAAGTTACCGTCAAGGGAGTTTCGGGAGGCTTCAGCCGAGAGGCGCTGTTCGTCTCATTTGAGGTATCCTACAAATTTGATGAATTCTGAAGTGGAAAATTCCAAAAACGGCAGGGGTCCTCGGATCGCCACACGGGACCAAAGTTTCAGAGAGTAAACAATTTGGGCCAACGGGATCTTGAGCATGACTCGAACTCGGAATTGGCATATGAAGAGTTAGCTGAATTATGAGTTGAGGACCCCGAAATAGAAGAGGTTTTTAGGGGAGGGTCTCTCTTGCGCTGTATCTCTAAAACACTAGGGGGCAGGAGATACAAATTATTGTCGAAATAGGAGCCTCCAAACTCTATATCAGGGCTCTAGCTGGATCAAGAGGGTCAGGCTGTCGACAAGAAATTTACGGTGAACTCCATACATGGGCTTACTAATGTTACAAAAAAGTGCAAAGTACATCTATTCGGAGTAATCTCAGAATTTTTCATTTTACCTGACATAACAATGTTTGACGGGATTGTGGGTCTTGACTTACTAAATAGGGTACACGCAAATATTAACCTCAAAAAGCGATTAATAGAACACGACTCTGGCAAGGAAGTAATTCATTTCCTCAAGAGTCAAGAGGTTAGCTATCTTCAGTTGCAGACAGAGTCAGTTCCGCCCAGCATAAAAGAAACGTTTTTAAATATGATAAAACGCGTCTCCGGAGTCTTTGCAGACCCGAAAGAAAAATTACCCTTCAATACGAATGTTGTAGCTACAATTCGCACTAGGGACAATGAACCAACCTATGCGAAATTTTACACATATCCCCTGGGTGTGGCTGATTTTGTAAAATCAGAAATAAAAAATCTTTTAGAAAATGATATAATACGTACTTCGAGGTCGCCGTTCAACAACCCCATATGGGTTGTTGACAAAAAAGGGTTTGATGAAAATGGAGTCAAGAAGAAAAGACTCGTAGTAGATTTTCGAAAATTTAACAATAAAACAATCGAGGATTCGTATCGCATTACCAATGTCGGGGTAATTCAATTAAACCTGGGAAAAGCCCGCTTCTTCACAACCTTAGACCTAAAATCTGGTTTTCACTAAGTCCAGCTCGCAGAGAAAAAGTCGAGCGTGAGAAAACTACATTCACGGTTTGCAACGCGAAATACGAATTTTGCCGTCTGCCCTTTGGCCTAAAGAATGCGCCCAGCATCTTCCAGCGGGCCATAGATGATGTTCTTAGAAAACATATAGGAGAATATTGTTTTGTTTATATCGACGACGTTATAATCTTTTCGAAAGATACAAATGAACATCTGAAGCATATCGACGCTGTATTAAAAAGCTTGTTGGAATCAAATATGAGAGTTTCTGTAGAGAAATCGAAATTTTTTAAGACAGAACTTGAGTATCTTGGCTTCATTGTGTCTGAAAATGGCATAAAAACCTGCCCGCAGAAAATCGAGGCAATTCAAAATTTCCCGCAACCTATCACTCTAAGGGGCGTTCGATCCTTCTTGGGCATGGCCGGTTACTATAGGTGCTTTATACGCGATTACGCGAAGATAGCTAACCCATTAACCAAAATCCTCAGGGGTGAATTTGGTAAAGTATCGGCTTCCCAATCCAAAAAGATTAAAATCTCATTTGATACAGAGCAGGTTGAAGCATTCAACAAACTCAAGCGAATACTTATTTCAGAAGACGTCATGTTAGCCTACCCTGATTTCCGAAAGTCTTTTGATCTCACCACCGATGCTTCTTCGCACGCGTTAGTTGCTGTCCTGTCCCTAGAAGGGAAACCGATCACAATGATTTCGAGGACATTAGACAAAGAAGAAGAACACTTTGCTACAAATGAGCGAGAACTTTTAGCCATTGTGTGGGCTCTGAAGAGTCTTACACATTATTTATATGGTGTGAGGGAATTAAACATTTATACTGATCACCAACCTTTAACCTTTGCGGCCTCAGATTTCAACCCAAATCCAAAGATTAAAAGATGGAAGGTTTTTATTGAAGGTTATAATGCCAAGCTCCACTATAAGCCAGGTAAAGACAATCTCGTAGCAGATGCCTTGTCACGCCAATTCATAAATGCCTTAGACTCCGAACCAGATTCGGATGCTGCCACTATTCATAGCGAGGAATCGCTAACGTACACAATAGAAACCGTTTGTAAACCGATAAACGTCTATAGAAATCAGGTTATTTTGGAGTCGGGTCAGCAGCCGTCCAAAAGAACATTCGTAATTTTTGGAAACAAATTACGCCACCTCCTAATTTTTCCCAATAAGGAGAACTTTTTTAAAATGGTGGAAGAGGTAGTAAAATCCGATGTAGTCAACAGTATTCATTGTGAGCTCCCCTTGCTGGCGCAGATCCAACACCAGCTCGTGACTCTGTTCCCAAATACTACCTTCCGTCACACAACAAAATTTGTAACAGATGTTTTTGATCCCAATGAGCAGATAGAGATCATAAGCCAGGAACACAATAGGGCTCACCGAGCACCCCAAGAGAACGTGAATCAAATACTGAATGACTATTTCTTCCCACGAATGGAGAAGAAAGCTAAGGAGGTAGCAATGAATTGCAGGGTTTGCGTGAGGGCAAAATATGACAGGCACCCAGTAAAACACCCTATTGAAAAAACGCCCGTACCTACTTTTCCTGGAGAAATCCTCCATATTGATATTTTCTCTACTAATGCAACGTTTTTCCTTACTTGCATTGATAAGTTATCAAAATTCGCAATCGTGCAACCATTAGTTTCTCGCACCATAATCGACGTAAAACCAGGGATCCTCTAGTTGGATAACCTGTTTCCGGGGACAAAAACTATCTAGTGCGATAGCGAGAAATCGTTAAATTCAAATACAATTAGTTCTTGTCTCAGAGATCACTTCAACATTAAAATTGTAAATTCTCCACCTTTGCATAGTACGTGAAACGGGCAGGTAGAGAGATTTCATAACACCATGGGAGAACTAGCCAGGTGTCTGAAGTTGGAGAAGGGAATTGGTGACACTACTGACTCAAGAATCACAACAAAACAGGATTGCTAGAACTTTTGCGGTGGGTGAGAGGGTGCTCATTAAGTCCAACCGACGTTTGGGTAATAAGCTAACCCCTTTGTATGTCGAAGGAGTGGTCCAAAAGGACCTGGGTTCGACGGTTAAAATAAATGGAAGAGTGGTTCATAAAGATAATGTTCGCTAAGAAAAAGTCAGGCTGGTGAAACAAATTCTCAGTATAAATGGGTGGACAAAAAAATGGCATCGGACACCTCTACGAAATGCTTACAAATTACTCTGGCATAGTTGGGGTTGCAAAACCCATAATATAAATTAATTTAAAAATTTAGGCACTATTAAAGAAACGAGTCTCTCAACAATCTAACCATAGTTGATAATTTATTAGTCTATAAGTTAAAATTTGTATTACAATAGTTTAATCCATTTCGTAGTTAAGTACTCTATACTTAAGTTAGTTTGTAGAAAGATGACTATCCTACTAGACGCTGCGAGACTACGCCGTCGCAGTTTGCGGAAGAGAAGTAATTTTTCAAAGACTGCGTGCCACATTTTATGCTATACATCTGGTATCCCATGCCGATAGCTGCATCAGCGTACTGCTGCTCCTTATCATTTTCCATTTAAAATGAAAACAGGAAGACAGTAAAAACCATCCTCAAGACGACAATTAAGAGGTTCGGGACGTTCCTCTCTTAGGAGGGGAGGAGTTAATGCGAGTAAGTCACCAACTGCATTAAAACTAGCCACAGGCTGGAGTGAGCGGATTCAATGCTCTCTCGCTGGCTGGGTAAAGTAGTGCTCGCGACTACCTAAGTGGCATCTGCAGCTCTCTTCGCAAAACGAAATGTGCAACGAAGGTCAGCGAAGGTCAGCGATGGTCACGTAGGCCTTTCAGTTTTAAAAGCTTTGTTTTAGTTTTTTAGTACTTTCTAGTTTTAAGCTATTTTAGTTTGGTTGTTAAGTCTGTCTGCGACAGAAATATTTATTTTGTAAGAAATTAGTTTAATTCAAATAAAATACACAAAAATAAATAATAAAAACAAAAGTTAAAATTATTAATTTATATACAGTTTGTCAAGGAAGTGTTTTGACAAGGCAAAAAATTGGTGAATTTGATTTCTCCCCTTCATAATGTAGTATTTCTTTATTGTTTTGATAATTTTTTTTTATTCATTTCTTTTAATCAATGAACAGTAACAAAAAAAAGTAGAAATATTAAACTTAAGATACAAAAAACATAACAAAAACAAAAATAGTCAGAAATTTTGCTGTCAAGAAAGTATTTTTACAATACCGTTATGAGATTGATGCTTCACTATGCTTTGTGCGCATTTTAGACGCAAATTAATCAAAAATAGTTGTTCTTTGCTCATCGAATGCAGCATTTTTAGCAAAAGTATTGTGAATTTAAGACGTCTGCTAAAAGAACGTCATTTGATATGACGCAGTTGGTTTACTGCAACCACCGCATCCGAAAAAGTGTCGCAGATTTGTCCGAGATGTTTCCTTTGACCAGCTAACTATTTATAATAATTTAAATCGCCTAAAAAAGGAAGATAGTGTGGTACAAAAACCTTCGAACTTCCGTGCGCACAAAGTATCAAATAGAGAAGAATGCATTTTGGTAAGGAAAGTAGTCGAAAATCCGCAGATTTCTATGAGAACCCTTTCAAGTCAAACCAAAGAAGAATGTGATTTTGCGGTTACCTACGAAACAGTAAGGAAGCTCCTGATAAATTACCAGTATATGTCACGAGTTGCTCGAAAAAACCAATACTTTCAAAACAAAACATTGAAAACTGATTTTCTTTCGATACGATGTACTTGGGCAATTCGAATGACTTTTGGGAAGACGCTATATTTTGCGATGAGATCAAAATCATGCTTTACTATAATGTTAGGCCCTAAAGAGTGTGGCGATAACCGTTAAACGCATTGGAAAATCGAAATATTATATTATATTCAAATATTTAAATTCGGCAAACTTTCTGTCATGGTATCGGGGTGCATATCCAGTAAAGGAGTAGGAGAACTAGATTCCATAAAGAATAAAATTGATGCAAAATAAATATTTGGATATTTTTAAACGTTACTTGGTCAAAAGCGCAGATCATTGTGGGTTCAATAATGATAGCAATCCGTAATTCAAATATAAACAAGATAATGACCCAAAACATAAGGCGTATATGGTAAGGATATGGGTTCTTTAATATTACAAAAAAGTGTTAGATACGGCAGCCCAGAGTCTACACTGGACCCCCATTGAAAAACTGTGGGAACATTTAAGAAAAAAGGGGGCGAGAGGCAATCAAAAAGTGTAGCAGAACTCAAAACTGCAATACTAGAGGAATGAAATAAAATCCCAAGCGAATACGATGTGCAGAAGTTGATTTATTCCATGAGGAGAATACTAGAAGTCGTTATAGATGTTAAAGGGGACCATACAAAATATGAAAACCCTTTATAGTGCTAATTTTCTTTTCTTTTTTCATTTTTATAATTATTTCTGATTTGTAAAAACACTTTCTTGACAGCAAAATTTTAGACTATTTTAGTTTTTGTTATGTTTTTTCTATCTTAACTTTAATATTTCTGCTTTTTTGTTAGTGTTTATATTGAGATTTGTATTTGAAATGCAACCATAATAATCAAATGAGTTCTCAACACATAGCTGTCATACTTGACAGACAAAACGTTTGTAATATGCTTTTTTCTTTTCCTTCTTAAATAAATTACCAACGTGGAAAGACGTAAGTTCTTCTAACAATTATATACTGCGTTTAATTAACTAATAAAATAACAGGTTATGGGCCCAGGCTCTGGTTAATTGATTTTTGCTGGTATTTATTTAAGAACAAAAAGAAAGAATTCAATTGTTAATTTCACAATTTTTTGTTTGCACATTGGACTTTGCAATTTTAACCTTAATTGCAAGCACCGACTGAATGGACAGTAAGATCAAATCAGAAGAACAACAACAAATATTAGAGCTCGCTACAACGGCAACTGAACAACAACGCTACGAGAACTGCAAACTGTAAAAGAAAAAAATAATTGGACTGGAACCAAGTTAGAAACAAGTTGTTTGTTTGAGATGGCTGCAGGAATTTTAGCATCAATTGAAAAACTAAAAGGCCGCGAGAATTTTTCTTCGTGGAAATACTTTATGTAAAACTATTTCGCGTTGGAGGATCTATCAAAATGTTTAACCGGTGAAGAGACTGATACAAAAAAATGTGCAAAAGCAAAAGCCGCTATTGCTTTAAGTATTGATAAATCAATTTTTGTCCACGTAAAATCAGAAATAAACGCCAAGAACATTTGGAAAAATTTACAGAAAACATTTGACGATAGAGGATTGGCGTATTGGCAGTACAAAGCTGCAAAACTGTGATTCAATGAACACTTATGTTTCTGAAATTATGTCAGCTACGCAGCAGATGCGTGATCTTGGATTTGCAGAGACCGAAGAGTGGTTAGCTGTGTTTTTAATATGTGACTTGACAGAGGAGTACCAGCCAATGATAATGGCGTTGGAAGGACTTGTGAAATCACTTTCAAGTGATCTTGTTAAAACAAATTTACTGCAAGAGACGACTGCTTTGATATAAGCAGTTGAAAAGGCACTGTTTGTAAAAAACAAAAGACAATTTCGTAAAATGTCAAGCATAATTTGCTATTCATGCCACCAGAAAGGCCACTTTGCAGCCAATTGTCTACAAAAAACAAAAATAGCGGATACTACGGACAGAAAGTTTTTCAACAGATGTAAACACAACAACAAGAATGCAGACAAAGTCAATGTGGCATACAGTGCAGTGTTTTTAAGAGGTAAATTTGATACCAGTGATTGGTATATTGACTCTGGCGCTACCAACCACATGACGATGCACAGAGAATCGATTACGGGACCAAAGAAGTATTCATATGGAGGAATCCGAGCGGCAAATAATGTTTTGATGGAAGTTGAATTCAGTGGCGAAGCTAACCTCACAATTGATGTTTCAGGAGAGTGTGTGAAAATTAACGTCAAAATCGTGGTATTTGTTCCAAACTTAACCACAAATTTACTTTCAGTAAGTAAGATCGCAGATAAGGGTTATTTGGTAAATTTTACATCTAAGGGTTGCACAATTCATGACAAACACGGAAGTTTGTTGGCAACAGTGTCATCAGTTGGCGGCTTGTTTAAATTGGATGCGATGAAAAACGTGGCATTGACATCAATTAAGTCAGAAAAACCAATGGAGTTATGGCATCGAAGGCTTGGGCATTAGAATATGTCTGACTTAAGGAGAATGAAAAATGGTTCTGTGAGTGGTGTATCGTTTGTAGATAGTGACAGTGAAGTATGTGTTGCTTGCTATAAGGGTAAACTCGCACGACGACCATTTCCAAAAAACGGAACGAGAGGGACACACCTGTTGTAGGTTATACACGCGGACTTAGCTGGAAAGATGGAGTGCAGCTCTATTGGTGGAAGCAATTACTGTTTCGTACTTATCGATGATTTTAGTAAAAAAAACTTTTGTGTACATGTTGAAGCATAAGAACGAAACTTATGACAAATTTTGTTCATTAAAGGCGTTGATTGAAAATCAGACTGATTTAAAAATTAAAAAATTCCGGAGTGATAACGGCACCAAGTTTTGTTGCAATAAGTTTAAAGCACTTTTTGACCAGAATGGAATCGAACATCAAACCAGCGTTCCATTTACACCACAACAAAATGGCTTAGCTGAGAGAACAATTCGAACTCTTACGGAAAAAGCGAGGTGTATGTTGCAGGATGCTAATTTACACAAAAGATTTTGGGGAGAAGCACTGAATACCGCAGCCTACATAAAAAATCATACTTCATCATTAATTTTGGGAGGAAAATCACCTATTGAGATATGGAGCGGAATAAAACCAGACGTAAGTCATTTTAGAGTATTTGGTTCACATGCAATGGCATTTCTACCCAAAGAGAAGAGGCAGAAGTTTGACGCCAAATCAAAAGAATATCTCTGCGTTGGATATTGCGAGGCACAAAAGGAATATCGCTTAATGGACAAGGAAAGCAATAAAGTGATTATAAGGATAGATGTGAATTTTATTGAGCATTTCAACTATCTTGGTGAAAATTCTAATAACAAAATTTTCCAATTTGCTGCGGATATTTTTGAATCAGATAGTTCCACAAGCAGTAGCTCAAATGGCGTGCAACATGGCAAAAACAGTGTTGTAAGTGATATTTTAAATTCAAATGGCGTTGTAGTGTACGCAAAACACACAATGCATTTCAACCTACACTGCCTAACGTCCAAGCGTACCGCACATGCAAACGCATGATAACAATGCAAACACGGCACAAGGCAAAGCGGTGGATCAAATGACGCTATGTATAGCGGGCATCTGGTGTGAAGGCCAGAAATGCATTGAACCCAAAATTATGCTGACCACACGCAATTGCAGACCAATGCATGTGTGCAGCATATGGGTTAATATTTCAAATATGTTTTAGGATAAGTATTGAACAATAATAATTATGTTTAGATCTACAAAATTAGATGTAATATTTTACTATATAAGAAGCGCTGATTTCTTAAATAAAACAGTTCCGTTTTGGACAGAGACCTCAGCAAATCACATTGCTTTTTCTTTGCTCGGCGTTCACGCCTCCAAAATATCAGGGGTTCATTTCGGCAAACGAAAGTTTGCCACAACAATTGGCTGGGTTACCATACAGCCTTAAAAATAAAATATGGTAATTATCTGTTGACACAAAAATTGGGTCGTTAGGAATTTTGTATATTTTCATATATGTAGATATCTGCTAAGGACGCAACCAAAGATGATAAGCGATCTGACTGGCGAAACGTCAATCCTACGACGACCACATGGCCAAAACAATGTTGTAAGTGATGTTTTAAATTCACATGGAGTGCAATATGGCCACAACAGTGTTGCAAATAGGGAAGGCGTACAACATGGCCTGAACAGTGTTGGAGAACGTACTAAATTTGAAGATCACATTGAAAATGTTGATGAAACGATTAGCAGTACAGAAAAATCTCTGTATGATGATGCTGATGACAGCAGATTGGACAATGATAGCGAAGTGCAGATTATTCGGCGTTCAGAAAGAGGCACTAGGCCACCAAATTTTTTTGATATCGAATGATGCATCTAGTAATGAACGGGATCGAGTCAGAAGATAGCCATTTGGAGCCAATCGGAACGTCAACACATTTTGCGAATGTAGCCGTCAATAGTGACCCTACAATAGTCGAGGAAGCTCTAAGTGAGAGTGAAAAATTGCAGTGGACAGCTGCAATGGACGAAGAGTATCGATCGCTTATTGATAATGGGACCTGGAATCTAACACATTTACCTGATGGTCATAAAGCCATCAACTGCAAGTGGGACTTTAAACGAAAAACTGACTGAAAAGGTGAAATTGTGCGATACAAGGCGCGAGTTGTGGCAAAAGGCGTGAAGGCGTCGACTACGTGCATACTTTTTCGCCAGTAGTTTGATATTCATCGATTCGATTGTTAATGGCCATGGCAGTAAAATTTGCACGGTGATATTCACGAAATACTTTATATGCACCAGCCTGAGGCATATGACGACAAAAGGGTCATGTATGCAAATTAAATAAAGCTTTGTATGGTCTGAAGCAGCCCAGCAGACAGTGGAATCTTAAACTCAACGAAGTGTTGGAGCGTGCAGGGTATAAGCGATGTAAATACGATTCCTGCGTTAAACAAAGAAAATTTTATTGTGGTGATTGCTGTGTATGTCGATGATTTATTGATATTTTTTAATAACTCTGCTTGGATAGATCAACTTAAATCAACATTGAAGAAGCATTTTCGCATGAAGGATCTAGGCACAGCAACAAACATTCTTGGAATTTGAATAAACTACAATTTTGATAAAGGAATCATCAGTCTAGATCAACAAAAGTATACAGAATTGATTCTGCGTAAATTTAAGATGTTTGATTGCGATCCGGTGAAGATACCAAGTGATCCAAATAAAAAACTTACTGCAGAAATGTGTCCGTCGACTAAAGATGAGCTTGCGAAAATGCGAACGATCCCCAATTTAAGTCAGTTTAATAAAAACCCTGGAATGGCGCCCTGGAAAGGGGTGAAAAGAGTAATGAGATATTTGAAAGCTACACTAAATATCAAACTTACATATAAAAGGGAAAGTGGCAGTCTATGCGGGTATGCTGACTCTGATTGGGGATCAGCTTCCAGGACTTTAAATCCTCTACTGGCTATGTATTTCTATGGCAGAATGCAGCGATAACATGGGCAAGTAAAAAGCAGCCAACAGTGGCTCTTAGTACATGCGAAGCAGAGTATATGAGCTTATCAGCAGCGACACAAGAAGCATTTTGGTTTAATCAGTTAAAGGATGCAATTATTAAAGAAGGTACGCCGCCACTGGAGTTACACTGTGATAACAAAGGAGCCATCGACTTAACAGAAACTTGAATGTTTAATCCTAGGGTGAAACACATTGCGAATCGCCATCATTTTATAAGATATTACATAAGTAAGGGCCTGGTTAAAATTATCAAAGTAAGCACTAATGAAATGATTGCAGATAATTTGACTAAAGCCGTGTCAATTGAAAAACATTTATTTTGCATAACAGAAATTGGGCTTAATATCTAGAGTTTTGAATTGTTTAGTTTTATATCCTCCAATTTCTATTTGAATTATTCAACTCATTGATTAAGTGGGAGTATTGAGAATTGTATTTGAAATGCAACCATGATAACACTGTTCAAGTTGTAAAATGGTACAAACGTGAAAACCATATGGTTGTGTTTGGATGAGCCCCCTGAGTACTAATCCATCGATGAAAGTGCCAACTTGGCTCATTGGAAAAATTTTATGGCGTTTTGTTTGAATTTCGGTCAATTAGTGAATTTTTTACCATTTAAGCCCATTTAAGTCGCTATTCCTGTATTCAAAATTTCTTTCGTTATTTTTATACGGCTCGTAATTACTAGTTCTACCATTAGAACGCACATTTCAACTGTGAAAATCAAATTTTTTTGCCTATTTTCATGATTTTTGCCCATTTTTCATCGATTTTCCCCATTTTTTGCTGTTTTTATGCGCTTTTTTGTAGTTCTTGCGCAAACTTATCGATATAGTTCTTACAGTTTTTCCTTTTTACAATATACAATGCAATATTATTGCCATTTCAAGCAACTCAACACACTTTTTAAATACAGAAACCATTCTTTTTACGCTTTTTCGGATGATTTTCGCGTTTTTTATTGATTTAAATAAATTTTTTGAATACATTTTTTCGGTATAAAAATGAATGGAAATGCGTGTTTCTCCATATTAATGTAATTAATTTTAAATTGGCAATTGAAATATAGAATTATTCAATGGAATATCATTCGTTATTCTCCAATTCCATTAACAAATTCCAGCAAAGATCTGCCAAAAGTGAATCTAATTTTTTTCCACTGTACCAGTGTTCCAACTGTACTGATACCTGGTGGAAACGTTCACCATGCTCGTCTGATTCAGACGGCAACTGACGCTCAAAGTGATCTTGGTGGTGATGCATGAAATGCACTTTCAACGACATTCGAACACCGATGTTTTCGAAAGATTGCAGCATATCTTCAACAATGGCACGCCAATTGTCCACCCGATGAATGCCGAGAACTTTTTCGATCACTGCTTTCAGGCTATCCCAAGCGATGAGTTCCGTCTCACAGTTGGAATAAATTACCAACGTGGAAAGACGTAAGTTCTTCTAACAACCATATACTGCGTTTAATTAACTAAAAACAGTTTATTAGTAAATACATTGATTAAAAGAAATTAATCAAAAAAATTCATCAAAACAATAAAGAAGTACTCTATTATGTACGGAGAAAATCTAAATGACGAATTTTTTACCTTGTCAAAACACTTTCTTGACAAACTGTATGTACATATATTTGTACATACAAGTAAGAGATATTCACGAACTGTTACTATTTTTTATCACACAAACTCATTTATAAAAAGAAAACAATCAACAAAAAGGAAACAAATACATTCATAATAAATAAAAAGATTTTAAATTTACCCTTCCATCACATTTGATAGACGCTTAAAAAAATCATTGTCTTACTTTTTTCGATTTTTCAAAATGTGGCTAGCGGTAGGGTGCTAAGGCAAGCATTTTTGGTTTCAAACATTGTCGAGCACCTGCCATCTGGATCAATTACAGCTTCTTGCTCCAGTTTTGAACCCGACGCTACAACATTTGCCTAGTTGATCACAGTCATTTGCTCTTCTTGTGTAGCTTCAAGCTCAGAATTATAAGAATGTCCACGGTAAGGGAAATTGCCAGAACGTTAAAAAAGAAAAATAAAATGATAACGAAAAAAATAGATTTATATAAGTTAAATATCTCCTGCATACTGTTGTGAGTTAGAATCAAGCTACTTACGCGTAGTTGACTCACAGCACCGGCTCCTATTAAATTCATTAAGAACGCACATATTTTTAGGGTGCAAATATTGAAAATGAACAGTAATTATTCATTAATTATGATGTAAACTTTTAGGGTGTCACAGTTCCGCAGTCAAGCTGACGAGGGGCATTTAGAATGCACCGACGACACTTTTACTTGCAGTAGGTCAGCGGGCTTGAGCAACTGACACCAAATAACAATTGCGTAACTGGAACACCAGAAAAGTGAAGACGTAGACTGTAATGTTTATTTGTAAATAGTATATAAGAACTAGCATTTTAAGAATAAAGCTCTCTTGTTATTTTAAACCTAAAAGAGTGCAGTGTTTCTTTAATAAAGTGGTGTAGGTTTTGCAGGTTCCCGCGACAGGACATTCCAGAGGACGTCTCTCGCCGACAAGCAGATACGGACCCCAACATTTTGGCGCAGCCGGTCTAAAGGACCTATTGGAGCAATCCCAGGGTAAGGAACCCTGAAGCAGAGAGGCATCCTGCAACGAATTCGAAGGACCTCATCTAAGGACACTGTGGAAAAAAGGATGTCATCGGGAAAAATAATGGTGAGTAGAGTGTATAGTAGCGTAAAATAAGTAGATACTTCTGCGACCCTGAAGGCGCCGTAGCGCTGGTCAAAGAAGTCGCAACCTATAGGCGCGTTTGCGCTGTTGCACGCAGCTTTGAATGGCAACCATAAACCGTCAGTATGATCGGACGGTCTATGTATGTTCATCCTAGCTGTGAGGATTTTTTTTTAGGGGATTTGTGTTTGTTTGTCGGTAGGGACATTTATACGATTCAATTTATATTGTTTTAAAATCAAAATAAAGATTGATTTAAATATTTGGCATTTTGAGTTTAGGGTATTAGGTGAAGAGGTGCAGACAACACGTGTTGTTGCATCAAAGTTTTTTGTAGTTCGGAAACTACGATTTGCGTAGCAATGTTGAAGAAAACATTTAAATGCTATTATTATGTGGCGCATACGTTACGGGTTTATTTTTAAATATGGATTCAAATTTCCGGGAATGAATCAAGACACTTTTGCCGGTAAATCAAATTTCGGTTTTTACAAACATATGGCCTTTTCTATGGATTCTTGGGAGAATTAAAAGATGGTGAGAGGAAATCAAGGAGTATCTGTGGGAAGTCAAGAACCAATTTGCACTGATGGAAGGACTTAATGGACGCCGTTAGACAGCGGATTTGAAACTTGAGATGGAGGATAAGTAAAGAAAGAATATAAACATAGAATTTACGGTGGAATGTTTTTTTTTTAAATTGGCATTTATCAATAAGTAAGATGGAATAAAATATTGGGATAAGTTAATAACAAGTTTTATCAATTATTGGATTTTTATTTGTAATTGGGATACGACATCTGTTCTGGCATTTGGGATATGACGAAGGAAGCGCAAGGATTACTGCTGAGACAGGAACAAATTGGCGAAACGATTGAAAAGCTGGTCCGTAACTTTAAGAAAGACGGCAAGTTACGTAAGGACAACGTGTATTATCGCAAGCGAATAACACAGTTGCAAGATCTGGGGAGAGAGTTCAACAATAATCACGGACTGTTGTTACCTCACGCAGTTGAGTACGGCAAGGGAAAATATTTTGCGGAAAAATACGCAGACTACATAAATAGTCTGGTCAACGAATGGGCAGATACATTTAGTTCTGAATTAGAAGGACTAGGGCAACAAACAGTGAGTTTGGTTTCGCCAGACGAGGAAGTAAGGAACAGACTAAAATCAATACAGTCAGAGGTGAAACTGTTTACTGGGAAAATAGTTGACCAGTTCGAAGCGAGTACAAGCAGGGAAGAAGCTCAGGAATTGTGGAAGCAGGCGAACGCCGGAGGAGCTGTGTCACCATTAGAAGTAGCGGATCAAGCCTTTACGGCAATCCAAAGAAGAACAGAAGAAAAGTTATTCAGTTTTCATAAGAAAACAGAAGATTTGAGAGCACAAAAAGAGTATCTTGAGAAAAAGGTAAAGGAACTTTCTCAGAGATTGACGGAAACAGAGGAAGCAGCAACGCTGTTGGAAAAGGAGTGTGCAGGATTGAAAAGAGGACGGGCGACCAATAGCAACCCACATAGAAAGGAGAGATCAAAATCAGCATCGGCTGGATTTACACAGACAGTGTTGACATTGCCTCCTGAAGTTCGCTGGCCGGAGTATTTAACTCCGGAAGGGATAGGTCGTGTGGTAAAGCCTAGATTAGTATTGACTGGAGAAAGTGAAGCGGGATTTTTATTTGACGCATCGGAAATCGGTGTCGAGCCATTTACTCCAGAACGTCCGGTAACTAATAAAAATAAGGGATATACGCCAAAAGAGCCAGAAGCAGTAACGGTACAGGACAGGCCCAATACTGTGGACAGTATTTCGCCTGTACGAACAACCGATCGAAGACTAATTAGTTTGAGTCCGTCATTGGTCAATTACCTCTCAGATCCGGGAGAAGTGAATCTAGGAACGACCCACAAAGATAGCGCTCAAGTTTTACCGGTCATAAGTAAAACAAAAATACGTAAAATGGGTATAGAGGAGATTTCAAAGACCGTGTCCAGGCTAGTACCTGTGTTTACTGGTGCTGCTTCAGAAGATTTAAGGTCCGAACTCAGCAGGTTCATTCAAGGTTGTGAACTTGCAAAGCGAAGCATAGGCCCTGATGAGTTGCAGGACTTCTTTGACTGTGTTAAGCAAAGGTTATTTGGAGATGCGTACAACCTTGTGCTGCCAAAACAATTCGCCAGTGTGAATGAACTTTACGGCCTTCTGAAGAGAACTTATCTAAAGGAGAGAACTCTGGAAGACATATCCCAAGAAATTAGAATCGGGAAACAACTGGCAGGGGAAGACATACGCGCCTTTGCCAGGCGTTTGGAGTCACTTCGGATGATGGCCCAAGAAGTAATCAAGAATAAGTACGATGGCGTTGGTGATACCGCGTTATTATACGAAGTTGACAAGTCGGTCTTAACGACTTTCGTAGTGGGGCTCCGCAACTCCGCTCTTAAAATTCATATGCTGAATAGCAAAACAGGAAATCTGGAGGAATTGGTAGAAGAAGCAATTCGAGCGCAAGTCCTTGTGGAACGGAGTACGGCCGGATTGGGGGAGATACATATGTTGGAAAATAGACAGGACAATTTAACTGCCGCTGTCATGGATAGAGAAGGAAATAATTTCGTCCCAAACGTATACAAAGGAGCGTATAATCCCGGTATCTCCGACAGCAGAGCCGCGTATCAGAGAAATCCGCACAGGGGGGTTGTACAGAAGGCTCCCACATGTTCGTTCTGCCATAGGCCAGGCCATACAAGAGATGAATGCATTACACGCAAGAATACGCCCTATTGTATGGAGTGCCAAACATATGGTCATGAGGCAAGTAGACAGTGCCAATTAGACAATAAATGGGATCAAAGTAGAAGGCAGCCAGGTACGAGGCGCCCAGATCCACCCTTAAGGGACAACAGGGGTAGTGGTCCTCGAGTCAACTCAACGGAAGGAAGAAATCCTTTCAACACGGGGAATGGTCAGCAGCGACCAAATTGGAATTTTAGAGGTGGACAAAGGTTAGGCAACACCCAACAGGGGTTGAAATGCTTCTCATGTGGACGGATGGGGCATCGTGCTGCGGAATGCAGGGATAGACAGTTCCAACAAAGGAACCAGGGAAACTTCCAGCGGCCCAGTCGAGGCCAGTAGACTGGAAAGCCAAAAGAAAGAGAGTAATAATAAGGCCGGAAATACGTGGGACTAGTAATGTAGGAACTACAGTCCAGGAGAAGGAGGAGCAGGAGGCTCTCCAGTATCACGAAGAGTTAGGAAGTGGATACGCGTCCATGTTGGGAACAGAAGGACATTGCTTCGCTATGAGCAGGATAGGTGATGCCTTCATCGAGATGCCCTGCGAGGAAGCAGCGAGTGGAAAACTAGTGCTATTAGTAGATTCAGGGGCGGACACTAGCCTCGTAAAATCTAGTGTTTTACGGAAGGGGCTAGACATTAATCAAATGGACTTAAGAACCCTTAACGGAGCGTTTGGAGGGTGCATTAGGACATTGGGGTCGCTCAGAATAGGGCACAGTGGAGTTAAGGGTATGAGTTTTAGAGTGCACGCAGTGGAAGTGGATAGGAAAGGTATCCCGGCTGATGGAATAATTGGCCGTGATAATCTTTGGGGACGCACCATACTGGATGCGCTCGATAAGCAGTTATCATTCTATGATAACAATAAGCATAGAATCCTTACTTTTCCATTAATGACATGGCAGGAAGGAACCGTGACTGGGGTTAAGAAGTGTGGTATGGAGGTAGTAAACGGAAGGTCAACCAGAGTAGTTACTATGCATGTAAATACGAAACTTAAAACTGTTGTTTTACACAAGCAGCAGCTAGCGGAGGGCGTATATATGGGGGAAACCATAACGCACGTTGACAAGGGTAAGGTGTACGCTTGCGTACTCAATGCATCGGAAAAGGACTACTTGATGGAGGAGGATTTTAGGCCTAAGTTCACTAGCTATGATAATTTTAAGGAACCGAATTATAGATCGGTGAATCAGATTAAACAAGTTGATATAAGAGAAAGAATGGAGCGAGTGCTAGAATCACTGAAGCTAGACCCAAGCGTGAATTCAGAAGAGAAGGCATCAATAGAAGCCATTTGTGCCTCATTCCATGACATATTTTTGCTGGAAGGAGACCAGTTAACATATACACCAGAGGTAGAGCATGAAATACCTACTAGAGTGGATCAACCGCCAATTAACCAGAAGCAATACAGATTGCCGCAAGCTCACAAAGATGAGGTAAATAGACAAGTGGAAGGAATGTTAAAGGATAACATTATTTCACCGAGTATCTCGCCTTGGAACTCACCAATAATTTTGGTACCAAAGAAGGGAGGTGCGCAGGGTCAGAAGAAGTGGAGAATGGTCGTCGATTTTAGGAAATTGAACGACGCCACTATCAAGCAGGTGTTCCCGATTCCAAGGATAGAAGAGATTCTGGATCAATTGGGGCATAGTAGATATTTTTCTACGCTTGATTTAGCGAGTGGCTACCACCAAGTTCTGGTGGATACCCAAGATAAGCAGAAAACCGCGTTCAGCACCGGTTTAGGGCATTATGAGTTTAATAGAATGCCGTTTGGATTAACAGGAGCACCGGCTACCTTCCAACGGCTAATGAACCATGTGCTAACAGGCTTGCAAGGGTTAGATTGTTTTGTGTATCTGGATGACATTGTAATTTATGGGAAGAACTTGCAGCAGCATTCGCAACGCTTGTGCAAGGTACTCCAGAAATTACGAGAACACAATTTGAAATTGAACACGGAGAAGTGTCAATTTTTGCGGAGAGAGGTGGTTTATTTAGGCCATCGTTGCTCAGAAGCAGGAGCACTGCCTGACCCGCAGAAGGTGGAATGCGTTAAAAATCTAGCGATTCCAAGAAACAGAAAAGAAGTGCAAGCATTCCTAGGACTAGTGAACTATTATAGAAAGTTCGTGGAAGGACTAGCCGGAATTGCGTTGCCAATTAACAAGTTGCTACGAAAAGAAGCAAAGTTCGAATGGACAGGGAGATGTCAGCAGGCATTCGAGAGGCTAAAAGAAATAATTAGCTCGCCACCAATTTTGGCATACCCCGACTTTGAGCAAACTTTTTTGTTGACCACTGATGCTAGCAATGAAGCATTAGGGGCAGTATTGTCACAAGGGGAAGTCGGTAGTGACCGACCAATAGCATTCGCAAGCAGAGCGCTTAGCGACACGGAAAAGAGATACTCCACAATAGAAAAGGAATTTCTAGCCATAGTGTGGGCTACAAAGAATTTTAGGGCATATCTGCTAGGACGCCCATTCAAGATATACACTGATCACCAGCCGTTGAGAGGCATAGCCAATTTGAAAGACCAAACGTCTAGGCTAGCCAGGTTCAGACATAAATTGTCTGAGTATGATTTTGAAATCATTTACAAACCTGGGAAAAAGAATCTGAATGCAGATGCACTCAGCAGAGTACCGCAGGCACAGAAGGTATCAGTAGTGCAAACGAGGGCCAAAGCACGGTCAGATAAGGAGAAGACCGAGAGAATTCAAGGGGATAAAATTGATGCAACAGGAAATGTTACCAATGCGGGTGACGTTGCCAATGAACAAAGAGCCAGTAGTGTGGAATGGCTGAAGGATATAAAGGATATCCAGGCTGTATTAAAGGGTTTCCATGATTCACCTCTGGGTGGCCACCAGGGATTCTGGAAAACCCATGACAGAATTAGGCGAGTATACGGATGGAAGGGTATGCTCAAGGACATTAAGAAATATATAAAGAGTTGTCCAAAATGTCAGGCCAACAAAAGTTCAAGGCTGACAAAGATGCCAATGGTGTTAACTGACACACCTAAACAGCCATTTGATAAAGTTCATATGGATATTGTAGGTATTTTACCTGAGACTGTTTCGGGCAATAAATACATCTTGACGTTCCAAGACGATTTCTCAAAGTATATGGCGTGCGTGGCTATACCCGATGCTGAAGCAAGTACGGTGGCCAAAGCATTCTTTGATGAAATTATAGCAAGATACAACATACCTAAGATTTTGATAACCGACAATGGTTCAAATTTCGTATCAAAACTATTCTCAGAAACGTGTAAAATGCTGGGAATCAAGAAGTTGCACATAACACCATATCATCCACAGGCGAATGGCTCACTGGAACGTAGTCATCGACCTCTGGCCGAGTACTTGCGCAGTTTTGCCAAGGAAGACGGCTCGAATTGGGATCAATGGTTAACCACTGCGATGCATGTACACAACAATACTGTGCATGTATCAACGAAGCAAACTCCGTTTAGAACACTCTACGGGTTTGATTTCAACATGCCAGCGAATTTGAAGCGCAAATGTGCGCCTGTATACAATGCTGATGACCCGAATAAAGTGCAAAAGTATCAGTTGCAGCGAGCGCACGAATTGGTTAGAGAAAACCAGGAATGTGCTAAACGAGTGGCCAGGGAAGCCTTTAACAAGGTACTAAACCCAGTAGTTTTTCATGTGGGTGATCAAGTACTAATGAAGAATCAGGCTAGGAGAAACAAATTCTCACCTGTGTGGATAGGTCCGTATGTAGTAGCAGAGATCCGAAGCCCAGTTACAACAGTCGTAACGATTAAGGGAAAAAATAAAAAGCTACATAATAATTTATTGAAATTATTCCACTTTAGACCACACAAATAAAGACATGTGTTAGCAGTGTTTTACAAGTGTAAACACAAAAATAACAACGTAAACATGTACGTGTGTGTATCAAATAACACACACAGTTCCGATTCTCAAAGTCAACGCCAGTAGAAGTGTGCCACTTAAAATCGAGCGATTAAAGTTGACGTAATAAAAGTGCTTATTATGCACTGTGGCCGAGCGAAGCATAGTAGGGAAAAATATTTTTTTTTAAATAATGATAAATATTGCACGTAATTAAAAAATAAAATGAAATAATAAGACAGTCGTGGGTAAGTAATATAAAACAAAACTTCGAATATGTAGATACATACATACGGCAGTGTATGCACTGAAATTCGATGCGTGGGCATTAACGCCAGGCAATGGAACTGCTGGTGAAGTAAGTATATATGTATACGAGTATATAATATGTGTATAAGTTAAAGAATGAATGTACGAATGTATATTTAAAGAAGTAAGTATTCTAGTTAGGAGGAATGGGTATGTGCGTATGTATATATTTGCAGATACTGCAGCAGGCTATATGTAGATATACTCGTACATAGGTTTTAACTGTTTATTGTTTAGGAAATTAGCGTATGGAAATTCGAAAACATGTGTAGTTAATTGGGGAAAATAACGTTAGTAATTAATTCTAGGTAATTTAAAGCGCCTTGAATGTATGTATGTATTCATATACGGGCTGATTACAGGATGGAAAATAGAATCGTTAATGGATATATACATATCAGGCTAGAAGTAAATTTAAATAAAAAGTCAATTGTATGCGATGAAAGATATAGTCATGCAATGGACAATGTTTTCACATAAACGGGTTTATCTTAAATATTCTCGCTTATGTAAAAGGCACTAGTTTTGCCAAGAATTGATATAAAAAATTTTTTTTTTGGGCGGCATATAATTCAATTAGAAAATAATTATTATGTATGAAGCAAATTTTTGTAAAATGTATATATTTGAGAAGGATTTAAAGTTTTAATGCCGCCAACAATTGTAAGAAAATGTATTATAGTTAATTAATAGTATTTGTAAAGAAAATAGTTTTTGTTACTTGTTTATAGTTTGTTTGTTAAGACGTAGTAGATAAGCGATATATAGATTTGAATCCAATTTACTGTTTACGTTAAAAATTGAATGAATGTAATAGCTAGTAAGAATAATTAAAACTCGGCAAGTCCGATAAGCTAAGCGTATTGTTTTTAGATATTCAGGCGTTGGTGAACAAACATCTGGATGGTTCAATATGGTGCAGCATGAACCTGGAAGGGACTTCCTGCAGCGTCGAAGACTGAGTAAGATGTTAACCAACATCCAGGAGACCAGTAGATGAAATGCAAGTGCAGCGAACAAAAATCTGACTGAATGAGAAGAAGTAAGAAGACGTAGAAGAAAAGTGATCAGTAAGCCGCAAAGGAAGAAAGACGAGTTTGGCAACGATAATGGCCAGAGATAATTTTTGGGTTGGAAAAAAATGAAAACGAAATTAGTGAGAATTCATTTTTATATGAAAAAGTGGAAGAGCTTTCAACTTCCCATCTGCGAGATGACTACGATTTAAGCTTATAAAGAAATGGAGATGGTATCGGCCGAATGGAAGAGTCTCTATCTGACTAGTAAAAGTCTAATAATACTTGAGTTTTATTGCATAACTGACTAAATGGCATGAAAAGCACTAACATGTACGTTGTCCGTATAAAGAATCCAACGTGTTTGCCATTATTACATATATCAGTATGTATATTGTATTATTGTCGAAAATGAAAAAGAGATAATTTTAGCCAAAACCCGAGGTAACTCCGTAATTCCACCGAGAAACGGCTACAATAACAATAACAGCCACAACTACATCGTTCAATTAGCTTCGCAGAATAATCTCCTGGCGCAAAAAATCGTTTTTAACCACGAAAAGATCGAACATAACATAGCCAAGATTTATCGGCTAAACTTCGTAACGATTTCTCCAATGAGAAAATATCCATTGTCACTCACTAAGCGAATATCGAATATTTATTTTGACTTCGTCAGAAGCGCGTCTAATCGCGCAAGCTTGCATCATCTTTTTACGTACCGGTTCAGAAAGAAGGGAGGGGTATGCAGAGTTCATCGAGGGACTTCACTCTGACAACGACGGTCGTCAACTAGACCAGCAGGTAGCAGAGGGCGCAGTATAATATAAGATTTTATGTATAGAATAGAATTGTGTTATTGTTTAGATATTCGTATATACGCCAATGAGAAAAGAGTCAATGAAACACCAAATTATAAAAAGGGGAATATAAAAAAAAAAAATATAATGATGGATAAAAATAAAAAAAAAAAAAAAACAAACAAACAAAAACAAAAACAAAGTAAAGAAAAAAAAATTAAAATAAAAGAAAGAAAACTACAAAAGAAAATAAAAGCTAGAAAAAAAATATATATATATGGAAAAGAAAAGAATAAAAAAGGAAGAAAAAACCGTGATAGAACCCAAACAAGGCGATTTCATGAAAAAAAAAAATAAAACAAATTATATATATGTACTATAGAGTTAAATAAATGCACATAATTGTTTACAGTGCAAGAAAAATATTGTAGAGATTTTATGGAAGTTAGTTGCACTAACTTCTTTTAGAAAGAGGGGAGGGATGTTGTGAGTTAGAATCAAGCTACTTACGCGTAGTTGACTCACAGCACCGGCTCCTATTAAATTCATTAAGAACGCACATATTTTTAGGGTGCAAATATTGAAAATGAACAGTAATTATTCATTAATTATGATGTAAACTTTTAGGGTGTCACAGTTCCGCAGTCAAGCTGACGAGGGGCATTTAGAATGCACCGACGACACTTTTACTTGCAGTAGGTCAGCGGGCTTGAGCAACTGACACCAAGTAACAATTGCGTAACTGGAACACCAGAAAAGTGAAGACGTAGACTGTAATGTTTATTTGTAAATAGTATATAAGAACTAGCATTTTAAGAATAAAGGTCTTGTTATTTTAAACCTAAAAGAGTGCAGTGTTTCTTTAATAAAGTGGTGTAGGTTTTGCAGGTTCCCGCGACAGGACATTCCAGAGGACGTCTCTCGCCGACAAGCAGATACGGACCCCAACAATACATATAAAATTATAAAAATATTTAATTATAGGAATATTGTTTTGATTTTTATTTTAATATTTTATTATTCTAATCGCCCTTCTCCTTCGAGCTCCTGTCAATCAAAAGATGCGAGCTCTCGTACTCGGGTTCTTTTTATACTTTTTCGCCGCCGACAATCGCATGGTGACTGCGCTTTGAGGCGGCATTGCGCGACAGCGTTTCACGGCTGGGCTTGGCGGCACCGACATACAACACATGTCTCGCCAATTCCTCCGGCACCGAGAACCATCACCGTCTACCGTATCTACGAGTAGCGGCTGTGCCGCGTATTTTGTACAGTGCTTTGTACTGCTGCGCAAGCGCATGGCGCCAACACTCTTTTCGTGTGTTTTCTCGCGTACCGAGTACCAGCACCGTCTATCGTTCCCCTGCGCAGCGGATGGCAGCGGACGCTGTGGCAGCGTATTTCGTACAATGCTTTGCACCGCTGCGCTAGCGCATGGCGCCAATGCTCTCCGTCTTGTGTTTTCTCACGCACCGAGAACCAGCACCGTCTACCGTGCCCCTGCGCAGCGGATGGCAGCAGACGCTGTTGCAGCGTATTTCGTACAATTCTGTGTACGCTGCGCAAGCGCACGGCGCCAACGACATGCAACTCGTATGTTGCTAATTTATACAAACATACTGCTGCAACATAACACAACGTGTTTTATCTCGCGCAAAGCGAAAACGCGATCGCGCAAATCGAATTTTGGTAGGCAAATGAATAAAAGAAAGTCTCGCAAAGTGAGGGATGAGAGTTTATAATAATACAAATGTTCTTATTCGGCAGCGTATAATATTAAATATATTCAGGAAAAGTATATTTAGATTTTTCAAATGTACATAATAGAAATGTATATATTTTATTTCATTTTTTAATGTACTTGTATCAAAGACAATATACAGAAAGACCTTTCATTGCTCTCTTGAGTGAGAATCAAGATATTGAAGTGTATGGCAACCACATTGGAAACATGATCGGCAATTTCACGATGAATAATTTACACATTCGGATGAATAATTTAGTGTGTGTGTGTGCTCACTGCAGAAGCGAATGGTTTGAAATCAAATTGTTATTTTCTGTTTTGTGTGGCTGGGGTAAAATACACAAGAATGAATTTTCTGTATGGCAAAGGTTTTTTATACGGAAAGTGGGGCTTAAAATAAGTCATTTGTGGTTTTGCGTATAAAAAAGATTTGCCATGCCATGAGAAAGCATAATGTGTGTATATTAAAACACTTGCCAATATAAAAGAAATATGCATGCATAGGATCTTTTGTAAAGATCGATAGCGCAAGTGGTAAAGCGTTGGTCTATCAATTTTATGATCCCGGGTTCAAGTCCGCTGAGAAATGTGTTTATTTTTATATTTTTTTAATTGTTCATCCTTTTTTTGAAAGCAAACTAATAATTATTTTTATAAAAAATATTAAGAATACTTTCTACTTTAGCATAAATTATTCAGTATTAAATCATTTTACTAAACCACATTGAATTGCTGGTGCTATAGCAAATCATTACAGCAAAGAAATTTATATCTTCTAAAAATAGTCATAACCGTGTTTCTTAACTCACATACATAAATTCATGTGGGCGTGAAATTGTGTTAGTATTTGTACGATTTCAATACCTTTGTTTATGTTATTATTTTGATGGTTTTGCGCAATTCGTTTGAAGAAGGTCATAAATTTCTCAAAATCTAATTCAATCAAGCATTTCTTTCGTTAATGAATATGTGCAATTTTAGGAAGTTTTTGTTTTTCCGTATTCTATATTAAGTAAATTGTTAGATTGGACTTATTCTTATGGTAGGAAAAGGAAGAATTTTGCAGATGTATTAAATTAATGTATTAATTAAATTAATATCATTATTATATATATAAGAAAAACATGCAGTTGCATAGAAGAACTTAGACAGCAAATAATTAAAAAATAAAACTAAAAAGAAGTCCCACCTATTATTCACGAATGTAGGTCAAGACAGTTTAGTTGATTCAAATTATTTTCTATATATGTAAGTGGATACACATCCGAAAAAAGTTCACACGCACAACGAAGCACGAAGCAGTAAGAAGTTTTTACACATTTCTATTAGTTTCCATAACTCAAGTCTCCACGTCAAAGCGATTGAGTTGCCGGTTGTAGTATTTCGAATGGCGTTTGTGAAAAAACATGCAAACAAGTCGACTTGGGTAAGGCCTGCACACATCATGTAGACATTTTTAGAGGTAAATGTCGAATGTAATTGGCAAAAAGACGTACCTTATATTACAAATGGTTTTACTAAACATTATTTATCATATAAAAATAATTGAAACAATTTTTTATAGATTTTTGATTATAATAATTTTCGATTATGAAGTGGTCTATTATGCGTTGGAACACAATCATGGTCAAACTACATTTTTCCATAGGAAATAAATGTTTATATATAGGTTATTGCATTATATACGGTTTCATTTCCAAAACTTTGTAAATCAATATTCATATAACAAGAACATATACATTTAATACTAGATATTGAAGTTCATAAAATTTACTTGAAACATGAGCACTGCTGTGTAAATGCGGAGAATCAGTGTTCATAGATATGTACATATGTACATATTAATGTACGTACGAGTGGTTTAATTTGTAATAGAATGTGGTTGTAGTATTTCAAGCGGATCTGACAAAGTAACAAAAAACGTTTAAAACCTTGATTTTGTTGACTGTACACTTAGTTTAAAAATGTTTTAGATAAATATACTAATGGAATAGGCAACAGACGATGATATGAATATTAAAATATTCACACAAATTTTAGCAACATTTTTTTTTTGTGCATAATTATTCTCTTTTCGGATAGACTCAAAATATGTTTCATCACATGCTGCTAACGTGAAAATATGAAATATAAGATCGAAAGAGTAAATTGTGCTGATATTTGTCCATACTGAAAATATTGACATATCCAAACTTTCATGACAAATTGAATTCTAATTCTGCTTCACTTTATATTTAAAGAAGCCACACCGCTCATCATAAAACAATACGATGAAGACGCTTTTCTTTTCATTTCATTCTTTTTATCGCACAATTCGCTACCTGCCAATATGCTTGATGCAACGAGACAGGTGGTGCAGATAAGTGACGTTTCCTGGCCTATTCTGTTTTGTTGTTCTCTTGCGGTCTCGGTTCTGTCAAATAATTAAAGCCGGTGCCGCCAAAAAATTTGGCGCGCTTTATTGAAATTATCGAAACATAAAATTTTGCTGTTTATAAATTTTATTAAGTTATTATTAAGTGACAAATCCGTAATTCAACGCTGTATCGATAATTCCAAATCCATTCAACTCGACATCATCCCTCGGCTTCAAAAAAAATAAAAATATCTATCCCCCATGGTTTCTCAATAGTTCATCTTTCGTCCCTGAATTATCAGAATTCCCCAAACAATCAACATATGCTTCAATATACCGGAAGCTATTTGCTGAGCACACAACAAATTTCCTCGACAAAAATTGAAAAATCTTGCACACGGATGGCTCCAAAATGAAGGAGAACACTAGTTTTGCCGTAGTACATCACAATGGGAGTACAATCTCAACTGGATACCTTGCCAAACATTCCTCAGTTTTTACTGCCGAAACATTAGGTATTAAAATCGCTACAGATTTTGCCACACAAAACACAGGAAAATACCTAATTTGCACGGACAGTAAATCCTCATTTGATGCCATTCGTAATATCAACAATAATAGCGAACTTATCAGGAACATAAAGGAATACATGCATTAGACACCCCCAAAAATCAAAATCATGTGGGTCCCTGGCCACACAGGTATAGAAGGAAACGAACTCGCAGATAAAGCAGCAAAAGAATAAAACAAATCACCCTGCTATACCTTTTACACAGCCGAAAACACAGATCTACATCATGAATTAAAAAAATATATCAACACACAGCAGAGTCTTAGATGGTCTTCATATAACCACCGATATACAAATTTTAATACCGGAGGATGTAAAGCATTATACCCAGCTTTTTGCTCACGCCAGCAAACTAAACTGTTTGTGCGACTACGAGTTGGCCATACGATATTCTCTCACCAACACCTACTAAATGGTAGCTCCTCAACAGGATGCCTAGTTCGCAATGGACCCGCCACTATAGAGCACATTCTAAATGAATGTCCAATATTCAACAAAATTAGAAATGACATTTTTGGAGAAAAAACACCTACAAATTTACTAAAATAAATTAATTATAGCAATATATCAGCAATAGAGCATTATTTTAAATCAGCTAACCTAATAAAATATATATAAAAATTATGTACATATATGCATATGCGTGTATGCGTGTGGGTTGTATTTTGTGTGCATGCGTATGTATGTATGTATGTATATATAAATAAATCAGAGTCGAAAGCCCTGGCAGCTAGTACTCTTATTTAAAATTAGTTATAATAATTAATTATTGTAATTAATTATAGTAATAATAATAATAATAATAAAATGGGCAAATTTTGTGTAATATGCCGCAAAAGTTGGGGCAAAGAATATGTGAAGTGTTTCAAAGTTCCAAGTGACGAGAATATCTCAGCCGTTATAAATTTTTCGCCCGTTACTACAAATATTCTCATGCCTCCGGAACCCGCCTGCTCATTATTTTGACAGAAGCGAGATCAGAATTCTCTCAAAATATATCTGCACCACCTGTGTAGTTGCATCAAGCCAATATGTCGAAACAAAAATACGTACATATTTTGTGAGAGGAATTGAAACGATTTGCTCCTATATGCTTTATCCAAGTGAGCCGTCGGTCTGAATGCACTCCTAAGTATTTGACCTCTAATGCTTGCGGGATTACCATTTAAGGAGACTGCCGGACAAGACCGGAGGTTGAGGGTAAATGTCACATATCTACTTTTTTGCTCGTTTACCTTCATGCGCCCATCCGCTAGCCAACTTTTTATTTTCTTTAAATGTTCTTCTAAATCATGCGAAGCTATCCTCGGACTTTGGTGAGTGCTCAGGATGTGTCATCAGAAAAGTCGAGGTAACGAGCTGTTTATCAGTTGGCAAATTAGAAGTATAGAAAGTGAATAGCATAGGGCCAAGCATACTACTACCATAATTTCAAAGTCTGGTGTTAGGAATTCTTTATATTTAACTCTGAATTCCCGATTTGTTAAATATGATTTTTTTTACTAATTTACAATATAAATTTTAAAAATATTCCCATAATTAGTTATAGAAATATGCATGCCTACCTACGTATATGAAATTATTCAAATGCAATTAATTTACATATAGTAGTACTAATATTTACAAAGTAAGTGCATTAATTTCAATATTAGTTTAAACTTTTTTGGAATTTTTACAAATTTTTGTTTGAAATGAAATGAATTCTGTTCTTGAATACATTTATTATTATACACTGCCGAAAAAGTACATTTGTATAATTATATATCTGAATAACATGTGTGCAGGCATTAACAAAGTTTACTTGGCTGATTGTTTATTTTTCTACAGCCACTCAAAATGCATGTACACACCAGTACATACTACAACCGGCCCGCTGTTGACATAAAGCTATTGCTTCGTCTTCGATTGCTATGATTGAACTTCGTCTTCATTCCAATTCCAACAAATAAATAAAAATAACATTCCTACATTCATACTATATTGTCTTTGCTCGTATATAGTCATATGTGGGCCATTCCAATAGCCACATATTTTTATATATTTTTTCTTTATTATTATAAACTCATGCAGCCGCTACTAAAATGCTTATTTAGCGTCTGCATGCATTTAAAAAAATTTTATCATATTTTTTGCACATCAGTGTACTACATATTTTTTGCACATCAGTTTGTAATTAAGCTAAGCTTGTTTTTTAGAAAGTACAGTTTGAAATATCAACTCGACGTGTTTGGTTATTTATGAGTTGAAAGACCACCTCAATGAGTTAGTAAGAACTACTTCGTAAGTGAAACACATTATTGAAATACATTATTGGCGACGAGGATGGGATTTGGAAATTTTAACCACATCCAGTTATAGAACTGTAACGCAACACAAAAAATGTATTTTTTATTAACTTTCACGAAAACTTATAAGTGGGAAAAATCGAACTAAATTGTGAAGAAAAGGAAGTAATATAAATTTGCATACTGAGAGGAAAAATTAAAGTGTGAAAGAAAAAAAAATCAACAAAAGTGACTCCAAATAAGAAATTAACTATTATTGGGTGATAAGAAAGCTAAGGAAAATACACCGAGAAAGAAGAAAAGAGACACAAGCTCAAAAGTGAATCAGTTAGGTCGGAAAAAAATTGTTAAAACAAAGCAGCAACAACTTTTACACAAACAGCGATTGATAGAAATTAAACTTACATCTAGTGAAGTGTCTAGAATGTTTGTTATACAAGTAAGGAAAGATGTACATTTATAAAAAGGTATAAGTTAAATTTTTTCTTTTTAATTAAAATTCACATTAAGTTTAATTTGAAATATTTTTGAAATTTTTTTGGAAAATTTATATGACACTCTTAAAATGGACGCAGACATTATACGCCAATTCACTTTAGTGTTAGAATGCATTAGAGAATTTTCACGCTTTGATGGCACTGATATAAATCAGTTGTCTGATTTCTGATTGCAAGTGGAAGCACTTCTACCTGGTGTTGACTTATTTGATAACAGCAATAAAATAATCTTAGGATATATAAAAAATAAATGTACGTGAGTTACAAGAGAAGCGATACATAGTCATGGAAATATAACAAATTGGGAAACCCTTAAGAGAATTCTTTTAGACAATTTTGGAGAAAACGTACTAGTAGTGAGTTAATGGACAAATTAAAAACTTGGAGAATGGATTCGACTATAGAAGTTTATTACAATAAAATCAATAAAATAAGAAACAGATTACATAATACGCTCCTAACACACGGTATTGAAAGTTTTACAACAGCAGAAATAAATAGAATTTCTTTGCAGGTGTTTAAAGAACACTTACCTGAACCTACAAAAACGATAATATTCGCAAGAGACCCACAAACCCTAGAAGACGCTTTTAAAGTAATTGTAAAAGCCAGACCTCAAAATTATACAGCCAATACAGTCAGAGCAGTCATAGCAACCCGAGTAATTCACATAGAACACATTTTAGTAATGATGTCAGAAATATTAGGTCTACAAATAGGACAAATAACCAAGTAATAGTAACTAAAATAGAACCAACAACCCAACCCAAAATGAAGGCAATAACCTTCAAAGAAACGAAAGCAGAGATTTTAACAATTACGCAAATACTAACAGGTATAATAATTCAGGAAATCATATTCGGAATCATGACACCTGTAATCAGAATTATAATAATAATCAATACAGAAATAGAAATAATAATAACAACAGTAACTATACAACTTACTACCCAACCAATGTTCACTCACCCCGAGTATTTAGAACGCAATCGGACAATACACCCAGAAACTATACTCGAAATAATAATCAAGATCCGATGAATATTTCCAACTCAGGAATAAATTTTCCACCAGACGGGAGAAACAACTAATAATAATAATAATAATAATTTAGCTTTAGTAGTTTCCCCAATGGTCGACACTGCGACCTAAAAGATCTTTTGTGTCATTATACATTTGTCATCAATCATCCATGTGATCACAATTGGCCGATCTACTATGCCCTATAGGTTTAGTACCGGCGTTTCTTCCGTAATGCCATAGCATTTCGTCCGTTTGGTGATGTCAAATCGTCACAATAATTTATCAGGTTCTTTTCTACCTAGATTTTCCTTCTCTAGAGAAAGGAAGTAGCTGAAAGTCATGTTCCGCTTTATGGATGAATTTGAGAATGTCCAAAACAGGAGCATTCTTCATTTCTTCCAGAGCCAGCTGGTCGCGGTGGAATATATTCATTCTGGTTCTTGCCAACGCAATGCAGTCGCACAGTATGTGTTCCGTGGTTTCCTCTTCTTCTAGAGAGAGCCGGCACTCCGTATCCTCCAGAATGTGGATTCTATTCAGCTGATATTTCAGGTAATAATGACCTGATGGAAAACCTATTAATTTCCCTATGTCTGCTTTGCACATATTGCGCAATTCTTTTTTGTAGGTGAATGGCCTTACCAGTCTTTCGGCTTGGCGAAGCCCCTCTATCCCTTCCCAGTGTGACATTCTGAGACTATGTTCCGAGTTATCTACCCTGAATTTAGCCTCCGCCCAGTTGATACCACAGAATGGCTCCGGACCTATGAGGCTTGCTGCGGAACCGGCCCTAGCCTGCTCGTCAGCAATTTCATTGCCTTCAATCCCCGAGTGACCCGGGACCCAGCAAATTGCAACCTTATTTGTTGCCTCTAGAGATTGTAGGTTGTTGAAGTATTCTTCCACCAGTTTCGATTCTAAAGAATATGAAGTTAATGACTGTAATGCAGCTTGGCTAGCTGAATAGATAGCTATGTGTGCGCCCTTGATACCCGTTTTCAGATTTGTCCTCGCACAGATTGAGATTGCTTGAATTTCAGCCTGGAAGACGCTAGGCCACCTGCCCATTGGTTCTGAGATTTTGGTATTTGGTCCAAGACCCCTGCACCGACTCCGGTATTGGTTTTTGAACCGTCTGTGAACCAGACTTTTAGGGTCGACCCAAGGTCCTCCTATGTCCCATTCATGACGGTATGAGATAATAATCTCAAAATTGCGATCAAACTGTCGTTTTGGAATCATATAGTTCGTTATTGAGCAGATTATATTTTGATCTGGTATGTTTTTTAAAATATTGAAATGACCATAGTCGTGAGGTTCTTGTCTAGACAAGATCTTCATCTTTAATGCGCTTCTAGCAGCACATTTTTTCACGAATGCGTGTAGTGGGGATATTCCTATTATGGCCTCAATAGCAGCGGTTGGGCAGTTTCGCATGGCACCGGTGATTGCCAAGCAACCCTGCCTTTGAAATCTTGTAAGTATTTTCTTACCAGATTCTTTTGTTTTCTTGGGCCACCACACAAGGGATGCATAGGTAATGATTGGTCTTAGCATTATTACATACATCCAGTGTATCATTTTTGAGTCTAGACCCCATTTTCTACCAAAGAGACTTCGACATGCCCACATTGCTCTTGTGGCTTTGTTTCTCACCGAGTGTAGTTGAGAGTTCCAATTCATTCGCTTATCCAGAACTACACCTAGATATTTGACCTCATCGGAATAGTCTATATTGATTCCCTCAACAGCTATTGTACCAAGGTTCAATTTTAATCTGTTTGCAAAAGGAACGAGAATGGTTTTGCAAGGATTCATGCATAACCCCTCTGTGCGACACCATTCTGAGAAGAAGGCTAGAGCCTGATTCACAATGTCGGATACTGTTCTTTCAAATTTGCCACTAAGAATAAAAGCAAGATCGTCAGCATATCCAATTGCCTCGAAGCCTAACCCCTGTAGTTTGACTAAAATATCGTCAATAACTAAATACCATAGAAGGGGTGACAACACACCGCCTTGAGGACAGCCTTTCATTGCCTTGACTGATACGGCCTCGTCTTCCAGAGATGAGCTAATTTCTTTACTTTTTAACATCGTTTTAACCCACCCAACAGTCGGTTTATCGATATTTTTGCAGAGCATAGCCCCCTTTATAGAGCCGTAACCGGTATTATAAAAGGCGCCCTCGACATCTATTTTTGTTACAAGGTAATGAAGCGCTCCCTCCGTGGATTTTCCCCTATTATATGCATAAGTGTTGTTCTGTCTAACGTTTCTCTAATATATAGATCCACCAATCTTTCCATAGTTTTTAGAAGAAATGACGTGAGACTGATAGGTCTGTAAGATTTAGGCAGTTCGCTGGACCTCTTGCCCAATTTTGGAATAAATACCACATTGACTTTACGCCATATGGATGGTATGTACTCCCTGCTGAAACTGTTCCTAAAAATAGCAACAAGTGATTCAAGCATTATATCCAGTCCTCTTATCAAGAGGGGTGGAAAAATGTTATCCTCACCTGGTGTCTTGAATGGTTTAAAGCAGTGGTTCCCAACCTGGGGCGATCGCCCCCCAAGTGGGCGATTTTGGTTTTCAGGGGGCGATAAATAACTAGGGGCGATGTGGGGGGCGACATATACATATGTAGGGCAGTGTGCATAACGAACGGCAAACAACTAGAAGTTTACTCAGGAAACCCTCCACACCTGACAAATCTATCACAAACAAACAATACTAAAAAGGCCACATTAAGATAGAGAGAATAACAGCGTAAACAACAACACACAGAAATAGTAATAACACACAGACGACAAATAAGGCTGATGTCAGAGTGAATGCTAGAAGCAATAATAGTTTTGGAGCGTCAACTCGCACCAGACCACTGCTTGTGTATTCTTATGGAACTCGCCAGAGCGATGTCAGAGTGATAGAAGCGAGTCGTTCGTTTAAAGCGAGTTGTGAAATGGTTTGTCGCTAGAACTTGCTTTGGGTTTTCTTTTCTGTTGTTTTTATTTTGTGATCTATCGTTGTTGTGTGTGTAGTGTTTGCATACGGTTTTACGCTGGGTGTATTCCTTTTTTTATTATGCTCGCTCGCACACAAAGAAGCTGCCACTTCTATCATCGCTTCACTTTTAGTCTTCATTCTGACATCATCACCCTCCATGAATTCACGAAACCTTCAACACTTGACAAATCATTCACAAACAAACAATACTAAAAAGGCTTCATAGAGGCAAAGAAAATTCATGGAGATGAGTCAAACGTCGCATAGAATTCACCACGATCGGTCGCTATTTTGAGTTTAGATGTGCCTTGAGTTGAAGTTTAATATTGAATTAATTAAAATAATATATTAATATAATAAAACGTTTGATTGATTGATTTATAGGTACATATTATTTAAATTCAACTACATACATATTAGATTTTCTTTTAATTTTAATTTTTTTTGTTTATATTCTTCAATTAGTTTTTATAAAATAGTATAGGAATGAATTAAAAAAAGAAGTGTCGTCAATACTCAGCTGAGTATTTAAAATTTGGTTTTATCGCGTCACCGCAAAATGTGATATTTCCTCATTGTCTGTTATGTAATAAAACATTTAATAGTAATGAAGCAATGAAGCCTTCGCGAATGAAAGATCATTTATCAAGAGAACACTCTGATAAAATGACTAAAGAACTTCGTTATTTTCAACACCTCAAAGCTCAAGCTGATAAACGGCCCACTTTGAGTGCATTATTTACTAAACGCGAAACCGATCTTGACAAAGGACTTGTTGCTTCTTACGAGGTGTCTTTATTGATTGCAAAATGTGGTAAACCTCACACAATTGGAGAAACTCTTATTTTACCAGCTACCAAAAAGAATGTGGAAATCATGCTAGGCGAGGGCCCTAGTAATAAGATAAGTCAATCGGTTCCTTTGAGCAATAATACTGTTTCCAGGCGAATTGACGAAATGGCCAAGGACTTTGAAATCAAACTAACCAATGTGTTAAAAAAAAGTAAATTTGCATTACAGATTGATAACAAAGCAATATTATTAGCTTATGTGAGGTTTATAAATGAACAAAAGGAAATTACAGAGGAAATGTTGTTTGCTAGAACTTTGATCGCTGATACGAAGGGATCGTCGATTTTTAAAGTGGTGAAAGATTATTTTGATGAAAAAGAAATTCCCTTAACAAACGTGAGTGCTTGCGCAACAGACGGTGCTCCTGCCATGACAGGCCGTCATGCAGGGTTTCTAGCCCACTTTAAGAAAGCAGTGGCAGATGTCATCACTATTCACTGTGTCATTCATCGTCAACACTTAGCTGCAAAAAAATTGAGTGGTGTCTTGCATGAAACCCTACAACTGGTTATTACTAGTGTCAACAAGATCAAAGCTAATTCCCTCAATGACCGTCTGTTCCGACAACTTTGTCATGAAAATGATGCGAAATTCGAACGCTTGCTTCTACATACAGCCGTGAGGTGGCTTTCCAAAGGAAACTGTTTGCGCCGTTTCTTTGAATTATTTGACATTGTTACTGAGTTTCTCGACTCGTGTGATCCTGTTTTAAGTGAGAATTTGAAACAACGCAAGTTGGAGCTTGCGTACCTTACAGATATTTTTGAAAAAATGAACGAAGTCAATATAAGGCTTCAAGGAAACAAGATGAACCTTATCAAGGCTAAAGGAATTATTTCATCTTTCATCGCCAAGTTTGATATTTACAAGGCAAATATTGGCCGTAAAGAGCTGATTCATTTTCCGACCCTTAAAAGGGTTTCAGTGTCAGATAACAAGACACCTGAACTCACTCAAGACAAAATCCTAATTTTTACAGATCATCTTGAACAGTTAAAAATCGACGTGTTATCAAGATTTGAAGATTTGACCAAGTTACAAATTCCGGATTGGATTTTAGATCCATTCTCATTTGAAGCTGTGGATAAGCTTGATAGCTCTTTGCAGACGGAGTTTCTAGATCTGAAGTATGATTGTGAGGCGAAAATCATTTTCCAGCAGAGCGGTTACGAGTTAGCCTGGGTGAAGCTTATGGATATTTATCCACAATTGTGGGGAAAAACTGAACCACTTCTCATCTCGTTCCCGTCAGCATATTTAGTTGAAAAAGGATTTAGTGCTGTTGTCCAGCTTCTCACAAAACAAACAAATAAGTTAGACATTTGCCTCAAAGGAGCCTTACCTCTGAAGCCAGATATACAAGCTTTAGCTGAAATCCACCAAACACAAGGCACCCATTGAAAAGGTAAAATAAAACTATAACAAACTTTTCAAAACTTTCATTTATTTATTCAAATTTTAACTGTCAACTTTCTTAATTTTTCCAGATTCCTATTTAAAAACTAAAACATCTAGGTACTCCTGTTTTATAAATCTACGTCAATGATCTTAATCAATAATTTTATTACTTTGTTCTTAAAAAATCTGTAAGAATGTAAATTTGAATTTTTTTATTATATTTAAGAGTGCCCGGATAAAACTGGGTTGGTTGTTTTATTTCCGTATAAAATTGTTTAAAATAATATAACTGCTTTATTATTTACAATTTACTTTAAATTAAAATAATGGTATACAATGAAAATGAAATGGGGGGCGATAGGTAACAGTCAGCCTCCAGAAAGGGGCGATAAGCCACGAAAGGTTGGGAACCACTGGTTTAAAGGACCCAACAGCCCATTTAACCTTGTCTGTGGTAAATATTACTCCAGACAAACTCCAGGGTCTTTTGTCTAATACGGCCCATTGGTCGCATGACGGCTGATTCATTGTCATTGACACTCTAGTTGACCCCGGGAAGTACACTTGAAGCAGGTATTCTAAAGTGTCCCTCCTGTTCATTCTTAAAGTCTGGTCTTCTTAAAGTTGCAACACCGTTCGAGTGTTCCTTACGTAAAGCTCCATAAAGTTCTTTGGCGTTTCGACTATGCTTTCGCAAAATTTCCTCCAAGACTCACGCTTGGATCTTCTTAATTCTTTGTTGTAATTTGTCAGAGCGACCCTATAGTCGTCCCACACCTTCGTGCGTTTACAACAATTGAACAGTTTTCTTATCTTTTTGCGCATATCTGCAAGCTTCTCATTCCACCATGGGACCTTGCGAGTCACATTGTGAGTTTTGACCACAGTGCTTTCATGATTTGCTGAGATTATTATATCGTTTAGTCGATACACCGCCTGGTCGAGTTCACCAACAGAACTTATACGTGTAGGCAGCGAATCGGATTTTGATTCTAATAATTCTCTATATAGTCTCCAATTTTTTTTATTTTTATTGAAGACTTCATTTTTGAATTCTGATTCACCTGGTACGTCGAATCTTATATGCAAGTGATCTGACAGAGAGGGCTCGTTAGATACATGCCAATTTCTGACAAAATTGGCGATATAAGGACTGGTTAGAGTTATGTCTAGTACCTCTTCTCTAACCGTGTTAATAAGGTTGGCATTGCACCCTTTTTGCATATGTTTGTGTTTTTGCTTAGGAGAAAACTTAAGAGAGACTCACCCCTGTTGTTGATGTCCGAACTTCCCCAGACATGATGATGCGCGTTTGCATCGCAGGCAATCACGTACTGCAGATTGTTACTTTGGCAGTGCCCAATAAGCCCCTCCACCTCCACGGAAGGTATAATGTTGGAGTCACCTGAAAAGTAGGCGGACGCACAAACAATTTCCTGCGCTCCCTTCTCTGATGAGACTTCAACAAGGATGGCTATTAGATCTTGACTAGTGACTTCTGTAATGAGAAAATAGTTAGTATTATAATCAATCATAATCGTCGCTCTGGGCCGCGAACACTGATAATAAACCAACTTGCATCCCTTATTTGTAAGACCTTTGATTTGGAACCCAATTATCCATGGCTCTTGTAGTAAGGCCTTGGATAGGTCTTCGGCGGCGAATCTCTTGCACAGGGTGGCCGATGCTCCTTTGGCATGGTGCAAGTTCGCCTGTAACACTTTAAGAGTGCTCATTCGCAGCGGTTTTCCGCAGCGAGTTTCTGGAGCCTCGCGCCCGTAGGACCCTTCTTTTTGTGGTCCCTATGGCCCCCAGTATTCTTGGCTTTTGGTTTTTGGTGCTGAGGCGCTTTCGGCGCATGCCATACTGCGGGATCGCGTTTTCTTGTTGTTGTTGTTGTTGCGCGTGCGATTTGTTTTTGTCGTTCTAGCGCGGCTTTGCTAGTCGATGGTTTGTCGGCCTCCACTTCGTTGGACCTTGTGTCCCCAGCATGCACTTCATCACTGCTCGCGAGTGTCGGCGTTGTTTGTTCTTTTGCGCTATCGCTGGCTTTCTCTGCGCCTTTGTTGCTCTTTAAAATGAGACGCACGTGTTCATAGCGATAGGCTATCTTCCCCTTGCACTGTGACAGTTTAGACAGTGATTCATCGTCCACCGCGATAGCCAGGTGAAGTGATGCACCTTCTGTTGACCTCTGGATCACCTTCCAATTCTTGGCAGCAATTTCATTCTGCGCCACAATGGTCGCAAGAACTTTTTCGTTGGTGAGTTCGGTGCTTTGTGGAAGTAGTCTCTGACCACATACGTTTTTGGAAAATTTGATTCCACAAGGAGTGTCATCCCCAAACAACATTTCCCTTTTATCAGGCCGATGTGTTTTCTCATCCAAGTTGCCGTATTTTCGTTTGAGCATACGAACAGTAACCATCCGTTTCTGTGTGCTAGGCCCTTAAATACTGGCTTTTCGTTACTGTCGCTGACCTCTATCATCATGTCAATAACGGTCTCCTGGAGAAGAACCAACTGTTCTTTTGAGAATGGCGCCCTTACTTAATCGGTGGGAACAATTCCCAGCCGAATAATATTGGCCACCTGACTGAACGTTGGCTAGTTGAAGGTGACGTTTTGGTCTTTTTGACAGATGGCTTTTCTGTTGGTGACTCTACTGAGCGAGCCCTTTTCGCCGTGGACCTCCTTTTAGCAATCTCTAGAGCCTTTTTTCTAGAGTGACCACTTGTCATCGCTTGCTTGAAAGTCCTCTTCTCTGCCGACGTCATTTTTATGAAGTCCCCTTTTAAGTTCAGATTGCTTAGGTTTGAACCAATAACCGTGCACCCAGATTTCTCTGAGGTCACACTGTTGTTGTCACCACATAGTATATCAGTGTCCGAAGAGTCCATTGACTCATGACCCGATTCAAGATTCTGTGGTGGTGACATCGAAACCCGAAAAGTTTCATTCTTTGCAACTGCAATCAACACCGTAGATGTTAATGCGGGGCATAGTTGGTCAACAACACCTACCAAAGTAGATCTTGTTGTGATTTGGTTAGGTGCATGTCCAACAACTCTGCACGCAACCGAAGCTAAGTTCTCCAGCCCAACAGCTGGCTCGGTCGCAATGACCGACGATGATTGCCCATCAGCAGATTCATCGTTTATTTTTGGTTTTTCTTTTTTGTTTGTTAGGTCCAAAAAAAATCCCACGAGTGTTAGGGAATGTAGGTCACCCACGGCAGAGCCCTTATACCATGGGAAGGCATTTAATTAAAACCGGAGTTCACCAGGTATCCGGAGTTCGCATATTCGAGACTAACCACCCTATTAGCCACGCATCCCTCGGCATATGCTATTCCACCTTGGATTAGGAGTCTGTCTATCTTAGCCAGTTATGCATTAAGAGGCTGATGTGTGCCATTAAATATAGCACATCACCATTCCCCCAACGCACCTCTGATTCCAGCCGTCACCACGTGGAGGTGATAGATCAGGTTTCCATTAGAAAGTCAATTACGGCATGTACCTAAGTACGTGTTAGTCCCCTTGAGTTACCTGCGGCTCTGACAGCCGGGAGAAACAATTACCATAGGATTTTCGATTACTATATAGGGTAGGGGAGAAACAATTACCCTATATAGTAATCGAAACGCCTATAAAGAAATTACGCCTTATAGTCGACACTGGAGCAGAATTTAGTTTAATTAATGGAAACATCTGTAAACAAAAATGGAAAGTCTATGCAAATTTGGAAATCACGGCTTTAGGCAGGGCATTTCCAGTCGATCAACTCTGTGGATTCCCGATATTTCAAGAATTTTATGAGGAAAATTTTAACTGCGTATTTCTTGAATTTAATTTTAATAAAAACTTTGATGGTTTATTAGGAAACAATATTTCGGCAAAATTAAACTGTGTGTTAGATTATCCAAATAGAATGATAAGAACAAATAAAACTACACTACACAGAACGGTGTACCGGTGTTTTCTAAGATTTATAGATATCCTGAAATTTACAAGGAAGAGATCAATAGACAAATAAACCAAATGTTAGAACAAAACATAATACGGAAATCCTGTAGTCCCTACAACAGCCCTATTTGGATAGTACCAAAGAAGCTGGACGCGTCTAACGAACAAAAATGGCGCCTTGTAATCGACTACAGGAAACTAAATAGCATCACTATAGAAGATAGATTCCCAATTCTAAATATTGACGACATATTTGACAAATTGGGAAGATGCCAATACTTCTCGACACTTGATTTGGCTAAGGGCTTCCATCAAATCGAGATGGACCCTAATGACATTCATAAAACAGTCTTTTCAACAGCAAAAGGTCATTACGAGTTTCTTAGTATGCCTTTCGGGTTCCGCAATGCCCCCGGAACCTTTCAAAGGCTTATGAATGAAGTACTAAAAGATCACATTGGGAAGATTTGTATTGTTTATTTGGATGATATCCTCATATTCTCCATTAGCATCGAAGAATATTTAGAATCACTAAATAAAATCTTCAATTGCCTTAATGAAGCTAATCTAAAAATCCAATTACAAAAATGTACATTCTAAAGAAACCGAATTCCTTGGCCATTTGCCTAAATCCCAAAGAGAAATAAAGTCTTTTCTCGGAATCACTGCTTACTACAGGAGATTTATTAAAGATTACTCCAAAGTAGCCCACCATTTAATAACGTTTTTAAAGAAAAATGTAAAAGTCAACTTAAACGATAAAGAATACATTGAAGCATTCAAAAAATTAAAAGAAATTATCAAATCAGATCCACTTTTAGTACATCCAGACTTTAAAAAATTAGTCACACTCATTACCGACGCTAGCAATTTTGCATTGGGAGCGGTCTTGATGTAAGACAATAAGGCCATATGCTACTCAGGTAGGTCACTAAATGGGCATGAAAAGAACTATAGCACCATAGAAAAATAGCTTTTGTCCATTGTATGGTCAACCAAGTATTTTCGGCCATAACTGTTCATAAATTTCTTATTAAAACCGATCATCGCCCTCTTATATGGCTGAACAATTTGAAAGAGCCAAATGCAAAACTCCAAAGATGGAAGATAAAATTAAATGAATTCGACTTCGACATTGAATATATTAAAGGGAAAGAGAACGTCATTGCTGACGCGTTAAGTAGCATCATGTTAGATACTGAAATAAATTTAAATTAACTATTTATTGAAGCCGATAATACTGTTCATAGTGCAGAAACTAGCAGTATGTCTTCTATAAGGAAAGCGGAAAATGCGATTAACATTTTTAAAACTCAATTAATTTTCAAGAACGCAGAAAGAAAATCTTTAAAAAAAAAATCATCTATCAAAAGAAAATTAGAAATATCATAAATGTAACACAACAAAGCAATATATTAGAGATATTGAGGGTTAATCTCCCACAGAAAGGATTAGCAGTAATATTTTGTCCCGACGATAACCTGTTTCTAAAAATCCAAGACTTATATTCGACATATTTCTCAAACAATATACATTTAGAAGTAATGCGATATCACTCCTTATTGGAAGACATAACAGATAGCGGCGAATTGTTAACCTTGATAGAGAAAAAACATATCGAAAATAACCATAGAGGGATAAGTGAAGTATTTGAAGAAATAAAAAAAAAAACCCATTACTATCCAGATTTACAAAAAGAAATACATAAGTACATTAACCATTGCGACATCTGCAATAGGGCCAAATTCGATAGACACCCAATCAGACATTCCCTCAATATTACCAAAACACCATTAAAACACAACGAAATTGTGCATATTGACACAAAGAAATATAATGTATTTAACGAGCATTGATAGTCTAACTAAGTACGCAACAGCACATGAATTGAAAGACAGAACTTGGGTTTTTCTTATTGACGCCATTAAAGAAAGGATTCATTATTTATGTAAACCAGAAACTCTTATCACTGGTAATGAATTAGACACAGTGTCAATCAAATAATTTTTAATAGACGAAGGAATAACCTTACACCTAACCACTGTTTATAACAAGACAGGTAATTCAGACGTGGATAGATTACATTGTAAACTAAACGAGCATATTTGATTATTTAATGCAGATCAAAATAATAATAAAAATTTACAAGAAAATGTGTTTAAAGCATTAGTTTCGTATAACAATACTATTTATTCAACGACAAAAATTAAACACATCGATTTCATAAATAATACTATACCTGAAGAAGATTTAAAAAATTATCAGAAAAACTGCACGCAGAAAAGGCTAGGAAAATCACACTGCAAAATGAGAGGAATAAATCGAGTTCGACAGATGATTTTAGTAATACTTACGTTAAGAATTATAGAGCTAGTAAAGCCAAACATAAATATAAGAAAATTTCAAACTTCAAAAGAAATGGAAATTATTTAGTTTCAAGAGATAATAAATTTAAGAAAACTTATAAGACCCAAGTTAAAAGAAATTATAAATTTTAGGGAAACCAAAACAACCAGGATGAAAATTGCAGAATTTTTGACAATCCTGACAATAATATCAATTCGGGAACTTCTACAAATTAACAAAATTAATGGAAACTCTGGCTATTCTGTAATACAACTAAGGGAAATAGAAATAGTTAATTTAACGAATACTATTTTACACATTATAAAACCAACTGACATTTTGAAGTTAATTACTCAAATTGAAAACAATATAATGGAATTAGACATAGACAACAAAGAGATGTTAAGATCAGAAATTTAAACAATTAAATCTAAAATCAAAACTATCATGTCTAACAACATAGGATATAGAAAAAAAGAGGACTAATCAATATCGCAGGTATAAGCATTAAATGGTTGTTCGAGCTTATGGACAACAACGAGAGAGAAGAAATTTTAGAACACCTTTGGACTACTGATGAAAATAGTCACAACGCCATTAGGACATTAGATAAACAGGTTTCAATAAATACACATTTCAATGAATCCATAGAAATAATTAGAAAGGCAGTAGAGAGAGATAGAAAAAATATAGAAAAAGCTTTTAAACAAATTGAAAATACTAGAAAACAAAATAAATCAAATTCAAGAAAACATTGCCTTTGCGAAAAATAATGTAGTAAATCCAAGTGTACTTACCACTAAGGAAACTGAGAATTATAAAATTGATTTTTATAAATTGAAACTCATAAGGAGGGAGTGATGACTTATCAGAACGAGTCAATAATCATAGCGTTTAAAATCCCCGCAAATTATATTTCAACAGACCTAAAAATCTCAAGTCCGATGCCTAACGACAAATCTCTTCAAAAGTAATGAAAATAGTGAACTGATAATTACAATAGACAACATAACATACACTTACAGAAAAAATGTAATCTTAAGAGAGTTACAAATGAATAAAAGTTGTGTGTTCTTGCAGAAATGTAAATTAAGCCGTAATAATAATAAGTGTAGAAATAATCAAAGACGATTTAATTATTGTTAAAAATACCTTCAAAGAAAAACTTCATCAAGATTGTGATACAAGGAACATTGTATTAAGAAATAATTACCTAATTAATTTTTATAATTGTAAAATTAGAAAGCTTAATCAAACGTTCATAATACGAAAACCATTGTCAATGAAAATTTTATTTATCCGAATAATGAAAACAATAATTTTACTTTCGAAGAATACGAAAAAATGAAGGAATTAAAATAATTAAAATACCATAAGTATGTTACTTATGGCATTAATGTAGGCACAATTTTATTAATCTTAAGCAAATATTTCGGTTTTTTTTTGTGCCATAAAAAATTTTGTAAAGCTAATAACAATACGGATATTAATATTGAGTTACAAATGAACACTACACCTCTTCATTCAGCAGAGACTGTTGAATCTGGGGATGGAGGAGTTATATGTTGGCCATTCCAATAGCCACATATTTTTATATATTTTTTTCTTATTATTATAAACTCATGCAGCCGCTACTAAAATGCTTACGTAGCGTCTGCATGCATTTAAAAAAGTATCATATTTTTTGCACATCAGTGTACTACATATTTTTTGCACATCAGTGTACTACATATTTTTTGTACATCAGTTTGTAATTAGGCTTAGCTTGTTTTTTAGAAAGAATAAAAAAGTGCAACTTGAAAGATCAACTCGACGTGTTTGGTTATTTATGATTTGAACGACCAACTCAATGTGTTTGGTAAGAACTCCTTCGTAAATGAAACACATTATTATATTAGTAATTATTAATAAATGAAAAACATTTTTTAAAATGTGGAGAAATAAAAGTATATAAACAAAATACATTGCATATTTCTTAAGTTAGTCGAGGCAGATATATTAAGGGTATTCATTTCATTTTATAAGTTTATAGTTGTTGCAAAGCTATAATTTTACAATAAAGATTAAGTTAAGCCTAGTTTTTCACTCTTATTGTATATCAACCTGCTGTTATGTTTACTGTCGAAATTAGATGTAAATATTGTTTAAACTTAGATAAATTTATTTAATTTATTTGATGATTCTGCTGCTTTTTAGAAAAACGTGGTTTAACTCCAGTATAAAAAAATTGAATGAACGAATGGAAAGCCAGTGCTGCCAGGCCTTATCGGAATTGTCTTTTAGTCCAGTGTAGCGGCAGCGGCAGGCGTGGATGAAAAATACTTGGACTAGTAGCGGAGTACACGAGCTTTCAGTTCTATACGTGAGCCGGCACAGTGCAATAGCTGTACGTTCGGTGCTTTATCCCCAATACCATCAACTAGCTCATCCTCGGTTATTTCTTAAAGCGCTTGCTTTAAGCGTGCATTGTTACTCTGCAAAGATTTCGTTCATTTTCAATTTACGCTTCGCTAGGATTTTGTACACCATTTTACGTGTAACGGGAACGTTGAAATTCTCTATCAGCGCTCGCTTTAAGTCCCTGTAGTTTAGTGCTGATGTTGTCATGAAAAACAACTTAGCAGTTCCGGTCAGCCATCTTCGAAGGCACAGCAACTTCATTGCGCCATAGGCAGTTGCGGCTGACAATATTGCACGAAGTAGTGCACTGAATGCGCTAAATTGTCACCACTAAATTTGGTGATTGCGTGCAAGACATCAGCTAGCGAGGAATGGCGATTGTTTCCAGAGGCTCCAGAAGCTTTACCTTTTAATTGGCGTATTTTGCGCTGCTGCTACAATATTTTGCTGTGTTTTGTAATTCCGACACCTGTGCACCTACTGCCGATGGTTGCGGTATGCGGACAGACACCTCAAACACATCTTCTTCAATGGCATCAGCGTCCTCCTCGGGACCATACGCGGCACCTTCATACTTCTTCAGTTGGGTGGCAGTAGCTGTTGCTGGGAATTCCATCACAGTCACTTTTAGTGCGTCAGTAAGTGCCTGCTTCGTCACTCGTGTCGCCATTTTTCACCAATTAAAATACAAAAGCAGCAGCACTCGCTTTACATACAAAAGTTTCTCTACAATTTCAAGTTCAGAATCCCGCGAACAGGCGAAAAAATAATACAATATTTGCAACCAATATATAACGTTAAATAAAAACCGTTATTATGAACGAGCTACAAGTTCAGACAGTTTAAATATTTCATTCATTGGGACAGTATGCCACGGTGGAAATGCGTAGCAATACACTAATATTTTGATTGCAAACTACTGAAACTGTAAATTTAAATAGAAGACTTACTTGAGCTACGGTTTTTGAAATTAATTTTACTTTTTTTTGGTAATAGGAATAGAGAAAATATTGTTTTTTATATACTGACATAACGCTTCATTTTTAATGTGTTTTTTGCGTGTTATTTATTACTAATATAAGAGAATTAGGAGTAATTCTGGAATTAGAAATAAAAGTAGCGAGTAGAATTATTATTTGAAAGCTGGCACGTGTGGCGAAATTTTTCAGTGAAAAATTGTAAAACCCACAAACATACTGGAGGAAAATTTGTTAACGTTCCCAGGAAAGTAAAACAAGATTGGGGAAACTAATTTAAAATGTGTTCTAACGGATAATAGCAACACCTGTGAAAGTACTTTAAACCAGAATGCTTTGTAAATAGGAAGCTGAAGCGTGGTATTATTCCTACAATGAATTTGGGTCAGTTTCGATTTATACAAATTGTAACAAAAGTCATCTTCTGATTACAATCACTGTATTTCACTGAGTAAAACAAAACTTGTTGGTTGCTTATTTACCTTTAATAAAATTATGTTGGCTGCCCAATCTTTTATTTGAGCAGAGTGAATGGTTGGCCTAGCTTTATTTGAGCAGAGTAAAGCTTCTTATTGCCTTCAATTTGGTGATGGCCAGAGCGATATCTGTCTCAAACATTAGCAAATTGACACAAAGCCTCCACGTGGCGCGACCTAGGTAGCCATCTCAGCATTCGCTGGATAGTGCGCTAATGTGTGCAGCAAGTCTTCCCTGACTCTAGCAGGGTTCTGTGCAGGGTTTGGGACCCATCGCTCAAAAACAAATCCAGTGAAGTACAAGCATCGGATGAAAGTTCTTTAACGCTGACAATTACGACTAACGGAAAAAAGACAATGATTTAAGGATATGCACCTGGAATGCCCAGACCCTCAATAGGGAAGGTGTCTATTCAATTGGCGAACACCCTCGAAAAAATAATGGCTGACGTATCCGCCATCCAGGAAATGAGATGGACAGGACATGATTGCTCTAAGCGAGCGAGTAATGATATCTACTATAGCTGCCATACGGAGTGGCGCGGATCTAGGTTTGTGGTACGTGACAGGGTTCAATCAATGGTCTCCAAGTTCAAGGCCGTAAACGAAATGCTTGCCACAATCCGCATCAAGGCTATAAATTCTTCAGAATTAGCCTGATTTGCGCGCACGCTCCGATGGAGGAAAAGGACCTTATTGCTACAAAATTTCAAGGTTTTATGACGCTCCAGTAAAAAGTTACAAGCATTTGTATATTGCAAACTTTGATAGGTATAGGACGTACCGTATAGAAGTTAGGGCCATTTGAAGTTTTTTCAGTGTTTGATTTGGGACTCAAGGGTAGCATAGCTTTGAGCGATAGCTTAAATTGACAAGAGGCTCAAGTACTTTATTGTTACAAAATTTCAAGGTTTTATGACTCTCCAGTAAAAAGTTACCAGCATTTGTATGTTGCAAACTTTGATAGGTGTAGGACGTACCGTATAGAAGTTAGGGTCATTTGAAGTTTTATCTGTGTTTGATTTGGGACTCAAGGGTAGCATAGCTTTGAGCGATAGCTTAAATTGACAACAGGCTCGAATACTTTATTGTTACAAAATTTCAGGGTTTTATGACGCTCCAGTAAAAAGTTACAAGCATTTGTATGTTGCAAACTTTGATAGGTGTAGGACGTACCGTATAGAAGTTAGGAAGGAACATTTCTCTAAATGATTGGCAGGTGACGATGCACCAATACCGTCTCTGGAGAATTCTATCCGAATACGTCCGACGACGGAGTGGTTCTTCCACCACCTAGCCACGATGAGGTCCGAGTATCTATTCAGCGACTAAAGAACAACAAAGTAGCTAGTACCGATGGACCAGCCCGCTGAATTGTTCAGGGTCGGCGGTGATGAGCTGATACGGTGCATGCATCAGCTCATCAGTAAAATATGGCTAGAAGAAAGCATGCCCGATTGTTGGAATCACAGTGTCCTCTGTCCTGTATTGAAGAAAGTTGACCCGATGATATGCGCCATCTAACGGGGAATCAGTCTTATTGCCATCTCTTATAAGGTTCTGCCTAGCGTATTATGTGATAGATTAAAACCATATGCCAACACACTGACTGGAGCAGTTTTAGACCCGGAAAGTCCACCATTGACCAGATCTTCACGCTGCACCAAATCCTGGAGAAAACCCACCAGAAACAGGTCGACACCCATCATCTCTTTGTCGACTAAAAAGCTGGTTTCGAGAGAACGATAAGGGATTGCCTATATGCTACCATGTCAGAGTTCGGTATTCTTACAAAGCTAATACGGCTCTGTAGAATGACATTGAGCAATACGTCCCGCTCCATCAAGGTAGGAAGTGACCTCTCCGAACCCTTTAATAATCCACTGTCGCGTGACCTCTTCAATTTCATCATGGGAGGGGTACACTGCGGAAGGCCGGTGTGCATCGGAATGGCACTATTTTTACAAAAGTGTCCAGCACCTCGCATATATTGATGACATGGACATCATTGGACGTCGCAAACGAGATGTTGCTGCTGCATTTTCTGCCAATGAAAAAGAATCAGCGAAAATCTTTATGACTGTGAACGGAGGCAAGACAGAGTATGTGCTGTCCAACAGCAGCTCGGCGTATAGGATTCCATGTTACAGCGGTCAACTGTATATTTGAAGTTGTCAAGGAATTTATATCCTTGGCTCCGTCATTAACACAGAAAACAACGTTAGCCTAGAGATTAAACGAAGAACTACGTTTGCTAATAATTGTTACTATGGGCTCAGTAAGCAGATGTGTAGTAGAACCCTCTCTCGACCGACAAAACTGACACTCTAAAAGACGCTCATCCTACCCGTGCTGCTCTATGGCGCAGAAACATGGGTCGTGTCGCAGACTGATGCAGCTTGTGGTGGTTGAGAGGAAAATTCTACGCAAAATCTTCGGTCCTGTTCGTGTCGGCGACGACTACCGTATTCGGATCAACCATGAACTGTACGAGGTCTACGCTGATATTGACATAGTTAGACGCATCACTATACAAAGTCGGCGCTGGCTTGGAAATGTCGTGCATATGGACGAAGAAGCTCCAGCGAAAAAGGTGTTCGAAGCGGAAGCCGCTGGACGACGATGTAGGAGACGACCATGCCTGCGATGGAAGGACAAAGTCCAGGAGACCCTAACTACGCTTGGTATAACAGATAGGAGAAGACGCGTGCAAAGCATTGGCGCCTGGCGAGCGCTGTTGAGTTTGGCCGTAATCCAATACCGGGTTTTTGCGCAGACTCTGCGATTAGGCCACGAAAGTAGGTAAGTACAGGAAGTGCCAAAAGTCACCATGTGTTTAAAAATTTAATAACTTTCGTTTATATATTTTTTAATTTTTTTAATTTTTTTCAGATTATAAAATATACAAAATGGACATTTTTTTACATTAAGTATGGAAAATAATGTCACTTAAATGACCCCAGTTTTCAGCTTCGCAATGATGGGCTCGTGTTAGCGCATTTTCCATAACAGCTTTAAAAATGTGTGGCTGTAGCGCTTGAATTTCTGCAACAATGTTGACGAATCAGTTACTTTGAAAATGGCGGTGGGGATGAACCAAATGCAGAAGCTGTTGCTTCGCGTTAGTTTGCGGGTTACAGTTCGCCAGCTAGAGTTACAAGTTTAACTGCGCAAACTGCAACCTGCCTTTCGCTACGGGGCTCTTTGCTCTCATAAAAAAAAACTACAAATCAAATTTTCTCCTTAAAAATCCTTATAATAAATTTTTCCAGATCTACTAAATATATTTTAAAATGTTTGGGGACATATTTCCATCCATCTGTCAGACAAGACATTTAAAATAAGAAATAGTTTTCTCTTATGTAACAGAAACTAATAAAAAATATCCATATTGGTTTTCGCATGGAATATGCGGCACACATAGACTGGAAGTAATGAAATTTCTGATAGTGATGTTACTTAGAAAGGACTGCTTCAAACCATTTGACCAAGATCAGGCATCACAAACTGTGCAATAGAACTACTGGAAATAATCACATGGGGCAACCAAATTTGGGGTCTAGTCATAATATGGTCCATGCCTTTTTACCCCAAAAAAAAAAAAAAAAAAAAAAATTTTTAAAAGGTTCCAAATTCACATTTTCAATCACCAATTTGTATTGCTTCAAGAAAATAATTCCCAGAAATTTATTTTTTTAAGAAGGAGTTTAAACTTTTGATTTGTATCTTATTTAGTGTGAGCAGAACTCTCAAAAAATAAATTATGTATGGAATATGTTAACTGGAATTGTTTGTAATCGCTTGAAAAAAAAGTATTTTTCTAAAAATTTGCAAAAATTACAAAAGTTTAATGGAACTTAAAAAAAAAAAAAGCTGAACATACATTTTTTTATATTTTTTTTATTTTGTTAATAGTGTTTTTTAAAGGTATAAAAAATAATTTATGCCCACTTTTTACCGCAACTTAAAAAAAAAAAGTTTTAAAAAATGTCTAAATTCACATTTTTAATCACCGTTGGCTGGTTGAATTATCGCTACTTTGGTGCTGATTTTTTAATGACCGTTTAAAGAATATTCAATAAAATAATTATTATAATAATTAATAAGAAAACAATAAAAAATAAATACCTACAAAATTATTTAAACGAGATCAGTTTTAAAGCTTCAAATGATGATCGTCTGTGGGTTAACATAACAACCGCGTAATGTTCTCTTTGTTGTTATTGTAACATTTTATTTTACTTATTGTTATGTCTAATATTCTTGCTTCGTAATGTTCTCTTTGTTGTTTGCATTTAAACTGTGACGATGGCAATTATTTAAAAAAATTCAGATGTTATTGATTGTTGGTTAACAGCATCTTAAAAAATAAAATATCGGCGTTGTTGAATTATGTTGAACAACAAATTGGGAACTCAAATTATGACAAAAAACAATTATTAAAAAAAAATTCGTTTTTTAATAGTGTAGTGAAAAAGTTGTGGCGAGAAACTAAATCCAATAGAAACATTTTTGGAATTAGGCATGCTAAGTGGTTAACTAAAACATTTTTTCACCTGGATGATGTAAGTTTTATTTAACTTTTACATTTACATTAAAAATATTAAAATAACAAAATAAACACATTAAGGGCCCGAGCACAAGCCATGAAAATGTAGGTGATGGATTCAGTCTCTGGAGGAATTGATGTAGAAATTGCAGCCCCGGCCACCACAAAAAAGCGCGGCAGACCAACCAAAAGATTTGAGCATACTACAAGCAAGACTAAAAATCGCAGAGTTGCAGATTTAGTTAAAAAATATTCACTTAAGGAGTTAGAATTCGCTGTAAGCAAAATGAAGCGAAACTCATATTCTTTTTCCGAAAGCCAGGACTCTAACCAAAAGTGCTTGCCAATAGCAAAAACTTTAGCTCTTTATATGGATTTAGATCTTTCGGAAAGAAAATACATAGTTCTGCGTCAAGCAATCAACGAATTGTATCCTAATTGTTTGCCATCATTGTATGCGTTGCAAGCCGAAAAGAAAACATTGATTCCACCTGTAAGAGTAACAGAAATTTCAGCTGAAGTGGACTTAAAATCATTAATGCGTAAAACAGCAGAAAGAATTTGTGAACTTTGTGACGTTGACGATAAAACATGCAAGCTTTCGTTGATTTGCAAGTGGGGAATGGATGGTAGCTCTGGCCATAGTCGTTATAAACAAACATTTGCAAATGAAAGTCACACAGATGAATTCTTATTTTTTATTGCATTTGTGCCACTTAAGTAGGTAACTCATTATGTTCAAACTTTTGTTATTTTTAACATTAATTTTTTCGTTACAGACTGGTAAACTTAACATCCAAGGAAGTTTTATGGGTTAATAGGACTCCAGGTTCTACGTTATTCTGTAGGCCTATTAAATTTCTTTTAAAAAAGGAGAATCCAGTCCTTGTTCGGAATGCTTACCGTGAAATTGAGGAAAGCATTTCAAATTTAGATTATGATGTTTTAGAAAGAAAAGGTGCAATTCTGGAAGAAAGTTACGAAATGCATTGTACTATGATTGACGGTGCAGTGGCAAATATTTTAACTGACACAAATGCAGCAAGTAGATGTTTCATTTGTAATGCAAGCCTCACTGAAATGAATATTTTACATTTATCAAAAAATCCAAATCCCGAAAACTACAAATATGGGCTTTCAACCCTTCACTGCTGGATAAAATTTTTTGAATGCTTGATACATATTGCTTACCGGCTATCCTTTAAGGTTTGGCGAGTCGGTAAAGAAAATAGAGATCAATTTATGGAAAATAAAAAAAAAATTCAAAATGAATTCAACGCAAGAACAGGTGTAATAATTGACCAAGTAAAACCTGGATTCGGAAACACAAATGACGGAAACACTGCTCGAAGATTTTTTTCCAACAGTGACGTTGCGGCCGATATAACAGGCATTGATAAGGGGCTTATTGATAACTTTAGCATAATACTAAGGGTTTTATCTTGTGGATCGCCCGTGAATGTAAACAGCTTTAAGGAGCTGTTAAGAGTCACTCGTAATACATATTTAATACATTATGGATGGTATTATATGCCAAGCACTGTCCATAAAATTTTAGTTCATGGATCTGATGTTATTGAGTTCTTCAATTTACCAATAGGTATGCATGTGAATCAAAAACTTCTGAATTATAAATTTATATTTATTGATCTTTTTACCCAGGATGTATGTCGGAAGAAGCAATAGAAGCGAACCATAAAAACGTTAGAAGAGTGCGCTTATCTCACACAAGAAAAACTTCACGAGAAGATACAAACAGGGATTTGATGACCTATATGCTATTACAATCAGATCCTGTGTTATTAAAGAGGAACATAAAAAAAAAACATTTGATTTGGCCGGTATTGAAAAATATATTCACAGGGAAAATATTGATTTTGAAGATGACATATTTGAACAGGATGACTTAGGTTCTTCGCTGAGCAAAAATTAGGATGGCTCCTGTAGTGATGACGCTTACTTTTAACCAAAGAAATAGCTATATCAATAAAATAAATAAGTTTTTCTTCATACTTTACTTCATTGATAATGACCAATCAATTTTCATGAAATTTGACGCAATAGTTCAATTTCTACAGCCAAAAATAGTTAAGGTTTGTATGGGCGGTGTGCGATGGGCGTGCTCAATTTTATCGATACTTTGAAATTTTCTTAATTATACTATATTAGGGACTCATGCTAAATTTTATTACCCTAAGACGTCTCCTTCTATTTTTGTCCCATCTATGTACTGGGACAACGCACTGTGGGACGTGGCGACGTTGACATCGGCGGTACAGTGGTTACATTGAAAGATGTGTTATATGTGGCAGCTGCAGAGTAACTTTTTGTCTGTTGGTAAAGCAATAGAAAACGGGCATACAGTGACATTTGAGCGTGATTGGGTCGAAATCAAAAATAGAAAAAATTGTGTGCTGTTGAAAGCGTTCCATGATAACAGACTTTTCATGTAAAAGGGTGACCAGAACAAATGTTTTAGTACAGTGTTACAAATTGATGCATAGTAATACATTTAAGTGGCATAATCGTTACGAACACGTAATTTTTATTGTTTAAGAGACATGTCAAGTAATCTATTATTGTTTTGGCTAAAGCTCGGTAAAATACAGATTGAAATAGTTTGTAAAACATGCGCAATAACTAAAATAAATGTAAAACCCTTTGCTCAAGTGTCAGAAATGTGTACAAAATTGTTATTTTCTGTTGTGCATAGTGACGTTTGTGTTCCAAAAAATAGCACATCAATCGGTGTTTCACGATATTTTGCCACTTTTATTGACCAGAAATCACGATATTTGTGTGTTTATTTTTTTTAAACCGAAAGATCCCGTTTTAGAGGCTTTTAAAGAGTTCAAAGCAATGGCGGAAAGTAAACCGGGTGTAAATTAAAAAACTTGAAAAGCGATAACCGTCGGGAATACATTTCAAATGTGTTTGTCAAATACTCTCTATAAAGAATATGCGACAAACTCTCTTCAGTACTAAATTGTGTTGCTGGCTCGGGGCTGGGAACATTTTGATATTGCAGAGCTTTTTACCTTATGTGGATCGAATTTTGCAACTGTCTATTTAGAATTTCGTTGTTCTTTGACGAGGCAGGTTCTGTGTCGCTCCGCCTAGGATAAGAACACAAATATAATGGAATAATGATAACGAACACTTGTTGGATCAGTGTGCCGAAGAAATATTTCTAAAGCATACACAATTGTACATACAAGCACAAACTTCTTGTTTGTATTATCAATTTTGAATATGCTTTTCTTCTACACGAATGTAGGTCAAATTATCTCACGTGGTGTGGAGTCATACATATATTTTTTTATTTACATATTTACAATTTATTATTTTGAAGTTTGACAATTTGCGCAAAGTTGTCACATTTCATATAAAGAGCACACACTATTTTAAGAAATCAAATACTTTCTCAATTTTATACGTACATGAATATGTGTGATTAAGAAATTTAGAATTTATTTGATTTCATATATTATTGATTTTTAAGAAAATGGAAATATGGGACTCATTTTGTAGGTTTTGTTGCATTATAATAATAATAATAATAAATAAAAAATGTATTATTTCTATTGAGTATGTTCGCCACTCATACCAGGCGAACAGAAAACGAAAGATGTAGGGATTTACAGTTTTCAATTGCAAGTTGAAATTATTCTTCAATTGCAAATTAGGCCACTATTAACCAGAGGTCCCCAACTCACAAAATTGCAGCCCTCTTAAAGAAAGCTTACATATTTGCAAGGTTTCGCACTTCTAGCTAAGCTTCAAGCTTGGAAAGTGCTGCCTATTGCTTCGTACGTACATAAGAAAGGTTATTCCTTTTCATTGGTGATTCAAAATATCAGATCTGAAGAAAAGTGAATCCCCTCGCATTAATTCTGAGCAGGCACTTACGTACATTTATACATATACATATAGTATAGTATAGTAGGTAGCGACTTGCGAAGGGACCGAACTCCCAAATACAAAGAGGATTTGTCCACATTACATAACAATTTAATAATTTTAATTTTCAATTCCTGATGTGAAGTGTGGTGCTGTTTTCGCTTTCTGTTCGCCTGGTATGAGTGGCCGATATAATCAATAAAAGATTTTTTGGTAGAATATGAGGAATAAGCATTTTTGCATGTGAAATATAATTTACATATTAAAAATATATAAAAATTCCAAAATTCTATATATTTAAAATGTTTATAAAAAAAATTTTTTTTTTTTTTAATAAAATAAATTTTTATAAAATTTTTCCAAATTTCTGTCAATGTATGAAAAAATCAAATATTAACCATTTCAATTCATGATATGCATATTAATATACCATAATATAAATCCAACCGAATAAGTTGGATGTACGTATGTAATTTATATACATATGTGTGTACGTATAAAATTGCGCTTTAATTGCTTTCATATCATATGAAATCAATATAAAGCACAATAAATGAAAAGAAAACGATCAACATGTAAATAATCAAAATGAAGAAGGATTAAAATCCACTTGATAAGTTCGGTCCACAAGGCACAAAGCTCTTAATAAAAGCTGTCAAAAAAGTTGACCGCCCCGAATTAAAGCAACATTTCAAGATTTGTACTAACTGAGAGGATGCTGCATATTCTTTATAGAGAGTATTTGGCGAAACTTGGTGAGCAGTTTTGGGCAGAGTCAGTAAAAACGGCTGCATATACTCGTATTCATAATCGTACAGTAACAAAAATCCTCGTGAACAAAACGCCACATGAGTTGTGGGCGGAAGTGAAGCCCAGTGTATCGCATTTTAAAGTATTCGTTTCGACGGCAGTGGCCCTCGGTAAAAGTCAATCAAAGTAGTTTCGCGGAAAAAGAAAAGAATACATTATGATCATGTGTTCAGAGATTAGTAAGGGTTATCATCTGTATGATCAAGAAAGCTTAAAAAATATCGTCTGTCGTGATGTAATATTCATCGAAAAGGCTTGTGTTAGTCAAGACCCAGACACAAAACTGGGTTTCGGCGAAGGCGAACTGGAGGGTGTGGTATTGCCCACATACACAGTGCAGTTACAGCATAATGACGACGATGGTGAAGTAGTAGATACCCAAGCGATGAACAATGCAGGTGTAGAACCAGTTAAAGGTGACGAATGTGCGAGATGCAGTGGTGATTGGTCGATGTCGGCCAAGGCGTCCGCGAAAACAATACAACGAGTTGAATTTAATATGTGAAGATTCGGTGGAGACGCCGAACAGTGTTGAAGAGGCGTTTAACAGCAATCATTGCGGCGAATGGAGAGCCGCGCTGAAGAAGGAGAATGCAGCACTCATGAGAAATGACACGTGGATACTTGCTGATTTGCCAGAATGTCAAAAGGTGGTTGGTTGCAAGTGGGTGTCGATTAAACGAGACAAGCTCGGTGACCTAAAATAATTTAAGTCACGTTTGGTGGCCAAAGGGTGCAGTCAACGGTACGGTATAAATTATTTTGAGACATTTTCTCCAGGCGAAGGAGACAACCTACATTAACACGCTTATAAAAGAAATGAGTTTCAAGCAGAGCGAACCAATGGTAATAAAAAATGACAATCTGACATCGCAAAATCTGGTGAAAAATCCAACTTATCATGCACAGAACAAGCATATCGACATAAAATTTTATCATATCCGGCAGATGCACAACAACAATGAAATAGATTTAAATAGCATTTCAACAAACAATATGATGTCACGAAAAACTTACGAAAGTAAAAGTATGTAAAATTTTCAAAAGAGATGTGTGCATTTTAATATATTTATGTAAAATGGAGAGAAGGAGGTTCGGAAATATATACATGTGACAACACTTCCTATCACTATTTCATTATCCTCATCTCTTCTTTATATTCCTTTTTATCCGCACTTCTAATATATCATTTGTTAATTGCATTAACAGTTTATGTGCAACCTCATTGGGAGGTTATTTAACATTCAAACATTTGATGCATAACATCTTCTTTTGCATACAATTAGGTTTGTATTAAGCCAGCATAACGATAAAACTTGCATTGTTGACGAAAACTCCAATAATTTACAATAGCAGCGAAGGCATTGCACTGGAAAAAATATGATATCAAGTGCAATGCTCTGAAGAACTCAAGTCCAGGCCAGCTTGCAAATTTGTCAATAATGCATGGTTATGCTTTAAATTCAATAATATCGAAATATATGTATGAACAAATTATATGTAATGTATGTATAAAAAAAATGAATAAAAACCCACTACTGGTACTGCTAAAAGTCGGTCAATCAGTAAGAGTTAAATGCAAGTGTTTTCATTTTAGCTATGCAATGATTGATTCTCCTGCCTGTTGTCAAACCCACAATCAACTCGGTACAAGCACCGCTGTTGACATTAGTTCTAACTATAACTACACAATGTTTACGTGCCTGTTGTCAACTTTATCCTTAACTCGGTACAAGAACCGTTGTTGAATTTAGTTTGAGGTCATTCTTAGTCAGTCTATTTCAATAAATCGAGGTAACAGCAAAAATATTCAAAAGGAAAATATTTTCTATGTTTGCATATTTATTTTATGTTGTCAAGTGTTCTAATATACACACATTAGGCTTTCTCATGAAATGGCAGAACTTTTTTATTGGGAAAACCACAAATGCCTTATTTTGAATCCTATTTTCCCTATAGAAAACATTTGCAGTATAGAAAATTCATTCTTGTGTATTTTACCCCAAACCCGGAAACCTGAAAATAAAAATTTCTTGATCAAATCATTCGATTCTGCAGTGAACACTAATATTGCACATCTCCAAAAAGAGAATAAAATGGTTTGCTTTCGGCTATAATCGTGAAAGTGCAAATTGTTTTTCCAATGCGGTTGCCACACACTTGAATATGTTGATTCTTTCGTTGTGAATATAATACTCTAGAAGTATGTAAATATTCTGGAATGTTCTAGTTCAACATTCGTTATATAAGCCACTACACAATTAAAGTCGACACAGTTGAACAAAAATCGTAACAGTCGGTACGTCGTGCATTTCAATCGTAACAGTTACATTATTAAAAAGTAATGAAGTGATTAAATGAATTATTAAATAAAGTGCCAAATTGTCTTTAAGTAAACTTTAAGCTTAATATTAAGTGTGTAAATTGCAACAATTAAATAAATTTAATTATTTTAATTTAACCAGCGATTGTTTAATTACTACACAATGCAATGGTGCAAATTAGAGTATTGAGAGTTAGAATAAATTGTCAGGGCAGTTTCGTAACAATATTTTAATTTAACTCCCGTGTTATGTTTTTGTTCACAATGAAGTGAATATTAACTTGACTTATATAATAGTCAAGGACATATGCAAAATCATGTGCTCAAATATCAGTCATCCCCTAAGATTTATTTTTTTTTTTGTTTTTTTATTTAGAATTCCTTTATTGAATATTAAAAATTTGATTTATTATAAATTATTACCTTAAGGTGGAAAACCAAAGAAAACAAACTCTTTTTGCTCAACTAATTAGAAGTTTTGAATCTTGTAATCTTAATAATGATGTGCATATTAACTTCACATCTGAGAGAGACAAGGGCAAAGGCAAGGGCATGTATAAAATTAATAACCAACGCCTACAAATTTCAATTAATTGAAAAGCAACAATCTTTATTCTTGCAAATATGTAGTTGAATAAAATTTTTTTGGCTGTAAGCTATGTAATGGTAATGGTAATGGATGTACGGGTTAGGCTAAGGCCTTTATCCACTGCGACCAACTTGATCTATTGTGCGCCCCTTCGTACTTAATTATTTAGTATACTTAGTATATCAAGGAATCGAACCAACTCCTTTGTCGAGAGCATTTGAAGGTCTTCATCTTCTAGTATATAGGAACCTAAGATCCTGTGTCTCCTGTGGCCTAATGCATCACAGTTGGTGATTAAGTGTCCCATAGACTCCTCTTCATCACAGCAGAATCTGCAAATGCTCGTGCTAGATATACCTATTTTGTGTAGGTGTTTGTTGCAGGCGCCTGTTAATACTCCAAAGAGTAATCTAAGGCATTTTTTGTTTAAGGTAAGAGCGATTTTTGCTCTATTAGCGTCAAAGCTCAGGAATTTTTTGGAGTGATTGAGGCCGTCAATACCATTCCAATATTCGCTGATTTTATGTTGGATCCATTTTTTTGGTCTCTAGTTTTATGTTGTTTTTATTAAAGCCAAAGAAGGGGGTGGGTCCAATAAATGATCCTTCAGCCCCTTTTTTGGCATAAAGGTCTGCCTTTTCGTTACCTTCGTGTTCTTCGTGTCCTGGCACCCAAATCAGAGAGACCTGATTGTGGATGGCCAGTTCGTTTAGTGCGTTGTTACACTCTATACGGACTTTTGATGTAAATGTGTACTTTTAAGAGCTTTGAGGACTGATTGACTGTCTGAGAGTATTTTAATTTCCACTCCTTTAAGTCCTCTTTTAGATAAGATTTCCACTGTTTCCATTATAGCATAGAGCTCCGCATGGAAAATCGTGGTATCTGCACTTAGGGTTATTGATTTGTGTGCTCTAGGTCCCACTATTCCTGCTCCTACCCCCTGGAGCGTTTTGGATCCATCTGTATACCATTTTTGTGAATCATCGTGTAGCCATGATGCGCTATCGTTCCACTCCTCCCTTGATGGGAATATGACATTGTACCTCTTGGTGAAACTGAGTACTGAGTCTGTGTGGTCACTTGCCTGGGTCATGTGCATAGCATCTTTGACCAAATTTAGAATTTCTAGGTGTCCAGTGAGATTTGCTGGTTTGAATTTTTCATTTGCATGGATTGAGAGTGGTTGCCTTGCAGCTTCCTCTTGTATTGCTAGGTGTAGCGGTGCTAAATTTAACAGCGCTTCCATGCCAGCAGTTGGGATAGTTCTCATAGCCCATGTGATGCTTAGGCATGCCAGCCTTTGTAATTTGCACAGTTTTAATATGGCTGTTGTTTGTATTGTTTTTCCCCACCATACCAATACCCCATATAGTATGATGGGTCTAACCATTTGGGTGTATATCCAGAAGGTTATTTTGGCGCTCAGACCCCAGGATTTTCCCAGAAGTTGTTTTGTAGTCCAAAGATTTTTCGTGGCCTTTTTTATTACCGAGTTAAGGTGTGCCTCCCAGGTGAGTTTTTTATCCAGGATGATACCTAGATATTTTACCTCTTCCTGTAAGGGTACCTCTATTCCATTTATTTTTAATGGTGGGATATCAAATGTCCTTTTCCTGGTGAAGGGGACAATAGTGGTTTTGGTGGGGTTGATTAATAGCCTCTCTTTTCTGCACCACTCCCATGTTGTGTCTAAGGCATCTTGCATCAGGTCTCCAATAGTCCTTTCATGATTGCCTTGGATTATTATAGATATGTCATCTGCATATCCAATTGTTTTGTATCCTTTATTATTAAGGATCTGTATTAGGATATCAACTAGTATGGACCATAGCAGTGGCGATAGTACTCCCCCTTCGGACATCCCTTTACCGCTGTAACACTCATGTTAACTTGCCCTAAAGAGGCTGTGATTATTCTTTGGTTTAGCATATTGCTTACCCATTTTACTATTGCTTTATCTGCTTTCAGTCAGAGCTTCAACTGATGCATCCAATTCCTCTGTCGATCTTATGTGAAGCATGCTTCTGGTTAGCTTAGTTTCTAAGCACTCTGAGTATTTATCCCAGTTTGTTGATTTAGGGCTTCTATAGAGCATTACGCTCTTATTTAACCCCATGATTTCAAAGCGAATATGTTTATGATCAGACATTGAGTCCTCATCAGAAACTCTCCAGTTCGTGATCATATCAAGTGAATTATTTGTTATGAGTGTTAAGTCAAGAACCTCTTGTCGTATGGCATTTTCAAAGGTGGATTTATTGCCCCTTTTTGCAATAGCTACGTTAGTACTGTAGTAAAAATTCCAGGAGTGACTCACCTCTTGTGTTTGTATCTGTACTGCCCCAGATTGTATTGTGCGCATTTGCATCGCAACCAATGATTAACGTATTGTTGTGTGTCTTACAGAAGTTCACTAGACCGGTGGTGGTGCTACGTTGGTGGTGCTTCATTGGTGTCTCCAGGAAAGTAAGCGGAGGCTATGACAGCCTCTATTTTCTTCCCATTTGCATCCATTTCGACGAGTACTGCTGCTGTGTCGCCATTCATAAACTCTATAAATGGCAGATATTTCATGTTGGTATCAATCATAAGTGCAGCCCTTGGTTTTGTTGGGGACCTTATCTGCTTGTCGGCGAGAGACGTCCTCTGGAATGTCCTGTTGCGGGAACCTGTAAACCTACACCACTTTCTAAAAGGAGCACTGCACTCTTTTTGGTTTAAAATAACAACAAGGTTTATTCTTAAAATACTAGTTCTTATATACTATTTACAGATGAACATTACCGTCTACGTCTTGACTTTTCTGATGTTCCAGTTATGCAATTGTTATTTGGTGTCAGAGGCTCAAGCCCACTGACCTACTTCAAAAGTGGCGAAGGTGCATTACGCTGCCCTCGTCGACTCGATTGCGGAACTGTAATACCCTAAAAGCTTACATGATAACATTACACAGATCATATTAACTTAAAATACTTAGACCCTAAAGGTATGTCTTATCATTAAACAATTTTAGCACATGCTAATTCAACAGAGTGTGGCATCTATTAGGAGTCGATGCTGTGAGTCAACTACACGTAGGTAGTTTGGTTCTAACTCACAACATCCCTCCCCTCTTTCTAAAAGAAGTTAGTGCAACTAACTTCTAATGAAAGTTTACATTCATTTCTGCACTTTAAACAGTCAGTGCATTTTCTTAAACCTACAATACATGTGTATAATTTTTTTTCTTTTTTTTTCAAATCCGCCTTATTTTAATATTTTGGGTTCTTTATATTTCCTTTTTTATATTCTTTTCTTTATGCTATTTTGATAAATTTCTTTTTTTTTCTCCTTTTTTTCTACAGTTTTTCTTTTCTCTCTTGTTTTATTTTGTTCTTTTATATTTTTTTTATATTCCCCTTTTTATATTTGGTCTTTCATTGACTCTTTTCTTACTGGCGTACAATACATTTTAGTCTTATACTTAAGAAATCTTATATTTCGCTATGATATTACATCTAAGATCTTATGCTACAACCTCCGCTAACTGATGATCCGGTTGTCGGCTGCCGTTGTCGGTATGGTTGTTGTGTTGCGCCGTTGGTGTGGTTGATTCGAGTCTTTGAAGGGCCGCTACTATCTTGCACCATTTCTTCGAAATGAGCGTCGTCACCATCATTATCACCAGGATGAGGCCAGCTATACTGACTGCCCCTCCCATCATCCAGGTGTGCACTATCTCACAGGAATTGGTGAGGTGTGACACCCTTTCAACATCTTCTGCCTCCTTTACCAAATCGTTGATTGCTGTGCTGTTCGTTGTAAGGGTTTTCCGTAGATCCTTGAAATGCATGAGTGAGACTGTGTTCGGTGTTGTGAGCATATGGCCGGAATCACTTCGTTTGTGATTTTCCAGCAGCTCCTGCAGTTTCGTCTTTAAACGGTTTGTTGCCATGACGGACGTTGGGAATTTATACCGTGACTCTTCTTGACTTTTATGGACCAGCATTATCCCTTTGCCATTCACTCTGCAACCAGTTTCAATGGTCATAAACCCGGTGTTTACTAATTCCAACCGTGTGGTTTCGTCTGAGCACACCGCCGTAAAAATCGCCTGGTCGTCAAAATGGTAGAGCCATCTGTTTATGGTTCTGGTAGCTACCAGAATTCCTCCCGTGGCTGGAATGGCTATGTGATCGCATTGATCTTGCTCATGCTTCAATATTTCTATCTCGCAGTAATCGCTTGCTCGCGTAATTACTTTTCCGGGATGATAGCATAAACGTTTTGTTGTGCCCACCTCTCGACATTTCCCCTCGTCCTCTATTGATAGGCCGATGTAATGCTCTTGAGCCTGGCTTGCTGCTATGTAATCATATCTCGTCTTCGGCAGCACGCACCAATCTGGGTTTCGTCTTTTGGGTATAGGGTACACTTTGTGCATTGTAAAGAACTCCAATAATGGCACTGGAATCTTTATGACTACTTTCAACCCGTTCTCCGCCTCTTCTGTGCGAACCTCGGCTAGTTCATAGAACCGCTCCGGTGCCTCGCTGTACCATGAAATTCCTTTCATCGACACTGGTGCCGCCTTGAGCAATTCATCAGACGTCAGGAACAATGGGTGTAGCTTGCCATGTATCAAATCATCAAGCACCACTATCTCCGTTTGCTGTTGGTCCTGGAACCTCAGCATCTCCTCAGAAACAACTTTCCCCAACATGAAAGATTCTGCTAAGTTCACCTCTGCTTCCTCATGTCTCTTTCCAATGCCTTCCAACGCCAAGTGCATCTCTTCCAGCTCTTGGAAGGTCTTATTCACTGCTTCGTGAAGGCCCTGGTAACCTGCTCTCATCACAGTCACCTCTTTTCCCAGCAATGACAACGTCTTTGATTGCTTCTTCTCAAGGTCCTGTAAGTGACCATAAATCCGATCTGAATCTTGGTGGTCCATCGTACCAATTGCCCATTTGAGAACTTCACCGCCAACATCTATTAGCGACCGGCGTTTCCTTCCTTTAAGAGACAATATCTTCTCCTTTTCCAAGAATCTTCTCATTATAGTCTCTATTTCCAAAATCGAAGAATCGCATCTACGTTTTAGCTCGGTCCCGCTGGCCGCTGCATACCTTTCACATAACCTCCTGGTTGTCTCCTGCATTCCTTTGAATTGTTCCACAATAATCCTCAATTCCGTTCGTGGAAACTCAGTTACAATCACCCAATAATCTTTGGCGAACCATACATCTCCTGTTTTCTCCATCAATACATCCGTCTCCGGTAGTTTGTCCAACCGCACCTCCGCACGTATCCCGTTGGTAACCGCAATCAACATCACTAATATGATCTATAAAATGATAAAATTTTACACTAAATATACCATACTTCAGACTAAAAATACAATATTATCTTCATAAATTGCTTATTCTATAATTGAATGCTATATCATTCAATTCTCCGTACACTTGTCTTCTCCCCTTACATTCTCGGATTCGCTACCGCATCCCAGAGGAAAAGAGGACTGGACTATATTACATTATTGCCATATAGTGCATCAGTTCCGCTTTGATTAATTTTCCATGCTCTTTTCAATACGTGAGTTATCACTCATTCTAGTTTCGAACCAATTCATTGGTTCTCCGACAAAACCAGATTAGATAAAATAATCCCGTTTGTGGCAAAACTTTGTCCATTGCAAGACTATATCTTTCATCGCACACAATTACTTTTTCTTTAAATTTACTTCTACCCTGATATGTATATATCCATTAACGATCGTCCCTTTCTAGATCGTACATGGCTACATACATACATTCAAAGCACTATCCTATTCATTAACCTATACTATTATCCTAAATTGTCTCTCTCCATTTATCTATACACTAAATTCTAAACTAATAAACAGTATTTATCTAACCCGCTGAAAAGTCTGCAACCTCATAAATTTTAATCACCCGACTTCATATATTCGATCACGCAATAAAACTACCTACTTGTTTAAATATATATACGAACCCCTACCCAATACCTAGTACCCATACCTTAAATCTGGTCGTAGGGTGCTCATCCTTCTCTTAGCCGAACCTGCTCACTACACTATGACCCGATTATCGCTGGCCGACTTGAGAACATGTCTCAGCAATTTACTTTTATTTCGACACTTGTTGCGTAAATTCGCCTTGTCAGACAACCCACATTAATCAATGCTTTTCCTTGTGTCAGCACAATCTCGGTAGTAAATTCTGATCGTTGTGCTATAAAAACACGCTTTCGTAGCATATTCCTTACAGTAAACAATTGCAGAAACAACTATCAACATGCTGAATGCCAACGCAAAATTAGGACGCTGCGCGCTTAGCCACACCCAGGTGTTGCGCACATTGATGGAAGAGGCGTCACCCCTAATTCACCAAGCAGCGATGGCCCTGGAGCAGCACGAAATCCAAAAATTAATGGAAAGGTCCTGGGACGCAGAACAACAACTGGTGAAGGATCTGCGGACATGCCTTAAAGAGGTGTCCACTCAGTGGGATTACCCCATGGAAGTCCTACTGGCCTGGCGGTTGGCTTTTACCATGATGGTAAGACCTGAGGACCCTGAAGTTGAGCAGGCGCTAGGGCGCCTGTCGGTGCTGCTCCACAGGATTCATGAGTTTATGGTGCCGGGGTTCCCAATTGTGAACCCCAAACTCGTACTGAAATACTACCGAAAACTAATAATAAAAATAGAAATAAAAACTAAATTTAAAAAAAAATAGAAATTCCTTTGTTATCCTTTATTACATTTTTCAGCCCACTGTAAGTATCCCCGATTTTAATGCTACTTCTCTCAAGGATTCCTTCCTCTATTACATCTCCTACAACCTCCATGAATGACCTTGCTCCTAACCCATACCCCTTCTTTTCTTTATACACTAATTAATTTTTTTTTATCTCATATAGTATTCTTTTATTATTCTTTCTTCACATTTCCATTACGGCGGAGTTACGAACAAATATACGTTAGTACATCCATTCTGTATACTATACACATATATACGTATATACCCACTTCACCAACAGTGTTACTGCTTATGAGTTATATCGCACTTCACTAACAGCCGTATATACGAGGTGTGATCAAAAAATAACTGTTATTTTCATCTTTTCGTGAGTTACGTATGTTCGATGTTCGCATTTTTCTTTCTGTTATGTTGGTACACATGTCTGTTATATATGTTGGCAATGCCAACCATTTTGAATTGTCAGTTTGTTTTTGACAGATAAAAAGACTAGTCGTGTTTTGATGTGCTCTTCGATTTTGTACTATTCGAAAAAATGTATCAAAGAAACTCTATTCAGTTTTGTGTAAAAAATGAAATAAAATGCGCAAGGATATTTGAAATGTTGACTTTGGCCTTTGGCGAGTCTACTATGAGCAGAACACAAGTTCAATTTTGGTATAACCGGTTAAAGGAAGGCCGAGAAGATGTCAATGACGATGCTCGTCCTGGTCGCCCGAGCACGTCAACAACCGATGAAAACATTGACGCAGTGAAGAAAATGATTTTGGATAATCGTCGAATCACTATCAGAGAGGTTCCTGATGATGTTGGCATATCGTTCGGCTCATGCCAAGCAATTTTTACGGATGTTTTAGGCATGAAACGTGCGGCAGCGAAGATTGTTCCAAAATTGCTAAATTTTGAGCAAAAACAACGTCGCATGGACATCGCTCAGGAACTGTTTTTGCACAAAAACAAAACCGTTATCATGCCTCAATCACCGTATTCACCGGACTTGGCCCCCGCTGACTTTTTCCTCTTTCCAAAACTGCAGACACCGATGAAAGGAAAGCGTTTTGCTACGATTGAGGAGATAAAAGAAAAATCGAAACAGGAGCTGTTGGCGATACCAAAAAAAGCGTTTCAGAAGTGTTTCGAGGATTGGAAAAAACGCTGGCATAAGTGTATTATATCTGAGGGGAATTACTTTGAAGGGGACAAGATAGTTGTTGTTGAATAAATAAATACTTTATTTTTTGATCACACAATAACGGTTATTTTTTATCACACCTCGTATGTGTGTATATACTCTACGTTCAGTTTAATTATGTGTATATTTTAAGTCAAGTTTTATATTACTTACTCATGGTTGTCTTACTTTTTTATTTTCTTTTATTTTTTTAATTGAGTGCAATGTTTTTCATTTAATATGTAAAAAATATATTTTTCCCTACTGTGCTTCGTTCGGCCATAGTGCATAATAAGCACATTTTTATTACGTCAACTTTACTTGCTCGAGTTTAATTGGCACACTTCTGCTGGCCTTGACTTTGAAAATCGGAACTGTGTGTGTTATTTGATACACACACGTACATGTTTACGTTGTTATTTTTGTGTTTACACTTGTAAAACACTGCTAACACATGCCTTTAGTTGTGTGGTCTAATGTGGAATAATTTCAACAAATTATTATGTAGCTTTTTATTTTTTCCCTTAATCGTTACGACTGTTGTAACTGGGCTTCGGATCTCTGCTACTACATACTGACCTATCCACACAGGTGACAATTTGTTTCTCCTAGCCTGATTCTTCATTAGTACTTGATCACCCACGTTAAAAACGACTGGGTTTAGTACCTTGTTGTAGGCTTCCCTGGGTACTCGTTTAGCACAATCCTGGTTTTCTCTGACCAATTCGTGCGCTCGCTGTAGCTGATACTTTTGCACTTTATTCGGGTCATCAGCATTGTATACAGGCGCACATTTGCGCTTCAAATTCGCTGGCATGTTGAAATCAAACCCGTAGAGTGTTCTAAACGGAGTTTGCTTCGTTGATACATGCACAGTATTGTTGTGTACATTGATTGCAGTGGTTAACCATTGATCCCAATTCGAGCCGTCTTCTTTGGCAAAACTGCGCAAGTACTCGGCCAGAGATCGATGACTACGTTCCAATGAGCCATTCGATTGTGGATGATATGGTGTTATGTGCAACTTCTTGATTCCCAGCATTTTCAAAGTTTCTGAGAATAATTTCGATACAAAATTGGAACCATTGTCGGTTATCAAAACCTTAGGTATGTTGTATCGTGCTATAATTTCATCAAAGAATGCTTTGGCCACCGTACCTGCTTCCGCATCGGGTATAGCCACGCACGCCATGTACTTTGAGAAATCGTCTTGGAACGTCAATATGTACTTGTTTCCCGAAACAGTCTCAGGTAAAATACTTACAATATCCATATGAACTTTATCAAATGGCTATTTCGGTGTGTCAGTTAACACCATTGGCATCTTTGTTAGCCTTGAACTTTTGTTGGCCTGGCACTTTGGACAACTTCTTACAAATTTTTTTATGTCTTTGAGCATACCTTTCCATCCTTATACTCGCCTAATTCTGTCATGGGTTTTCCAGAATCCCTGGTGTTCACCTAGAGGTGAATCATGGAAACCCTTTAACACAGCCTGGATATCCTTTATATCCTTCAGCCATTCCACACTACTGGCTCTTTGTTCATTAGCAGCGTCACCAGTATTGCTAACATTTCTTGTTGCATCGATTTTATCCCCTTGAATTCTCTCGGCCTTCTCCTTATCTGACCGTGCTTTGGCCCTCGTTTGCACTACCGATACCTTCTGTGCCTGCGGTACTCTGCTGCGTGCATCCGCATTAAGATTCTTTTTCCCAGGTTTTTATATGATTTCAAAATCATACTCAGACAATTTGTGTCTGAACCTGGCTAGCCTAGACGTTTGGTCTTTCAAGTTGGCTATGCCTCTCAACGGCTGGTGCGCAGTGTATATCTTGCATGGGCGTCCTAGCAGATATGCCCTAAAATTCTTTGTAGCCCACACTATGGCTAGGATTTCCTTTTCTATTGTGGAGTATCTTTTCTCCGTATCGCTAAGCGCTCTGCTTGCGAATGCTATTGGTCGGTCATTACCGACTTCCCCTTGTGACAATACTGCCCCTAATGCTTCATTGCTAGCATCAGTGGTCAACAAAAAAGTTTGCTCAAAGTCGGGGTACGCCAAAATTGGTGGCGAGCTAATTATTTCCTTTAGCCTCTCGAATGCTTGCTGAAATGTTTCTGTCCATTCGAACTTTGCTTCTTTTCGTAGCAACTTATTCACTGGCAACGCAATTCCGGCTAGTTCTTCCACGAACTTTCTATAATAGTTCACAAGTCCTAGGAATGCTTGCACTTCCTTTCTATTTCTCGGAATCGCTAAATTTTTAACGCATTCCACCTTCTGCGGGTCAGGCAGTGCTCCTGCCTCGGTACAACAAGGGCCTAAATAAACCACCTCTCTTCGCAAAAATTGGCACTTCTCCGTGTTCAATTTCAAATTGTGTTCTTGTAATTTCTGGAGCACCTTGCACAAGCGTTGCGAATGCTGCTGCAAGTTCTTCCCATAAATTACAATATCATCCAGATACACAAAACAATCTAACCCTTGTAAGCCTGTTAGCACATGGTTCATTAGCCGTTGGAAGGTAGCCGGTGCTCCTGTTAATCCAAACGGCATTCTATTAAACTCATAATGGCCTAAACCAGTGCTGAACGCGGTTTTCTGCTTATCTTGGGTATCCACCAGAACTTGGTGGTAGCCACTCGCTAAATGAAGCGTTGAAAAATATCTACTATGCCCCAATTGATCCAGAATCTCTTCTATCCTTGGTATCGGGAACACCTGCTTGATAGTGGCGTCGTTCAATTTCCTAAAATCGACGACCATTCTTGACCAGGTTGATCCACTCTAGTAGGTATTTCATGCTCTACCTCTGGTGTATATGTCAACTGGTCTCCTTCCAGCAAAAATATGTCACGGAAAGACTCACAAATGGCTTCTATTGATCCCTTCTCTTCCGAATTTACGCTTGTGTCTAACTTTAGTAATTCTAGCACTCTCTCCATTATTTTTCTTATATCTACCTGCTTAATCTGATTAACCGATCCTTAACTCGATTCCTTAAAACTATCATAACTTGTGAACTTAGGCCTAAAATCCTTATCCATATAGTAGTCCTCTTCTGATGCATTTAGTACACAAGCTTCCACTTGACCCTTGTTAACGTGCGTTATGGTCTCTCCCATATATACGCCGTCCGCTAGCTGCTGCTTGTGCAAAACAAGAGTCCTAAGTTTCGTGTTTACACGCATAGTAACTACTCTGGTTGACCTTGCGTTCACTACCTCTATACAATTTTTAACCCTATTCACGGTTCCTTCCTGCCATGACTTTAATGGGAGAGTAAGGATTCTATTCTTATTATCATCATAAAATGATAACTGCTTTTCTAGTGCATCCAGTATGGTGCGGCCCCAGAGATTATCACGGCCAATTATCCCATCGGCCGGGATACCTTCCCTATCCAATTCGACTGCGTGCACTCTGAAACTCATGCTTTTAACTTCACTGTGCCCTATTCTGAGTGACCGCAGTGTCCTGATGCAACACCCAAACGCTCCATTAAGTGTTCTTACATCCTTTGGGTTAACAACCAGTCCTTTCCGTAAAACACTATATTTTACGAGGCTGGTGTCCGCCCCTGAGTCTACCAAAAGCACTAGCTTTCCACTAGCTGCTTCCTTGCAGGGTATCTCGAGCATCACCTATCCTGCTTACAACGAAACAACGCCCTTTCGATTCCAAAATGGACGCGTATCTATTTCCTAACTCTTCAAATTTTCTCCTCCATGCACCACAGTTATCCTTTACGATCCTATACTCCCTCAAAATTACCGTGAATATCTTAGCTATACGTCCTTGTACCATGTACGCGGCGATTGGCCTATACTCTCTAACCTTATTAAAACCTAATCTAAGTGCTAGAATCATCACAGTTACACAAATCAATACGCAATCAAAAATTTTCTCCCGGAGAAACTCTTGCTCCTCCGTAACTTGAACCATTGTTCTTACGTTACTTGGTACGTGGTATTAGAGAGCCTCTTGCTCCTCCTTTTCCTGGACTGTACATCCTACATTACCAGTCACACGTACCTCCGGCCTGACTGTTGCTTCCTTTCTTTTGGCTTTCCAGTCTATTGGCCTCGACTGGGCCGCTGGAAGTTTCCCTGGTTCCTCTGTTGAAACTGCCTATCCCTGCACTCCGCAGCTCGATGTCCAATCCGACCACATGAAAAGCATTTCAACCCTTGTTGGGTGTTGCCTAACCTTTGTACTCCTCTAGTATTCCAATTTGGCCGCTGCTGACCATTCCCTGTGCTGAAAGGATTTCTTCCTTGGTTATTCCCTTCCGTAGAATTGCCCCTGCTGTCCCTTAAGGGTGGATCCGGGCGCCTCGTACCCGGCTGCCTTTCATTTTGATCCCATTTATTATCTATTTGGCACTGTCTACTTGCCTCATGACCATATGTTTGGCACTCCATACAATAGGGCGTATTCTTGCGTGTAATACATTCATCCCTTCTATGACCTGGCTTATGGCAGAACGAACATGTGGGTGCCCTCTGTACAAACTCCCTGTGCGGATTTCTCTGAGTCGCGGCTCTGCTGTTGGAGACACCGGGATTATACGCTCCTCTGTATATATTTGGGACGGAATTACTTCCCTCTCTATCCTGTCTATTTTCGAACATATGTATCTCCCCCAAACCTGCCGTACTCCGTTCCACGAGGACTTGCGCTCTAATTGCTTCTTCTACCAATTCCTCCAGATTTCCTGTTTTGCTATTCAGCATATGAATATTTAGAGCGGAGTTGCGGAGCCCCACTACGAAAGTCGCTAACACCGACTTGTCAACTTCGTATAATAACGCGGTATCACCAACGCCATCGTACTTATTTTTGATTACTTCTTGGGCCATCATCCGAAGTGACTCCAAACGCCTGGCAAAGGCACGTATGTCTTCCCCTGCCAGTTGTTTCCCGATTCTAATCTCTTGGGATATGTCTTCCAGAGTTCTCTCCTTTAGATAAGTTCTCTTCAGAAGGCCGTAAAGCTCATTCACACTGGCGAATTGTTTTGGAAGCACAAGGTTGTACGCATCTCCAAACAACCTCTGTTTCACACAATCGAAAAAGTCTTGCAATTCGTCAAGACGAATACTCCTCTTTGCTAGCTCACACCCCTGGATAAATCGATGAACCTCCGATCTTAAATCCACCGACTCAGCACCAGTAAACACAGGTACTCACCTGGACACGGTCTTGGAGATATCCTCGATACCCATTTTACTTATTTTTGTTTTACTTATGGCTGGTAAAACTTGCGCGTTGTCTTATTGTGTGGCTTCCAAATGCACTTCTCCCGGATCTGAAACTTATTAATCTTCGACCGTTTGCCCGTACAGGCGAAATATTGTCCACTGTATTGAGACTTTGCAGCTCTATTTCTGGCTCGTTTGGCGGATATACCTGATTTTTATTATTTATCGGACTTTCCGGAGAAAATGGCTCGACACCGATTTCAGATGCGCCAAACAAAAATTCAGCTTGCCTTTCTTCACTAAAAGCTAATCTGGGCTTTACAGTGCGGCTTATCCCTTCTGGTGTTAAATATTCCGGCCAGCGAACTTCCGGAGGCAATGTCAATACTGTGTGTGTAAATCCAGCCGATGCTGATTTTGATCTCTCCTTTTTTGGTGAGGTCCTATTGGTAGCCCGTCCTCTTTTTAATTCCGCACACTCCTTTTCCAACAGCGATGCTGCTTCTTCTGTCTACGTCAATCTCCGAAAAAGTTCCTTTACCCTATTCTCGAAATACTCCTTTTGTGCTTTCAAATCTTCTGTTTTCTCATGAAATTTGAACAACTTTTCTTCTGTCCTTTTTGGATTCCCGTCAAGGCTTGATCCGCTACTTCTAATGGTGACACAGCTCCTCTAGCGTTCGCCTGTTTCCACAATTCTTGAGCTTCTTCCCTGCTCGTACTTGCTCCGAACTGCTCGAATACTCTCTCGGTCCACCTCCGTTCTTACTGTTCTTAACTCGTTCTGTGCGTCCTCCTTTCTCTTTAACGGAGACCCAATCGGTGCCTCAGTCGTTGCCAATTCCGACTCGAATACTTTAAGCCACGCTGACACTAAATTCTCCACATATCCATGAAAACCCGTCCAAGAGTACTCGTCGTCCCTACAGACCTCCTTGCGCGGCAGCAATTTTGCGTGGTTGCTGTTAAATTTTTCCACCAAACCTCGCAACTCTGTGATGCGTCTGTGATAGTACTTCACGTTTTTGACATCCTTCCGGTCCTTCTTGAAGTTTGAAATCAACCTCTGGATCTCTTTACCCACCACTTCCTGGGATTTCACCAACTCCTTCACTTATTTCGAGAGTCCCATGGACTATGCCCTAGTTCAATAAATATCCCGTTGAACAACCCAATCTCAAGAAAAAAAATCTCCATCCATTTGTACATCCCAAACGCCAGAACAGGTGAACGCGTATCCCAATTACAAATAAGAATCCATTAATAGTTAAAACTTGTTACAATATTTTATTCTATCTTACTTAATGATTCAAAATAGAGTTATTAAAAAAAAAACATTCCACCGCAAATTATATCTTTATATACATATTCGGCTATACTTGTTTTCCATCACAAAGTTCCGCTGTCCACCGGCGTCCATTAAGTCCTTCCATCAATGCAAATTGGTTCTTGACTTCCTCACAGATACTCCTTGAATTCCTCTCACCATCTTTAATACTCCCAAAAATGCATAGGAAAGGCCATATGTTTGTAAAAACCGAAATTTGATTTACAAGCAAAAGTATCTTGATTCATTCCCGGAAATTTGAATCCATATTTAAAAATAAACCCGTAACGTATGCGCCACGTAATAATAGCATTTAAATGTTTTCTTCAACATTGCTACGCAAATCGTAGTTTCCGAACTACAAAAACTTAGATGCAACAACACGTGTTGTAAACACTTCTTGAAATATTTTTTCCTAATACCCTAAGCTCAAAAGTCAATCATTTAAATCAAACAACAAAAATTCAGAACTTCAGAATTTAAACAATACAAAAACAATTTAAAATTTTCAATATAGACCACATGGCCTTATAAACAATATAAATGTCCCTCACGACAAACAAATTCAAATCCCCAACAAAAAAAATCCTCACAGCTAGGATGAACATACATAGACCGTCCGATCATACTGACGGTTTATGGTTGCCATTCAAAGCTGCGTGCAACAGCGCAAACGCGCCTGTATGTTGCAACTCCTTTGACCAGCGCTACGGCGCCTTCAGGGTCGCAGAAGTATCTACTTAGATTACTCTAATATACACTCTACTCACCATTATTTTTCCCGATGACATCTTGGTCCTTTAAATGTTGTAGTAAGATATCCTTTGATTTTTGTTGCAGGATTATTTCCTGCTACAGGGTTCCTTGCCCTGGGATTCCTCCTGTAGGTCCTTTAGACCGGCTGCGCCAAAATGTTGGGGTCCTTATCTGCTTGTCGGCGAGAGACGTCCTCTGGAATGTCCTGTCGCGGGAACCTGTAAACCTACACCACTTTCTAAAAGAAGCACTGCACTCTTTTTGGTTTAAAATAACAAGAAGGTTTATTCTTAAAATACTAGTTCTTATATAATTTTTTTACAGATGAACATTACAGTCTATGTCTTGACTTTTCTGGTGTTCCAGTTATGCAATTGTTATTTGGTGTCAGTGGCTCAAGCCCACTGACCTACTTCAAAAGTGGCGACGGTGCATTACGCTGCCCTCGTCGACTCGACTGCGGAACTGTAATACCCTAAAAGCTTACATGATAACATTACACAGATCATATTAACATAAAATACTTAGACCCTAAAAGTATGTCTTATCGTTAAACAATTTTAGGCACATGCTAATTCAACAGAGTGTGGCATCTATTAGGAGTCGATGCTGTGAGTCAACTACACGTAGGTAGTTTGGTTCTAACTCACAACAGTTTGACTGCACCCACGTCATAGATTACCTGTGTGTTTGGTGTCTTGAGGCCTACTATCTTGCCTCTATGTATCCAGGGCTCCTGGATAAGTCCTATGTTGGTGCTTCCACAGGCAAACCTTCTGCTAAGTTCGGCCGTTGCAGCCTTAGCATGGTGAAGATTTGCCTGGATGCACTTCATGTTGGTGCTACTGACTTGGGATTGGATGGAGTACTTTCGTCCTCGTCTCCCAACTCCACAGCATCCATTTTATCCGCCAGCTCATCAGCATTGGGGGATGCAGCCTTTAGCCTGAGACTCACTTGGCCAAATCTAAAGTTGACCTTATCACCGGATTCCACAAGGCTGGCTGCTGATTTCTGGTCTACTGCTAGGACCAGAGTTACGTTAGAGCCTCTTTCAGCTCTTCGTAGTGTGCGCCACGACTCGACGTGGAGGCCCCTGCAAAAAGTACAGAATCCTAGAGGTCTCCAGGGACTGGGAGTTGGGAAAGTACCCCACAGCGATCCGCGAATGAGGTATCTTGGACTCCTCTGTGACCCACAGTGAAGCACCTTCCAAAGGCGACGCGTTGGTGATGGCCGCCTTTAGCCAGACTGTTGACGCGCTATCTTTACAGTGCAGAACCATGTATCCTGCTTTGTAGATAGCGCCCAGGAACGCTGGTTTTGTAGCCTGTTGTTTTCCGGCTATGATTTTATCCAGGATGAGTTTCTGGATGGACTCCATTTGCGTTCTTAGGGGCGTATTTGGATAGTCAATTGCGAGTACTGCCATTTTGATGCCTGTCACCACATTCTTGTAGGAGGCAGTGGGTTGCCTCTTCTTGGATGTATTTTCATTCAAATTTGGTGCGTCTGCTGCAGATGTTGCTGCTTGTGCTGTTTTGATAGCCGGTGCTGCTGATCCTTCTGCGGCCTTGGAGGTGAAGGGTAGCCGCTTTTTATATGTGGCCTCTGGAGGTGTTTGTTCGGCCGACCTCTGCCTTTTGGGGCCTGGTTTTCCGCCTTCGACCTTGTCAGGGAGCATAGCTTTGGCGTATGCCTCTTCTCTGCTGAACCCTTTCTTGAGGAAGTTACTGAGCCTCTTTTTGCCCGCGCCGCTGAGTTTTTTAGGCTTTTCAGCTGCTGATTCCGTTCCTATCCGATTTTGGCGGTCGGCGTTTTGGCTCGCGCCAATCGAGGGCTGCTGTGCCTCTCTTTGCTGAGGTGCTGTGGCCTCTTTGTGTGAGGTATTGTGGCTGCTCTAGTCATTCGGTTTTTTTTTGTTGTCTGTGTTCATTTTTGTTCCCACGAGTAAAGGGGAAATATCGGTCCCCTACGCCAGTGCCCCGGTAGCGCAGTAAGGCATGGATTGAAATGGGGCCTTGCCTGGGCACCCCAAGTTTGCTATTAAGCTTGACTCTACCCCGTCAAGCAGGCCCACCAGCATAGCTGTTCCACTGTGGGTTTAGGGGGTTTGTTTGGGTCAATAGGCCAGTCCGCGCTCCAGACTGGAGATCCAGAGCGCGGGTGGACCCTTGCCCCAGGGAGTTTTCCTTCTCCCCGCCTGGCTATCGGCGGCTCAATTTCAGCAGAGACATGACCGTACAGAAAATGAGCCATTGGTCTGAAAGATAGCCGCACTTCCCCGAAGGTCTGACCACTTAGCTAGCGCCAAGCGGGCAACCTAGCTAGCCCCTCAACGTCTGACCAGGAATCGTACTTATCTACTTTCAACCTGTGCGTTGGTGGTAGTTCTTTGTTTATATGCTGGACCACATCACAGTCTTTCATGTAACATGTTCCAGCACATATCAAGCCCCTACACCACGACAAGGTGACTACCTACGTAGGGGTGTAAGCTATGTAAGGGAATGATCAAAACTATTAGCCACATCCTACCAGTTATATCTGAAGTAATAAAATAATTTTGTTTTGTTACCAAATAAATAGTATTTTGAAATATGTAAAAGCATGGACAGTAAAACTAACCATAACCTATAAATTTTACATAAGAAATAAGAAAAAAGTCCTATAAGCAGTTAAACTAAACAATGAATTTCTGTGAAAAATAACTAGCAGTTATCAACCAACACCCTTTGACACATCGGTTGGACCATCGTCACTGCATCAAATGTAAGTTCAACTTGATCATATTATGATTATTTAATTTGATTGATATTAGGTTAAGATAGGTTGTCGTGGCCGCCGGTCTACAGACCAACTCACTCAGACCATTGCGATACCACCGCGTAACACCGCACCTCTACTTTACTCGTCAAACTACTTTGAAGCCCTAATAATGATCAGGATTTGCTTGACTTTCGCGCCGGACACTTTCTTAAGAGAGTTGAAAGCATAATTCCCTAAAGAGCCCGGTCTTCTTTTAGATAGAGTCGGGCACCTACAGTCGCGTCCTCCTCGTCATCCCCACAGCTTCTTCAGTATTTTTGAGAGAATACTCCCAGCCTGAGAGCATGCCTGCGCAACAGCCAATGAACATTTATACAAGCCACGACCTTAGAGGTATCTTCTTCTCGGCTGGGCATGGAAGCCTCTTGATTTTTTTCCTGTCAAGCTCCGGCCACACTAGCCTAGTCGATAAGCAAGTACCTTCGTCTGCCCAAGACCTATTGGCCTCACGCAAGAGGCTATCTTTCAACATCAGTTTACAGGTGGAAATTGGTATTCCACGCATCCACCCACGCATCTATCCGTACACAAAGGGAGGTTGGTACCCCGGCTAGTTCATCAGTCCTACAGTTCCGCATTATGTACCTATACCCCAGAACACACATTAGGCGTACCATGAACACAGTGTTGATATCATTTAGGGCTGCCAGGTAGTCCTGAGTAGCCTTTGATTTCAGTGCCATCGAGCTCATTGATTTGATGGCGTCTGGCTATACTAGTAGATATTTATAATGTTTTTTTTACGGCGTGTCTACTTAAGTAGACGGCTACCGCCTTTATGGCTAGGACCTCTGCTTGATAAACACTGCAGTGGTCGGGGAGACGCAACGAAAGTTCCAGTCCTAGATCTTTTGAGAAAACTCCAAAGCCAACTCTATCGTCAAGTTTGGATCGGTCGGTGTAGAAATTCAGTTCTCCCCTTCTCCATGGCATGGGTGTTTGCTATTCCCTTCTAGAGGGCATATGTGTCTTGAAGTGCCTATCACAGTTGAGATTAGATATAGAGTGTTCAATGTGTTGGATACAACTACTCCAGTTATGAACGATAGTCGAGTGGCCAGTCTGATTATCATTCCATAATGGAGTGCATTTCAGCCTTAGCGGTGATGCGGCGGCAACTTGTTTCCTTATCAGATCTAATGAAAGTAGGTTGAGTATCACTTGTAATGCTTTAGTTGGGATGATTCTTAAAACACCCGAAATGCACAGAAAAGCTGTTCTTTGGCCAGAAGGTTCTATTAGGTTTGTTTCTGAGTGGTTGGCCACTATATAGTATTCCATAGTATTCCATATAACAATATAGGTCTGACCACAGAAATGTACAGCCAGTGCATAATTCGTGGGGATAGCCCCCATCTAATTTCGACTGATTTTTTACACGTGTACAAAGGAATATTGGCCTTCCTAACTCTTTCCTCAATGTTGGGTTTCCAGGTTGGTTTCTTTTCTAGATTTCTACTGGAAACTTGGTTTCTATTTCTAGGCGAAGACAATGGTGGCGACCGTCATCTACCTCCCCACTATGAGGCTGCTATCCGTCTGCCTGTATTCCAGCGACATTGCGTATACCGATAATGGCCGCTCGTCTCTTATTAAATAGTGTACATCGCTGGTGGCTTTTTTGTATCGTTTCTCGATATTTCGCTGTGCATATAATATATGTATATTATTGTACGAGCTTCGCTGGATGAGAAGGATGTAGACCCACGCCCATTATCCACGAGGTAGACCGAAGCATAGCTAGGTATGCAGACCAGCATCCAACTGAACGACCTACCCTTTTCAGGATATATTCATTTTCATACCCTCTGGGGTGAATAGCAGCGAGTGTAGGTAGAAGGTTCGTTAAAAGAGTCAAGACAATATTTAAATATCCATATGAGAAAGTTTTAATATGTAATATACATGGCGTAAAAGAATTTTAAAATGACAGATAAAATAACAATTCTTCCAAACAGTCACCTAGTTAATCTAAATGATTCTCACTATATTCGGTATCCAGCTAATAAATCGACTCGTTGATTGCGTCATCATCAACAACAAAAATATTCCAGCCATCGAAGAACTCCAACCAGGAATTATACTATTTAATAACGCAATGGCACTAACCAGGTTAATGAAGAGACAGGACAGCTAGAGGGCACATATTTAGTGCGTTACCACAAAACAATCGTAAAATTTGGTAACACTGTATTCATATCCAAGGAAATAACCTTTGCAAAAGCATTACCAGCCACTCTATAGCCATCATCAAGAAGAGGAGAACTAGAGGATATACTGTATTTACCAATGAAGAAAGAATTACATATCAACAGTATAGAGCACATCGAAGTTTTAAGAACTCGCAATAAAGTCAGCCTTCGACTTAATCTTGCCCAAATGATACCCATAGCCTCTTCCTAATTATCCTTAGCCTAAAATGCTACAAGGAAAGAAGTCAAATTAAACTCATCACAATAACCACACGAAAACCCGATGTACAAGAAACTAAGCAACCGATGTCAGGCTCAACTTCACATTTCAGTTTAACCTCGACAACCCCTGTAATAAGTCTAATAACCTGCGTCAACAAAATAGCATTGTTCTAAACTCTGACGAACTATGACGTTACTGTTAGAGGAGTTAACACAGAACTCACTTCAAAGCAGTAACACAGAACTCACTTCAAAGCAGTACAGCACGTTTCAATATATTCCATAAATTCGTTTCGTAGAGAATAAAATGCCGACACCGCATATACTTTGCATCCGCAGTGTATTCTCACGCTTATTGGCATGTACACTGTACATTGTACAGGCATGTGCAAGCTCAAGGTTATTTAGCAGATAATAAATTACCTCTAAAAGCCCTGCTTTAAGTTATAAATATTGTCACGATGTAGATTCAGAATAACCACCAAATAAAGAGTACATATTTTGGTCTCGCCTTTTTAAACAAAAAATAAATAAATATAAATAAATTTTATTAATTTTACAGATATGCTGACATTCTGCGCTTCGAAGATTTCCGGTTGCAAAAAAGAATGGGAAAGAGTGTATCCGAACTGCACATTTCAATCTGGTACATGTCATCGACGTATCTCGATTCGACCGTCCGGAACAAGAGGCTGAAGACTCAATTCGCTATAATGTTAGCAGAGAAGATGCAGTTTCATTTGTACGAAATATTCAAATAGATTCGTGAACTCTCTGGAAAGAGAGTTCACGAATCCCAATTTTTAGACCGCTCAGTCTAAAAATTGGGTTGTCTCTATATAAAGGTGGGTCGGTGGGAACCCCGATGACATCGATTGGACACAGGACCTATAGACCGAGAAAATAGTTCAAAGAATAACACTCAACGGTTTAATAATAATGAGTGGAATTTTCATTTAGCTGATGAGCTAGTATCTGGATATAAAAAATTGGTCCGGCGTCAATAGTGTCAATAGTGCAGTACTACAGGCTGAGAAATATGTGCAAATAATCCTTCGCCGTTTTAAAAGGCTACGGATCTAGCAAAATTAACAGAAGAGGATGAGTAATACGCTGCTACGCTTATTCCTCTTATCGTAAAGAAAATTATGAATTAATAGAGCTTGTTAAAGATGTTTTAATGTTTCTAACAAATATTAAGAGTTGTATTCCAACGAATTCTTAAATTATCATATATGTGAATTCTTAAATTATCATATAAATGAATCCATAAATTTGGGTGGTCGGGTAATTTTGTAGTACAAAGTTAATAGAGGGCATAGTTTCCGCTGGTTCTGATGAATATCACTAGACAAACCTAGAGTATATATTTGAAGTACCGCCATCGCTTGATCATTAAAAACATCTAGGGGCTAAGTAACCTAGCCAAAAGTTTCAAGTTCTCAATCGTTACTGATATGATTACTTTTATTCTGATTACCACAAAAGTCTGCATCCTATTTAAGATGCTAAAAATATGACTGCATAGACCTGAAATCAACCAACCGAAAGTTAAGTGTACCCTTCCTTTGCAATAGTATTTTAAATGCTTAAACTGCACAAATTGGAAAGGTTGGGGATGTAAGTCAACAAACTTCCGCACGCTGGCACACGCGTATCCGAGACACATTCCCTTCAACTTCGTGAGAACAATCAATCGAGAATATATGTATGTATTATATTTTTAATATTTATCAGTTAGTTCTAGTTGGTAATCGAACCGATAAAGATTAAATTTATAACGTAAATAAATATTCGTGTTTAATTTATTGCGGATACCTGAATGACAATTGGCAATGGTCTCAAACAGCGGTGGTATTTTTTCAGTATCCTGGAAAGGATAATTTCATATTGTACATTCCTTAATGTGAAATTATTTAAAAATATACATTTAGGCAAAGTAGTGTTTTTACATTAAATCTAAACAGAATCAAAGTAAAATTCGATGTACCTTAAGAGTGTTAAACATTAAGACAAATTGTGAAACTTACCAATAACAAAGGCGACCACCATGCGTGCCACATGACGCCTTGCCCTTGCTTGAGAACGACTCTGTACGCCCAGCGTCTCACCGGCCATATTGCGTGCGCTTCTGTGTAACCGCTTAGCCATGAGTATATAAAGTGAGCCGATAATCAATAGTGGCAGAAGATAATAAATAAAAGCTTTCCCGATGACGGTGTATCTGCAATTAACGGCATTTGATAAAATTTTCGCAAAGAAACTTTGTAAATTCAACAATACTTAAGAGATATATTAACTTCACACTAATAATTAGAGAATACCCACAACTTCAAAAAAGTCTCAATATTTGACTGATATAATATCGTATCGACCTCGCAGTGGTTCCGCGATTTCTATGACATGTATCCAGAAGTGGAGAGAACGACAGAAAAGGAAGACTAAGCTACGAATAAAAGTGCTGCCACGTTTTTCTCCTCAATCGGCCCTACGGGAAGCGCTACGAGCCACCAAGCTACCAGAGTATCATTTTCACTAAAGGGAGAGGTGCCTTGTGGAGATGCTGAAGTTCCCATAAGAAGCCATGAGATTGTTCCAAAGGGTTGTACCTCAACCACGAGCGGTTCGAATTCTGCCATAGCAGCAGTCAGTATGACACTTGGAGGCGGGACTGAAATATCTCGGTCCTCTTATCTATCACGGGGAAAAAGTTGTTTGTGTGGATATGGCCTCATATACTGAGGAGGCTGTTGGCCCTCAGCCCGTGGCTGTGATTGGACGGAGGGTTAATGGTTTGTAGGATGGCTGATATAAATTGTAGTGCATGCGCACTATTGCGCACAAATGTAGTGTAGCACAAAAACTACCTACGCAAACACTACACATCAAAATCAAACCAATGCATAAGACACACCCATTGGCTGCACTTCGACACTGTGACACTTGACATAAGCAATGTAATTAGAATCCTAGCGTGCAGTCATTGGTGAATCAGTTATTTTGTATTTGAGTGGAATTTGAATTAGTTTTAAGCGAAAGGGATTAGATATAAACAAATAATAATAGAATAATAGAAATAGTTATCGAAAAATGTAACTCAATTAAGATAACGGGTCCGCCATCTAACGTTTTTTTTGTCAACTAGTGCTTAGTTCGTGAATGGTAACACTTAGCTCATGTCTAATTTGAGAGATAATTAGTTTTATCCTTCCGCTGAACGAATATGGTTGTGTATACGCTTGAACAACGCTGGGAAATATTGCGACGTTACTTTGAAAATCATGGTAATGTTGCAGAATGTGTGCGAAAATTGCGTACGGATTTTGGAAGAAGAGAAGCACCGTCAGCTCCGTATGTTCGTTATCTTGCGAAAAAAGTGAAAGAAACTGGCATCCTCATCGATAAACCAAAGCGTGAAAAGCCAAAAACAGTGCGTACACCCGAGAATATTGCTGCTGTGGCAGAAAGTGTGCGTGAAGCGCCATCAACATCAATTCACCGTCGTTCTCAACAATTGAACAATTCAGAGACATCATTGAGACGAATTTTGCATAAATACCTTGGTATGACGCCATACAAAGTCCAATTGGTTCAGGAGTTGAAGCCAACTGACCATCCAATGCGTTTTCGCTTCGCTAAGTGGGCCTGCGATCGACTTACAGAAGATGCCGATTTTGCCAAAAAAATCATCTTTTCCGATGAAGCTCATTTTGATCTTGGCGGGTATGTAAACAAGCAAAATTGTCGCATTTGGGGCACAGTAAACCCCCACGCATACATTGAAAAGCCGATGCACCCAAAAACGAGTCACTGTTTGGTGCGGATTTTGGTCCAGAGGCATAATTGGGCCATTTTTCTTCGAAAATGAGCAAGGAGTGGCCGTTACAGTCAATGGCGATCGTTATCGGGCCATGTTGAACGAATTTTTGTTCACAAAAATTGAAGAGGAGGATATTGGCAACATTTGGTTTCAACAGGACGGCGCTACGTGCCACACAGCCGAAGCTACACTCGATGTTTTGCGCCCTGTTTTTGAAGATCGCATTATCAGCCGCAGAACTGATGTCGTTTGGCTACCTCGGAGCTGCGATTTTACACCGTTGGACTATTATTTGTAGGGTGCCCTCAAAGATAAGTGTTACGCCGACAAGCCAGAGACAATTGACGCTTTAAAGGACAATATTCGTGTAGCCATTGGTGAAATACATCTGCAGAGAATCGATAATGTGCTTAAAAATTTGACCGATCGTGTAGGCTACTGCATGGCCAGCCGAGGCAGCCATTTGAATGAAATTATTTTCCATTATTAACCGGAAGGATTGTACTTTCAAATAAAAAAAGAAATTTGAGAAAATATCCAGTAGTTTTTTTTATGGAATTTTCAAAAAAAAAAGTTATTTGGCGGACCCGTTATAAAAACCCTGCTCGGGAATTAAAGAAATCAGTTTCCAACTGGCAACTCGCCTTTCTTCGGCTCACAATAGTATTTGCTCAATGGCGTATTGTCTAGCAAAACAGTCTTGCACACTATACGTGCACCACAAGATATTATAACACTGCTAAAACCATCTTATGAAACGGGTTGCCTCCTAAACCTGTTCTTTAGGAAGATTATATTCCATATCTTCCCAAACAAATAATCTAGGGACGTGTACATACCATGGGTGAACTTGCAACATTCAAAAGACACTACTTATTTCTTAAGTAGACCCGGCTGCAGACATTCAATTTTAGAACTACGTTTCGGGAATCATGGGTCCATAAACGACGTCTATGTTGTCTTTTGAGATTAAAAGGGGTAAAGATATAATATGACAAGAGTTCCAGTAGGCGAAGAACTAACCTTATAGTGTCCTCTAAGGTAGAAGAATCCGGTTAAATCAATTTTGTTGTCAAGACCTGATAGCCGCTAGAGTGAGGTAAAATAGTATTCATGGAGGGTCGGACTTCGTTATGGCTTCTAATTATTTTCTCTACGGCGCACTTCTACGCGGTGGCGAACTTAGTGGACTTTTGTGAGGAAACGCATCTGGGGCTTGTAATAGGAGGCAAGAGGTAATATACATTACTCTATCCAATAATTGGGTAGGATGGTAATTTTTAAACCGGAGGGTCCTGAATGAAGTATAATTATCTGACCATAGGTACATTGTGTTCAGGTATGGTGGGAGGATTTTACTGCTATTACCCAGTAGGAACATAATGAAAATAGACTGAATAAATTTAGGGACGTAATGCGGAGAAACCCTGAAATACCAAGAAAATTATGCAACGAACATAACGCCGAGGAGGTTATTGAGAAACTCAACTCATCGCTGGATGTCAGGTTTGCTGCTGCCTGTCCGTCTCGTCGTCCTCTCAACCGGACTCCGGTACCCTGGTGAACTTTCGATTAACCCAGCTGAAATAAATTTAGTTATTTTAAGCAGACAGAGGAAAGCCGAAGTTTTGTTCAGCCACCACTAAAGGAGCTTGCTATTCAGTTCGCCAGGGAGGTAAAATATAACTTTTGGTTGTTCTTGATAGTGAGCTTCTCTGTAAATAACACGTTGAACTATAGGTAGCGAAAGCACTGTCAGCTTTTTGGGAGTGCAAGAGAATTTTGGGCAATACGTGGGGTCTGGCTCCTTCTATAGTTCTTTACATTTACATTTATGAATGAGCAGGCTCATAATATCCTAAACATCTGTGATAGAAGAGGCAAAATTGTCTCTCAAGGGGGTTAAATCTGCCCTATCTAGACTGCAGATAACTGTGGGTATTTGTTGTACTGGAGCTTTTCCAGCCACTTTTGACACTGTTCTTAATGCGCAATTGAGTCTTCTCACCCTAGATGTTTTTATACAAGTAGTGGCCCTTAAGGCCATCTGTAGGTCAAGGCATAAAAGCCGGAGGGTGTGCGTTGGAATCTTAATGATATTGTTGATACTGATGTTGGTATCCTTTCTGTGCCCATTTGCTCAATGACTGCGAATCCTGTCAATGACCTGGAAGGCGGTACTGCATAAAAATTCCAGAATGTCACTCATGGTTTGATCATATGAATGATCCTGGTAGGCAGTACTGCCATATTTTCACTGATGGCTCCAAAGCAGATATTGGATCGGGTTCTGGGTTTTTGGTGAAATTTAAGAGTGTCGAGCTTCAATACGCCCTTGATTGTCATACTTCTGTCTTTCAATCGCAAGTTTAAGCCATCTTAAGGGCGATGGACTACCTGAAGAAAAGCACATGGCGTAGCAGAAGTATTTATGTCTTCAGTTGTGCCAATCCAGATTAAATTATGTTGGAAAGCATATAGTCTGAAGACCCATGGGTTTTATGGGGTATGAAGTCGCGGACAATCTATTGAATAAAGGATCTAAGACCAATTTTATTGGCCCGGAACCTGTTCTTCCCATCGCTAATGGGAGGCTGTAAGACGCAGCAGATAGGCATATGCTATGTTGCCAGCTATTTCAGATAGAACCTCAAGGTTTATTCTGTCACTTGATAGCAGAGCTGCAGACTTCTGGTACTACTGATTGCAGATCATTATGCATGGGCCAAGCATATGCAACAGATAGGTATTTCCGACAGCTCACTTTCGTAGGCTTGTGGAGAGGAGGACGACACGGTTTAGCACATTTTGTGCGTATGTCCCGCTTCCGCTAGAACCAGTTTCAAGGTATTTGGTACTGCCATTTTAAGTAATGGAAATTTTGGCTACTTAGGGAGATAGGATCTACTGAGGCTGGAACGTCAAATTTAGTATAATGGATATCTTGTGATTTGAATGCAACATATGACTAATTGTTCGGACAAAAAAAATGAAACAAAATTATATAATGAAATTATCAAGAAGTTGGATTTGCCTGTTGACGAAATATCCAATACCTGAAAAGAAAGTTTTAAACTATAACAATGTACGCAAATCAAGTCATAACGGAAATATGGTCAAATAATGAAGTGATATCACGTTGATATTGTGAATATAATTGAATTTAGTAGAGATAATATTGAAAATGTTTCGAAATTTACCTAAATAATAATTTGTTTTATATAATTTCAAATGATTTAGGTGCCACCGTATTATATCTGAGAGTTCAAGAATAGCCAAATTAAATTATTTTGTGAACGGTTTACTAGAAATCACAAATAAAAACCGTGCAAAACACTTCTATTTTTCAAATTAAAAACAATTCATTGTTTTTATTGTGCATATTAATCTGATCATCCTATCAGGTTGTTTCCAATTATTACCAAAGTTTTGGGAATCTTCACCATCCAGAAATTAAACCCATCATGGAAGACAAACAAAATCAACTAAAACATCAATTTGTATTACGGAATGATAATAAAACAATTAAGCAAATCCATAGGCTCGTTAATAAGATCAGCAAACGGTATGTAAATAAAGAATTGTGTACGCAATTTTCCTTGATATACATCTATTAAGCCCTTGATTGAGTATAGCATTCATATATGATACGCCAATATTGCTTTCATACAAAAACGCAATTGTTACTGCGAAACGATTACAAGATAGGTAGGTAGGTAGATAGGTAAAGCGGTCGCCCGAAGGGTACACGTAGGCGATCATTGACCCCAAGTGATGCCGCATGAGACACAGGTCCTATCCCTTTCAAAAGTACAGCCATTTGGAGCTTTTGATGAAGCAGTTGATAGAGCTAATCTTTTTAATTGAGATATCTCCCAAAAAGTCAAAAAGTGGTCACCCAGTGAGCTTCCTTCTGAACAATGCCGGACACGCGCATAACAGGTGTTGAATGGACTCTTGCACTTCGTCGTCCATGCAACTCCTGCAGAAGTCGTCAGAGGCAATCTCCAGCCTAACACAGTGAGTACCCAGGATCCAGTTTCCCGTTAGGACACTAACTACGGAACCCATAGGAAGTCTACTTGGAGATACTAAATCCCTTGAGCACTTTACATTTAAAACTTCCAGGTCTGTGTAGTTATTTTGAATCCTGTACCTTCAGACAAGCGCCTTTCCGCTATGCCTAATGATATTGTATTTATGAAGAACTTACATTTGGCAATAGGAATTCCGAGGTTTGACCTATCTGATTCAATGAGTATGATAATTCCCTCACGGGCAAGTTCATCCTCTTTACAGTTCCCTGGAATATTACTGTAGCCAGGAATCCAGCACAGATGCATACGGGTCTGTTTAGCCACCTCGTCTAAAGATTTGCGGCAGCTCTTGACGGCTTTTAAGTTGATAATAGCCGAATCCAGGGAGCGCAAAACCGCTCGACTGTCAGATAGAATACAAATATCTTGTCCAGATATCTTTTTCCTCTTTAGCCAAAACAGTACTGCCTCCATAGCCGCGAACTCTGCCTGAAAAACACTGCAATGGTCGGGCAGCCTAACGGACATGTTAATCTCCAAATCTTCTGCGCATATACCACCTCAAACCCTACTCAGTAACTTGGATCCATCTGTGTAGATGTGAATCCCTTTTATGGAGATCCTGCACCTTCCATTGAAGGCATACATTGGTGTAATATAGTCGAATGAGCCAGGAATACCTTCGAAGCATCTTAATATACACGCATGATCTTCGTTTCTGGCAACAGAGTGAAGCGTAGCTTTTAGCCTTATAGCTGAATTTGCAGCCATTTGTTTGCCAAAAAGCTAAACAGGCAGCAGGTTATACATAACGTCCAACGCTGCCGTTGGAGTCGTTCTAATGGCACTACTTATGAGTACCTCTGCCGTTCTTTGTACCTTTATTACCAGCCTCTTTTATGTGGACTTACTTGGACTGTCCACTAAGTAAGCACCCCATAAAAAAGGACTGGTCGAACCTCAGCTGTATATATCCAATAGGCTACCTTAGGCTGTAACCCCCATTTTTTGCCTATAACTCTTTTGCAAGAGTATTGAGCTACCTGAGCCTTCCTAATGCGCTCACTTATATTAGCCTTCCAGTTCAGCTTTCTATCTAGGATCATGCCCAGATATTTAGCTTCCTCGACAAGAACCTCTACACCCATTAGTTTTGGAGCGATAAATTAAGGAATTTTATACTTACTATCTACTCGTATACCAAGTGAAGAGCACCAGCTTAGTCTTGGTCGGATTCACCTCCAACCCGCAGTCTGTGGCCCATTTAGAGAGAATGTTTAACATACATCAAGTCCCTCGTAGTAATTCTATATTTACCAGAGATTTTGATAGCAACATCATCCGCATGTACAAACGCCTTACACCCTTCCTTCTCCAGTCGAATGAGCAGTTCACTTACCGCAAGATTCCAGAGAAGGGGTAAAAGAACTCCACACGTACTTTTTGGCCAACGCCGTCTTCAGCTGTGAATACATTACCCTGCCCCGAAGCATTATTTCAATCCACTTGATAAAATGGGGTCCACCTCCAAGTCACGCAGCGCACCGATAAAGGTCCAGGTAATCAATCCCACAGACTAAAAGGTGCAAAGAAGTCTCTACCGATTTACCCTTGAAGTAGGCATGCTGAGACCCGGACAGCTTCTGTATGTCTATTGCGAACCTCAAATGAATGGCTAACAACCTATCCCGAATTTTCAGAGAAAAGGAGGACAGACTGATGGGTCTTAAGTCCCCTTGAGCTGTGTGCGAACTTTTGCCAGCCTTATGTATAAAAATTACCCTAACATGCTTCCATGACTCCGGAATATATGTTAATTCAGACAACTTTTGTAGATCTTCAGCTGCCACTCAATTATAAAATTCTTTGACTGCTGAATCTCAATTGGAGCTAAGCCATGTGGGCCAGATGCTTTTAATGGTTTGAAGCTATTTAAAATTTGGCGTTGTGCTTATATCTGAGTTGATTTCGTATACATTCACAGTGGACATCTTTCGCCGCGGAGTGGTGCTCGAGCAACCAGGGTTGTGGGTCTCTAAAAGATACTTTTGGGTCTCATTACTATTTGAGGTCCAAAATCCATTCCCCCTCCTCAGGTAACCAGCTACCATTGGAGCAGCTGATAGGATATTCCTCAACCTGGATGTCTCAGAGATATCTTCCACGCCACAGAAAAAGTTTCTCCACGTTTCTCTTTGTGCCTTCCTAAGCTTACTTTTGAGTGCTGCTTTGTACAAAACCCAGTCTGCACTATATCCAGAAAATTTTTCCGTTATAAAAAGTCTCCTACATTTTTCCTGAGTCTAATAATTACCCCCAAATTCAAATTCAAGAAAGGCATCCTCGTCACTGTGTGCTTGTACCGGGCTCATTGTCCTAAGCTGCATGTACCACCGCAGAGTGCACGGGAACTTTGGATATTCATCCGAGGTAGCATTTAAGACCGCGCGAAATAGATCTTCAGACTTTTATTTTAATATTTTTTTTTCTTTTAATCAAATTTTTTTTAATATACACTCAAGGATTTCAAGACTTAGACTAACTATTCTAGTAGAAATAAGGAACAGGTGAAAGAGAGATTACTTAGCTTAATGTAAAATATATGTTAGTTAACATTATGTTACATTATGGGTAAGTAACATTATGTAACTCGCCCCTCGTAGAATTTTGTCTAAGGATATATAATTTTTTTTTTTATTAATTTTTTTTTGGTCAATACATATATAAATTTTTGTTATCCGTTTTCATATTTTCGTAATCTTTGTATATTTGAACTATGAACAATATTTAAATTATTTCTTTTCAATTTTGGTTCGTGTTTATGTCTTAACGATTTATAATTTTTAATATAACCAATTTCTCTGGTTTCTGAGAAACTTTCCCAAGTTCTGTTTTTTCAATTCTCAATTCTTTATTTTCTAAATACGAGTAGAGTACTCTTATAAATAGAGTACTCTTATTTTTTCCGACAAAGTGATATGAAGCCTTTCAATATCAGCATTACCAGTATGGTTGTCTGATTTAACGTAATGCAGCTCAATATTTTCGGTTCTCAAATAATCTTGTATATTTACGCTTTTAAATTCATTGTCAGTTATTAATTTCTTAAAATTGTCTTTTGTGACGTTATAAATGTAATTTTTCTATGATCGTTTGGTTATTGCGATCCTCAAGATAGAAAGCTGTGGCAAATTTGGCAAACCGATCAATAAATGTAATGAGGTTACTTTTTGAGTTAGTATAAATGTCCATGTGTACAATTTGTTTGATGTCAGTTGGTGTTTCTGTGAGTTTAATTTTCTTTAATAGATTACGGTCGTGTTACAATGTTACAATGTTTATGTAGTTTTGAACATAACCTGGAAATTCTCGTTAATACCTGAGTGACCTGTTTCGTTTTTATGATATCCTTCGATTTCCTTAAACACTTCGGTTTCTAAATATTTTGCATGAAATGAACACCTGACGAATTTCACATTGTTATTTCCATCGAAGAGTTCTATTATTTTCAGTTGAAGCATGTTTTATTTGTGGTCATCTAGTTCCGTATAAATACCAATTTTCCCTCTATCTATATGGGATGTGAGAATATTTTCTAAATTATTATCGATGTTTTTGGAATCCATGTATATTTTCTTTTTGTTGTGTTATATTTCGACATCAATCTTTTTTCATCTGTTAAAATTATTTGCGTATTAAAACGATTTACCGTCGATTCAAGGATATGTATGTGGTTGTGGAGATCTTCGGCCTGTGAATGTGCGGTTTCTAAGTCGTCGACGTTGTTGTGGAGGGATACGTTTGAATTGTATAAAATGTATGTTTTATCGAACAGAATTTTACTTTGGAAATCGGCTTCATGGTAATTTTTGCATTTTATGTATTGTATGTTTATATTGAATTCGCTTAACCTAATGAGCCACCTGTACAATCTTGAATGAAGTGCTGTAATGAGTTCAAAGTGTTAGGAGAAATGTGGATATTTTAGCACTGGCGTTTTTGTAATTATTTTCTTTAATTTTTCGAATGCGTTAAAAAAATGTTGTTCGTCCATGTTGACCTTGGCATTTTTTTAAAAGTATTTAATAAGGGGAAAAGCAACGTTTGAGTAGTCCTTTATAAATTGTCTGTAATATCCAGTAACACTTAGAAAAGATTTCAACTTTTTCGTATTTCTGGGTAGTGCGATTTTTAAAATAGCATCTATTTTGGCCTGATTAGGTTTTAATCCTTCGGGGGTAAGGATATGGCCTAAATATGTAGTTTGTTTACGAAAGAACTTAAATTTTTCTATTTGAATTTTTAAATTTGCTTCCCTTAGTCTCTTCAAAATTTTAGTAACATCATTAACATGTTCTTGGAAGCTTGTGGAAAATATAATTATGTCATCTAGATAAACAACGCATTTCTTATTAATTTCATTTTTTAGGACAGAATTGATTAGCCGTTGAAATGTTGCAGGTGCGTTCTTTAATCCGAATGGCATTCGAGTAAATTCGTAGTGACCATGGGGAGTGGAAAAAGCGGTTTCGCCTGTTCTTCTTGCTTAACAAGAATTTGGTGAAAACCCTTCTCCAAATCTATAGTAGAAAAGTATTGGGCTCGACCTAATTTATCTTACATATCCTCTATATTAAGTATAGGGAATTTATCGTCAACAGTGATTTCGTTTAATTTTCGATAATTACTACTATTCTCCATTTCTTTATTCCTGAATTATCTAATTTTTTCGGGACTATCCATAGTCGTGAATTATAAGGAGAGTTACTTTCCTTTATATTACCTTGTTCTAACATATTATATATTTGATTGTAAATTTCCTGTTCGTGTATTTGTGGATAACGATATAATTTTGTATAAATTGGTCTATCGGATAGGGTATTTATTTCGTGCTGCGTTAATTTGGTTTTTGTAAGTGTTTGGCCTTCTATATACATTAGGTCTTCAGATGAAAATAAAATTTTCTTGACAGCTTTCTCCTCTTCACTATTTAAATCTTCATAAAGGCTTTTGGGAATTTAATCATTCAACTGTCTTTTTTCCAAATTATAAATTTGATCAAGCTCGTATGGACATGTTTCAAAATAGTTAATTTTTTCATTATTTACAATTAAAGTTTCGGTATTTAAATTTAAAATAGCGTTCATTGGTTTAAGAATAGTTATCCCTAAAATAGCATCAAACCTCTTGTTTTTAAATTTGGTCAACTTCCACGACATTGTTGCTTCCATATTGAATTTGGAAGGTACAATTGTTATAATTTCGTGTGTTATGGTAATGATATTATTTAGTGCATTAAATTTTATTGGGCCTTTTAAAAGCAACCTCTTCTACTGTGGCAATTTTTTAAAATCGAGCAACGAGATTGTCGATCCCGTGTCAATTAATGTGCAGTGCATGTGCATTATTGCGCACAAACGTAGTGTAGCACAAAAACTACCTACGCAAACTCTACACATCCAAACCATACCAATACATAAGACACCCCCATCCGCTGCACTGCGACGCTATGAACTTGACATGAGCAACGTAATTAGAATCCTAGCGTGCAGTCATTGGTGAATCAGTTTGTTTTATATTTGAGTGGAATTTGAATTAGTCTTATGCGAAAGGGATTAGACATAAACAAATTAGAATAATCGAGAATTTTTATCGAATTTGTAACTCAAACAAATTATATCAAATTCCTGCTCGATAATTAAACAAATCAGTTTCCAAGTGGCAACTCAAACCAACTGCATTTTTCTTGCATCAGCCTTTCTTCGGCTCACAGTTATTGCTCATTGCTCTAACATATACGATATATATACTGTAGTATTTTCCATATACACCTAATTCTGTTTTTACACGGAAATTGGTTCCAGGAAAACCCGTGTAAAAAAAACCGTGTAAAAAAAGACATTGATCGTATGAAAAATAGGCGATTGGTTCCTTATCTCTAAAACCTATTGAAATTAGTGAAAAACAAAGATTTTTTAAGAACAACTATTCAGGTTTATTTTATTAAATCACATATATAATGTGTTTTTACGTCTGATTGCATGGATAGTTCAGAAAATAGTAACACATTATATTTGCTGTCACAAATAAATTTGATTGTATGCATGAAAAGGGAATTCCCCTAAATTTGTCCTATTTACAATTGCTCTGACCAGTAAATTTGCTTGTATCCACAAAAAGGGAATTCCCTAAATTTGTGATATGAACATATTTCGCAAAAATTAAATTTAACCAAAAAAAATTTTAGCCGAAAAGATTTTGAATCGAGCTAAATGGAATAAAATCGTGTAAAAAAATTTTAAATTGGTTTATTTTCAAACCGTGTTAAATCAAAACCGTGTAAAAAAGACTGTGTAAAAACAGAATTAGGTGTATATATCTATATATATATATATATATATATATATATATATATATATATATATATATATATATATATATATATATATATATATATATATATATATATATATATATATATATATATATATATATATATATATATATATATATATATATATATATATATATATATATATATATATATATATATATATATATATATATATATATATATATATATATATATATATATATATATATATATATATATATATATATATATATATATATATATATATATATATATATATATATATATATATATATATATATATATATATATATATATATATATATATATATATATATATATATATATATATATATATATATATATATATATATATATATATATATATATATATATATATATATATATATATATATATATATATATATATATATATATATATATATATATATATATATATATATATATATATATATATATATATATATATATATATATATATATATATATATATATATATATATATATATATATATATATATATATATATATATATATATATATATATATATATATATATATATATATATATATATATATATATATATATATATATATATATATATATATATATATATATATATATATATATATATATATATATATATATATATATATATATATATATATATATATATATATATATATATATATATATATATATATATATATATATATATATATATATATATATATATATATATATATATATATATATATATATATATATATATATATATATATATATATATATATATATATATATATATATATATATATATATATATATATATATATATATATATATATATATATATATATATATATATATATATATATATATATATATATATATATATATATATATATATATATATATATATATATATATATATATATATATATATATATATATATATATATATATATATATATATATATATATATATATATATATATATATATATATATATATATATATATATATATATATATATATATATATATATATATATATATATATATATATATATATATATATATATATATATATATATATATATATATATATATATATATATATATATATATATATATATATATATATATATATATATATATATATATATATATATATATATATATATATATATATATATATATATATATATATATATATATATATATATATATATATATATATATATATATATATATATATATATATATATATATATATATATATATATATATATATATATATATATATATATATATATATATATATATATATATATATATATATATATATATATATATATATATATATATATATATATATATATATATATATATATATATATATATATATATATATATATATATATATATATATATATATATATATATATATATATATATATATATATATATATATATATATATATATATATATATATATATATATATATATATATATATATATATATATATATATATATATATATATATATATATATATATATATATATATATATATATATATATATATATATATATATATATATATATATATATATATATATATATATATATATATGTATATATTCTCGCCCACAAATTTACAGGCATTACAAATGCTACTATTTTGTGTTTATTTATTGTTAATTCGCTACCGGAAATGGTTGTATTGGACTTTCAAGTAAAAATTTTGTTCTTCGTTAATCTGTTGTGTAGTCTGTAAATGGTCGACTGCCATTTGCGAAGTTCATACTTGTTTTGAGTTTTGAGTACCGTCTTGAATTCACTGCATAATTATTATTATCATTATTTCGGTACTGGCTTGAATTAACTGTATAATTATTATTATTTTGATTTTGTCTGGAATTTTGAGCAGAGCTATTATTATTTTGATTTTTTGTAGAATTTTGAGCAGAGTTATTATATTTTTGATTTTGTGTAGAATTTTGAGCAGAATTATTATTATATTGATTTTTTTTTCTTATTAGACCTTCTGATTCTAATAGATCCTATGCTTCTCTTATATTTGTAATATTTCTATTTATAATCATGGAGGCAAAATTTACGTTGATACTCTTTATAAAGGTTCGTAATATTATTTTGTCTACATTTACAGGATTAAATACAGTAGGTTTTTGAGGATCATATTCGAATTTTTCATTAGTTTTACTTAATATTAAATTTTTAATATTATATTTCTTAATCACCATAAATGCTTCCAAGTGTCCGCATCACATGAATTGCCTTTCCTTGTATTTTGTGGATATTGATTCGTTGCAATACGTTAGCTTTCTCCTTGGAGTGTTGGCTAAAAAAATCTAGAACTATGTCGACTTCTCGTAGGAATGAAAACAGAGCATATAAATCGTCGCTTCTGAATTCGTGAATGTGACGAGCATAGTTGATTAGATCGTTTGTCAGTTGCAGCGACACTGTATTTTAATGTTATTATTTATTCTTTTGTTATAATAGTTTCTTTGTCGTAATAGTCTTTTTCTTTACTTTGCTTAAGCTTTGCTTGAGCTTTGTTTTGCTTGACCTTTACTTTGCTTTGCTTAAGCTATGCACGTTTTTTGGTTACGTCGAATTTTCGAATTCCGTATGATGTTCGATTTCACTTTGTGTAATTGTGATTTACACAACACAAATTTAATTTGCAATTATTTTTGATTTTTAAATGTGGATCTGCCGAACGCATTTTGTCCATGTCACTTTGCACAATACAAATTTCGTCTGCACTTGTTTTTAGTTTTTTAATGTGGATCTTCGGATCACATTCATTTTATCTTTACCGAGTGCCCCAAATAAATCTTCAGCCTTCTATTTTAATATTTTTTCTTCTTTTAATCAAATTGTTTTTAATATACACGCAACGATTTGAACACTTAGACTAACTATTCTAGTAGAAAAAAGGAACAGTTGAAAGAGGGATTACTTAGCTTAATATAAAATATAAGTTAGTTATCACATTATGTTACATTACACCTTGTAGTTAAAAAGGTGGCGGCCAGCGCGGCCCTAAGGCTACTTAATCTAGCCAATCTTAAAGAAGACAGGACTCATAGTTGTGGTATACAGATGGGTCCAAAATGGAAGATGGCATTGCAGGAGCTGGAATTGTACGGCCAAATTTCCAAAAAGAAATTGCAATGGGAAAAACAGCTTTCATTTTGCGGGCGGAGGTCCACGCTTTAAAGTTAAGTGCTAGAAAATATCTACTCAGGGGTACACGCAACACCGAAATATGCATACTCTCAGATAGCCAGGCAGCTCTGAAATCATTAAAAAACTTCTCATTCCAATCAAAGCTGGTCTGGGAATGCTCTAAACTTCTCAATACCCTAGCAGCGAGAATCTCTGTTACGCTAATGTGGGTACCGGGACATGAGGGACATGAGGGCAATGAAATGGCAGACTCTTTGGGAAAAAGGGGTACAGACACTGCCTTTATAGGTCCAGAACCCTTCTGTGGGGTAATTATCAGCTTCACAAATAACTTGTTGTGCGAACAGGAAAAACGAGGTCTGCTAAGCTAATGGAGAGCCCAAAAAGGCATGCGGCAGTCGAGACTACTCATTGATCCTGAACACATCAGGGTAGATGCTTGTTTAAACCTCAACAGAAATGAATTTTAACTCTATACTGAACTTTTAACAGGACACTGTAGACTAAATTACTATCTGAAAAATAGGCGTGTTAGAAGACGATTCCTGTCGACTCTGTCAAGAGGAGCAGGAAACAGCAGAACATATTCTATGCAATTGCCCAGCGGTGGCAAGACGCAGACATAATTACCTAGGCAGTGGGTTCATATCTCTAAATCACCTAGTTAAAATTAAGCCCACAGCAGTTACGAGATTTATAAATAGTCTAGGACTGTTTTAGTTGGGTACGAGGCTGCACAATAGATCTATTAGTTCGGGGTGTTCTTTTAGGCTGTTAATAATAAATAATGTTACATTAAATTATGGGTATGTAACTTGCGTCAGTTATTTTTTGTGTTTAAATTGTTCATACAGGTTTTTACGTAAGCCCGCACGGCGGATCAAGCAAGGCTGCCAAATTGAAAAGGGGAAGTGGTTGGTCAACCGTGACAGTACCTTGTACCACAGCCTTGTACTACCTGCCTTGTACTACCTGCGGCGGCCTGGTATCAGAAACAGGAGCTCCGTTAAATTACAGCCTAATTTACCTCCCGGCTGCAAAACAACATCCAATGGGCACGATCCTTGATTAGGAGGGAGACAGCTCTTAGTTGGATTATTCCTCAGCAGTCAGTCTGGCTAGGGTAATCCTATAAGAGCCTAAACTCCGCCATCCCAACCCATTGTGTCATTACAATCATTTAAGCCTTCGTACCACGACAAGGTGAACTGTTGATCACGAAGGATGATTCCAAGAAAGCTTCACCAACATACGAAGTGGCTGAAGATTTGGCGTATTAATCCGAATGAGAGTATGTATCGGGTTTTTCAATAAGAGCGCTACAAAAGTTTTTTTAAATAAAACAAAACCGGTTTTAGATATCAATGAAATTCTTTATTCCTGTGAAAGTACGTTCAATGCCATTATGTATGGAACTCGATTTCTTTTGTATGGCCACGGCCGGGCACGCTTGCAGAAGTCCAGACGCTGAACACAATTTTCAACGGTTTTCAAGCATAAATCGGCCGATACTGCTGCAATTTCACGTTCGATATTCGTACGAAGTTCATCAATCGTCGCTGGCTTGTTGGCATAGACCATAGACTTGTCGTAGCCCCACAAGAAATAATCTAACGGCGTCAAATCGCACGACCGAGGCGGCCAATCGACTGAGCCGTTTCGTGAGATAACACGTTCACCAAACTTGGTTTGCAGTAAATTGATTGTGGCATTCGATATGTGGCTTGTGGCGCCGTCCTGTTGGAACCACATGTCTTCCAAGTCCATATTATCTAATTGGGGCCAAAAATATTCGGTTATCATTGAACGGTAGCGATTCGCATTCACAGTAATGTGCCGATCTTGATCATCACGGAAGAAGTACGGCCCAATGACGCCGCCGGCCCATAAACCGCACCAAACGGTAATTTTTGCGGGATGCAATGATGACTCATGGAGTACGTGTGGATTGCTGTCTAACCAACAACGCATATTTTGCTTATTGACGAAGCCATTCAGCCAGAAATGAGCCTCATCATAAATTGGACGTAGCGCTCTTACAGTTGAGGCGACTGACTCCGAATTTCGGTAGTAAATTTTAATAATTTCGTCTCATTGTTGGCTCGTATGTCTTTGCACGATGAAATGGCAAACTTTACTGAAGAGAAATGTCAAAAGAGCGGGAAAAAATATGGCGTCGTTTGCTGTCACTATCGATTTACTTTTGTAGCGTTTCTTTTGAAAAACCCTTTATTTGCAGGTGACTTTCATGTGATGAAGTGACAGTTGCTCTACTTTTAAGATGAACAATCGGCTGAGGGTAAATATCTAGGTATATGTCTTGACAGCCTCACGCACAAAAAGTTTGTTGCTCCAGCGTAACTGAACTCTAACTATTGAAAACAAATTGCTGATTAATAAAAGTATCCTGAAATAGATTTAGTCAGAAGGGATTCAATTGTGGGGCACTGATCCGAGTTCCAACATTGAAATATTCTAACGCTTCCTCAAACTATTGCCGACGCGGCTTCTTTCATTACCAACGCCCAGCTACACAGAGAATTAGAAGTATCGTTTATAAAATACGAAATTAACATACGTATTAACATATAAAATAATAACCTGCAATCAAACCACTTAATTTATAATATTAAAGGCCAGTTTTCATATAGCGCAGCGTGCCGATAGCCGGGCGTGGAAAAACACTTCTTCATCCACACTGAGCTTCGCAACGCGAGCATCAGAAATTGAATTTTTTTATTTTTGTTTTTATTTTTTCATAATGCGAATTGGGATGTACAAGAACCAAATACAAATACTCACATTTGTATCGAATCCAAATGGACCTGCACTCATACAAAAAAAATTCCATAAATGAGTACTTTACTACTTTCTCCATCCATTATATTTTTTTAAACAGAATGTCTCAAAACAGCATAAAATCAAACAAACCAAAAATTATCCTACCGTTATATACACAAGCACTTCATTGCAAAGTAGCAAAGGCAATCGGTATACTTTCATAAAATGAAAGAGAAAAAAATATATAAAATTTTTCTAAATCAAATTCAGATATCCCAGAATTCCCATAAATATACTCTTGTAGTCGTTGGCCTGGACACAAATTTAACGCATACGTTATACTGATATATGAAAATGAAACACGATGCTTTAATTATTACAACTCAGTATTGGTATTGGTTTTATTTGATATTGTTTCCCCGGCTGCTGACCAACGACTCGTTAGGCTCGCTTAAACAGAAAAACACGCAGCAACCGCATAACGGCGAACTTCTACATAGTAGATTTGAATGGTACATAAACGAACAAGTCACAAAACAAATATAATAATAAAGAAGGGCACAAATAAGCAAATCAGGTGTAATAATTATAGGGTAAGTGGGCATTCTTCAACATCCCCACCCCCGTAAATCAACCCGATTCACTAACATCTAAATCCAGAACGGCCAGCTTGGACGCCGCACGACGCTTGATTCCAGAAGTCGTTCGCACGTCAACCTGTCGAATCTCACCATCTCGACCGGGGTACAAGTCGACTACTTCTCCGCGGCTCCACTCCCTTCGTGGCATATTAGGGTCGCAGACAAATACCAAGACGCCTTTCCGGAACGGTTACGTTCGTTGGCACCATTTTACGCGACGCGTCAATGGAAATGGTCCCTGAGCTATGCGCCACTGTTGCCGTACGGAACATGTGGTGGCTATGTCTTCATCTATACCGGACGTATTCGCGGTATTGGCTGACTCCAACAAGAAGTCGTTTGGCGTTAATGGCTGCTCCTGGTTTACGCTGATCGGCAAGTGAGTAAGCGGACGGGAATTTACCACGTTCTCCGCCTCGATTAAAAAACAGTTCAGTGTATGCTCCTTTGGAGCGACCTCCTTGAGACTTTGGCGCAGGACTCGCTTGACGCACTGGACCATGCGTTCCCATGCTCCTCCTTCGGCTGGGTTAAACGGTGAGTTGAAGACCCAGTCAACGCCCCTTTTTGACAGTTCGCCTTGGGTTCGCACACAGTCGAAAACCTCGTCGAACCGTTTCGCTTCGTTGTTGACGCCTACAAAATTTTTTCCGTTGACAGACCTCAGTCGGGTAGGCAAACCGCGACGATTTACAAAGTTTCGAATAGCAATTATGCAGGCATCGGTGCTGAGGTCGCGCGCTATCTCTAGGTGGATTGCTCTTATAGTGAGGCAAGTAAAAAGGGCCACCCACCTTTTCTCTTTACAATGGAGTATGGCGGGATACTTCTTGGCGATTGCGGATTCGCTGAATGTCCATACCGAAAACTTTGCTTTGCACGATTAGGCACAGAAGATGTTCCGACATTTCAAGGCCACTGGCCGTCAGTCTATAAGGCTTTAGAACCTGAATTCGGCGGCGGCATATATTGGTGAATAAAATAACCCAGGCTGTGTGTGGTTCGTACTAACCTGTTAAATGAGGAGAAGCGATTAAATCGTATAAAATCACAACTTACGATGTTTAAAGCATATTTTGAGCAAATTTCATCATGGGGCTCATCCCGTTCGACAACCGTGTCATCTTCGGATGGCCAGGCATTTTCCTTCTCTCGTAAAAACAGCGGACCATATGTCCAACGGGCGGTTGGACCAAACTTCATTTTGTTATTAAACCGACGTTTTCCGTTGTGGGTATCCATCTCCAATTGGACACATTCGTGGCGGCTAATATTATCGGTTCGGATCCACTTTGCAAAAGTCTTTGAATCGCTCCAGAGGAAACATTCATTAATTTTGGCGCCGTGCCCTTCACGTATGGTCTGCAGCAGACTTGATGCCAACACAGCTGCTTGCAACTCCAATCGTGGCACAGAAAGGGGTTTCAATGGTGCGCACTTGGACTTCGCGCAGATGAGTGTGACTTCCAATTCTCCATGGAGGTTCTTGGCTCTCCAATACGCGACGGCGGTAAAGGCGTTCTCGATGGCATATATGAAGCTGCAACTCTTCCGGCTTACCATTGCGGAAGTAAAATATGGGAACGGCAAATTCAGTTAAGTTCGGCAATTGTTTTCGACATTTTCCCCATAGCTCGGCGATGTCGTCACAATGTGGTTCGTCCCAAGTTGCCTCATGTCGCCAGACCTCACGCATCAGCATTTTAGCACCTATGATGAAATGAGCCAGAAATCCTAGTGGGTCGAATATCGACATGACTACACTAAGCAGCCCAAGAATCTTTTTGACATCGATTCCACACAACGCTGCAATCACCTCTGATGAATTCGATGTAAAATTGCGAATCTCGAATCCCGCATCCTTATGAATCGCCCTTACTTGTGATGCTATGGCGATAGCTTCCGTCGGTGTGTCGAAACTATCCACAAAATCGTCGACGTAATGGTAGTCCACAATAGTTTTTATAGCACGGGCAGTGCTGCGATCGTCTCCGCTATGTTGCAAAACGTTCTGTTTTTTGACATAATGCGCTGCGCAGGGCAAACAAGCAGCTCCAAACGTCATGACACACATTTCGTATATGTCCGGCTGTCTCTTCGTATCTCCGTCTCGACTCAGAAATCAATTGGCGCATCTATCCTCCGGGCGAGTAAGTACCTGGTGAAACATCTCCTTGATGTCAGCGCACACACCAACTGCTCCTTCGCGGAAGTGGAGAAGAATGGACGGGAATGGTCTGTATTCTGTGGAAGATACCAAGTACGTGGCGTTGTCGTAACAGCCTCTGACTGTCATAGCTTACGCGCACAACCCTTCTCAACGTAAGAGTCTAGCATGCGCTTATAGCTGGAGGCAAAACTTACGTCACGACTATACGCCTCTCCACGTTCGTCAGCCTCTTGAGCGCCATACCGTAGCTGTCGGGTAATGAACGTCGTCTCTTTCCCATAAAAGACCGGTCTGCAACCTTGCACTAACACGAACAGTCGTAGACTTCAGGACTGCTCTTGCGCGCACGTCATCATTGCTTTCGGCTGGTGGTGCGGGTCTCACACCAAAGCTTTCGGTCTCGAAGAAGTCGGCGACCATATTGTGAAGTGTCCCATCGGGATTTCCATGTACGCGGAGGCTTGTTGGTGGCTTGGGCAGGCCTTTATTACTTGATCCAAACACCACACATCCCAACTCTGTATTAGTAGCGTATTTCCTCATCGGTATGGTTGTGGATGCGATACCCAGATGGCAACTATCGATACCGATGAACAGTCTGGGTACCGCGCCAGATTGTGGTTGCACTGGCAATTGACGCACCCGTTTGTCATCGCAAAGCAGGTCTGCCTGGTTACGGCTTTGTGATGGTAACTCAAGATTCCTTACTGCATATACGTTTTGCATCTTGTGTTTCCTTTTCATACCCACACCGCTGATAAATAGGTCGACTAAGGTTGCTGGCTCTTGTACGGCATGACCACCGAACCACTGGACTTTGAGCTGGTGTGGTTGTCCGCGCAAGTCCCGCTCTTCGGCGAGCGCGTTGTCGAGCATGGTAATGGACGAGCCCTCGTCCAGTAGAGCGTACGTATCCACGTGGCGTTGTCTTGCATATATCGTGACTGGAAGGATGAAGAATAGACGTTTACTCTCTTTCAAGTTGGCGGCGCAGCTTAATACTGCAGCAATTTAATAATTCTAGTTTTCAATTCCTGATGTGAAGTGTGGTGCTGTTTTCGCTTTCTGTTCGCCTGGTATGAGTGGCCGATATAATCAATAAAAGATTTTTTGGTAGAATATGAGGAAGAAGCATTTTTGCATGTGAAATATAATTTACATATTAAAAATATATAAAAATTCCAAAATTCTATATATTTAAAATGTTTATAAATAAAATTTTTTAATTAAGCATTTCAATTCATGATATGTAAAGGGTTTTTCAAAAGAAACGCTACAAAAGTAAATCGATAGTGACAGCAAACGACGCCATATTTTTTCCCGCTCTTTTGACATTTCTCTTCAGTAAGGTTTGCCATTTAATCATGCAAAGATATACGAGCCAACAATGAGTCGAAATTATTAAAATTTACTACCGAAATTCGGAGTCAGTCGCCTCAACTTTAAGAGCGCTACGTCCAATTTATGATGAGGCTCATTGCTGGCTGAATGGCTTCGTCAATAAGCAAAATATGCGTTGTTGGTTAGACAGCAATCCACACGTACTCCATGAGTCATCATTGCATCCCGCAAAAATTACCGTTTGGTGCGGTTTATGGGCCGGCGGCGTCATTGGGCCGTACTTCTTCCGTGATGATCAAGATCGGCACATTACTGTGAATGCGAATCGCTACCGTTCAATGATAACCGAATATTTTTGGCCCCAATTAGATAATATGGACTTGGAAGACATGTGGTTCCAACAGGACGGCGCCACAAGCCACATATCGAATGCCACAATCAATTTACTGCAAACCAAGTTTGGTGAACGTGTTATCTCACGAAACGGCTCAGTCGATTGGCCGCCTCGGTCGTGCGATTTGACGCCGTTAGATTTCCTGTGGGGCTACGTCAAGTCTATGGTCTATGGCAACAAGCCAGCGACGATTGATGAACTTCGTAAAAATATCGAACGTGAAATTGCAGCAGTATCGGCCGATTTATGCTTGAAAACCGATGAAAATTGGGTTCAGCGTCTAGACTTCTGCAAGCGTGCCCGTGGTGGCCATGCAAAAGAAATCGAGTTCCATACATAATGGCATCGAACGTATTTTCACAGGAATAAAGAATTTCATTGATATCTAAAACCGGTTTTGTTTTATTTAAAAAAAACTTTTGTAGCGCTCTTATTGAAAAACCCGATATATACATATGCATATTAATATACCATAATATAAATCCAACCGAATAAGTTGGATGTACGTATGTAATTTATATACATATGTGTGTAGGTATAAAATTGCGCTTTAATTGCTTTCATATCATATGATATCAATATAAAGTACAATAAATGATAATAAAACGATCAAGATGTAAATAATCAAAATGAAGAAGGATTAAAATCCACTTGATAAGTTCGGTCCACAAGACACAAAGCTCTTAATAAAAGCTGTCAATAAAAGTTGACAGCCCCGAATTAGAGCAACATTTCAAGATTTGTACTAACTGAGAGGATGTCGCATATTCTTTATAGAGAGTATTTGATCTGACAAAGTAACAAAAAACGTTTAAAACCTTGATTTTGTTTACTGTTCTTAGTCTAAAAAATTTTTAGATAAATATAATAATGGAATAGGCAACAGACGAACATATGAATATTACAAGATTATCATTAATTTTAACAAACTTAGTCTGTTGTGCATAACTATTCTTTCACTCACAAAATGTTTGATCGTATACTAAAGCGAAAATATGAAATATAAAATCGAAAGAATAAACTATGCTTATATTTGTCTATTCTGAAAACATTGAAATATCCCATATTTCATGACAAATTGAATTCTTTATATTTAAGGAGCCAGACCGCACATACAATAAAATCTTCATGCTTTTTATGCCAAAATTCGCTACCTGCCAATATGATCGAAACTGAAATATGTATGTATGTATGTACGTATATGATTTGACAAGAGTGAATTTCATATTAGCTGTATTCCAATGGCACTGGATCGGATTCAATTTAATGCAAAGCAACAACAAATTTGGATTTCATTTTCAGATCCAATTAATTGATCCGGAAGTTCTCGGAAAGCAACAATACGGAAAGTAGGGCCTGTATTTGGCACTATTGGGAAAAGTTTACAATCAATCAGCTGATGCCGATTATTGTTATTTTTTGTGTTTTAAATTTTTATTTAAAATCTTGTTTTCAATTTCATTAATTCAAAAATGTTTCAAAACTCAAAACATAGATATATATATATTTTTCAGCTGCTTCTTTTGACAATTAAACAAAAGTGCAGCCAACTTTAACGTGGAACCATAATTTGGCACGAACAATTCCAATGAGATTAAATCCGATCCAGTGCCATTGGAATACGGCTATTACTCCACCGTTTCCAGTCTCCTTCTATAACAGACATGAAATAAGTCTGCTATAGTTTTGGTCCAGAAAAATCTTTTAATACTGGTTAATTTATGGAAAACAGTAAAAAACTATTATTATTATTTAAAAAAATTATAATTTATTTCGTAGATTAAAAAAAAATTGAAAAAACAACGTTTCGCTGGGGTTGAACCCTCAGAAACAAAAATTCTAAAATCACGCGCGAACCATTGCGCCAATGAGACTCATGATCATTTCGTTAATTTTGGAGTATATTAGTGATTCAAAGTGTTTGCTGATGCAATTCTGAATTAACTAACATTTGCTCAACCAGTGAAAATTACTTAGATTCTGTGCATAACATTCCGCAAAATATCACTTTTAGTGCTCTGCTGTGCAGCCATGAAGTTTTGCTGTGCAATTCGATGGTGGCTTTTTTTTGAATAAAGATATAAACTAAAAAAATACATATTTGAATTTGTTTATTAATTTTGTACACCAATTTTTTCTTTTTTTTTATTAATTTACAATGTAAATTTTAAAAATATTCCCATAATTATTTATAGAATTATACATGCCTACCTACATACATATGCAAGAATGATAGAATAGAAGATTGCGTCAATGCTGGTACGAAAATTTCCTCTCTCTGCGCATCTCGTCAAAGGCACATACGAAATGAGAGAACAGCCAATATGCATAAATTTTTGTGTAAGAAATGAGATAATTTGTGTTTAATATTAAATATTTTAATATTTATTGCATTTTATGATTATATTTATATAAATAAATGTGAGATAATATATTTCAATTCAATTGGTATTAAAATTTTTGTTTTATTCGGTACTTTTTTTGGATAAAATTGTGCCTTGAAAGTGTTTTGGTGCGTCAATGGGAATATAAAAGGAAATAATTATGGGAAGCGGAATAAAAAATACATGTACTCGTATACATGTATTTATTTTATAATTTTAGTTTTATATTTATATTCATACAGAGTTATAGATACAGATATGCATGCATATTTATGTAGTAATAAATACAAAGGTTTAAGCTAAACATATTTTGTTAAGTTTTTATGATATTTACAATACATAAATAAAATATTAAACTTGACTCCTATAGAAGTGAAGCGACCAGTTTATTATTGCGCCTTTCAAGCCGCTTTAGTCGAACTTGTGCTATGGGCTCTATATTTTTGACGAAAGATGGAATAGCACCAGGAATATTTTTAAAACTGAATTAATATATATTTAAAAAAAAATACTTTGACCTTTTTCACTATATTTTTGGAACTTTTTGTTCTGTTTTTTGTACACACATATATTTATATATATGGTTCAATAATTCCCAGTTCTTCCGCCTTTATTAACTAATTATTATGAATTTTAATTTGGAATTTGTTTTCAATTTGAATTGGTGTTGAAGCGGCTACGGCTCAGAAACGAATGGAAGAATGTAGGCTGCTGGAGGCCTACGGTGTCGTGTTCGGCCGATTTACCTGTGTTGAGAACAAAAAGATGGCTACGGCCCGAACACATGTTCACACACACTTTACGCTCGTTTCTCGGTGAGACACGAAAGGGGGAACTCTCTCCCAAAACATGCCACACTTCGAAACGAGAGCAGCCATGGTGACGCTAGCACCGGGTCGCAGCCACCATTAGGAGAGGGTTCGCGGAGTGAACATGCCCGCCCCTTGCAATAATTGCAATGGAGACGGAACGGCAACGCCGGAACCCCGACCTTCATCTCATCATCTTCATTTGAAATGTTGACTGTGGCCTTTGGCGAGTCTACTATGAGCAGAACACAAGTTCAATTGTGGTATAACCGGTTTAAGGAAGGCCGAGAAGATGTCAATGACGATGCTCGTCCTGGTCGCCCGAGCACGTCAACAACCGATGAAAACATTGACGCAGTGAAGAAAATGATTTTGGATAATCGTCGAATCACTATCAGAGAGGTTGCTGATGATGTTGGCATATCGTTCGGCTCATGCCAAGCAATTTTTACGGATGTTTTAGGCATGAAACGTGCGGCAGCGAAGATTGTTCCAAAATTGCTAAATTTTAAGCAAAAACAACGTCGCATGGACATCGCTCAGGAGCTGTTGAACATCGTCAACGACGATCCAGATTTCCTCAAAAAGATCATAACTGGTGACGAATCGTGGGTGTATGGCTATGACATTGAAAACAAAGCCCAATCATCCCAATGGAAACGTCCAGATGAGCCAAGACCGAAAAAAGCACGTCATGTTCGGTCGAACGTAACGGTTTTGCTGACAGTTTTCTTTGATTGCAATGGCGTGGTGCATCATGAATTCTTGCCACAAGGTCGTACGGTCAACAAGGAATACTACCTTGAAGTTATACGCCGTTTGCGAGAAGTAATTCGTCAGAAATGCCCAGAATTGTGCAAAAACCAATCATGGATTTTGCACCATGATAACGCACCAGCTCACACATCGATGCTTGTGCGTAATTTTTTGGCCAAAAACAAAACCGTTATCATGCCTCAACCACCGTATTCACCGGACTTGGCCCCCGCTGACTTTTTCCTCTTTCCAAAACTGAAGACACCGATGAAAGGAAAGCGTTTTCCTACGATTGAGGAGATAAAAGAAAAATCGAAACAGGAGCTGTTGGCGATATCAAAAGAAGCGTTTCAGAAGTGTTTCGAGGATTGGCAAAAACGCTGGCATAAGTGTATTATATCTGAGGGGAATTACTTTGAAGGGGACAAGATAGTTGTTGATGAATTAATAAATACTTTTTGAAACAACGGTTATTTATATATATATATATATATATATATATATATATATATATATATATATATATATATATATATATATAGATATATATATATATATATATATATATACATATATATATATATATATATATATATATATATATATATATATATATATATATATATATATATATATATATATATATATATATATATATAATATATATATAATGTAAATTTGCTTTAATTTTAATAATAATTTAGAATTTTTTTGTATTCTCACAAATTTTTCTTTGAAATGAAATTCTTAAAAATTTCATATTAAATTTATTATTAATATGCATCAGGCCATGAGTGTCGATTCCCCTCTTTTGCCAAAGAGAGCGATGGAAACTCTGTACGTAAATTCTCCTTGGTACATGGACAGAATTTGATCAGTGATTGCACCACCATCAGTTAGCGTTGTTGTCTGGATGGACAGGTTACAGCAGCTGAAGGTCCAGGCTTGATTCCTGGGAGGGTTCATAGTTGGTGCGCTGCTGATTTGAGAGGCATAATAATTGCTTGGGAAAAAATTGCCTACCATTGATGAGGACAAGTGACGTGTCCGAAATAGCAATGAGATCTGCCAAAATGTTTCAATAATTCTCCTTCTGAAAATTATTACGATGGCATTACCACACATAAACAAACGCAACTACTGTGCAATTTGTCTTGTCAATAAATTCACTGAGAAACAATCTTAATACTAATTAAAAGTTAAAAGTTCATGTTCTTTGCTTCAAGTTTCACAATATTCATTTAAAAGTTGAAATTTTTTATTTTTTTATTCCTGTCCTATTCGATTTTATCAGTGGTCCTCAACTGACACAATTGCATTCCGTTTCAGCTATGCATATATATTTGAAGATTTTCGCACTTCTAGCTAAGTTTCAAGCTTGGAAAGCACTGCATTTAACTTCAACAATATATAAATTGACAACGGTCAACAGATGCAAACTCTGAAGCGACCGAGATCAATTTTGCTTTTAGCAGACATATTTTGGAAAATCCTTGTTTTGTTAAAATTTTTTTAATAAAAATGTGTTCATCTGTTGCCTATTATTATTATTAATTCCATGACATTTGACACAATAAAACTATACTTATGCTAACAAAGTTAACTAAAAGACATAATTATAAAAGAGTCAAATATCGCTCCTAGTCGGAGCATAGGGCGGTCACAAAAGCTCTCCAACGGTTTCTATCAGCAGCCAGGTGTCTTATTTCGTTCCAGGTGGCTCTGTGGTGACTTTCTGCGTGGATAGTGCGTACCCATGTTTGTCGTGGGCGTCCTGCTTTCCGACTACCATGTGGGTTCCATTGAAAGGCCATCTCTGCAATGTTGGTGTCTTCTCTACGCAGAATGTGCCCTATCCAGCTCCACTTGCGTCTTTTAACTTCTGTGTCAATAGGCTCGCTATTGGTGAGGCGCCACAGGTCTTCGTTCATGATCGTTGTCGGCCAGAAAATACGGCAGATTCTTCGTAGACATTTGTTGACAAAAGTTTGAAGTTGTCGAGTTATTTGTTCTGAGACCAACCATGTTTCAGACCCATACAACAGAACAGGTTTTATGCTGGTGTTAAATATTCGTATTTCTGTGCGCAGCGATATCACACGAGAACGCCAAATTCGATCTAAATTCCGGAATGCAGACCGTGCTTTGTTTATGCGTGCTGCCACATCAGATGTTGCACCCCCTCTGTTGCCTATTACATTTGAATATTTATATAAAATATTTTTAAATTAAGTATGCAGTAGTGATATATATGATATAAATCCGTTGGCATTAATATAACCACATTCTATTACAAATTATACCATGATACGTACTCTAATATATACATCTGTTCTATGTATGAACAGAAAATTCTTGGCATAGTTGCATATTTTAATATACTCGTATTCATAATTTAATAATGCATATTTTAATATAGGTGCGTCGGTATTGTCCAAAACATTTGGAAATGTATGTGCAAATGTTTGTAAATTTTGTGTATAGTGCATGACTAAATCGACTTGATAGAACAATAGACGTGTGAAATACTAAATACAACAAGTGTGGTCAACACAACACTCACTTTGACAAGGAGATTTGGGTTAGGGAACCAATTTTGGCTCGTCTTTTTGAAAAACTTTTGACAATTTACTCTAACTCTCAATACTCGGACTCTTACCACTGGATCGTGTAGTAATCAAACAATCGCAGGTTAAATTGAAATAATTAACTTTATATAATTATTGCTATTTACACACTTAATATCAGGCTTAAAGTGTACTTTATTACAAATTGCACTTTATTTAATAATTCATTAATCACTTTATTACTATACAAATTCACAATTACAAATATTGTTGCTTCGATTAAAATTCGCGATGCACACACTGTTACGGTTGGTTTTCAACTACTCTCGACTTTGATTTGCTTTTGCTTATAGACTTTTCGAATGGTTCCAGTAGAAAATTCTAGACTATTCCCTGCACTATTAAAGAAGTTTCTGGATCGTTATAGACTTTTACCTACACTTTTCAAGGGGTTCTTGAGTAAGCTTTTATTCAAAGAGATCGTGTATTGACTTCTATACACAGGGTGGTGCACTCATTCTCAAACTCCAGATGGGATCCTAAAAATATGCAACGTTTCACTTTGTTTCAAAATTTTTTTAGCAAAACCACACACAACAATCACGGCAGACAGCACGTTGTGTGTGTCTTGAATGTGTGTGTGGATGGTTGACCGTCGGCCCAAAAATGCCGGCTCCAATCCCTTCTTCTATTTTTGAACCATCTGGGAACCATTTAATGGTATGATCTTTTACGATAATTTCAAGTGATTCCGATTTCCATTCCTTCTTGTTCCCAAGCAACCGTAAAGCATTTCTCAAAGTTATACCTTTTGTTCATATCGTCTCTAGGTAGGTCCGCGAGGGGTATAGTGGCATCGATGCTGTCTCGTTGTTTATTACTACAAATTTTCTCGCGGCCAGCACCTTCCTTGACGATTCTTAATAGGGTTCTTTTTGCAGCCATTTATATTATAATATGTAGCGGAGTAAGATCTAAAAGTGTTTCCATTGCTGCTGTGGGACACGTTTTCATAGCTCCGGTAATACATATGCATGCGTTCTTCATGGTGAACAATTTGGTTCTTTGACCCCATGCCACTGCTCCATAACCGGCCTAATTATCATGGTGTATATCCGGCCTAACTCTCATGGTGTACATCCACTTCAGAATGTAAGGTTTTCAACCCCATGTCTTCCCAGCTAAACTTCTACACACCATAAATGCTCTGATTGCCTTACTTGTAACAAAATCCGCATGTGCTTTCCTGTTGGGTCCGTGCTTGTTGGTGTCCTCGTGGAGCGTCCCTTACTTCCTGTAACGGGCGCGCGCGAGTTACGTATCCTCACCTCCTTTCCAGCAACAGTTATTGTTGGCGCTACCTCGAAAATCCGCATGATTTATTGAAGATCTGGCAACTCTAAAAATTTCTAATCGATAACTTAGTAAAAGTCAATTTTTTGATTGCTTTTTAACGAAACTTTGTAATTGTCAGGTAACGTCCCTTGGCTTTCGCCATTTTTCACATAAATCCATAAGAGCAAGTTGGCTTAAACGCAGTGCCATTGGAGGGCTTTATTTAATTAATTGAAAAAGAGTTTCTAGTGGTTTCCATACCAAAACGTAGGTTATAATTTAATAATTTTTTTTTGCATATATTCTTATATTATTGTTTATAAATAGGAATTTTAATATAAACCCAGGATGTAAAATAAATCAAGTCTTTTGTGAAGCTTGCTGCGTTTTATTCAAAATCCCTGTGGAATCCATTAGCTCCGGCCAGCTGCCTTCTCAGCATTTTAAAATTATTTTTGCTACCAGCATCATCCCCTCCTGGATCACCTACAGCGTCACTACCATTGCCAATCTCACAGTAAGTACAAATGGAAAATCAAAGTGAAAAGGGTCAACAAAAAAATTATCACATTTGTTCGCTATGCCATAATCCCACTCACGACAAAATGGCGTCTTGCATAAAATGCCTCAAAGTATTTCATAGAGGTTGTGTCAATGTCGCAGACAACGTATCCTATCAATGTCCACAATGTTCAGACAATAGGCCAGCCTCACCTGCTCCTAGTGCTACAAGTCGTTGTTCTCATCGGTCTCGCCAGTCCCAATCGTGTAGTATTCAGTTGCAACTTCAAAAACTAGAAGAGGAACGAACGCCTAATTTACAACAGTCTCGTTTAGGACGCGAATTCTTAAATAAAAAATATCAGCTCCTAGAAGAAGCTGAAGACCTCTGCGAAAATTCATCCCAAAAGTCCCAATCTGTTCGAAATTTGTTAAATGAAATGTCCCACCAAAATGAAATATCAATTGCTCAACCTGATACCCGTCGCCAAATTGCGACAAATAGTGTCGAAAGTACATTATTTGACAAGCATCGTACTTGCCTGATCAAACTTCGTATTTTGATATGCCTACAAGACTTGCACATCAAAATACAAACTCTACGAATATAACTAGCAGCACTGCTGCACAAATGCCACAGCAACCAAATATATATCGTCCAACATCGGTCACCAATGCTGCAGTATGTTCATCCATCACAACCGTTGCACCAATTTATGCTTCAGCTGTCACCACCAATAGTGGCTATCAACGAACACTGCCTTTTAGACCGAGCAATACGTACTGTGTCATTTTCAAACTTACCTGTATATTCAAACACCTCAGTCCAACCCCCACCTGTTAATACAAACACAACACATTCGTTTAATTTTCTAAATCAACAATCATTTATTAGAAATGTGCCAATGTCGTCCACCATGCACGCAAACACAAATAACAATTTCACTACACCACACTTTAATTCTACTCAACATATACAACAATCTCATATAAATTGGAGGCAATCTGTACCGAAAGATTTGCCTATTTTTTCCGGTCACCCCGAAGATTGGCCATTACTTTATTCCACCTACGAATGGTCCAACGATACCTGCGGATTTACCCATGCCGAAAACCTCATTCGTCTCCAGAACGCACTAAAAGGTGAAGCACTGCAAAGCGTCCAACATCTTCTAATACACCCCGCAAACGTCCCTGGCGTCCTTGAAGTGCTCCGCATGCTGTATGGTCAACCTGAAAATATATTAAATACAATAAAAAATAGAATTAGTGTAACGCCAAAAGTTAATGAAAATAATTTAAAAACACTTACCTCTTTCGCCATTAATGTTCACAGTTTAATTGCCTCTATCACTGCTGGCAACCTGCCAGATGAATTGAATAATTTTTTTTACTCCAACAACTAATTCAAAAACTCCCACCATCATATCAGATGCAATGGGCTTATTAACCAAAACAAAAAACCGAATTTGTCTGTATTTGACAATTGGTTATTTAACATTGGATTAACAGCAAGCTCAATAAGATTAGAATCCACACCTAACGAACAAAACAAAGTTTAAAGAAATAACAAAGATAGTAACGACCACAACTGCAACAACAATAACAACAAAGCAACGACAAGCAGAAGAGCATATGTTTACTCTCATAGTGATGAGCGCAAGTGTGTCGTTTGCAACAACAACAACTCCAAAGCAGTAAGTGACTGCCCAACATATCAGTCGTTAGATCGTGGTGAAAAATGGAATGTGGTGAGAAAGAACAAACTATGCAAATATTGTTTGTGTATACATAGCGGAGAGTGTAGTCGCAAGAAAAAGTGCGGTGAGGAGGAATGCGAATATTACCACCATCCTGCATTACACCGCTATTCTGAAACAAATAAACAAACGTCAAATATAAATGGAGCAAATGTAAACAACACACATCTTGTAGAAGATGAAGAAGTGATAAACAATGCTCACAGTGATAGTTTGCAGAATATTTTGTTTAAAATAATACCGATTACAATTTACGGGTGTGATAAAGCAATTACAACATTTACATTTATTGATGAGGGATCTTCCATCAGCTTTATGGACGAGTCAATTGCCGGTGATTTTGGATTAAATGGTGTTGCGAATCCCTTGTGTTTGCGGTGGACTGGAGGTATGCAAAAAAGTGAAAAAAATTCAAAGAAATTAAAAATTACAATTTCAGGAGAAAACAAACGACGTTTAACAGTGGAAGTGTGTACAGTGGAGTCATTAAATTTGCCAACACAGTCAGTAGACTACAAAATATTGTCGCAGCGCTATCGCCACTTGCGAAATTTGCCAATAAAAAGTTACACAAATGCAATGCCGAAATTATTAATCGGATTAAATCATTTCAAATTGGGAATTTCTAGTAAAACCCGTGAAGGGACTCTACATGAACCTGTTGCTGTCTGCACAAAGCTCGGATGGCTTATTTATGGCACAGTGGCGGAAAATGGAAACACAAGTAAGCATTTAAATTTTCATATTTGTGATTGTTCGGCGAGGGATGATAGTGTTGAGGAGTTAGTTAAAAGTTTTTATACACTTGAGAGTATGGGCATTTGTACAAAAGACCCCCTAATTTCTGAAAAGGAAAATCGTGCGCTAAATTTATTTAATAATTTAACAAAGTTAAAGGAGAACGGTCATTATGAAGTTATATTGTTATGGAAGTTTGATTCTTTCGAATTGCCAGACAGTTATTCCATGGCTTTAACACAGCTTACCTGCCTTGAAAGAAAATTAAAACAAAATTTTGAACTTTTACAAATTTTTAAAAATACAATTACAAACTACCTATCTAAAGGCTATATACGCAAATTAAATGAATTTGAAATTAATCGTGCTGACGGGAAAGTTTGGTATTTACCAATTTTTGCTGTTTTTAATAAACCGGTAAATCGCGTGTCCTTTGGGATGCCACTGCAAAATCATCAAATTTAAATTCATTCTTGTTAAAAGGCCCTGATATGTTGGCCTCCCTGCCATCAATTCTTTTCAAATTTCGACAAAATGCCGTGGCTATTTGTGGTGACATCGAAGAGATGTTTCATCAAATACACATAAGACCAGATGATCGTGATGTTCAACGTTTTCTCTGGCGTGACTGTAACCAAAATAAAACACCCGATGTTTACATAATGGATGTGATGATATTTGGAGCTACGTGTGCCCCTAGCATTTCACAATACATCAGAAGTTTAAATGCTGATAAATTCGAATATAAACTTCCTTTGGCTGCCAAAGCGATAAAACAAAATCACTACGTTGATGATTTATTGGATTCAGTTAACATTCCACAAGATGCAATACAACTAATTTCGGATGTTTCATATGTACATAGCCAAGCCGGCTTCAATATTAGAAATTGGATTTCTAACAACATGTTAGTAAGGCAAGCCTTCCCATCAACAATTTCTAACGGTGTAAAATGCATAAGCTTTAAGGATGAGACTCAAATTGAAAAAGTTTTAGGAGTTTTTGGGAACATCAGGAGGATGTTTTAACTTTTAAAATTGCATCATGGCTATTGGAAACCGATTTGTTTTTGCTGAAAAAATCACCAACAAAGCGAGAAATGCTAAGACTTGTTATGCCAATTTATGATACCCTTGGGTTAATTGGGCATATAATAATGTACGTCAAGGTACTAATGCAAGATGTGTGGCGATCTAAAATTGATTGGGATGAACAAATTCCCATGAATTAATAACAAAATGGAACCAGTGGATCAAAATTTTACCCGAAATACAAAAAATTAAAATTCCACGTTGTTATTTAAAATCATTTTTAAATTATGTTTAGATCTACAATTGCATACTTTTGTTGATGCTAGTAAAGATGGATATGCAGCCGTGTGTTACTTCAGGCTGAAGAAAAATGATAATATTTTCTGCTCGTTAGTTGGTGCTAAGACTAAGGGTAGCACCAATGAAGATTACATCCGTTCCTCGACTTGAGCTGATGGCCGCCCTAATAGGGGCTCGTTTTGCCAAATTTATTATTGAACATCATGAAATTAAAATTTCTAAAAAATATTTTTGGTCAGACTTGAACACAGTGCTAAGCTGGATAAATTTCGATCACCGAAAGTACAATCAATTTGTTGCATTTAGAATTACTGAAATTTTAGAACTTTCTTCAATAAAAGAGTGGAATTGGGTACCAAGCAAACAAAATATAGCTGATGATGCAACAAAATGGTCAAAAGTACCAATAATTTCTACTCGCAGCAGATGGTTTAGTGGACCTGATTTCCTTTGTCAACCTGAAGACCAGTGGCCACAATTAGAGGCCCACTCTAACTCAACTGAGGAAGAAAGTATTCAACATGTTTCCCAATAAGAAAATCCACAATGACTATTAACATAGAACGCTTTTCAAAATGGACACGTATTGTCAGATCGGCGGCTTTATTAATAACTGCCGTAAAACTTTGAAATTTAAAGATGAATTATCTCAGGATGAGCTTTTGAGTGCAGAATATTTACTTTATAAAGAAGCACAACGAGTAAAATATTATGCAGAAATTTCATCACTTACATCAAATATTCTCATATCAAAATCAAGCGATATTTATTTTAAGTCACCATACTTAGACAATGACATTTTACGTGTAGATGGCAGAATCGACATGGCAGATACTTCCCCAGAACAAAAACGACTTATTATATTACCGAGAGAAAGTTATGCAACTAAATTAATTTTACTTCACTACCATCAAAAATTTTATCACAGCAACCACGAAACAGTCATCAATGAATTAAGGCAAAAATTCCATATCGAGACTTCGCACAATTTATAAATCTACCATACGCTCGTGTCAAATGTGTAAAATTAAAAAAGCTGTTCCTCAAAATCCACAAATGGCAAAGTTGCCTCGTGCTCGCATAGCATCATACGCTGCTCCGTTCACATATACTGGAGTATACTTTTTTGGACCCATCCTGGTTACAGTAAACCATCACAAGGAGAAGCGCTATGGTTGTCTATTTACATGTTTGACCATAAGAGCTGTCCATATTGAGATTGCACATTCTTTAACGACAAGTTCCTGCATCTTGGCAAAACAAAACTTTATGTCGCGTAGAGGAATCCCACATGAATTCTACAGCGACAATGGGACAAATTCCGTCGGAGCCGAAAGAGAGCTGCGTGAGGCCTTAATAGAAGTGGATCAAAACGAGTTGGTGAAAACATTCACAAATACAACGACAAAATGGTCATTCAATCCACCAGCTTCACCTCATATGGGAGGCGCATGGGAGCGTTTAGTTCGCTCTGTAAAAACGATTTCATATAAAATAAAATCATGCCATCAAGATACCCTACTGATTCATTTTTTGGTAGGAAGTTCCAGTGGGCTAAAACCGATGACAACATGCAACGACAGTGGAACATTATAAAAACAAAACTGGCTAATTTCACAACAATATGCGAACATATTTTGGAAGAAGTGGCTAACTGAATATCTACCGTCGTTAACTTGTAGGTCAAAGTGGGACGAAAAATCGAAACCTTTGTGTCAGGGGGCCTTAGTGATCATTGTTGACCCTTCTCTTCCTCGATATGTCTGGCTACGAGTAAAGGTACTAGAAACGTGATTGGCAAGTGATGGACAGGTCCGCAGTCCAAAGGTCCGCACTCAACGTGGCATCATGGAAAGACCTGTCACGAAGCTAGCTATTTTAGATATAGCTCCTCAAAGAGAGTCTGGTACCAAAGAAGCTTCTCTCCATGCTGCGGGGGGTATGTTGGCGCTACCTCTAAAATCCGCATGATTTATTTAAGATCTGGCAACTCTAAAAATTGTAATCGATAACTTAGTAAAAGTCAATTTTTTTATTGCCTTTTTAACGAAACTTTGTAATTGTCAAGTAGTGTCCCTTGGCTTTCGCCATTTTTCACATAAATCCATAAGAGCAAGTTGGCTTAAACGCAGTGCCATTGGAGGGCTTTATTTAATTAATTGAAAAAGAGTTTCTAGTGGTTTCCATACCAAAACGTAGGTTATAATTTAATAATTTTTTTTTGCATATATTCTTATATTATTGTTTATAAATAGGAATTTTAATATAAACCCAGGATGTAAAATAAATCAAGTCTTTTGTGAAGCTTGCTGCGTTTTATTCAAAATCCCTGTGGAATCCATTAGCTCCGGCCACCTGCCTTCTCAACAGTTATGTTGAGGTTGACGACATCAACATAATTGTTCAGAAATTTTGATCAAAATAAAGTCATTGCTTTAAAATTGAGCAACGTAGGCAAAGTCATTGCCTTCGTCGCTCATATTTGGCTGACCACCCAAGTTGAGCAACAATGTTGAGGTTGACGACATCAGCATTGTTTAAAGAGTTTCGATACTTATAATCAGAAATAAGCAATACAAAGTTTTTTGCTTCGATATAAGCAACGTCAGGATCGTCATTGCTTCCGTTGCTCATGATTATCAAGCATTTTTTATTTTTAAGCATTGAAGTTCGAATTGAATATAAGTTTGTCTTAAGACCAAGGGCAAACTGTTAAGTTTCCTAAATATAATTTTAAATAAAAAAAAACTTGAAATAAAAATTTCTTTTATTACTTTACGAGCCTTAAGCTCATTCTGGAGCAGTCGATAACCGAAAAATCAAAAGATTTTTCTCGGTGAAAAGAACAACGGTGAAACATAAAGTGCTATAAACTTAAAGGAAATATCTGAAGATATTTTTGGAAAATTTTTCGGTCAAAGACAGTGAAACAAAAAGTGTTATTAAGCTCATTAACTGAAAACTTGACACCCAAAAAAAAAATTTTTTTTTTCGGAAAAACTAAATTTTTGTGGTACGTAAAAGGAATCTAACATTTTAATGTTAAATTCGTACAAAAAAAACCAAAGACAAAAATGTGTGCTTGACGAAACAAAACAAGTTTGACAAAAACAAAAATTGAAACATGGCTGAGGCTGAGCAAATAAACACGATGGCAGCAACTTCAACAAATACAAATACCTGCAAAACAGCAACAGGAACACCAGCAGATGCAACAACAATTGTTACAAATACAGCAATAACAACAACAACAACAACATCAACAAGATCAGAACCTGTTGTCGAAAAAGGACATATTGCAACAGTTTCGTCAACTAAGATACATCGACAAAGACCACAATGTTTTGGCGTTCATCAATTCAGTCGAAGCAATACTTGCTTTGTGTCCAATAAATGACCATCAACTAATTAACCTAGCCATATCGATAGTGGCTAACGACAAGATTAACAGAGAATCGGCAAATTACATACAAGAACTGGGGCACAATGTAACGTGGGATGAGATTCAAAGGAAACTCTTGGACCAATACAAACCGAGGACTAGCTATGGGGACGTAATCAAGAGATGTCGGGATTTGAAAGTAAGTAATTTGAGAGAATTGTTTGAGCAAGTTAACATGCAAAATTTTAAATAAATCAAATATATCTATTCGATGAGGATAAACCTCAATTATACAAACCCGAATGTGATGACAGGGACTTAGTAAATATTGTAATTGATAAAATTGGCATTCCTGTTAGGGCACATTCAGACAAAAAATGTACTCTAAATGACTTATTGACAAACTATTCACAAATAGAAGCTTTGGATGATTGTAGAATCATCCATCCAAAACATAGGAAAAAAAATTATAACAAATTCAATAATAATCAGAAAAACAATACTAACACAAACACATCGCATAACCAAAGCTCATCAAATAACCCAACAAAACAATACACACGAAACTTTAACGGAGGACAGCCGTATAGACAACAAACTCCTTTAGACAATTCTAATCGTAGGCAAAATAGTTCGGCTCAAACTCGAAACTCACATATGAATGTCGACACTAGAGAAACTTACCAACCCACTTATATGGAGGTCGAAACAGGCCAAGAAATTCAGGGAAAAGTAGACAACGAGGTAAATTTTTTAATATTGCCTCAGGATCTACACTACCCATAATAATAGTTTCATTAGGAAAACAAAAAGTTAGATGCCTAATTGATACCGGGTCTACCACTAGTATCCTAAAATAAGGCATTTTAATAGAGAACTTCCCAATAACACCCTTGGGAAAACCTCAATGGTTTAAACGAGGTCAAATATGCAGTTACCACCCCATTTCCACACGAATTTAACTGTAAAGGTACGCTTCAATGGAAGCTAGTCAGCTTCACAAACACGAATTTTGATGGCTTTATCGGTCAGAATTTTCTCACAGCTTTAAAAGAAAAAATTAACAGCGAACTTAAGTTCATTGAAATACTAAGCAATAAAATATATTTTGAAAAATATAATTATCCAAGTTATTTCGAAAAAGTTTGTACTCTAGAAAAACTAGAGCATGCAAACATAAAAGAAAACCTTGATCTGACTCATTTAAATGTAGAGGAACACAGGGCAACATCGGAATTGTTATCCCAATTTGAAAACCTGTTTTTCAAAGACTGAGACAATCTTTCATCTACGGATGAAATCAAACACGATATAATCACTACAACGGATACACCGTTATACTCGAAAGTTTACCGGTATCCCCAAGTACATGAGAAAGAAATCGAGGAGCAAATAGGAGATATGCTCAAAAAAGGAATCATCAAGGAAAGCAATTCCCCATATAACAGTCCGGTATGGATCGTTGAAAAGAAATTAGATAACTCGGGAAAAAAATATAGATAGTAATCGATTACCGGAAACTGAACGAGTCCACCGTCGATGATAAGTACCCAATCGCGAACCTTAATGCACTTCTAGATAAATTAGGTAGAGCCCAGTATTTTACCATCTTGGATTTGGCCAAGAGTTTCCACCAAATTGAGGTCAGGGAAGAAGATAGAGCGAAAACCGCATTCTCCACTCCCACAGGGCATTATGAATTTATTCGAATGCCGTTCGGACTAAAAAACGCCTCATCAACCTTTCAAAGGTTAACGAACAAAGTACTTAAACAGTACATAAACCAAATATGTTTTGTCTATATGGACGACATCCTGGTGTTCAGTACCTCTCTAGAGGAACACATAAACAACTTAAAGGCAATATTAAACGCACTTCAAAAAGCGAAATTGAAAATTCGAGTCCATAAATGTGATTTTCTGAAAAAAGAAACGCAGTGTCTGGGACACATTTTAACCAATCATGGAATAAAACCAAATCCAAGCAAAGTTTCAATAATAGAAGGCCGTAAGCTTCCCGGTTCCCAGAAACAAATAAAATCAACTGGATTCAAATCAAATTTTCTGTAGAATCAAACTGGATTCTACAGAAAATTTGTAATGGATTATGCGAAAATCGATTATCCTATGACAAAATTCTTGAAAAAAACCGAAAGATCAATATGAATGATCCCCTATATATTGCAGCTTTCGAGAAACTGAAAGAACTTGTAACAAACTCACCAGTTCTGAGGTATCCAAATTTAACAAAACGCTTCAAAATAGTAACCGATGCGAGCAACTTCGCTATTGGAGCCGTCCTAATTCAGGATGGCCAACCAATAGCTTCTGCATCAAGAACCTTGAATGTACACGAAACAAAATTATGCTACAATTGAAAAAGAATTGTTGGCAATAGTTTGGGGTGTAAAATATTTCAGACCATATGTGTTTGGAAGAGATTTTGATTTGGAAAGTGACTATCAGCCACTTAAGTGGTTGATGTCGAAATATACAGAAAAGTCCTAGGCTCCAAAGGTGGCTCATAAGCTTAGGAGAGTACGACTTTGTATTGGGGTACATAAAAGGGAAAAATAACAAGATAGCGAACTTCCTTAGCAGAATTAGGGAAATGAAATCCACAACGGGGTACGTGACATGGAAGTGGAGTCCGAAGAAAACCATTCAAATCATAGTGCACCAAATCAAGAGCAAGATAATGTTTCTATAGAGGTACAAACCGTCCACTCTCAAGAGGAGGACTTAGGTTAAACAGTACCAATTCTTGATACAGTGGTAAATAGGGTTAATATACAAATCATCCAGGTACAAGAAAAACAAACCACGCTCGAAAATGTATTTGCCAATAAACGGATATACGTCGACAAAAAACAAAATATTGTCCGCAGGGAAATAAAGAAAGGCAAAGTGGGAATCGGAATTCGGACCTTAACAATCACGAATATTACAAAGTGCAAAAAAGATTGGAAGAAATATTTTCCCAAAATCGACATGTCAAGTTTGTCAAGTGCACAAAGTTTGCCAATGACATAGGATCCGAACAAGAATTAAGAAAACAGATAGCATTATTCCACAAAAATGAAAGCGGTCATTGTGGTATCACCGCAACGTTTGAAAAATTAAAACCAAAATTATACAACCCAAACCTAAAAGAGCAAATAATTAAAATTATAAACCATTGTGAAATTTGTTCGGGCGGAAAATACGACCGGAACCCGATAAGGAATAAGTTTTGTTCAACAATTACACCAACAACAATAAATGAAATTTGTGCACGTTGACACATACGTGAACAGTAAACAATGTTTTATAGTCTTTTTGAATAAATTTTCCAAACATGTTACATGTCTACCACTCACAGATAGAAATAGCAAAACAATAGTTAATTACGTACAACAATTTCTAACCATAAAAGGTAATGTGGAAAAATTCGTTTTTGATAATGAGTTTAATAACGAAAACGTCAGATAATTTTTGCGAAACGAGGGGATAGAATATCATACTACGAAGCCAACAGTCATACGGGCAATAGCGATTTAGAACGCTTCAATAACACCCTAACTGAGAAGATAAGAATTCTCATCATAGAAGAAAAAATACCCATAATACCGCAAGTATGTAAATCAGTAAAACTTTATAACGACGGCTACCATAATACCATTCAGTGTTCACCATTTGAGGTGCAGAATAATAAAATACATCACAGTATAATGTTCAGCAGGTTAGAAAAACAAAAAAGAAAAACATTGACAGAGCAAAGAAAAAAAGAGAGACTAATGCTGAAACAAGACGAGTAGGATTCATAAAGAATTACAAAAATGTCCCACACAAAGAAACCCCAAAATACGAAAAAAAAGATCTTAACAATGTTTATGATACAAATATAAAAATACCACTAAAATACCAATTAATTACAGGTAATAATTCTGATGAAAGAATCATAAAAGTTTTCAAATGAATTAACGTTTTAAGAAATAGCAACTAAGCAAATTGAAAACATTAAGAAAATAAAAGAACTAAAATGTACGAGTATACACAAATATCTTATATTCAATCTTAACTTGTGCTAATTTGTGTTCTAATAATAGTATCCATAGTATGTTATAAAATATTAAATAAAAAACTAATGTAAACATAAAAACTAATGTCAAGAATGAACGGATTCAGCAGAATCCTCCGACAAAAGGGGGAGGAGTTACGTATCCTCACCCCCTTTCCAGCAACAGTTATGTTGAGGTTGACGACATCAGCATAATCGTTCAGAAATATTTATGAAAATTGCTTTAAAATTGAGCAACGTAGGCAAAGCCATTGCCTTCGTCGCTCATAACAAACACCGAGTTACCACTCAAGTTGAGCAACAATATTGATGTTGACGACATCAGCAAAGCTGTTCAAAGATATTCGATACTTATAATCAGAAATAAGTAATAAAAAGTTTTTTGCTTTGATATAAGCAACGTCAGGATCGACATATTTTTAAGTATTGAAGTTCGAATTGAACATAATTTAGTCTTAAGACCAAACTGTTAAGTTTCCTAAATATAATTTTAAATAAAGAAACAACTTAAAATAACAATTTATTTTATAACTTTACGAGCGTTAAGCTCATTACTCGCGTGGCTAAAACCTAGCGAACACTCTTCACAACAAACACCGAGTTACCTCTTTTAGACGAATCACAAGACGAATCACAAGACCTTTCTGGTGTTCAAGTTTCGCACCTGTTAATTGGTGTCAGTTGGTTAAGCTAACTGATCTACTCTACTGTAAAAGTGTCGACGGTGCATTCTAAATTCCAATGCCCTTCGTCGACTCGACTGCGGAACTGTAACACCCTAAAAGTTTACATAATAATTAATACATAGATGGTTGATTACAATATTCGCAACCTAAAAATATGTGCTTTCTTAAATCACTTAATTGTGTAAAGCTAACCACACCAAATGTGTAGTGTCTGTTAGGAGTTGGTGCTGTGCGTCAAATACGCGCAAGTAGGTTGATTATAACTCACAACATTCCAGAGAAGTTTGGAATCTAGTATTATTCCTAAATATTTAACCTCCCTTGACAAACTAATCTCCACATTTCGGAGTTTGATTGGATGCATATGCGGCTACTTCTTTTTCCGAGTGAACGGTACAATGGTTGTTTTTGTGGGGTTTATGTTCAGTCCCAATGAAGTGCACCATTCTTGTGTAATAAAGAGTCCTCTCTGTATTATGTCACAAAGAGTGCTTTCAAATTTACTTCTTGCTATTATTACAATGTCGTCGGCATATCCCTGACAGGTGATGCCGTCGTACTGCAGTAGATCGAGTAGTTCATCTACCACTAAGCTCCACATGAGTGGGGAAAGTACTCATCCCTGCGGGCACCCTTTTGTGTACTTCTTTGCAGTATCGCCCGCATTAGTCTCTATTATTCTCGATTGAAGCATAGAACTAACCCTGTATTTTTCCTGCGGAGTGCTCCTCCAATTGCCTGATGCGAGGTGTTATCGAAGGCTCCTTCAATGTCAAGGAAAGCACAGATGACTGTTTCTTGACTGTACTGCGTCTCTAATGATATCAGTTAGCTGAAACAAGGTGGTCTCCGAGGACCTTCCTCCTCTGTACGCATGTTGATATCTATTTAGAGGTGATGTGACTAGAGTGTCTGCTCTTAAATAATTGTCCATAATTTTCTCCATTGCTTTGAGTACAAAGGAGGTTAGACTTATGGGTCTGAAAGATTTTGGAGAAGTGAAATCCTTCTTTCCAACCTTCAGTATAAACGTAACTAGAGCTTCTCTCCAGATTATTGGAATATACCCTGTCGCCAAGCTTATTCTGAATAACTTTACCATGTGCGGAGACAGTACCTTTATTCTTTTCTGTAAAAGGGCGGGCACTATGCCAGCTACGCCTGGTGTCTTGTAGGGGTCAAAAGTTCCTACAGTCCAATGTACTTGATGTGGTGATATTATCTTTGTAGCAAGTCTCCAGTCTTCCATACTTGTGTGAAACCTTTTTGAGGTAAGTCTTTCTTCAACGGTTGTTGCATCTGAAAAGTGTGTTTCAAAAGAAGTTCCACCCTCTGTTTGTCGTTCAGTGTATAGCTACCATCCGTTAGCTTCAGTGCCATCCTACATTCTGTTTTAGCCTTCCCAGTGTCTTGTGTAGCCTGGCGACAGTCGATGTGGATGAAATATCTTCACAGAAGATGCTGAAGCTATCCCTTTTAGCTTTCCTAATCTCAATATTATACTTGGTTAACGCTCTAGCAAGATCTTGCCAGTTACCGGTGCGTTTTGCTCTATAGTAGAGGGTACGCACGTTGGATCTTAAATGTGTCAGTGTGTTATTCCACCAAGGTGTTTTCTTCCCCTTGTTGCTAGAGCTATCCCTGCAATAAGCTTGTAATGCCTCTAATATTACCTTATCAATCTTCCCTGCGACGCTTTCAATCTCTGGCGATTGATTCAGCTTTGCCCTAAAATTAAAATGGCGTAGGTTATCAGATATGGCATTCATGTACTCGTTCCAGTCTGTATTTCTAGGGTTTTTCCTAAGCATCTTCTCAGGGGGGCTTTCCTTCGAGAGAGTACTCGATTATACTGTGATCAGAAAGAGATGGATCCGTTGATACTCTCCAGTTTCTGATCAGGTTGCCCATAGTTAGGTTCAATTTCGTTAGGTCTAAGACCTCCTGCCTAGTCCTTGTGACAAATGTAGGGGTATTTCCCGCATTGTAAACTTCTAGGTCATTACTTATAATAAACTCTAATAGGTACTCCTCGTGTTCGTGTCACTGCTTCGCCATTCGGTGTTATGTGCGTTGGCGTCGCACCCAATTAATAGAGGCAGTGAGTTCTCCTTGCAATATTGCACCAGTCCTTGTACTTTGCAGGGTGGAATGACGTCGGAGTCCCCTGGGAAGTATGCAGATGCCAGCACAATGGATTTTTGATTACCACCGATTTAGGTGGATGTCTCGATGGCAACCAAGTCTCGACTCATAAATTCTGAAATACAAAGATAGTTGGTAGAGTTGTTAACATTTATGCAGGCACGAGGTTTCTCGGACCTGCTAATACCTATAAAGTTGGGGGCTGGACTGGATTTGACAGGAGGAATGTGAGTCCGCGTGGAAGTGCATAATAGCTATTATAACTAAATACATTAGAGAAACTGTACAAGCGGGCAGAACATCGAAGCGCAGTTTTTTTTAAAAGGAAAGCGTCGTTTTGCTTGGAAAAAGAAACACAATGCATTTAAATTAAATGGGACCGAGCTAAAATTAATTATTTGAAGAAGCTCTGAGAAACTGAAAGAACTTGTAACAAACTCACCAGTTCTGAGGTATCCAAATTTTACAAAACGCTTCAAAATAGTAACCGATGCGAGCAACTTCGCTATTGGAGCCGTCCTAATTCAGGATGGCCAACCAATAGCTTATGCATCAAGAACCTTGAATGTACACGAAACAAAATTATGCTACAATAACAAGATAGCGGACTTCCTTAGCAGAATTAAGGAAGATGAAATCCACAACGGGGTACGTGACATGGAAATGGAGTCCGAAGAAAACCATTCGAATCATAGTGCACCAAATCAAGAGCAAGATAATGTTTCTATAGAGGTACAAACCGTCCACTCTAAAGAGGAGGACTTAGGTTACACAGTACCAATTCTTGATACAGTGGTAAATAGGGTTAATATACAAATCATCCAGGTACAAGAAAAACAAACCACGCTCGAAAATATATTTGCCAATAAACGGATATACGTCGACAAAAAACAAAATATTGTCCGCAGGGAAATAAAGAAAGGCAAAGTGGGAATCGGAATTCGGACCTTAACAATCACGAATATTACAAAGTGCAAAAAACATTGGAAGAAATATTTTCCCAAAATCGACATGTCAAGTTTGTCAAGTGCACAAAGTTTGCCAATGACATAGGATCCGAACAAGAATTAAGAAAACAGATAGCATTATTCCACAAAAATGAAAGCGGTCATTGTGGTATCACCGCAACGTTTGAAAAATTAAAACCAAAATTATACAACCCAAACCTAAAAGAGCAAATAATTAAAATTATAAACCATTGTGAAATTTGTTCGGGCGGAAAATACGACCGGAACCCGATAAGGAATAAGTTTTGTTCAACAATTACACCAACAACAATAAATGAAATTGTTCACGTTGACACATACGTGAACAGTAAACAATGTTTTATAGTCTTTTTGAATAAATTTTCCAAACATGTTACATGTCTACCACTCACAGATAGAAATAGCAAAACAATAGTTAATTACGTACAACAATTTCTAACCATAAAAGGTAATGTGGAAAAATTCGTTTTTGATAATGAGTTTAATAACGAAAACGTTAGATAATTTTTGCGAAACGAGGGGATAGAATATCATACTACGAAGCCAACAGTCATACGGGCAATAGCGATTTAGAACGCTTCAATAACACCCTAACTGAGAAGATAAGAATTCTCATCATAGAAGAAAAAATACCCATAATACCGCAAGTATGTAAATCAGTAAAACTTTATAACGACGGCTACCATAATACCATTCAGTGTTCACCATTTGAGGTGCAGAATAATAAAATACATCACAGTATAATGTTCAGCAGGTTAGAAAAACAAAAAAGAAAAACATTGACAGAGCAAAGAAAAAAAGAGAGACTAACACTGAAACAAGACGAGTAGGATTCATAAAGAATTACAAAAATGTCCCACACAAAAAAACCCCAAAATACGAAAAAAAGATCTTAACAATGTTTATGATACAAATATAAAAAGACCACTAAAATACCAATTAATTACAGGTAATAATTCTGATGGCTATACTCCTAATGCAACCACTCCTGACATCGGCAACAGTAGTAATAACGCTAATTAAATCCGAGGTAGGATTTATATCTATAGAAACGTCAATGGTAGAGATAATAAACAGAACCAATATTATAGTATATATATTCAATCCATTAGAATTAATATCAGTGGTAGACAGTGTAGAACAGAACATAAAAAGCATATCTGGGGAAAATAGACATCAACTTGATGTAGAAATAATGACTTTGCTATAAAAAATTCGATAATTTATACCACACAACAGACAAACACGTGAACTTTTGAACGTCGTCAGTTCGGCAGAAAAGTGGTTATTTGGCCGAATCGACGACGAAGACCGAAAAGACATACTCGAACATATAAAAATTAACCAATTTAACAGTCAGCAGACAATAGAAAATATCAAGCAACAAATAGATATCAATACTAACGTAAACAACTCCATTAACATACTAAAAGAGACGATAAAGGACGATCGGAAAATATATTACGATACATCAATTACATTACGACCCATAACGACGATATAAGAAATGACGTGTTATTCCATGACCAAATAATAAAATTAAATTTTTTACAAAGTAAAGTAGACTACATATTGGACATAATAGCATCCGTTAAATATGACATTTTTCACCCATCAATACTAACCACAGAGGAATTAAAAAAATATGACATAGACTTTTATAAGATTAAACTAATTCATATGGGAGTAATGTTCCATGAGGATACATTAATATTTGCAATTAAACTACCAATTGACTACATACAAACTAAAGTAATCCTAATAGCACCGATCACTAACACCGAAAATTTTAGGATAGATAGCGATTACGAACGAATAATAAACATACAAAATAAATCATATACTTATGAACAAGATAAAAACTTAAAAGAGCTACAACTCAGTAAACATTGTATTAAGAATAATTGTAAACTGATACGATGATAAAATACAAATAGAAAACATAAATGATGGCATAATTTTGTTACATAATGTAAAAGGAAGAATCGAATAGAATTCACAAATTGTTCAATTAGAGGATGAAAACTTCTATAACCACGAATTTTTTACAAAAATTTCTAGAAACAAAGCCCAAAGAATCATAAAAGTTTTCAAATGAATTAACGTTTTAAGAAATAGCAACTAAGCAAATTGAAAACATTAAGAAAATAAAAGAACTAAAATGTACGAGTATACACAAATATCTTATATTCAATCGTAACTTGTGTTAATTTGTGTTCTAATAATAGTATCCATAGTATGTTATAAAATGTTAAATAAAAAACTAATGTAAACATAAAAACTAATGTCAAGAATGAACGGATTCAGCAGAATCCTCCGACAAGAGATTGTGCACAGTGATGTTTGTGGGCCCATGCGAACGGCATCACAATCATGTGCAAAATATTTCTTTACATTCATAGACGACAAATCACGGTATTGCCACGTTATTTTATTAAACAAATATCGGACGTTTTTAATAAGTTTCAAAAATAAAAGAATGCGCTCCCTGCCTGATGAAACAAGCTGAAGTGCCTTCAAATTTCTGGCCCGAAGCCATTAATACGATGGGTTATGTCAGAAATGGGCGTCCGACAAAGTTATTAAACGCTCAATTACCATATAAACTATGGACAGGTAAAATGCCTAATGTCATCATTTTGAAGTTTTCGGCTCCAAAGCTTATGTCTTAAAAAAGGATAAAATTAAAGGAAAGTTTGCCTCAAGATCTGAAGCTTTCGTTGTCATCGGGTACTCAAATGAAGCAAAATCTTCGGTTATGGTCGCATCCAAAACGAAATATAACAATCAGTCACGATTGAAAAGGCAATATATTTTTTAATCCAGTTTATATTAATTGGTTTTCAAATTAACAAATTAAATGCAATATAGAATACAAATTAACAATGTCAAAATAAAATTGAAATAAACTCCACATTTCGTGCTGACTGCGTTAACGTTGGGCGAAGACTGACAATATATATGGCTGCCTTTCCAGTCAAACGTTGCAAGTCGAACTAGGCTTTGGCCTTACAGGGTGATGTTTCATTACAGTCGGCCTTTCCTGATCTTCTTGAGTGACCTCGCTCAACTCGTTGTCGTTGCAGATCTCTTCTTCGTCATCGTCGTCGTCGTCGTCGTCATCGTCTTTTGGTAACTGACACCAGCACTTTAACTTGTCGAATGCGTAAACAGAAGAATAATGCTTTCGGGTTCGTCGTGTTTGAGGCAAATCTTCAATAAGATATCGATCGCGATCTAGGACTTTAGTCACTACAAAAGGACCTTTATATCGTGGCTCGAGTTTCCTTGATGTACCAGTGCTTGATGGGTCGTTTTCAGCTAGGACTAAGTCACCTTCTTGAAAAGAGTGCGGAGCTGCATGTTTAGCGTCAAAGGAAGATTTCGCCGCTGCTCGTTTTTCATTGATTCTTTTCGCTGCTGCTTCACGAAGATCTGTTAGCTGTCTGTCATCTAATGCTTCATCATTTGCTTGTAGACTTAAAATGATTCGATTCAGTAAAATATCGCGTGGCTTATAGCCATACAAAAGTTTATGAGGTGTGCAACCTGTTGCGCTATTCGTCATTGTGTTTATGCCCCACTGTACACATCGTATGTTTTCGTCCAATTTCTTATCATTAGAATTCATTGGCAACAACATAGACAAAATTGTGGGTTTCATCTTTTCTGCCTGACCATTTGCCCTCGGTGTACGCACTGCATTCAGAATGTGTTTTATGTCGTGTTCGAAGCAGTACTTTTCAAATTCACGAGACGTGAATGCTGTACCTCTATCCGTCACAATGCGTGATGGCATACCAACGTAACTGCTCGCTTCATTTAACGCTTCAATAACATACCGGATTGATGTACTTTTTACAGGATATAACATTGTAAATTTCGTGAACGAATCGACAATAACTAGGAGATGTTCTTTTCCCTTCGAGCTCTTAGGAAAAGGCCCCAAATGATCCATATGGATAGTTCTGAACGGGATTGGTTCAATGTCATCATAATGATACTGTATTTCAGTTTTTCCACCTCTACGTTTATTATAGGCACAGTCTATACAGGATAAAATGAACTGTTTAACGAAGTTGCGCATTCGTCGGAACCACATATAAGCCTTCAAACGTTCCAACGTTTTTTCGACACCCATGTGTCCTGCTTGTGTATGACAATCTTGAACAACTTTATGTCGTAGTGCGCGTGGGACAACCCAAAGAAGTTTGTCGTCAACTTTTCTCAAAAGTCTTCCGTGCTGTAGTACATACGCTTTGTCTTGCATGTCGCTGTTTGTTTTGAGTTTGTTTACTATGTCAACTAAGCGATGATCCTGAAGTTGCATACTAAAAAGCCAGTCATCTTTATTTATTATCGCTTTATCGGTACGCAAATCTGCAACTTCAACTGTTTGTGCTTCTTCGTATGGGCTTAGAGCATCGACATGCTGCATATTATTACCCGATCTATGTTCTATTTCAATGTCATAGTCCTGTATCTTTAGCCACCATCTAGCGATTCGAGGTATAAGCTCTTTCTTTTGCATGGTCGTCCTAAGTGCGCTACAGTCTGTTTTGACTTTAATTCTTTTACCATATATATAGTATCGGAAACGTTCGAGGGACTCTACAACAGCCAGAGTCTCGAGCTCATAACTGTGAAATTTTTGCTCATCAGCGCTTGTCGCTCTACTGTAATACGCAATCGGTTTAATATCATCTTTTTCACGCTGCATTAATACGCCTGCCAAGCCTAGTGCACTTGCATCTGTGTGCAACTCATGCTCAGCATCTAAACGATATGCTACTAAAACTGGTCGAGATACTAACTTAGCTTTCAATTGCTCAAATGCGACTTCTTGTGCCTTTGTCCACTCAAATTTTTGGTTTTTTCGTAAAAGTTTGCGTAATGGTTCTGAAATGACGGCGTATCCGGGGACAAATTTACGGAAATACCCACTTAAGCCTAAAAATCTGCGTATATCTGCCACACTAGTTGGTGTGGGAAAATTATTTACAGCCTGCGTTTTGATTTTACCTGGCAAAATTCCTTCTGGTGTCAATTCGTGGCCAAGGAATGTTATGGTTCGTTTTATAAATTCACACTTTTTCATATTAAGGGTGAGACCCGCATTACGTACAGCTGTTAAAACTCGATTTAACTTCTCAAACATTTCCTCAAACGTTTGACTTCCAATTAAAATATCATCCATGTATATCATAAGATCGTTTTCGTAAACTTGTTCCTTAACTTTTGCCATTAAGCGTTGAAAAACAATGGGCGCATTTTTTAACCCAAATGGCATGCGCTTGAATTCGTACAAGCCGTCAGGGGTAATAAATGCTGTGTATTTGCAGCTCTCAGGTGCAATTGAGATTTGGTAATACCCACTATTCAAATCAAGTACGGTAAAAAATGTATATTGCTTGGCTTGATGCAGCTGCTCCTCAATATTTGGTACAGGAAAATTCTCTTTTTCAACAATCATATTTAAGCGACGATAATCTACGCATAATCTGTCGCTGCCGTCTTTCTTTTTGACTAAAACAATAGGACTCGCGAATTCCGATGTTGATTTTGTGATAATGTCATTATCTTCAAGATCTTTAATCATTTGCCTTATAATCATTTGCTTTGGAGCCGGCACTCGATATGGTACTTGCGCAATAACTTTTTTTGATTTTAAAACAATTTGCATTTCAATAAGGTGTGACTTACTAATACCAATAAGACCGTCTGAGAACACATCGTTAAAATTTTCCAATAACGCTTGAAGTTTAATTCGCTGATCTTCATTACTTACATTATTCGTTAATTTAGTAAAATAATTGTCATCAGGCAACGCACCATTATTGCGACACCCTGCTTCAAATTCTGATTGACCATTTTCCACTTTAAACATCAAGCCTTTACGCGCTATCACATCCTGACCCAGTAGAAAATCAGTTTCCAACATGTTATCATCAACAATATATACCAACGTACTTATTTTTGCATCACCAATTACTATCTCGAGCATGCACCTCTCTCGCATCATGTACCTGCCTCCGCTTATCCCATTTAAATGTGTACAACACCCTTCCCGTTTGATACTTAATATATCCGCGACTGACTTACGAACTAAGCTGCACTCACTACCAGTGTCGATTAACGCTTGAAATATTTTACCATTTACATTAATTTGCTTAACAAAACATTTTTCATTTTTCGTCATGTCAGCTTTTCGAGCATTATAAGTAGACTGCTTACGACCACAGTTAACCGGCTCCTCTTGCTTGTGAACCTTACCACAATCAGCACATCTTGAACGCCTCTGCTCTTTTTTACAATTGCTCGATATATGACCTATCTCATTGCAATTGTAACATACAATTTTTTTGCTTTCATCAGCCTGCGGACGCGATACATTCTTAAAATCGGATTTAATTTCAATATTTTGTTTAAAATTGGTATTTCTGACACGATTCGTTAGCCATTCTTCAATTGTTTCGCGCATTTGTTTCGCACTATCAAATCTTTGCGCTGCTATAGCAATTTGTAAATCACGATGGTTCAACCCCTGCCTCGTATACTTAATGATAGCAGCTTCACTCAGCTTAAAACGCTTGCCAAGAGCATAAATCCTAAAACAATAATCAGATATACGTTCACTTGTTTTGCGTACAGATTCGTTCATAATACGATGCACTTGTGCTTCATCATAAAAAACATTAAATTCATTTTCCAATTCCGCAGAAAAATCATCCCATCTAGTGTGGACAGTAGGCAGTGCATCCAACCAGACACGAGCTACACCTTTTAGACGACCATAAACCGCTAGTAACACACATTTTTCATTTAGTTGATAAGCGCTCATAACACTACCAACACGACCAATAAACTGCTGAACTGTTAGTGATTGCGTATTAGATGGATCAAACTCTGGAATCATATCTGATATTTCTTTTACTGTATAAAAACTACGTGCATCTGCATCTGTAGAAACTGATGGAGTAATGACTAACATTTTCGTTCGTGCGCTGATTATTCCCATCTAACTGCAATACATTTGTGACAACTTCTTACTGTCTGTTCTGCTGAAGCATGCCAACGATAGTGTGCATCATACCGCGAAGATCATTGATTTGCTCCTGCAAACCAGAATGCAAAACCGTTGGAGCCTCAATTTCATCAGTACCGATGTTTTCCACTAAACGTAGTTCCAATTCTGCTCGGCTTCCAGACGCAGCTAATCCTTTTTCACATAGGATGACTTTTAGCTGATCAATTTTTAATTCGCTCACTTTCGGCATCGTTGTTATTTGTTGAAGTTTTTATTTTAATTCATTCGTTTATCGTTAAATCGTTTGACGTTTTGTTTTGATTTTGACATTCAAAACTCACTAATTTCGTTTCGTTCCGCTAATAATCGTTTCTATTTTGCTTGCCTTCGTTGACATTCGATATGTCTCCTACTTCTTCCCTTACTCGTTGCAAATTACACGCTGATTATTTCGTTTGACGTTGGCTCTTTTTCATTATTTTGTTTCGTTTGTTTGTGTTGTCGGAATGGATCGTAAAAGGACAGATGAAAAATGATTTGCCGTTTATCGTTGTGTTCTAGTTGCCGCTGTTGCTACTGTTTTTTTTAGTGCTTAATTTTTGCATGTATACATAGAGCATGCTGTCCTGCTTCTCGTTCTAGCTCACGTGATTTTCACACTCTTTCTACAGGCTTTTTCCTTTTTTCAAAGCGTTTGCTTGGTCTTGCTCATTTTAATTAGTTAAATAATTTAAATTCATCCCACTTCTGATCTGAAAACGCAATATATTTTTTAATCCAGTTTATATTAATTGGTTTTCAAATTAACAAATTAAATGCAATATAGAATACAAATTAACAATGTCAAAATAAAATTGAAATAAACTCCACATTTCGTGCTGACTGCGTTAACGTTGGGCGAAGACTGACTATATATATGGCTGCCTTTCCAATCAAACGTTGCAAGTCGAACTAGGCTTTGGCCTTACAGGGTGATGTTTCATTACACGATGTCGTATTTATAAACAAAAACGTATTTCAAAATGAATATACAAACGCCTTTAACAACATTGAATTTGAGTTCAAATACGCCGAAAATACGTCGCCGGTTATCGTGGAAGTCGAAGAGACAATAGATCTACGCACAAAAAGCGGAGTTCGTGGTAGGGGTGGTACATAAATTTTACGCATGGATTTGCGCGATAGTCCAAAAAAGGTATATCAAATGGTAAATCAAAATGACTCAAGTAGCGAAGAAGATGCTGAAGTTCCAGGGAGAGGATCCACAGAAGCAGAAGTAACAGAAGGAGAGCGAAATCGCATTCTCCGTGACTTCTCTAGATCCGGAAACAATGGCAGAAGCAATAAAAACCGAAGAAAGAGATTTTTGGATAGCGGGATTGGAAGATGAACTCATGACACTAGCTGAAAACGAAACCTCGAAAATCGTAGAAAGGCCAACATATTGAAAAATCATTGGAAACAGGAATGTTCTGCGAACCAAAGATGACGGTTCGTCAACAGGATAAAAAGGTGCACCTAGTGGCTAAGGGTTTTGCGCAGCGACCAGGTGAAGATTTCAACAAAACTCTTCACCTGTTCCACGTTCAACGTCAAAAAGGCTACTATCGGCTTATCAGCGAAGATGGACTTGGAGATTTTTCAAATGGTCATAACAGCTTATTTGAATGGAGAGCTCGAAGGGAGTGTTTTCATGGAAATTCCTGACTACTTGGTAGATCTGCTGAAGCAGGTTATTTCTGGGAAGCCATTGGCGGCTAAGTCAACTGTAATAACTGGAAAGGTGAAAGGGATGCCTTCACGTTGGCTGCAAGATATAAAGCAGGGTAAAACACCAATATGTCTATTTAAGAAAGCTCTATATGGATTGCGCCAAACAGGACTGTCATGGTACATTAAGCTGACAATCGAGTTGTTGAAACTTCGATTCAATTCTACGCAACAAGATCCCTGTTTTTTCGTTAGAAGCGAAAGAAACGATATTGTTTCAGTTATAATTTATGTAGATTATCTCCTCATTGCATCTAACAGTAAGCAGCGTATCACAGAAGTCAGGCTGCCTTATCAGAAGAATTCGAAATGAAAGATTTGGGTAATGTCAGTATGTGCTTAGGCATTGAATTTCAGCAGAATTTCCGAGAGCACCAGGCATTTCTGTTGTAAGCTAGCTTTGCGAAGAGCGTTATCGAGAAATTTGGGATGAAAGACTGTGAACCAGCGCAAACTCCGATTGAAACTAGGACTAAATTGGCAACACCAAGGTCAACGAAAAGGTGATGAAGACGTACCCTTAACAGACATTGATAGGGACTCTAATGTACCTAGCTGTTACAACCCGGCCAGATATTGCATACGCAGTCAATTTAATTCTAATTACCATTTGGGCCACTGAAAGGCTGCGAAAAGGATTCTAAGGTATCTCACAGGCACAATCAACTACGTTTTGCTTTAAAAGAAGAACGATGAAATAAACGGTGTAGTTAATCCTGATTGGGGCGATTGTTTAAGTGATAGGTGCTCATATTCCGGTTATATGTTCATTGTCTCCGGGGCAGCGATTTGTTGGGAAGCACGTAAACAACGAACCTTCGCGCTTTCCAGCACCAAGTCCGGAGTACATGGCGATTTCCAAAGCCACAAAAGAGGCGTTATATTTACACGCGATTTTGGGATAAATTCGTAGTGCATGCAATGTTATCAGCATTTATAACGACAATCAAAGCGCGCAAAAATTGACAGAAGACTTCGCTTATCATTCGCGGACAAAGTACATTAATGTCCGCTACCACTTTATTCGCAGTAAAATTAACGATGGCATCATAAATATCAACTAAATGCAAACTGAAGAAATGCCCGCAAACGTTTTAACGAAAGGTTAATTTGCTGCAACACACTAAATATTTTAGAGGACTCGGAATGCGAAATGATTTTGAAGTTAACGAATGTAAACACTTTAAGTGAGGGTGTTGGAATGTAAAATGCTTCTGGCAACCCTTTTCTTTATTGTCATTTCACTGTCATTGGAAGTGAAACTCAATTCCCGTTTGAACTTTATAATATATACTTATATTTAATTGTCAATATCAAAACTAATATTTCATTAAACTAGGTTATTCATTAATTTTCTTGTTTCCATTAATATCTATTTGTAATAAGTTAGAATTTGTAATATGAAATACCAAAATCATTATAAATGATCATCAGTACGTACGTAGCCCTCTCGTAAAGTCAATGGTTTCAATAGCCTTTATATTATGATTTGAAACAACACTAGGTACATCTTCTCAAAAATAAAATTAAACATTATATTCTTATATTATCTTCTTTATTTTAACATTGTTTTTTTATTTTAACCCTTTTTTTAGATTCACATTTACTTCTTGTATCCTATACCTTGGTTTTAACTTATTCCATTCACCTATAACCTTTTCAAATATTATTTGTACGGTCTCAAATTCTCTCATTGTCATTTTTGCATTATTTCTTTTCAACATATCATTTTGGGCTTTTGATAATTTATCGGGAATATCCTCGTGATCTACTTTGTTCAACAATATCTCAAATGGTTTCTTGTCAATGACCGAATGTATAGATTTATTGTACTCCTGAATTGCTCTCTATATCCTAAATCGCTTATTAATTAGTATTCTTCCTTTAAGCATCGTGCAATCTCTATAATTGTAGAATTAACTCTTTCAATTTGTCCATTAGTTGTGCAGTGTCCTGGATCACAGTATATACTTTTATTTTTCATCGTTCCAATAATGATTTAAAATGGGAAGTGGTGAAACCTGGTTCGTTATCAGTTGTCAAATTTTCTATTTCTGGGAAAACCCTGAAGTGTTTCTAAAACTTTTTGTCGAGTTTAGTTTTATCTTCAATTAATTTTAATATAAGAAATTTTGAATAACTACACTGTTCAAGTTTTTGACACGAAATTTCTGGTACAAACGTGAAAACCATATGGTTGTGTTTGGATGAGCCCCCTGAGTACTACTCCATCGATGAAAGTGCCAACTTGGCTCATTGGGAAAATTTTATGGCGTTTTGTTTGAATTTCGGTCAATTTGTGAATTTTTTACCATTTAAGCCCATTTATGTCGCTATTCCTGTATTCAAAATTTCTTTCGTTATTTTTATACGGCTCGCAATTACTAGTTCTACCATTAGAACGCACATTTCAACTGAGAAAATCAAATTTTTTAGCCTATTTTCATGATTTTTGCCCATTTTTCATCGATTTTCCCCATTTTTTGCTGTTTTTATGCGCTTTTTTGTAGTTCTTGCGCAAACTTATCGATATAATTCTTACCGATTTTCATTTTTACAATGTTGTGACATCCCTAGCATTATACAAATGGAATGCAACAATGTACATATGTAATAAGTAGTCATAATTGTTATTAAAATATACAACGCTGTAAAATAAAATTAGATAAGTTGAAAATAAAATTAGATTCTGTGAAATACCATGAACATTGTTGGAAAATATGCGCTGATTTGAAAGTGGTTGCACTTATCTGTGGCCTTCAAACTGGTTACACTAAAAATATGTGCTACTTGTGTACGTGGGATTCGCGATATACACCACAGTATCAAAAACGGGATTGGTTACCGAGAACAAATCGTCTAATTGGACATCAGAACGTTATCCACGAGGAGTTGGTGCCGATGGATAAGGTATCGCTGCCACCATTGCACATTAAACTTGGTGTAGTGAAGAATTTCATCAAAGCGTTACTGGTGCGTGGAAATAGATTGGCGTTTGAACGATTGCAGTACATCTTTCCACGCTTGAGTGAAGCGAAAATTAAAGCAGGTAAATAAATATTTGGCATTCTTTTTCCGCCAAACGAAGATGAAGCATTCTTAAAAGTTTTTATATAAAATCATATATTCAGGTGTGTTGAATGGCCCAGACATTCGCAAACTGATGAAGGATGAATACTTCAACAATGTCCTTCAAGAGACGGAACTCATCGCTTGGGATAGCCTGAAAGCAGTGATCGAAAAAGTTCTCGGCATTCATCGGGTGGACAATTGGCGTGCCATTGTTGAAGATATGCTGCAATCTTTCGAAAACATCGGTGTTCGAATGTCGTTGAAAGTGCATTTCATGCATCACCACCAAGATCACTTTGAGCGTCAGTTGCCGTCTGAATCAGACGAGCATGGTGAACGTTTCCACCAGGTATCAGCACAGTTGGAACACTGGTACAGTGGAAAAAAATTAGATTCACTTTTGGCAGATCTTTGCTGGAATTTGTTAAAGGAATTGGAGGATAACGAATGATATTCCATTGAATAATTCTATATTTCAATTGCCAATTTAAAATTAATTACATTAATACGGAGAAACACGCATTTCCATTCATTTTTATACCGAAAAAATGTATTCAAAAAATTTATTTAAATCAATAAAAAACGCGAAAATCATCCGAAAAAGCGTAAAAAGGATGGTTTCTGTATTTAAAAAGTGTGTTGAGTTGCTTGAAATGGCAATAATATTGCATAGTATATTGTAAATAGGAAAAACTGTAAGAACTATGTCGAAAAGTTTGCCCAAGAATTTCAAAAAAGCGCATAAAAACAGCAATAAATGGGGAAAATCGATGAAAAATGGGCAAAAATCATGAAAATAGGCTAAAAAATTTGATTTTCTCAGTTGAAATGTGCGTTCTAATGGTAGAACTAGTAATTGCGAGCCGTATAAAAATAACGAAAGAAATTTTCAATACAGGAATAGCGACTTAAATGGGCTTAAATGGTAAAAAATTCACTAATTGACCGAAATTCAAACAAAACGCCATAAAATTTTCCCAATGAGCCAAGTTGGCACTTTCATCGATGGATTAGTACTCAGGGGGCTCATCCAAACACAACCATATGGTTTTCACGTTTGTACCATTTTACAACTTGAACTGTGCTATCAACGCATATTAAAAATTTTAGATTTTGTGCAATTCTATATCTAATTGTGTATACTAATTTTCCCCTCCTTCTTTGGAATTGGAGCCTCTCCAATTAGCATTTTTTTGGGTGTCTGTCACATTTATTCTTCTTACGTATTTCACAGTGTCTTACATATCCTTTTAAATGTTTTTCCATCTTTCGCCAATAATAAAATTTACATATATGATTTAAATTCTCTCTATAATATCTATGTGCTCTACAATGTGTCTTTTCAAGAATTATTTTCTGATCATCTTCACTCAATATATCGATTGGAACTTTCGTTGTATATCTAAGTTTGAATCCATTAAAAATGTTCTTCAATAATTCCTGTAATTCATATAAAACTTCTCTAGTACAATGGATTCCCGTTGTAATATTTGTGTGTAGAAATTCCTTCAAAATTGTTTTTAAATTTGCTAAGATATCATACTTTACGAGTATAATATGCCGAGTTCTGCCAAAATTAACAATCATTTCTTGAATAGTAAATCTCACTTAATCCAATAATAATTGTTGTTTAAGTTGATACGATGGTTTATTAGTTTCTTCAAACTTATCATTATCACTACTTTCCGCAGAATGTAGTATTTGCATCATTACTAGATAATTGTTAATGTACGAGTATAGTCTAGATAAAGCATCTGCTAACTACCTGGTTTATAGATAACTTTTTGAGAAAAATATTTTATCAAAGCATTCCATCTTTTCATTTTAGTGGTGGGATTACGATGTGACCTAGCAAATGGCGAGTATGAGTTTCTAAATTTTTTACTCCATATAAATAGTTTCTTAAATTTTTTAACGACCATACTATAATATACAATCTTTCCTCATTTGTTGCATAATCACATTCTGCTGAATTTAATGTTTTTGAAATAAAAATTATTGGTTTACTTTCTGGTGACAATATCACCTATTGTTGAATTCAAAGCATCTGTTAATAAAAATTTTGTATTAAAATCTACACTACACTCCAACTAAAGGGTAGTATAGGGTTAACAGTAGTTATCAATGGTATCCAGCCTAGCGTTCCCTCCGACGAAATCAAAGAGGCACTAAATGAAGTTGATTATAACACTAAGTCGGTATTCAACATAAAAAACAGGAATAATGTACCGCAGCTACTGTTTCGGATCGAATTAGAACCAGATCTAAAGAAACTCAAAAATGAAGAATCTCATCCCATTTACAACATGCGTTACCTAATGCACCGAAAAATAACGGTAGAAGAACCCCATAAACGCAAAGGCCCTGTTCAGTGCACAAATTGCTAAGAATTGGGGCACACAAAATCATACTGCACTCTATGTAGTGTTTGTGTCATCTGCGGTTATCTACACGCTTCATCCAAGTGTCCATCTAATCAAATAGATGTATCAATGAAGAAATGCAGCAATTGCGGCGGAAACCACACTGCCAATTACAGAGGTTGCGCCGTGTACAGCACCTTGAAACAAAAATATTTCAATAACATAGGTCAAAACAGCAACAAAAACACTTCAACTTACACTGAGCGATCACTATTTCCTAATATAACCCATTCTGCACGACCATTGCAATCTCAACTGGCATCATATGCAAGTATAGTAAAAAATACCACCCAGCTCGAAGCCGCAAATATCCAAGCCCATAGCGACCAACCAAATTCAGTAGAGGACTAACTCAAATAACTTGTCCAAACCATGAACCAGTTCAGGGTCTCGATGCAGAATATGATACAGGAAATGATTAGAAAACAATCCCTTCTACTACAAACTCTTTTATCCAAACCATGAGCTCGATCAAACTTTGCCATTGGAACGCAAATGGCTTAAGCCAGCACTGATTTGAATTAATTCAGTTCCTAAACATCCATTAAAGAATCATTATGCTTATTTCAGAAACACATTTCACAGAAAAAATAGTTTTAAAATCCCGCACTACAAACTGTATACCACAAACAATCCTCAAGGCAAAGCCAGTGGAGTTACCGCAATACTAATAAAAAGCAGAATAAAACACCATTCACTAACGAGCTTCAGTAAAGACAATTTGTATGCAACGTCAATATGCATTGAAGAGTACATCACTAATTTATCAGTCACAGCGATTTATTGTCCGCCGCGGGTCAGTATAACAGAACAGCAATACAACGACTTTTTTGCATCTCTCGGGACTAGATTCATAGTTGCCGGGGACTTCAATGCAAAACACACATAATGGGGTTCCCGCCTGATCACACCCAAAGAAGGAAAACTATGGTCGGTTGTTAATAAACTTGGCATGGACATAGTATCTTCCAATCAACCAACCCACTGGCTCTCAGACAGGCGGAAAACACCAGATCTGATCGATTTTGGGATATTCAAAGGTCTTGAAAGATCAAACATATCTGCGAAACCGTGTTATGATCTATACTCAGACCACTCGAAAACAACAATCAAAATCAACTCCACTATTACACCCCCACCAGATTCACATTTAATGCTACATAATAAATTTACCAACTAGATAAACTACAAAAAATTCATAAGCACTCACCTTCAGTATGACTGTAAACTGACAAACTCCCACGACATAGATTGTACGCTTAAAACATTAAATCAGCTGATGCTATTAGGGGCTAAAGTAGCTACTCCTGTAAAAAGAAACCAATTTCAGAATTAGAAACTCAATCTTCAGTTCTAATGAGATCGAAGCTCTAGTTAAACAGAAAAGGAATCTAAGAAGGAAATTGCAACAGTCCAGATCACCAAACCTTAAAAATCAACTGTCATGCTGCTCCAGGAAGCTTAGAACTATCCTTAAAACGACAAAAGTGAAAGAACTTCAGCAGTAACTTGAAAACTTATCCCCCACTATATCTACTGATTATTCCTTGTGAAGAGCAGCTAGAATCTTGAAGCGTCCCGTCCTCACCGACCCGCCTCTATGTTTAAGTGACGCAACGTGGGCCAGAAGTTGCAGTGAAAAGGTTACTCTGTTCGCTAGCCACCTTAAAGGAGTTTTCACCCCAAATCCGCCAACAACGAGCTTCCAGTTTCCGACTTTGATTTCGAAGCACACACAAATACCTCTCTTAATAAAAAAGGAAAATGTATTTCAAGCGGTGTACAAAGACCTAAACAGGTAGGATGATAAAAGAACTACCCCATTCAGCTTGTATTCATTTAGTGCATTTCTTCAACGCTATCCTTCGATTCGGCTATTACCCAATAGACTCGAAAATGTCCAAAATCATTATGGTAGCGAAACCCGGCAAGGACCATACGCTCGTGTCGTCTTCCAGGCCTATCAGCCTCCTAACTCTGCTTTCGAAAATATTTGAAAAACTGTTTGGTAAGGAAATATCCCCTATAATAACAGATGGGCAAATAATCCCTCAACACCAGTTCGGCTTCAGAAAAAATCATAGCACGATAGAACAAGTGCATCGCATTGTCTCGATTATTAGGAAGTCATTCGATAATAAAGAATATTGCCGCTGGGCTGGGAATTTTCCTGGATATAACTCAGGCTTTTGACAAAGTATGGCACGAGGGCCTCTTATACAAACTTAAAAAGTTAAGGCCTGGTAACTTCCACAATCTACCCACAAACTATTTGTCACAGAGAAAATTTGTGGTAATTCATAAATGCTTCACTTCAGACCCATGTGACATTCATGCCGGTGTCCCGCAGGGGAGTGTACTGGGTCCTCTGCTATACTTGCTCTACACATCAGATATGCTAACCAGCACTTACCTTGACGTTTGAGGATGATACAGCCATTTTATGCTCAAACGCTGGCCCTAAAACAGCTATCAGTCACCTCAAAAACATATTAACTTGCTGGAGGTCTGGCTAGATAACTGGAGAATTAAGATCAACGAATCCAAATGTGCTCACGTTCACTCTGAGAGTGGGAACATGCCCTTCTCTAAAAATAAATGGACAATCCATCCCACAAACCGAAACATTAAGTACTTAGGCATTCATCTTGACCGGAGGCTCACATAGCGTAAACATATAGAAGCTAAAAAAAACTCAAGTAAAATTAAAAATCAATCAACTTCACTGGCTTGTAAGCAAAAAGTCCAAACTATCCCTATTTTACAAATACTAATATACAAAGCCGTTGTAAAGCCAATATGGACCTATGGAATCCAGCTGTGGGGAACCGCATCGCCGTCTAATACGAAGGGTACTATTTATATTTCGGGAATAGCAAATAACAACAAACAATTTTTAAATGAAAATGGCTTTATTGTTTTTCAAAATATTCCCCTTGATGATCAATACACTTTTGCATTCGTTCAAACCATTTGTCATAGCAGTTTTTCCATTCCCCTTGAGACACCTCCAAAACATGGTTTTGGAACGCTTCAACTGCTTCTTCGGCGCTCGTAAATCGTTGACCACGCAGCTTACCTTTGATATTCGGGAACAAAAAGAAGTCATTGTGTGCCAATCCAGGACTGTACGAAGGATGAGTCATCAATTCGATGTTTTGACTACTCAAAATTTCACCTGTTTAACGAGATGAGTGAGAGCTCGCTTTGTCATGATGGAGAATGATTCTTCTTTGGTGGTTGGTTTTACGAATTCCTCCGAAGACTTCCTGCCAACAAATGGTCGTGTACAATTCATAATTGAACGTCCTACGTTGCTCCAACGGAACAGTGGCCACATGATCCATTCGGCCGAAGAAACAGGCGACCACTTGCTTCGCTGTGCTTCTTCCACGAACAACTTTTGTTGAATTTAGCTCGTCTTGGAATACACGATCGATTGTTGTTTTGTTTCCGGCTCATACGCATATATTCATGATGCATCACCTGTCACGATTTTCTACACGTCTTTTGACGCTCCACGGTCGAACTTTTTAATCATTTCCTTACAGCAATTGACACGAGCCTTTTTTTGAGCGATTGTCAAATTATGTGGGATCCAACGCGAACAAATCTTTTTTACAGCCAAATGTTCATGTAATAGTGAATGTATGGAAGTGGAAGTGATGCCCAAGGTGTCCTCTGTCTCACGATATGTCACATGACGATCTTGAATAATCCGTTCACGCACTGCATCGATGTTTTGTGGCACAACAACCGAATTTGAACGACCTTTACGGAGTTCGTCGCCGACCGAACTACGACCGCGATTGAATTCACTATAGCAGCGATATGCTGTAGTTTTTGATGGTGCTTTATCGCCATACAAAGAACTGAGCTCATCGACACATTCTTGTTGAGATTATCAAAGTCGAAAGTTGTGAAAAATAATCCAACGAAAACCTTCTCTTGAAATCTCCATTTTTTGGCGATATTGATTAGCTTAACTCAGTGTAAACAAAACAACGTCTTGAACATCAAGACATTGTGAGTACGTTTATTCTAAAAAATGTCAAACTTTATTATGGTGTTGCCAGATTTTTGTTATTGACATTAGTGTTGCCAGTTCTCGAAATGTAAATAGTACCCCTCGTATTGTTAAACTCCAACGTAGCCAATCAAAATGCCTTAGGACAATTACAGATGCTCCCTGGTACTAAAAAAATGAGAATTTCCACAGAGATTTAAACGTATCTACAATAAAAGAAGAAATAAAAAAATGCTGCAGAAGTTACTCACAGAAGCTGAAACTACACCCGAACACTTTAGCAAGGGAGCTATTGTCAAACAAAGGTCACGAGCAATTAAAAAGGAAAGATACCATTAACCTGCTAAAAGAGAAATTCACTCTGTATATATAATCTCAACTTTACTGTATAATGTAATGTGTACCGTAATGTAATGTGTACTGTAAATCTATGCTAATTCATGTTATGTTCGGACCATTGGCGAAGAACATATTCATTTTAAATTAGTTCTTAAGATTCGAAAACTTATATTCTAAGAAAGATTCAATAAATAATATATATGGGGAAAAAAAATTAAAATCTGACTGAGTTAATTCTACTTGATCTTCCAATAAATTATTTAACTTTTGAAATACATAAATTGGGTCTTGATCAAATTTTATTTCAATCTATTTTGAAATATACTCCTATTGTGAAACTTTTGCATTTTCTCCTGCTAAATACATCGTAAATGGATTGCAAATAAAAGCAATAAATAAATTTTCTATAATAACCTTTCATTCCCAAAAAACTTCTTAATTGTTTTAAGGTTTTCGGAATAGGACAATTATTAATTGTTTCTATTTTTTTGAGGATCTATTTTAATTAGTTTGTGTCCAACATTATATCCAAGAAAATCGACTTCTTTTTTATAAAAATTAGATTTTTGAAGTGATATGATTCATATAGCATTTTTCATGTTTCAACAACCATATTAAGATGTTTAGTGTGTTCATCAATAGTTTAAAAAAACAAACAATTATATCTTCTATATGGACATGACGAAAATTTACTATATATTCTCTCAAAATATCATCCATAGCTTTTTGAAATATAATTGGGGATTTTTCAATTCAAAATGCATACTTCAAAATTCATATTTTCCATTATTAATAGCAAATTATGTTTTTTTTATATGATTTTCTTGAATTCAAATCTGATGAAATCCAGATTCCAAATCTATTGTAGAAAATTACACTAATGTTCCCAATTTTGACAAAATTACATTTGTATATGGGTTTGGATATTTATCGGAATTTGTAACTTCATTTATTTTTTTATAATTAATAACTAGTCTCTGCTTTGGAGTACCATCTTCATTAATTCCTTTTTTCGAAACTATCCAAATTGGTGAGTTATAAGGACTATTACTAGGTCTTATACTTTTTTCTTTTAACATTCGCGATATTTCCTTATTAACAAAATTGTCTGCAGAAAAAGGATTAGGGTACTGTTTACTACATACTCGTATAGGAGTTTCAACAGTTGTACGAACTTCTGCTTTAATATCTGATCTAAATGGTATATTTTTGTTAATTTTTGAATGTATTAATTCTATTTTATTGACAATTTGTTCTTTAAAATTGTCTATATCTTCCTACATACATTTCAGACATTCATTTCTTAGCTCTTTTTTATTAAAAACTTTATCTGATACACACAACTGTCAAACATCTCATTTTTCACTTTTTTCCATTTTTCTTAAAATGACTATAACTTCGGTCCAATTGATGGAATAGTGACGCAATTAGGAAGTTATGGAGGTGCGCATCCTACTAAACACTATGCAAAATGTGGGCTGTATATATTAACTGCCACGCCCACTATTAACAAATATTTCTAACTTAAAATCTGGAAGAGATTTATGGACGAAATTTTGCGGGAAGGAACATGTGCACATTATGAAGCTATCAAATAGGGTTAATCAAGGAAAAGATACGCCCACTTTTGATATAAGGAACTTTTGGGTCTAAAATTAAAATTAGCCTACCCATACTCGCATTGATGCCATCGGAATAAAAATTTGCAGAAGTATACATGAGGTCGATAATAGTGTGTGTGCAGAATATGGAGATCATAATGCTTCTGCCACGCCCACAAATAACAAAAAATCATTACTATGTTCCTTTAGAAGATTCTTCAATGAAATATCACAGGAAATGGACGTGTTATGTTGAGAGCCTCCCCACTATTGACACATTTTTATAACTTATGACCTATATAATATTTTTAAGCAAAATTTTAGTGGGAATATGGACCCTACAAAGCCGTATACAAGATTCGGGGTCGATCAGATGACGGATACGTCTTCCTCCCATATAATGAACCTAAAAGCAATTACCCTATCTATGGTTCTAGTGATGATATATGAATACAAATTGGTAGCTGTATACATTTGGTCTGTGCTAGCATGCATTCCAAAAATGGGCAGATTATTACTAATGCCACGCCCACAAATAAACAAAAATTGTTACTAGGTTCCTATAGAAGATTCATCAACGAAATTTCACAAACATCACACAAAAAATGGGCGGTTTGTTTTTAGAACAACGATCACTATTGATATATTATTATAACTTACGACCAATATAATATTCTCGGATGATATGTATATTGATTCTATACAAGAAATGTCGATCAGATAAACGCCACGCCTCCCACCTATATAATCAATTCAAGTTACCTGACCGAAAATTTCCGCAGATATTGTCCTAATGATGATTTAAGAAGAAAGCATTCCCATTGTTGAACTCTCAAGCACAAGGAAAGGTAAATGGTATTTCGAAGTCGTTCTAACCCGACTTTAGAATTCTTTATGTAGCAAGCTTGTTTATGATATCAGTATTAGGGTAGTTTTATCTCATAGGGTAAAAAAAAAGATGTCAGAAAAAAAGATGCCCTAAAATGTTTCTTTCTGTCAGATTTTACGATTGCCAAAGTTTGAGCACGATTGAAAGATGTTAGCACGTGCCACTGGGGCCTCAAAGTTTTGAAAATCTCGATTTTTTGGCAGTTTGGCGAATTTGCCAACCCATATCTCTAGAACGGTTTAATATATTTGCCCGTGTCATACATTAAATTGAAGGCGATACTGTTTTTAGCATTTTATATTCTACACAATAAATACGCAACTAGTACTGAAACCGAAAAAATAGAGCCAATGTCCCTAAAAACGTGACTAGGTACCCCTTAGAGCGATTTAGAAGATGGAACCTATTGTGAAAAACCCATTTTCCTTCCTATATTATCAATTTTTGGAATGAAAACAATTATGTATTTAAAAAATCAAGTATCATAAATGTCTTTTTCATTTTATTCTTATTTAAATTTATTCAAGGGACTGACATAATGTGGTTTTGGAGCTATCTGGATACAGCTGACGGTATCTGCTGACTACTTGAAGAACGTATTGTTTTTGTTGCTCGTCCTTTGTAAGTAATTGGTTGTAATCTGTGATGAGCTTGACTCCTCGCTCTGCCACATCGTTCACAACTTTCAAGTTGTTTACCATCCTTTGCCCCTCCTGGTAGTTTATGTTCTGAGGCCAAGTTGCAGGATCTTTTTCCAGAAATTCGTTGTTAATGTTTAATCTCTTGAACAACAGGCAAGTGTAACTTGTAATTAGGGCTGGGAGACCTTTTTCTAGGAATTTCGGCAGTTGTTCTTTTTTTAGTTTGGGTCGCATATTTCTGGAGCACTTCTCATTTTCTTCTGCTTGATTTGTTAAGATTTTTGTCGCCATTTGGCTCTTTACGGTGTTTTGCACTTTCGGGTCAAACAATGCCAGGGCAACAAGTTCAGGACTAAGATACCACAGGTGATTTATCATTTTGTTAATTCCTTTTTCTGATATTTTTTTGTCAATGCTTTCGTATTTCAATAGATTTTCAATGAGGTCTAGGTCTTGTTTTGGTGCTAAACACGCTCTGGGGTCGTTAAAGCAGGCTTTACAGTAGACTCGAACGATGAAAACACAAAGTGCTTCTTCAAAGGCCTCTTGTTCTTGGGAAGTCAGCTTAAACTGGTCACGGAAGAGTTGTATTTTCAGACAGTAAATAGCTTTTGACATCCACCGGGCATGGTGTACTGGACCTGGAGACCTGAAGCGCACATCTTTTCCGTCAAGATGGCCAAGATATATCAATGCCAACTGTAACAGCTCTTTGTAGTCGTCTCTTGGCTGACACTCCATTAGTTTTCTTTGCAGTTCTTCTTTGATATTCTCTACTTCTTCTTTGGGCAGTAGTTTCAAAACATTCTCGCCCACATCGAACTTGGATTTATCAATCGCCGACCATTCTTTTTGAAATCTCTTGAATATGTCTGGTTGAGGCCCCGATTTTCTTCCACACTTGCAGTCAAAAACTCCTCTCAACAAGACTTCTAAAACGTGGTGTCGGCACGCTAGGTACAGGAGCTCTCGACCTAACATCTGCTCCAGGATATTGCACGCTCCATTGAGTCTCCCAGTATTTGATGATGTTGTATCGAAGCACATAGCCACGACCGAGCTGGCGAGACCCCATTCCTCTAGACATTCGTACACTGCTAGGGCTTGTTCCTCCCCTGAGCTACTGTCAGTTTCAGGAACGCCCAGGAGTTGTTCTTTAGTCCCATGTGATACAAGAACAGCAATCCGTTCTTTCTGCTCTGTTTTGAGGATACCTGGTAGTAGTTTTCATCCCAGTGCACGCAAACAGCCTCGTTTTGGGGTATCTTAAGTCTGTCTTGAATTTGTTCCGTGTATTTTTTACGGTTTATTCTCCGCTGTTCACGGATAACGCTTCTGGAGATCTTATATTCTTTGGGATCCTCTGCGAGAACTTCTACTGTAGCCAAAATGATACGAGTAGCGTTCCTATCGGACAAATTACAGCGGTCCGAACACAATGACAATTTCATGGCTAGAACCTCTTTGAAGCCACGCTTGATTCTCTTGAGGGGTGATGGTCCTTCAGATTCTACGTTCATCTCGAGCTTTTCATACGGCGTTTCACGTCCTTCTGATTCTTCTGTTGTCTCGTCGTCCATGAGCTCCACCGTCTCTGTGAACAATGAGATTTTATTTTATTTTATTTTTTTTAAATATATTTCATTGAATCTTCTAAAAAATATCTTAGAACTAACAATAAATCTTCATAGTATATATTAACGTTTCACTTTTAAATTCATATCAATCATTACCAACCTCCCAGTGCCAGTGCTTCAAGGAGTTATGGTATATGAAAAGAAGTAACGAAATACTTAAATAATAGCGTAATGAATAAGCTTAAAATCTAGTTTGTTACTAAGCGCATCCTTTTAAAGCGGGTGTGTCATTGATGCTGTAGTAGACGCCTCACTAATGCATTGGGATGCTTGTCTAGCTTTGCTAAGTAAGATTCAGCAAGTCGGGAAACTTCTTTAGTTACTTACGGGATATGTAAATCTCTGTGGATGTAAGCTTTTTTGTTGTACCAAGGAGCATTGGTAATCATTCGAAGGATTTCCGATTGGGCTTTTTGCAGCTTTTCGACATTTGATGGTGAAGCAGTAATCCAGAGTTGGATAACGTAGGTCCATATGGGCTTCATAATAACTTTGTAGAGTAGAACTTTAAAGTCCAGTTTGAGCTTGGAATGCCTGTTCAAAAGCCAGTTTAGCTCGTTTATTTTGAGTTTAATCTAAGTAATTTTTCCACTTATATGCTTTGCTCAAGTATGTCTGCGATCTAAATGCATTCCTAGATATTTAGTTTCTGTCGCCTGAGGGATTGGCTTGGTGTTAATTTGCACAGGGGGGCAAGTACACCTGCATAGAGTGAATGTGACATGAACGCATTTCGACTTCGATTCCTGAAGCATGTTGACGTGTACTTGGAAAAGTTTTGACGCCTCTTTCGTATTTGTGTGAGTACACAATATGGCTGTGTCATCGGCAAAAGTATAGGTGATAGTCTTGCCGTTTGTTGGCATATCTGCAGTGAACAACGTATAGAGCAGGGGGCCTACTACGCTGCCTTGCGGTACACCAGGGTATTCATCTGAGATGAAGCTTTTTTGTTTCACCACAAAGTGTCTACCTGAGAGATAGCCTTCGAGCAATGTGTAGATGCTAAGAGGTAACATACATTTGAGGTTGTGCAAGATTCCTTCGTGCCAGACCTTATCAAATGCCTGAGTGATGTCGAGAAAAACTGCGGAACAGTATTGCTTCTTTTCGAACGTTTCTTGCATAGTGTTTACAATGCGATGAACTTGTTCGATAGTACTGTGTTTCTCTCTAAACCCAAACTGGTGGTTTGGTATAACATTAGACTGTTTGACAATGTCTTTAGTGCGCTTTATTATCAAACTTTCAAAGAGTTTTGAAAAAATTGTGCAGACTAATTGGTCTGTAGGAAGAGACGCATGTCCTTTCCAGCTTTGGGAATCATGGTAATTTGAGAAATTTTCCATGAGTAAGGAAAGATCCAGTGCGTATTATAGCATTTAATATATGCAAGAGATGCATTGTGGCTAGTGCTGGGAGCTCTTTTATCATTTGGCCCGTAATCAGATCACGCCCTGGAGATTTTTTGGCATTGAGTTCTTTGATAGCGTTTGTCAGCACCTTTTTGGCAATCGAGACACCATTGACGCTAAGGATAGCATCAACCGCCGTTAGAGAACGGTCGGAACTAGCAAGACTAGGGGTGAAAGCTTGCTGCAAATGATTTGCGAATGCTATTACCTTTTCTGCATCACTTCTTGCCCAGTTGCCGTTGGGAAGGCGTATTGGTGACTCCATTTGCATGGGTTTGTTCGAGTTTTTGGCCGTTCGCCATAGAGAATAGCTTGAGGCTTCTGTAGGACAGAGGGTCTCTACAAACTCGTGAAACTCGGAGGTTTCCTTTTCTTTTAGAAGGTGATGCAGTTTTTTAGTACATTTATTCAGTTTCTTCTACAGAGAAGGTGATCTCTGCAATTGCCATTCTCTCCTAAGAGATCTTTTTTCGGAGAGGAGCTTCAGTATGTCTTGGGGAGTACACTCTTGTCGGGTTTGAGCTTTAGAACGTGTTGTAGCAATTTTTACTGTTTGGGATAGCAATTGAGTGAAATTGAAAATAGCGGAGTTTATTTCCTGCTCAGACTTTAGGGAAGTCTTTATTTCAAGATGTGTTTTATGAACATCTTATATTTAAGGCAGTCTGTATTCTTGTAGTCGAAACTACCACTGACGTTTTTCTGATAGGAAAAGATAGTTATTATTGTGCGAGTGTGATCAGAGGACAGCTCCAGAGAGGAATGCACAAGAGAGTGTACATAATTTATACCTCTAGTGATGGCGAAGTCAATAAGATCTGGAATCTTCTGTTTGTCGGATGGCAAGTATGTAGGCTTACCATTGGACAATACATTAAGACCAAGAGCATTTATCGCAGAGAAGAGTTTTCAGCCTTTGGGAGTTACTAAACGTGAGCCCCAATGAGTAAGTTTTGTATTAAAGTCTCCAGCAGCAATGAACTTAGCATCGAGACTACTAAAGAATTGTTTTTATTGCTTCTCATCTATATTAAACCTGGGTGGGCAATAGATGGATGATACTGTCAAGCATTTGACGTATTCTTCGAGCTGAATAGTCGTCGCTTGTAGATAATCGGTACAGTATCCTTGCATTGGGAAATGCTTTATTCTATTCTTGATCAGAATGGCTGTACCACCACGTACTTGCCACCGGGGTGTTTGGTGTCACAAACTTTGTATCCCGCTATCTATAAACAGTTTTTCTGAGTAAGGTGAGTTTCAGAAATTAGCATCAACTCTATTGAGTTATTGTTGAGAAATAGTTTGAGCTCATTTTTGTGCTGACTTATGCCATTTGCATTCCAATGACAGATTTTCAGTGCGTTCATGGTTTTGTTAATAGGGATTGCAAAAGCTTGTTCTGATTACGTATCATGTCCTGCATCATACTTTGCATTGAGCACATAAATTTCGTCATATTTGCGATGAGCTCTTGTAAAGTCTTTTCAAGAGTACTCTCATCAGTTTTTGGGTTTACTGATGGGGTTCCTTTGAGAATATTTGCGTAAGAGATACTTAAAGACTGTGCTTAACGGGCAGAGATTTCACGCAAACCTGTTACGGGAGGAACAGTTTTAACTTGTTTTGGCGGACGTGCAAATTTCTTTTTTATATGAGCGTATACAGTGCAGCCTCTGTAGTTTGCATTGTGATTTTCACCACAGTTGCTGCATTTTTTGACACTGGAGTCGTCTTTGGGCTTTGTGCAGTTTTGTGACATGTGGAGATCACCACAAACGACACATACACTGGGAAGTGTACAGTATTTTCTAGTGTGCCCAAATTCTTGGCAGTTCAGGCATTGAACTGATCCAATTCGCTTGTGGGGTTCGTCTACAGAGATTTTTCTATGTAGAAGATAGCGGAGGTTGTAGATCGGGTGTGATTCGCCTTTTCTCAGGTTCGAGTCGACTGGCTGTAGCTCAACGCGAAAGAGCGGCAGTGGAATCTTATCGTTATTGCGTATGTTAAACACAGAGTTTGCGGTAAAACCCTCTTGGGATAGGGCTTCTCTTATTTCGTTGACATCTACGTCAGCTTCGATTCCTCTAAGGACAACAACAATGCCTTTCCTACTTTTAAGCTGGTAGGTGTAATAATTTTTTTTCTCTGTGGCAAAGAGATTGACGACTTTGCGATAGCGTGATTCGATATATAACTGAATTTTGGTTTCATGTATTTTGCCTTTTAGTATTGGGACAACATGAAAGTTTTTAGCACCAATTAGAGTAGTTAGAGTTTTTACGAGAGCGTTAGAGTTGCGCTCTCTTAAATAAATTGGTGGGGGCTTTACCTCTTTTAGCACTTTCTGGGTAGAATTGTCTTCGGCATTTGCAAGAGGTGCAAACCTGTTAGAAGCGAGTGGATTCTTTTCAGGAGCAGAATCATTATATTTAATCTGCTTTGCCGATTTTTGAGACAATTTTTGAGGACTCAACTTGCGCTTAACCACAATATAGCGGTCCATACCAGCCTGCATTTCCGAACCTTTTCCTTGGTTGGCTGTAGCATGCATGTTTTTTTCTTTGCCAGTAGCGCTATGTGTATTGTTGAGAGGTACTAATGGTGAAGGAGAGTTGCTTTGCATACTCCGCGGCAAAGTGTTTACCGACCCAGAGCCAACAATAAGCGTACTTACGTTTTTGCAGCAGTAGTTACTTACTGTAACGTGCTCAAGCTGAGAGCCAGCGTTAGCAGAGCCAGAGAGGGAGAGCTGTTTATGGGAGCAATCACACACTGAAAAGCTGCGCTGCCTACCGGTGCTGTCGAATTGCGCTATAAGTGTATTAATTTCGCTTGGCGAGAGATCGCAACTGTTTTTATTTATGTTCACGCTGTTGTTATTGTTTTGTTGTGTTTGCGCATCGGTTGTCTTCGCTGCCGTTGCTGCACTAGCTGAAGGCGCGGGTGGCGACCGCAACATGTAATGTTTACAGGTCAGATTTTCGCGATTTTTTTATTTTGTTCCTTGTTGTATGTAGTTATATTTATCAGTACTTTTTTGTTAGCCGGGTAGAGAGTTTTTGATTTTTTTGTTTCTGATGATGTTTTTAATTTTTTGTTTTCGTTTTTTAGTTCTTTTTTTCGTGATTAAAGCTTAGAGCCGCGGAGAACACGTCTGCTAGCGACACGTCTGACACAGTGTACAAGGATAACAATGAGATGAGACAATAAGTATAAAGTTAATATTGATGGAAATTTCAGCTAGTGATCTAGATCTTATAAAGTTTCGCTACTAGGAAAATATATATATATATTTTTTTTTAAATGTTTACCCAAATTTCCCGCTTCAAGTTGTTTTTCCAAGACCTTCCGCTGCTTCTGTAATAGTCTTTCTTCAGCTTGAGCCAACTTCAGGTCAACTGCGAGCATGGAGCCTGGTCTTCCTTTCTGTCTTTGTTTCAACAGAAACTCCTTGTCTTCTTCTGAAGTCATCATCGTCAGGGCATCTTGGTGGGCAATATCAAAGAGATCATCCAACTTTAGGGTAAACTCTTTTACAGCATTTCTTGCACCTTCTGTTTTTCTATCCTTGTACTTTGGATTTTTCTCCAATTATCGTACAGTTTTTCCAGCTTTACTACATTTTTCTTTTGTTTTGTAGGAATTCGAGCTTTTGTCCAAAAAATGAAAACCTCGTCAACAGTAGTTCTGGCAGAGTCTCTCACATTTAACTTCACAGTACGCAAATTATAGAACACAGTAGCTAGAACTTGTCGATTGGAGGGCAGCTTACATCCAGTTATCTGATGAGCTGAATAGTCAATTAGAAACATTTTGTTTCTACCTCTACTTCTCACGCCAGATGTAGAAGCCATCACTTTTACGAGAAATAAAAAAGTTCACTAGAAGAAAGAATCAATGACACAGAATGACACTAACTAAAACAAAGAGTACGTGTTAGTAGGTACCGACCTAATTAAAATAAAAATGTTTTTTGTAGTTAATATTTCGTAGGTTTTTTTAAACTCGATCACACGAACGTAGAACAAAATACGACTTTCACTGTTCAGCGAATACTTTTCAACTGACCAAGAAACAAAATCATAAAAGCAAGAACCACCTAGCTATCCTTTTCTTTTTTTTAATAACAGACTCTGAACCCCTGGACTTCTACTTAAAATATAACAATAGGTAGTAGGGTAACCCAATACATTTTTAAACTAGTTTGGTTTTACCTGCTTGGGGTCGCCAGTGATACAGTATGAGGAAAAAATAGAAACATACCTGACATAAAAAAAAAACATTGTTGTGGGTCTAAAATTAACGGTATACCATAGCAAACATATTTAAATGAAATTGGATTCCAAAGTACAAGTATTTGAGGCCCCAGTGGCACGGGTTAACATCTTCCAATTGTGCTCAAACTTTGGCAGTCTTAAAATTCAACAAAATAAAACATTTTACGGGGGTGCCCCCAAAAAAAAATCCGACATCGATCTTTTAAAACCACCCTAGTCAATATATTAGTCGCTTATAAAGTATTATTAAATATCATTCTAACTATTGTCATTACCATTAAGTATTTTAAAAAATAGTATTACAAGTACTGTGACTGCATTTAAACCTACTATTAAGTATATTGACAACATTGTAATATCGAGGAGTTGAAGAAGCATCACAGATTTATGAGAGAATATAATAAAAGCGATCGTCAACGAAGCTTTAAACTTTTTGCTTTATTTTGCTACTCTAAACTTTTCACATTGCTGACATTATCATCGGCTTGCACTTTAGCGATACTTTTACCTGAAGTATAATTATTTATTATATGTTTGCCACTCCTGTTCCTTCAACAGATTAAAATATTGAGGTCCTGATTAAACTGGTGAAATCCTTTATTAAATTGTTGAGGCCCTTTTGGATATCTCAAAACATTTTAATTACCCTCAAATACTTTCCTCTGGAAGTTATTATGATTTTGACTTCTGTTAAACATTTGTCAAATCGCTCGGTTGAAGTGAAAATAATGTAATGTACGAGTTCATCAGAAATCTGCAATCTTTTGCCGTTTCATTGATTGCAATAAAAACGATAAAATGCAATGCATTGCAATAATATCAATTTATTGAGTTGGATTGCATTACTCATGAACTGCAATATTTTGCAATGTTTTCTTTTATGCTACTTCACTTCAATATTGCTTTGCCGTATGCATGCGAGGAATGCTATGGTCATACGCAAATAGATATTCTTGCGCTAAACAGCGTACCAAAACAAAAACACAGTGACCAGCAGTAGAATTAATCTATGAAATAAAATTTTATTTGTATAATTTTTAAAAAGTTGCAAAATATTAAACCCATAGCTGTATGTGGCTGCATATGAGAATAACATACATTTTTCTTTGATTAAAATTTGTTTATCAAAAAACAGTAATTTTCGTTCTCCAGTACCTTTTATTGAATGGCGCTTTTAATAATTCGACTGTTGGGTTTCAAAATAATAAACCCATAGCTGTATGTGGCTGCATATGAGAATAACATACATTTTTCTTTGATTAAAATTTGTTTATAAAAAAACAGTAATTTTCGTTCTCCAGTACCTTTTATTGAATGGCGCTTTTAAAAATTCGACTGTAGCGTCGATGTCGTACATCTATTGTTGTAAAATTTTTCAAAATCACATTTGAAATGAAAAAATATATCTTATTATCACAAAAAGAATAGTCCTTTATTTTATTTTTTATATATCAAAGAGATTTCAACAAAATTTTAATTTGAAGGTAAGCACGTTAGGTTAACCTGGCTGGCATAAAGCCACACATAGACCGATTGATCCCTACCGATACCAGATTGGGTCTGTACCTTTATGCAGATTTCCAGTATACATCTCGTAGGATGTCAGCGCTTTTTGCGAATTTAAGCAGTGCTGTCAACTCCATTCCTGAGGTGTCTTCCAATTTCCCAAATTGTGGGACTCCTTAGCATTTTAAGCGCGTTTTTTGATAACGCAGGACATATACAAAGGAGATGTTCTAGAGTTTCCCTTACTCCAACCTCCCTACATTTCCTACATCCGTCATTGTCCGTAATTCCTATCTTGTGTGATTGTGCCGCCAGTAAGTTATGACCTGTCATTATACCTATGATAGTTCTACAGTCTTTTCGTGAGACCGCGAGTATAAATCGCGTTTGTTTCCTATCGTTGACACATAGCGTTTCCAATTTTGCAGCTGTTTAAACTATGCCACCTTGCTTTAACCTGCCTACTCATGTGCCCATCCATTTCATTGAATAGTTCTTTAAGGGGTTTCTGTATGCCGTTTTCTTGTTCAAGTGGTAAATAGACAGCATTTTTAGCAATCTCATCTGCTATTTCATTCCTTTCTATGCCCTTATGACCAGGTACCCAATTGATATGCAGTCTTCTATTTGTAACTAGCCTTTCTATGGCTTCCCTGGGTGAGCTGGAGGAAGCATCTTACCCCGTGAGAGAGCCGGTGCCGCATGGTGAAGGCTCTTCAAATCAATCTCCACAAAAATAAACTCGCTTCAGCCGAACTTCTCCTCAATATGGAGGAAGTCGGTTACGATGTGGCTTTGGTCCAGGAACCATGAATAACCTCGGGTAACGTGGTTTCCGGCTTAAAGTCACAAAAGTACAATACCTATCCCAAGTGTGACAAATAAGGTAAGAACAGTGATACTGGTGAAGAAAAGTATAAATTCTTATATTAACCTAAATCTCTAAACAGATTATCTAACGGTTGTGAATATAGAATACGGCAAGAATGAGCTACCACTCCTTGCGTCTTGCTACATGCCACACGAGGACGCAGCGCCACCGAATGAACTTCTTAGGTTGATGCAAGCAGCCAGCAAAAGGAAGCAGGCTCTGGTGGTAGGATCCGCGCACCACACGGTATGGGGAAGCGCTGATATAAATTATAGAGGCGAGTCACTACGAAACTTTATTCTTCAAAGAAGTCTAGTCGTAGCCAATATGGGGGAGGAACCAACATACATTGGACCCACCTCGAAGAACGTACTAGACGTAACACTCTATAAAATGATTGTATTACGGTAGAAGACTGGAATGTGCTCAGTGCACCATTATTTTCTGACCACAAATATATAAGTTTCTCTGTTACATTCTCAACTACATATAAAAATTTAAACTTCAGGAATCCTAGAAACATGAACTGGGATTTGTACAAGAAGATACTAGAAAATAAACGAATGAGATCAAGAAGGTTTAACTCGCACGTTGAACTTGAAAAAGGGGTAAATTCACTCACACTTCACTCAATCCAACAAGTATAAAGTGCAAGTCGAAACCTCCCTGGTGGAACAAGGACTTAGTGTCTTTAAGTTGGCCAAAGTAGCTGACTATGAGTTATGTTGGATTGAGGACAGGGAATTATTAATGGAATAAAAATGTAGCAAACAAAACGGCTAGGCTCAGGAAACCGCATTCTAACAATCCGACCATGCCCAATTTAATACGTAAAAGCAATGGAGACTGGACTGACAGCTGTGAGGAATCCCTTGTCAACACATTTCCCGGGCTGTACTAGAACTTTAGATCTCGAACCTATAAGAGATACTGTGAACGACATTCCAATAAATATTATTACAGCAGATAGAACAGAATGGGAAATAAATTCCTTTGACCCATTTAAATCCCCGGGTCTGGACGAAATCTTCCCAGCCATGGTCCAAAACGTCAGCTATCTTTTGGTACCATCTCTAAAAACGATATATACGGGATGTTTAGGGTTCGGCTATGTGCCTGCTTCGTGGAGACAGGCGAGGATTGTGTTTATACCGAAAGCAGGTAAAAGCAACTCTCTCTACTCAAAAGAATAATAGGCCCATCAGTTTGACCTCATTCCTTCTGAAGACGTTAGAGAAGATACTAGCCGTACTTATCAGGGACACAATGGCGCTAGACAATATATCAAAAGCGCAAAACGCTTTTACTAAAGGCAGATCCACAGAGACTGCACTTCATTGCACAAACCCCTTCTGCCTATTGAGCTATGCCCGAATATTCTGTAAGTGAATTCTCCCGTAGCCGTCAGTCTCCCCTCGGATTTCGCTGCAAGCTTTTCCGCCACAAGGTCGATAGGCGGCATATTGAGTACTGTTTCAAGAGCAGCCGTTGGAGTGGTTCTTAGTGCGCCTTTTATGTAAAGTCCAGCGAGGCACTGGATTCTTCCCATTGGCATTCTATATGTAGCTTTCTTTGTTGTAGTCCACCACACTAAAGCTCAACACAGTAAGATTGGTCTAACTATTGTGGTATAGCACCAATGCATCAGCGAGGGAGTAACGCCTAACATTCTTTTACATGCATATAGCGCGTTACTGGCCTTCTTCGCCCTTTCCTCAACATTGCGCCTCTACTTAAGTTTATTGTCCAAAATTACTCCAAGGTACTTTGTGTGGTCTTTGAGAGTAAGTTCACTGTCACCTAACTTCGGGAAGTTCCACGCGAGGATCTTGTACTTTCTGGTAAAGAGTATCATGTCCGTTTTACCTCCAAGCCTGCTTGAGACCCCCACTGATGGATGGTTTTAAACGTATTGCTGCTTACGTTACTGGTGGTATCTTGGTACTATTGCTTTGTCATCTGCATATGCCTCTAGTTTAGATGCGTTCCCATCAAATGCCATAAGTAGTTCGTTTACTACAAGTAACCACAGAAGCTGCGACAGCACTCCTCCTTATGGAGTACCTCTGCCTGCCTGTTTGGTAACTTTAGCTTCGTTCCATTCCGCTCTTATCTTTCTGCAACCTTTCTGCTTTATCCACAGACAAACAGTGGGTTCTACGATAATTTTTACCATGCTATTCAAAATAGCATCCTTGGTCACATTGTTGAAGGTCCAGATATATCTAGGAATACCTCATGGGCAGAAATCCTCTTAGCTGTACCCTCCACGCGTGTGCCGACTGAGCAATGGGCATCACGGTTTGCAGTGCTGTTGCGGGGTCTGCCTGATTTGTAGTAATGCGAACAGGTGGTACCTAGCCAAGATCAATATATGAACTCCCCCCTTCACTCTTGGCGGAGAACTATATATGTTGCCCCAATAGGTGACGGAGGAGCTAGTATATATATATTAAAAAATATTAAAATTAAATATACGAGTATATATATAAAAAAAAATTTTAAATTAAAAATATAGATATATATATCGAGCTTAGGTTTAAGTTTGAATTATATTTTACTTGCAGATTTAATTTGGCTGCTTCTCAGTTCGCCTATTATGAAGGAAGAAGCGAGGCGCTGGACTCTTCCCACTGGCACTGTATATATAGTGGCAACCAAGAATGATAAAGAACAGATTGGGCCATGCTCAGAATTTCCCATTAGATGACGCCAGTGTTGCACATCCAAGAGTTGCCAACCTCATGCTTTATGAAATCAAGTATATTTATTTGTTTTTATGTTGCCTTTTGTATCACTAATGACTGCATATCGCTATATATATTAGTATATTTTTACATAGATGTTGAAAATCATTCATAAATAATATATTTTACGTGCTGCTTTGAATTAAGAATGATAAAACGTTCTTGGCTTTGAACAAATCTTAAAGAAAATGAATTAATACTATGAGTTTTAGCAACTCTGCATTGCGTATTTTGAGAGAGGCTGAGTAAAGGCAATGTGAGAGCAAGTTATGGGGAAAATATAACAAATTATAGTTTCAAACAAACGAAACGTACAGTGTGCAGTTGCGAGCAACACAGCCGGAAAAAAGTAAGATATTTGATTATATTATATTTTGCAGTTAAAACGAAATGTCTGTAAAAGATTTATACTTGATTGATAAAGCAGGTTCTGGAAAAGTTATACATTATTTCATTTTTCCAAGACAGCCGGAACAATTGAAGTGTTGGAATGACTTTTGGGAAAGAAGCAAACACATAGAAGGGAATAATATGTTCGTTTGCATTTCAAAAATTAAGACTTAATTTAATTTAATTTATTTAATCATACAATAAGTTTTAAAAACTTAGGCTGTAAATTTAACTTAGCCACAGTTGTAACTTAAATTAAAAACTTAAAGCTAAAATTAAAATTAAATTTAATACTATTGACAGTTATTTAAAAAATAACAAACAAATATAACAAAAAACAAGAAAAAAAATATAAAAAATAAAAAAGAGAGAGTAGAACTTGGAAGGAAAAGAGAAGAAATAAAGCGTCAGGAGTTACTACGAAAATAAAGATAAATAAGATGCTTGAAGCTGTTGTGACTCACAATATTTTTTAAATCATTAGGTAATGAGTTCCATAGTCTAGTGGTGCCAACGAAAAAAATTCTAGCCGAGTTTCGGAACGTAAACCTCGGTATAATGAGATTATTGCAACGATTCGACAGACCGAAGCGCAACTTGTCATAAAGGTATAGCGGAGCCTTAGAGTATATTAATTTATGCATAAATATACAATTTCTTGCTTTTAAATAGCTCTCAATATCGCAACCCAGAACCATTTTACTCCAAGATGAGATATGGTCAAATTTGCGCAAGCCATACACATAACGATTAGCATTATTGAATGCCACCCGCAGCTTATGTAAAGACCGAGAGTCCAAACCACTATACACCACCTCAGAGTAGGTAATAATAGGCACAAGCAATTGCGCAACCAACCTCCGCCTGGTTTGAACGGGAGTAAATCGAGCAGACATCCTCAAACAGCGCAGCGTCATATACATTCTGCAAACCACATGGTTGATATGATCCGAGCAAGTCAATGACGAGTTCAACTGAAACCCAAGCACAACAGTCTTGTTAACAAGTGTAAGGCAGCAACCAGCAATAAACATCGGAGGGATCTCAGTAAAAAGTATATTGTCTTTGTAAATAGGCAGAGCAAAAGATTTCTCCGGATTTAGACACAGATCATTGCTACGAGCCCAACCACTAAGAATATCAAGGTCCTCATTAAGTCTACAAACCATTCATCATCATCCATAAGGCCTACCCTGCGTGACAGATATAACTGAATGTCATCGGCATAAGCATGCATCACTCCATTACAGTCAAGTGAAAAAATGTCATTGAGGAACATACTGAAAAGCAGTGGTCCATGAATTGAACCCTGTGGGACCCCAGAAAAAACCGGCCTACTAGAAGATATCACCAATCTTCACTCAATGAGATCTACCACTCAAATAGGTCGTCATAAGCAGCAAGGCATTGCCAGAAAAACCTAAATAAGTCTTTAACTTAAAACATAATAGTCTATGGTTCACACTATCGAAAACCTTCGAAAGAAATTTTAAATTTGAAATGGGTGTATCATGTCAGCTTTGTACTTAACCCTCGGAGGTATAATTATATTTGTGCAGACTTTTTGCATATAAAATTGTGTATAACTTTTTTGTTTTTCATGTTAGAAAAAAAAGCCGCCCATGCTGCAGAAAAAACCTCCGAACACAATGAGCAAAAAATCAGAGCGATTGGAGATCCGGGTTCGGAACATTCCGGGTTTACAAATAATTGGCGCTAAATGGTATAACCAGGTCTGTGCAGACCTACATAGGATTTGTATGGAAGTGCATAGTCAGCTGTCCTAAAAGTGTCTATAAATGGATTTTATGCTAGGAAAACCACAAAACGAATAATTAAAACGCATTTTTATACATGTTAGGTAACTATTAACGCTATTTTATTACTCATATCTAAAAAAATACATTTTATGTACGGCATTCAAGGCAGGCAAGGGACTCACAACCATGTGAGTGTTATTGGCATACCGGTTTTTTGCAAAGCATGCAATGAAAGCGTGTTTTTCGCTGTTTTTTATCCAACTTAAAACAGTGCGAGCACGATGGTCCGCTGGCAGAGGATGCGGCATGGGCTGGTTGGTCATCTATGGGCGGGCCTGCAGCTACTTGCAAAAAAACAAAGTTGAAAAATTAATTTAGAATTTGAATTCAATGAATGAATAAATGAAATGCTTACCTCTACACCGAATAACGCCATGGACTGTTTCACATGTTGCATGCCTCTTTCAATTGGGTTTGTTGCCCTTTCTTCCATGTAAGGGATCACCAGCTGTTCGGCCAATTCCGTAAGGAACATACGTCTTCTATCATTTCGTTTTACATGCCCCAATTTGTCATGTATGACAAATGCAGCCAATCCTGCAACGTCCAGCATATTGAAAAAGATGGCCAACGGCCATCGGTTTGTGGCCCGTTTGCAGGTGTAACCACCAACCATCTGGTCCATGGTGTCCACTCCTGCTTTATATATATTATAGTCCAATATTTGGAACGGCTTCTGCGTTGGTTTTGATAAGTCGACGGTGGAATTATAGTGTTCCGTGGAGATGAGAACCACTGTTTTTTTCTTTTTTGGCACATATGAGCATAGTACGACATTGTTGTTGTAACCAAATAATGTGCTTAACACCTCTCTTTTAGGGTACAACATCTCCTTCGGTATGAGAACAACGTTTTCGCCAAGGTTTGCCACACGTGCTTCGTTTGGTTGTTTTCCAACATAAATAATTCCTTTTAATGGATAATTTGAGTTCGCATCGCACGCCCACCAGATTTTTATGCCGTATTTGGCTGGTTTTGATGGAATATATTGGGTGAAGCGCGTGCGGCCTCGGTACGGAAACAATTGCTCATCCACAGTTATTTGGGCACCAGGAACATATCGACGCTCTAAGTTGCACATGAGCATGTTCCAGATGTCGTCGATGGCGACCGTTTTGCTTTCTGCAAGTCCAGTAGATCTCGTGGTACCGTCATCAAATCGAATATACTTTAAAAAAAGCTTATATCGCACAGCAGACATCGTCGCCCTGTAGATAGGGTTTCCATTGTGTCCCCTCATCTAATGACTAGGCTGACCGTTCGACCCGAATACGCAGGCAAACAAAGTAAGGCCAATAAAAGCGTAAATTTCTTTTTCAGTTACGGGTTTCGTCCACTCTCTCGGTGTCTGCTCAGGATTCAGCGCAGACCATTTACGGCACATCTCCTGGGCCTTACGGTTTGTTTGGCGTACTATTATTCTGACGATCTCGGGTGCTAGAAAAGATTTAATTATGGAGCTCGGGTTTCGCATAGTGCCTGTAACCGGGCCTTGACGACACACAGAGATGCAGTTATGTGCACTTGGTCTACCAACCGGCGGAGCACTTGACCAAATCTTACCATCGTTTGACATGAACGATGACGACCTCGACGAACTTGGCTCCTCGTCCATAACGAAGGCTACAGCCCCTTCGGCGATAGCTGCAGCACCTTCGTACAAATCTTCCAGTTCCTCATCCTCGTCATTTTCAGTCTCCGCTTCAATAGAAATTTCTTCTTCAGCATCTGAAGCCGTTTCATTTAACACATAATTTGGGTCAGTTTCTTCGTCGCCTTCGAAAGGCTCATCCTCGGACTCATCATCACCGGCCAACCAAAATGCTAAATTTTCTTGCATTTTAATTTGCTCTTCTTCGGCAAATTAACAAATCTTGCGGTGCGGTTCACCACGTCTACAATATCAACCATATCATTAGCCGATGCCATTTTTTGTATGCTTACACTTCGAAAGATGTTTGTACACTAACGCGTTGCTTGTATTTTATCGAGCCTGTACTCTATTCCATAGACATTGCATACAGGTAGCTGCAGGCCGGCCCATAGATGACCAACCAGCCCATGCCGCATCCTCTGCCAGCAGAACATCGTTCTCGCTGTGTTTTAAGTTGGATAAAAAACAGCGAAAAACACGCTTTCATTGCATGCATTGCAAAAAGCCGCTATGCCAACAACACTCACATGCTAGTTACTCCTGCCTTGAATGCCGTACATAAAATGTATTTTATTACATATGAATAATAAAATAGCGTTAATAGCTACCTAAGATGTATAAAAATGCGTTTTAATTATTCGTTTTGTGGTTTTCCTAGCATAAAATGCATTTATAGACACTTTTAGGACAACTGACTATGCATTACCATACAAATCCCATATAGGTCTGCACAGACCTGTGTGATGCACGTATATTGCGTGCGAGATAAATACTACAATATATATTATATATTATATATTAGAGCGTTGCTCGGCAAGACGCCATTGAACAAATTCTAACTGTGAGCCGAAGAAAGGCTGAATGGAATAAAAATGCAAATGTTTGAGTTGCCAGTTGGTAACTGATTAGTTTAATTCCCGAGCAGGGTTTTTATATGGTTTATTTGAGTTACAAACTCGATAACAAGTCTCGATTTATTTAATTGTTTATTTCTAATCCCTTTCGGTTAAGTCTAACTCAAATTCCACTCAATTGTAAAACAAACCAATTCACCAATTACCGCACGCCAGGATTCTAATTACACTGCACATGTCAAGTGTCATAGTGTTGCAGTGCAGCGGATGGGTGTGTCTTATGTATTGGTATGGTTTGGATGTGTAGTTTGCGTAGGTAGACTTTGTGCTACACTACGTTTGTGCGCAATAATGCACATGCACTACACCCTCACCCTTTAAGAAAAAATTTACAGTTGTTTGAAAGAGAAAAAAAAACAACTTTAAATTTTTATGTGTTTGTGTGTGGTGGAAATGAGTTCTAACTTATTTGATTTTAATTTTTACTTATTGGATTTAATGTAATACTAAGTTATTACTTATTATATTTGTGTTTAGTATATATATTTTTATATGAGAAGTAATTTGTCTTATGCGCTAGTATTGTAATATGAATAAAATTTACATTTTCAATAACTATAAATTAACAATTTCTTATAATAGTGGTTTAATAATATTATACATATATTTTTAATTATATATATTCATACATTATATTTTTTTATTTTCTATATTTGTATTCTCATATCAGAACATTGTATCGTTTTAGCATATTGTTATGCATTTTCTTCTCCATACCGTTTATTAATATAAATGAATTTACTCCTTCTTGTTTTGAAATTCTATACGGACCATGGTATGGACTTTGAGACTTTTTGCGATTACCTAATTTTACTAATACTAGGTCTCCTATGGTTGCATTAAGTGTGTTTTCATTTGTTTTGCTTTCAATGCTTCTTTTCTTTTTCACAACTTCGATCAGTTCCCTTGCTTTGTTTATTGACGTTCTCATTCTTAACTTCAGTTCATTCGCATAATTTTCAATATCATAAATTGGTTCTCTTGTTTCAATTAGGTCGGTTGGTAAGTGTGGCAGTTTACCAAACACAAGCTCATATGGTGAGTAACCCGTATCAACATGCGGCATCGTATTGTAAGCAAAAGTGTAAAATGATATCCACTTGTCCAACTCATTATTGTTTTGCGAACGTCAACATGAATTCATTAAGAGTGCGGTGGTTGCGCGCTACTGAACCCAGTGATTCCTGATGATAAGGAGTTGAAAATATTTGATTCATTTTTAGATTTTTACACACATTTTTCATTAACTCCTTTACGAACTCTGTGCCCTTGTCCGATTTAAAATTTTTGAAATTACCATACTTGAGAATGAATTGGCCAACAAGTGTTTTAGCTACAGTGTCGGCATCTTTGGTTTCCATGGGGTACGCTATCACAAATTTTGTCAATTCGCACTGCGCTGTTAAAATATATCTGTACCCATTAGAAATTCTTAGCGGACCGACAGTATCAATTGCTACAGTTTCAAAACTAGTCGTTGGAGTGTCTGTAATAACCATCTGTTCTTTCGTATGTCGTATTTGTTTATTCTTAGCACAATGTTTACAATTTGTGATAAAATTTTTCACCATTTTTCCCATATTCTTCCAAACGTATTTTTCTTTCAATTTTAAAACGGTTTTTCTTACACCAAGGCGAATCGTGATATTCTGCGATTAGTTTATACATAATTACGTTATCTACTATTCTGTGGGGACTTCTATTTATCAATATATTCAACTTTGAGCTTTCATTATTTTCTTTATTCTTCTGTAGCAACTTATTATATGCTTCTTTTAATTTTTCTTTCGGTACGTACCTAAATATATCATCATTCTCATCTAGCGCTAGTTCTTTAATATTTGACTTGTTTATTCTTGATAGTAGTTTTTTCCAATAGCGAACCTGGGTTCGATGCAGTATCACTGCTTATCACAAGTATCTCATCTTTGTTTATTTTAATATGGGTACCCTTCTTATTGCTCATAAATACAAATTTCAATTTTCTTACATTCCTGACGTCAGATATGGACGTGCAGTCCCAAATGTGAAGTTGATCAGACTTCGAATGAGAGCTACATTTCTCCTGATTTATGTCTGTGCTCTTTTTAGCAGACATGTCCCTCGTAATTACTAATGCTTTGTTAACGGATTCATCGTTTTCTTTCGGTATCATAGATTTTAGTATGTCAGAATCGATTTTAGTTCCTGACAGTGCATCCGCATTGGTGTTTATTTTTCCCTTTTTATATATAATGTCGAAATCATAGTGGGACAAATCTAACCTTATCCTGGTTAACTTGGAAGATGGGTTTTTGTGTGTAAACAATGCGACCAACGGTCGGTGGTCTGTCACCACTGTGAATTTCCATCCATAGAAGTAAGGTTTGAAAAAAAAAATTATGCTGTGAGAAACTTGTCAAAGTTGTGTGAATTTGTGATATAAATTTAATGCTTTTGTATAATTCCAATTAGTTATTTAATTAAATTATTATTATTATTATTTATTTTTTTGTCTTTAAACAAAAATGACCAACATAGTATAATGATTTGTAAAACTAGAAACTATTAAAATTGTTGTAAATGTATGTTATTAGTTTTGGCTTAACTAGTAACTTATATATAATTGGTTAAGAATTCATTGAATCTCTGTTGAGAACGCTTGCTGGCGCCTCCAGTTGTTAACTGCGACTCTGATTCTCGAAATCTGATTGTATGAAAATCCATCTCGTATGCGCTGCTCCAATAGTTTGGTGGAGGTGGAGGACGTACCTCATCGTCATCGTACAGATCGGCGTCATCGTAGTCTGCACCGTCTACTGTTTTGTGGCCAAATTTTTTATCTGAAGCTGAAGAAAAATGATATTCGCCAGTGGCTTTAATGTGTTGGGGTACGAGCATTTTGCCGTTGACCTCAATCGCTTCTTCGATGTTTGCCATCATATCTCAATTCGGAAAAATTCAAAAGTATTTCAGAAAATCTGCAGCAACGAGTTTGGCATCAGAACTGGATAACAGTTTCCTTACACGATACAATACTGTATAGGAAGATCTACAAGCTCGAGTCAGGCAGGATCGCCATGTGATGCATGTATATTGAGTGCGAGATAAATACCACAATATATATTATATATTATATTGTTACGAAATTGCCCTCTTGACAATTTACTCTGTTACAAAATTGCCCTCCTGACAATTTCTCTAACTCTCTGTAGTCGGACTCGTACCACTGGATTGTGTAGTAATCAAACAATCGCTGGTTAAATTAAAATAATTAGCTTTATTTAATTATTGCTATTGACACATTTAATATTAGGCTTAAAGTTTACTTAGTTATTATTTGCACTTTATTTCACAAACCATTAGGCACTTTATTTAATAAGTAATTTCATCACTTTATTTAATAATGAATTTAATCACTTTGCAAAATTGCAAATACTGCTAATACTGCTGCTTCGATTAAAATGCCTGATGTACACACTTTTACGGTCTCTGATCTACTGTATTCTACTTTGAACAGTCTTGTCGTTTTTATAGTTTTCGAATGATTGAGGTAGAAACTTCTACGCTATTCTCGTATTTTCTAGAAGCTTCTATCCTCTTCGACAGAAGTCGAGAATATTCTTTTTGATATTACCGACAGATGGTTCTTGAAAAAGCTTTTATTCGAATAGTTCGCATCTTGACTCACAGGGGGCACTCATTCTCCAGATGGGATCCTAAAAGTATGCAATCCCGTGTCACTGATATGCAATCACGTTTCACTGCCCTCCGCTTACATCTTCTTCGTCCCGAACAAGGATAGTACTGCAACTTTTATAAGGAGATAACCTCTCTAAATGAACGACTTTCATTTTGCTCCTGGCATTTCTCGCCAACTGGATGCGGTATACTACATCGTTGAGCCGCTTTATAACCTTATAAGGGTCTTCCCAGTGTGTTTGCAGTTTTGGCGATAATCCCTTTTTCCTTTGCGGATTATGAAGCATAACTAGCTGCCCTTCCTGAAATCCCTTGGAGTTTGCTCGTAGATCATATCTGGCTTTCATTTTATCACTCATCAGTTGCGTGCGCTTTCTGATGGTTCCATGAATTTCATTCAGCTGTCTTCGTTTGTCAGCTACATAACTGCTACATGAAACTTCCGTAGATGAGTAGGCACCGAATTTCAGATCTGCAGGCAATCTTATGTCACAACCGAAAATAGCCTTAGTTGGTGTTTTAGATGTTGTATCGTGAGTTGCCGATCGGTATGCCATTAAGGAGAGGGGTATGTGTTGGTCCCAATCATTCTGGTTTCTGTCCACGACTTTCCTCAAGCGTACGATTAAATCTTTCAACCATTCCATCAGATTGTGGCTGCAAAGGGGTTGTACGAGTTTTGCGTATGCCCATCAATTCACTCATTTCCCTGAATATTGTTGACTCGAAATTTCTGCCTTGATCCGAGCGCAACTCGAGGGGAGCTCCGAATCTGCAGACCCAATTATTGATAAATGCATCTGCAACGGTCTTAGCTTCTTGATCGGGAATGGGGTATACTTCTGGCCATTTACTAAAATAGTCGATTTCGACGAGAACATATTTGTTGCCGGAATCACTAATTGGAAACGGACCTGCTATGTCCATTGCAATACGCTCAAATGGCGCTCCCACGTTGTATAATTGCATCTTCCCCTGACTGCGACGGCTCGGTCCCTTGGCAGCTGTAGACTTTTCACAAGCACTAATCCAGTCAACTACCGATTGGTGGCAACCAACCCAATAAAAGCGTGTTTTAATTTTCTCGACTGTTTTTGTTATTCCCAAATGCCCTCCGCTTGGCCCACTATGGTATTCCTTGAGAATTTCGCTTATTCTTGCCTTGGGTACCACAATCAAGTTCTTCGTGGTTTTTCCAACTTCGCTCTTCCACAGGCGGAATAGGCATCCATCTTGCAGCTTTAAGCTATTCCATTGAGCCCAATATGCTTTAGTTATGGGGCTTTCAGTCGAGATTTCGTTCCAATCAGGCCGTTTTCCTTCATTCTTACTTGATACGATTTTTGCCAAATCTGGGTCATTTCGTTGTTCTTCTTTTATCTTTTCCGCTGTCCATTCATCGTCTGGTAAAACAGCCATTAAGCGCACATCGACTACTCCTTCTTTCCCTTCAGCTTTAGAACAGTGCTTACATTCCATACTGCAAGGACGTCGTGATAGTGCATCAGCATTCCCGTGGTTTCCGCCTCTGCGATGTTCTATTGTGAAATCGTAGCTTTGGAGTCTCTCAATCCATCTCGCAACCTGACCTTCGGGATTTTTGAACTGTAATAGCCAGCGCAGAGCAGCGTGATCCGTTCTCAACAAAAACTTTTGTCCATACAAGTACTTGTTAAAGTGCTTCACGCACTGCATAACCGCCAAAAGTTCTCTCCGTGCTACACAGTAATTTCGCTCTGGCTTTGATAAGATCTTGCTGAAGTAGGCTATTACTCTTTCATGTCCGTCAATAACTTGCGACAGGACACCTCCAATCCCGAAGCCACTTGCATCTGTATCCAAAATAAATTTTTCGCCAGGTATTGGATACGCAAGGATCGGAGCTGTACACAATAGCTCTTTCAATCTGTTGAATGCCTTCTCCTGTTCGCTTTTCCACTCAAAAGGACAATTTTTCCTCGTTAATGCATGCAGACTACCAGCCACGTCTGCAAAGCCTGGAACAAAGCGTCTGTAATAGGTGCAAAGACCCAAGAAGCTGCGTAGCTCATGCAAACTAGGTGGTCTTGGCCACTCCCTTACTGAGTCTATCTTATCTGGATCTGTGTGTACTCCTTCAGGTGTGACTTTATGTCCAAGGTACTTGACTTCTTTCTTGAAGAACGAGCATTTATTTGCGCTCAGCTTCAACCCTGAAGCTCCTAATCGCATCAATACTTCTTCCAAATTCTTCAAGTGGTCCTCGACGTCCTTTCCCATAACGATGATGTCATCTAGGTACACCAGACACGTTTTCCTGTGGAGACCCTTTAGCACATGTTCCATTAAGCGTTCAAATGTAGCTGGAGCATTACACAGTCAGAATGGCATCACCAAAAATTGCCATAGTCCATCACCGGCACTGAATGCTGTCTTTTCCTTGTCTTGTTCGTCGACTGCCAGTTGCCAATATCCGCTTTGTAAATCCAGCGTTGAGAACCAATTTGAACCAGAAAGTGTGTCCAACGTATCGTCGATTCGAGGTAATGGATAACTATCTTTCTTCGTTACCTCATTTAGTTTACGATAATCTACACAGAAACGTGTGGAGCCATCCTTCTTCTTGACTAATACCACTGGAGAACTCCAGGGGCTCGCTGATGGCTCTATGACGTTGTTCTGATGCATTTCCTTCAGCAATACATTCACCTCTTCTCTCTTTGCCAGAGGCACTCTTCTTGACGCCTGACGAATGGGTTTTGCATCACCAGTGTTGATTGTGGGTTTCACCATCTTTGTTCTGCCTTCGTTTTTACCCTTTGCAGCAAATACTGACCAATGTCTTGCCAAAAGTTGGCTGGCAGTCCTCCTCAGCTCTGTGGATAAGTCTTTGCTCCATTCTTTCGTGAGATCGTCGAGTACCTTTTTATCAGCTGGTATCTTCATTTTTGTGTCTTGTGGCTGGCTTTCACAGTTAACAATTGCCGAAATTGCCCGGCAATTTCCAATTATCTGTCCTTTCTCTATGGTTTTAGTGGAATTTGCAAGATTGACCACTCTTACTGGCACTATTCTGTTCTGCTGTTCTTCTACGAGGGTTTTTCCAATTATGATGTCATCCACTGCAAATTTTTCATCAGTCTAAACAACCCACAACTTGTTCTTCTCCACATCTCCGTCCATTTTGGCCCATATGACTGCCTCTGACTTTGCTGGGATTTTTATCCACCGCGATACAATGGCTTGCCGGATACCTGCATACTTATCCTCACCAACGGATAACGGTATTTCGGTGAATCCATTCCGAATCATAAAATCCACACCTAAGATTAATTCGTCCACAATATCCGCAACTACAAACTCGTGCGTCACTGTTGTGGTGCCGATAGTTATTTTCCGTGTAACTTTTCCCAGTACCGGTGCATCATCTCCAGTTGCCGTACGCAATCTTATTCCCAGAAGCGGCTCGATTCCCCGAACGAGATCCCTTCTAATTATGGAATGTGATGCACCCGTATCCAATGTTACCACGATTTTTCTTCCATTTACTACGCTTTCGACAGTTAGGCTGTTGATTTTCGGTGCCATCTGAGAAACGAAGATTCTGGGGCTACATGTTGTGGGAGTCAGATCAAGCCCCACGAGACTGACTCCATCTAGTTTGTCGACGGCTTTTCAACATTTTCTGATTCCCTACTTTGGAATCTGACTTGTTTTGGAGGTCTTACAGGTGAGCGTGATCTAGAACGTTTCCGTCTCGATTGGCAATTACGGGCCATGTGTTCGACCTCTCCGCAAGTGAAGCATTTGCCCGTGAAACTTTGGCCGCTTTCGACTTGTACCTGACGGGCTCTGTATACTGGCTGGCACACCAAGGCTGCTGTCTCTGAAGTTAAAGCGCTAGCTACTGTCTCCATATATGTAGCTTTCGGATTATTTATTGCAGAACGCTTTATCTCCGCATCGCGAATGCCATATACGAAGGTGTCCATCATACACCTCTCAGTGATCTCTCCTGGGTAGGCAAGATGAGCCAACCATTACACTTCCGCCGCAAACTGTTGTAGAGACTCACCACTCTTCTGTACCCGTGTTCGTAGCTCTACTTGGTACATCTGCTTCCGGTGTTCACTACCATACTTTCGCTGAACGGCATTCATCAAGCTTTCATAGCAGTCTCGCTCACTTTCTGAGATGGTTTGAAGCACATCAGCGGCAGCACCTTTCAATGAAACGGTTAATGCAGCCACTTTTTCGCGAGCACTCCAACCATTTGTGCTAGCGGTAGTCTCAAACTGCATTCTGAACACACTAATGTCGTGGTTCCATCATAGGTAGCAGACTTCAGTTTTATTGAGGATAAAGCTGGCACAGGCAATGCACCTTCCTGTAGTAGTTGAATTCTTTGCTCTATTTGTTGCTTAAATTCGTTCTACTTTTGTACTACCATTCTTTCGAACGATTCTTGCCGTGTCTCAATTTCACAAACCTTCCTGTCTACCATCTCGGTCATTTCTTTCATCTGCTGTGAGTTTTGTTCCGCTAGTAGAGCAAGTCGTGTTTCACTCTGCTCTAACCGCTGCTGCAACTTGTCCTCGCTTCTCTGTAGCTGCTGTTCCAACTGTTCTTTGACATCCTCTTTGACTGCTTGTTTCAGGGTTTCAGCATTTTATTCTAACTGTTCCTTTACAGCTTGAGCATTTTGTTGTAATTGCTGCTGCATCCTCTCATCTCGCAACTGCATCTTCTCATCGGCTGCTTGAGAATTTTGTTGTAACTGCTGCTGCAATTTCTCATCTCTCTGCTGTATCCTCTCATCGGCTGCTTGAGAATTTTGTTGTGACTGCTGCTGCATCTTCTCATCTCTCTGCTGCATCCTCTCATCGGCTGCTTGAGAATTTTGTTGTGACTGCTGCTGCATATCCTGTTTGAAGGATTGTATTATCCCGATGAGTACACTCATGTCAAAGTTACCGTTGCTAGTTTCTTGCGGTGTTTTTTCTTATCGAGATGTCGTTGGCTCTTCACATTGGAATTCATGCTCATCGACGTCTATACCCTGCTCGCCCTAATCGCACCTGCAGCTCCGCCTTAAGCCCTTGTGTATGCAAATTTAAGCGCTCAAGCTCCTTCTTGAGCTGCTCCAATCTCAGTTTTTCGAATTTAACCATTGTTTATTACAGATACACAATCCCACTTCTGGCACCAATTGTTACGAAATTGCCCTCTTGACAATTTACTCTGTTACAAAATTGCCCTCCTGACAATTTCTCTAACTCTCTGTACTCGGACTCGTACCACTGGATTGTGTAGTAATCAAACAATCGCTGGTTAAATTAAAATAATTAGCTTTATTTAATTATTGCTATTTACACATTTAATATTAGGCTTAAAGTTTACTTAGTTATTATTTGCACTTTATTTCACAAACCATTAGTCACTTTATTTAATAAGTAATTTCATCACTTTATTTAATAATGAATTTCATCACTTTGCAAAATTGCAAATACTGCTAATACTGCTGCTTCGATTAAAATGCCTGATGTACACACTTTTACGGTCTTTGATCTACTGTATTCGACTTTGAACAGTCTTGTCGTTTTTATAGTTTTCGAATGATTGAGGTAGAAACTTCTACGCTATTCTCGTATTTTCTAGAAGCTTCTATCCTCTTCGACAGAAGTCGAGAATATTCTTTTTGATATTACCGACAGATGGTTCTTGAAAAAGCTTTTATTCGAATAGTTCGCATCTTGACTCACAGGTTCGCATCTTGATTCTCCAGATGGGATCCTAAAAGTATGCAATCCCGTTTCACTGATATGCAATCACGTTTCAATATATTAGAGCGTTGCTCGGCAAGACGCCATTGAGCAAATTCTAACTGTGAGCCGAAGAAAGGCTGAATGCAATAAAAATGCAAATGTTTGAGTTGCCAGTTCGTAACTGATTAGTTTAATTCCCGAGCAGGGTTGATAACAAATCTCGATTAATTTAATTGTTAATTTCTAATCCCTTTCGCTTAAGTCTAACTCAAATTCCACTCAATTGTAAAACAAACCAATTCACCAATGACCTCACGCCAGGATTCTAATTACACTGCACATGTCAAGTGTCATAGTGTTGCAGTGCAGCGGATGGGTGTGTCTTATGTATTGGTATGGTTTGGATGTGTAGTTTGCGTAGGTAGACTTTGTGCTACACTACGTTTGTGCGCAATAGTGCACATGCACTACACCTGGTTATACCATTTAGAGACAAAAACCCCTTATACCACCGAGGGTTAAGGCTGTTAGGATGATGTTATCTTATGTTGAATAGCACTAACCGAAGATAATTTGCTCAAGATAAACCCGATACAGTCCCAAGCGTTAAAAAGCTTTTACAACGACGAAGAACATATTATTATGGAACATAGTGATGGTTGTACAGACTTTGATAATAGTGCGCTTAATCTTCAAATACTAGCTTTGGAACGGAAGTAAGAAAGTAAAGTATCCATCACTTTATAAACAATTTGATGAAATTAATGGAACATAAAATTATAAACAGACCTATAAACTTTTTGAAATAATTTAGAATATGGGATGGAAATGTAGCCCAAGAGAAGTTCGTTCAATTAAAAATATATTGATATTGAAGTTATCTTAAACATCATTTATTGTACCATTATATATAGATAAGAAGTTAGACAGAAAAATCAAAACAAAAAATGAATGTCACATCACCATTACGTAAACGATGTACAAAAATAGATCAATTTGTCCCACCCTTGCGCTCTCCGCTCATTTTATGATTACTTATGCAACAATCTTAACCACATTCCTCTGCACGCATTCAAACAAATATATTCAAAATAAACCATAAGCAAAGAACATAAGAGTCTTTAAAGAATTACAAAATAAGTTTTCGAGAGCATTTGGTTAGTATTTTGCTCAGAATAGAGTTCTTTTAAGGCTCCTAAATGTTTTTATTAACTTTTATGACTCTTTTTTAATGAACTTTAAGATTCTTTTTGGTGTGTATTTATGAACCTTTTTTGACTTGTTTTTAGTGAACTTTAAGAGTATTTTTTTTTTGTGTCATTTTGAAGTTCTTTTGTGCCATATTTGATTCTAAATTAAAAATGTGAGTAGATTTATATTTACAAATTTTTTTTATTTGCTTCATATCTTATTAAATTGTATTAATTGGAAAATTTAAAATTTTATTATTATTGAACATGCTAAAAGAACACTGCGACCTAAAAGATCTATTGTGCAGCCTCGTAGCCAACTAAAATAATCCTATTTTTAAATCTCGTGACAGCTGTGGCCCTAATTTTAACTGGATGAGTTGGAGATAAGAACCCACTGTCTAAGTAGTTTTGTGTGTGTCTTGCCACCGTTGACCAAGCGCTTAGAATGTGTTCTGCTGTTTCCTGCTCCTCTTGACAGAGTCGGCAGGAATCGTCTTCTACCACGCCTATTTTTTTCAGATGGTAATTGAGTCTACACTGTCCTGTTAAAACTTCAGTATTTAAAATCATTTCTGCTGAGGTTTAAAGAAGCATCTTCCTTGATGTGTTCAGGGTCAATGAGTAGTCTCGACTGCCGAATGCCTTTTTTGGCTTTCCAGTAGATCAGCAGATCTCGATTTTCCTGTTCGCACAACAAGTTATTTATGAAGCTGATAATTACCCCACATAAGGATTCTGGACATATGAAGGGAGTGGCTTGCCCCTTTTTGCCAAACAGTCCGCCATTTCGTCGCCTTCATGTCCCTCATATCCCGGTACCTACTAAAGGCACAGAACATACAAGAATAGACAGTTGATATGAATGGATTTGTGAGAGTTCAAATACTGAGAGGAGGTTTTAAAATTAATGTATGTAGTGGTAAAAATACAGTGCACCCCCCTTAACTCTAATTATCGTCAATCCTCAATTTTCTTAACTTCTCAAAATAACTGAAAACATACAATTTTATTGATAATTTCTCATTGCCAATGAACACTCAAAATCCACAAGTCGAAATATTCCAGTTGCATTTAAGTAAAAAAAATTAATTCGACAAAAAAATTGTTTTCCTCATTATTAAAGAATGAAACACTACCTCTGTTTAATGAGAAGCATAAGGCTTTACTTAACTTAATTCGTTTAGTTGCATTTTTTACCTATTTTGAAGATTTTTCTGAGATTATTGAAACTGTTGTTATATGTGAGAATACTGTAAAAACGTTGATTTCTCTTTTGACCGGCAATTTCTTCACCTTGGTCTCCTTCTGTTCCAAATTCTAATTTTTTTAGAGTCTCCTGTGCACTTTCATTCGTTCATGGCCATGTATATTTAAACACGCTTGGGGTACTACTGGGGCAGTCGGACCCCATTTTAATATAAATGAACTTTTATTAATTATTTTAGTTATTAGTAGTATAATATTTTGGCAAAAACCAAATAATTATTATTCTACATCTTATGATTACTATGGTGCGTTTACAGTGAACAGAAGTGTAAATGGAAAGCAATTAGATCAGATTTTACATAAAGAATAGTTATAATTTATGAAAAGAACTTGTTAACATTTGAGTTTTCAATTCCTAATTATATAATACAATTTTTTTTGAATTATTATAACCTTTTCTCTTTAGAAGTTTTGCTGTTCTTTTTAAAATACAAATGAAGTGACCCCCTAAAAGTTTAATTTAAACGTAGCCCTGATTTCTTCTGATTTTTTTCTCCGAATATTCGCTATTTTAGACAACATCCCGGCAGTGAAACCAACTACTTAAAATACTAGTAACATTTTTTAAATATGTAAAATTCATATATTTTTATGTACATAATATATTAATGTGTACTCGACATGTAAAATATTTTTTGTGCATAAATGAGGAATGCATTAATTCAGCATGTTAATCCATGGTGCGCAGTTCCAGTCTCCTTTCGAACACTTTGCGGATATATTAAAACACGCGTTAACTTGAAGATTTATCTCTAAATTAAGGAATTACAAAAAGTGGTTGAAATTATAAAAAGAACTGTCTTTCTTCAAATTCCAATGTTTTCTATACTTCTTTACTTTCTTTTTTATTAAATAGACAAGAAAGGAAAAATTTAGTATACACAGCAATGAAGTGCCACAGAAGTCAGTAACTGGTAAACTTATACATAAGTTTGGAACTAGTGAATTAACCACTTAATTTTTGACTATTAAATTTAGTAGTCCATTTTGAAGACTGCCTATCATTTTCACTACAGAGATATGGAATATTTTTACAACAAACACAATAAATTCACATACACTATACGTGTGACCAAAAAAAATGGTCGGAACGGTAAATAAATATGGAATCTTTGCGTGCCCCGTTACGTTGCCTGCATCAAGACTGTCTAGATTAAGTGGCCTTAGGGCCCAGCTGGCTGCCATCCTCTTAACTACAAGGTTACAAAGCTAGTGTGGGGCACGTTCTCATTGCTTCCGTCTCACTCAAACAGGCTATACGGTGATTCTTGTTAAGGGTCGTCTGAGCCTTTGTTTGATTTACTTTTGGCCACCATACCAAAGAAGCATATATGATCATTGGTACTATTATTATTTTATATCACCACGCTATCATTTTTGGCCGTAGTCCCCATGCTTTACCGTACAACCTCTGGCAAGCGTAGGTTGCTCTTAAGGTTTACTAATTATTATTATTTTATATCACCACGCTATCATTTTTGGCCGTAGTCCCCATGCTTTACCGTACAACCTCTGGCAAACGTAGGTTGCTCTTAAGGTTTACTAATTATTATTATTTTATATCACCACGCTATCATTTTTGGCCGTAGTCCCCATGCTTTACCGTACAACCTCTGGCAAGCGTAGGTTGCTCTTATGGTTTACTAATTATGTATGATAAGTGGCTTTTTTAAGTTAGAGTTTTGTCTAGGATTACTCCCAGATATTTCATTTCATTGGACACTGTTCGTTGGGCAAGTTCGACCGTCCCTAAACTTAAGGTCCCCAGATTCAGTTTCCTTCTTCTGGTGAAAGGTACCAAGTATGTCTTGTTCAGATTTATCGATAGTCCTTTCTCCTGACACAAGTTTTGCATGATGTCAAGAGCTAGTTGTATGCGATCTGTTATGGTATTTTATGGTATATTACCTTATCATCCGCAAAGCCCTGTCCTTCGTATCTCAGGTCATTGAGAGTTTTTAAGAGTTCGTCGATAACCAATAACCATAGGAGTGGTGATAGGCCGCCCCCTGGGGATATTTTTTTGTCTTTAGTTGACCTAACAATTAACCTTTATGTCCTTGTCTCAAAGAGTATTGTTTTGTTTTTCAGCATATTGAGAACCCATGTTATGAACAGTCTTTGTATACCTTTCCTGTTCATCCCCTCCTCAATTGATCTGAAAGTCTGGAAGTCAAAAGCCACCGTAATGTCAACCGATGTACAGAGAACTATTTCTTTACCTTCAAATGCCTTTTAAATGTTGCTCGTTAAGCTATGTATGGTTGTCTTAGTCCATTTGCCTGATTGGTAAGCACATTGTTTAATATGAAGAGGCAAATCTTTAAGATAAGTTTCCCTGATATATTTGTCCATAACTTTTTAGCAGGAATGAATTTAGGGTAATGTGGTCCGCCTTTTTGCCGCCTTCGGTATGAAAGCCACCCTAGCCTTCGTCCAAGGGTTAGGCACTATGCCTAGTTCCAGGCTTATCCTGAAAATGTTTCTTAGCACAGGTGCCAACACCATCCCGAAGTAGGTGCGGTTTTATATTATCGACACCTGGGGATTTGAATGGTCCAAAAGTGGAGATAGTCCATTTGGTAGACATCAAGAAACGAATACTGTCGATGATTTCACTAACCTCTCCACTAGTGGCACAGCCTGTAAAGTGAGTGTCCAACAAAAGCTGTCCCGTCTCTTCCAGGCACTCCGTATAATTTCCATCAGCCTTCTTGAGGCCATTTAAGTGATCTTTACTGAGTGATTTATGTAGTCGGGTAGCTGCTGGCAGAGTTGCAATCTCCTCACAGAAATTTTTCCATGAGACTCTCTTAGATTTTCTCAACTCATTATTATAGGCCGTTAAGGCACTTCTATAGGATGCCCAGCTACCATTAGACTTGGCTCTATTAAAGAGTTGACGGGCTCTTTTGCGCAAAATGTTTAGATCCCGATTCCACCAGGGTAAGTTCCAAGAACGTTTCTTCGCAACAAGATTGCAACTACTTTCAAAAGCCTCAATTATTATACAATTTAATTTGTTAACTTCAAGATCTAGTTCCTGAGAGTTACTTATTTTTTCACTAAGGCACGCTATATTTTGGTCTAAGTAAAAGGTAAACATCGACCAGTTGGTCTTCTTAGCATTTCTAATTTCGAAGATGCCTCTTACATGTTTTGTCTGCAGACTATTTATGCGCCCATTTCTGGCCCATAGTTCTTGAATAGCTACGAAGTCCAGGCACTGGCGTGCCACCAAGGCACTGAGATTGTAAGAGGCTGCTATAGCCCTGTGGAGATTTATTTGGAGACAGTGAAGCTGTTTCCAAGAAGAGTTTTGCGTTCGTGATGGGGCCTGGGACATTATTTCCCAGACTGATCCTTGCGGATCTTACCACTCTTTGTACTCCGCAAAGATTCCGCAGCCTCCGGATCTTTTCTTACCCATTTTCTGAGCCTATCAGAGAGAGTAGATGGTTTTGGACGTTGGGCAAGAGTGTTTCCGCTCTCCGCTCTCGGTACTGTCTTTACGAATTTCGGTCCCGTTTTCGGCTTTTGGCAACTCTGTTTTGCTCGCGCCGCAACAGATTTTGTTGGTTGCTCTTCACTAACATCAGCAGGATTTGTCCTGTTCCCCTTCAGTCTAGGTGTAAGCTGGGCACTGCCAAAGCCATAGTAGCCCTTGTTACCCATTTTCTCGACTCTTTCAGACGAAATGGGAACCAGACTGACAGTAATACCCGAATTCTGCAACTCCCCTTTCCACAAAATTCGGTCATTCTGCCAAGACACCGACCCGGGAAATTACCCAACAAATATCATGGCCATTAGCACTTCTGCCTCGTCCACTACCCTCAATTCAGCCCCCTCCCATGTCATCATGGCTGGTATAATTTCCTCAGCCCAGGTCACGGTTTCATCGTCCAGACAGTTGATCGTCAACCATCCAGGCTTGAAACCACAGCCTGCAAAGTGAGGATTCACTGTGGCCCACGGGTGTCGGACATCTTATCGAGGATGCATCTGTACCTTCCCAATTTATTCAGTGGACAATATGCTCTCCGGGAAATTGCTAGGTATACCCCCATTTTTTTGGAGCATACTGTCTCCGCTAGAGTAGGCTTTGAACAGGGAACCCCCAAGGAGGCGCCCTGCACGCCATGTCTTTTAGAGACCACCGCTACCTCCTTCCTCTTACCACAAAGCGGCGGGTCAGCTGGGGGCACTATTGAAAATTTATCAATATTTTGGTTGCCCTCTTGTGCAAATCGCTTTGTCGACCTGTAGCTCGATGTCGGCGTGGAGCCATCCGAGGGGGATATTTTAGGGGTCGTTCGCGCAGGCACGTGGGCGGGATTCACGACCAAGCTGTTTCCAGCGATATTTCCCTGGCAAGCAAAGCCCTGAACCGTTTACGCCCAGCGCAAGATAGCTTCACCCTAAGTTTTCGATTCTTCTTCTCTGGAGCAGGTTCAAGAAGATTTCTCTCTTGTTCCGAGGAGATAGACATCATCCCAGCCGACTCCTGGCTAAGTGGATATCCATCTCATCCGGCCTGTCGGTCAAGGGATCGGGTGCTCCCCTCCCAACAAGTCGTGTTCCTTACTTTCATTGGTGATGGGACCAGTTGCCCCCTCGACCAATGATGGCTGTTGGCTCTTTGTAGCCACATTTTGCACATTTGAAGGTGTGCAGTCCATTTTTTTCTCATATAAACTTAAATTTTCCATATAGTTTTCTTTAAGTTTTTTGAGTTTTGGTCACCCACGGGTGCCCCCCTGGTAAGCCTAATTAAAACCGTACGTTCGCTGGAACTCGCACGGAGTTCGATATTAAGCTTGAATCTATCCCGTCAATCAATCTCACTGGCACAGCTGTTCCACCGTGAGTTTAGGGGGTTTTTTTTATCAATAGGTCTGATGAACCCTGCCCCAGGGAGCTTTCTTTCTACCCCGCTCGGCAATCAGCGACCCCAGTCCAGCAGTGACATGATCGTATTGAAAGTGGGCCATTGGTCTGAAAAGAATTGCCGTACTTCCCCGAAGGACTGACCAATTCGTTCGTTTCTAGGCAATCCGGAGGTCTCAAAGAGACCTTCAATATGGACCAGTAGGACTCCTAAACTAGCCTTAATGACAGCAGGAATCGTAGAGAACTACTTTCAACCTGTGCGTTGAAGGTAGTTCTTAGTTTGAGTAACTTGACCATGTCACCGTCTTTCATGTTCCATGGTCCAGCACACCGCAACAAGGTGACTACCTAACATAGAAGGTATTAATATATATATATATATATATATATATATATATATATATATATATATATATATATATATATATATATATATTAATATATATTAATATATATATATATATATATATATATATATATATATATATATATATATATATATATATATATATATTTATATATTTATATATATATATATATATATATATATATATATATATATATATATATATACTGTGACGAGCAAAATTATTGACTAATTTTGCTCGCACAATAAATGTTCCCCAAAGCAATAGTCATTGCGAAAATGGACCGCCAGCATCACTCGCGTGCGAAGAAGTTTGCGTGCGTTAACCAATCAGCTTGCGCGGCCCCATCAACGCTTAATGTTAATTGTTAGAATACCTTCGCACCAATAGAAACCACGGCGAAAGCGGGAGCGCATGAAATGCACAAAATAATAAACGTTGATCAATAAATCACATGCAAATGGCACCAACAACTACGCAAGCGGAATGTCAACAGCAGCATTGGCAAAGCCACGCCAGCCGCTTGCGTAAGACAAGGAAAAGGAATTGCATGTGAATTATACCAACACGAATGCGCCGACAGACTTGGCGAACTCAAGCCAGCCGTTTGCATTGATCGACAACAACAACACTGCAAGCAGATTTCAATTAATCCGTCGTTAATTACAACAACACGACTCGGTAGAATTTGCAGAGTGCGTTAGCTCGGGAAATAGAACAACAACAACACGAGGAACGAACGAAAAGAAAAGAGACAACGACATAACAATCGCTGTGCAGACAAGTTGCGCGGACATCACACAAAGGAGAAACGCACAAATAGTTTTCAAACGCTGGTGGATAATTAAAATAATATTAACCACCAGCAGAAGGAAATCATGCGTACAATAACAACAACAGGGCGTGCAACAACAACAACAGGGCGTGCAACAGCAACAACGTGCCGCTGCAACTACTACGCGCTTGACAACAGCCGGACTTTTCCAGGAAGACGCTGAGGGTCGCCCAAGGTCAAGAAGAAAACACCAACAATGCCTTGGCCTTAGCAACAGGAAGCGCTAGTCGGAGAAACGGCCAGCGGAACTAGAAGAACAACTAGAGTGGCAACAGGAGGATATAAAAGCGCCTGCACCCTGACATACGCTCTCTTTTTCCTGCTAACACATCGCGCAAGTAAGTACTGTAGAAACGTAGCCGCATAGACGCCACGAGACTACGAAACATTACCAACGGACACACACACACACACAAGCGCTGCATTTACTACGAGTGCTGGACTTTAATTCACTCACATAATAAACCAGAGTTTGTTCGTCAGCGTTAGAAACGGTGGAAGTGGTTTGTCAATCCACCACCGTTGAAACGAAAGACTAAAGGCACAGACCGAGACATTAAGAAGAACTGAGTGTGCTACGAATGCTGGGTTTTTCAATCCGCCTTCATAGAAAACCAGGACTTGCTTCTCAGAGTCAAATCAGTGGAAGTGGTTTTTCAATCCACCACCGTCGAGACTGGAGACAGGACGGCACAGCACCAAGTTCAGGAGCGGCCTTCATAAAGCCCATCATTTCTGTGTAATAACGTGTAAGCCTAGTGATAAGCATAAATATTAAATAAAGAAAACTGAAAATACAACTCCCGAGTAATTTCCTGTAACGACCCCTGGAGCCGCTTAGTTTTTATCCCAGCTATAAATTTGAGTCGTTACAATACATATATATATATATATATATATATATATATATATATATATATATATATATATATATATATATATATATATATATATATATAGATATATATACGAGGTGTGATAAAAAAAAAGTATTTATTTATTCATCAAGAACTATCTTGTCCCCTTCAAAGTAATTCCCCTCATATATAATACACTTATGCCAGCGTTTTTTCCAATCCTCGAAACAGTTCTGAAACGCTTTTTTTGGTATCGCCAACAGCTCCTGTTTCGATTTTTCTTTTATCTCCTCAATCGTAGCAAAACGCTTTCCTTTCATCGGTGTCTTCAGTTTTGGAAAGAGGAAAAAGTCAGCGGGTGCCAAGTCCGGTGAATACGGTGGTTGAGGCATGATAACGGTTTTGTTTTTGGCCAAAAAATTACGCACAAGCATCGATGTGTGAGCTGGTGCGTTATCATGGTGCAAAATCCATGATTGGTTATACCACAATTCTGGGCGTTTCTGACGAATTGCTTCTGCCAAACGGCGCATAACTTCAAGGTAGTATTCCTTGTTGACCGTACGACCTTGTGGCAAGAATTCATGATGCACCACGCCATTGCAATCAAAGAAAACTGTCAGCAAAACCTTTACGTTCGACCGAAATTGACGTCATCTGGACGTTTCCATTGGGATGATTGGGCTTCGGTTTCAATTTCATAGACATATACCCACGATTCACCATTTATGATCTTTTTGAGGAAATCTGGATCGTCGTTGACGATGTTCAACAGCTCCTGAGCGATATCCATGCGACGTTGTTTTTGCTCAAAATTTAGCAATTTTGGAACAATCTTCGCTGCCGCACGTTTCATGCCTAAAACATCCGTAAAATTGCTTGGCATGAGCCGAACGATATGCCAACATCATCAGCAACCTCTCTGATAGTGATTCGACGATTATCCAAAATCATTTTCTTCACTGCGTCAATGTTTTCATCGGTTGTTGACGTGCTTTGGCGACCAGGACGAGCATCGTCATTGACATCTTCTCGGCCTTCCTTAAACCGGTTATACCAACAATTGAACTTGTGTTCTGCTCATAGTAGACTCGCCAAAGGCCAAAGTCAACATTTCAAATGTCCTTGCGCATTTAATTTCATTTTTTACACAAAACTGAATACATTTTCTTTGATCCATTTTTTCGAATAGTACAAAATCGAAGAGCACACCAAAACACGACTAACCTTTTTATCTGTCAAAAACAAACTGACAATCCAAAATGGTTGGTATTGCCAACATATATAACAGACATGTGTACCAACATAACAGAAAAAAAAATGCGAACATCGAACATACGTAACTCACGAAAATATGAAAATAACGGTTATTTTTTTATCACACCTCGTATATATATATAAATATATATATACATATATAGATATATATATATATATATATATATATATATATATATATATATATATATATATATATATATATATATATATTTGCAATCAACCACTGCATTTACGCAGATGATCTATACGTTATCATAAATGACGAAAATCAAGGCATATTACAAAACAAGATAAACATACTGCACTCTTATAGGCATAAATATAAATACCAACAAAATTGAATATGTAAATGATCTAAAAATTCTTGGAATTATATTCAAAACCAAATATAAATTTACAACACATATCAACTATCTTAAAGAAACACTAACTAATCGCTAAACCTAATCAAATGTATTAGTAGTTATCACAGTAATGCTCACCCAAATACTACAATAAACATCATAAAATCAATATGGGTTTCCAAAATCGAATATGGACTTGCGATCTACTGACATACTTCTAAAGCAAACCTCAGAAAAATTGAAACAATCTACAACGCCGCTGCACAATATGGACTGGGTGCCTTTCGAACAACACCACTGAAAACTTTACAAACAGAATCCGGACTAAGAACACTCCGCGACAGAATAAATGTATGCACAATGAAACTTGCAACAAAACTACTAATCCCAACGGAACAACAACTTCTACTCTACAAATACAACGTCAGCAAAGCTTCGATACAGAAAACGAAATCAAAAAAAATAATGTCGACTGTGGATAAAATAACCCAAGCTATCCTCCAAATCGAGCTCGATCCACGGAAGAAGTTTACCCCTTACCGACCACCATGGTTCCTCCAAAAAAGCAGTATTATCAACTCTCTAATGCACCTCCCAAAGCAATCCACATGTCACCGAGCCTATCAAATAGCTTTCAACAATATAATGGAAACGCATAAAGCAAACAACTGGCTTTTTCATTACACCGATGGGTCGAAATCTGAATCTGGTGTTGGCTATGCAATTGTGAACAGTAACTACAAGGCCGCACAATTAACACAACTCAATAATAATTGCTCAATCTTAACTGCCGAAGCAGAAGCGGTGCTTGATGCTGTGATACTCTTCAAAAATCAGAAAGGCAAGCAAATCATTTGCTCCGACTCACAGTCCTGCATCAAAGCCACTATAAACACTGCCCACCAAAACGATACTATTTGCGAAATCCCTGATATTCTCTCACAGCACGCAAACAAAATAAAACTAATGTGGGTTCCCGGACATGCTGGAATTCAAGGAAATAGCAAAGCAGATGAACTAGCTAAATTTAGCGCAACAGCTCCAATAATAAAAAAATCAACCCAACGCAAACTGGACATCAAGCAAGCAATATCGAATTTCTATATCTCTAAGAAACAACAGGTGTGGCAAAACTACCAACACAATTATAGATTAATAAACCCATCCGGAAAAGCGTCAACATATCCTTCAAATATTCCAAAAAAAAAATATCTTCAACAGTACATCCGCTTCAGAACAGGACATACGAGATTAACCCACTCCCACCTATTTACACCATATTCCTCGCCACCATGCCCAATCTGCAACCAAACATAAAAAGCAACATAACAGACCAGATATGCCTCAAATATAATAAAACAATAAAAGAAATAATAACCAACATAACAAGCGAAAATATCTCCATATTCATAAAAATTCTAAGATCCTCCGAAATATTTTTTGAAATTTAACGCATCAACTACAATAAAATTAAATGTATTTAATTGATTTAGTTGGTTTTATTATACATTTTTACACTGGCTTATGTTTGTGGTGTGGTTGTTTAATATTTGCTGCTTTCTTCTCGGCTGCTCTTCTGCTACTCACTCGTTCGTTAAAAATTACCGGGCGAATTTATATTTGGGCGAGACATCTTACGGAGAAGACAATTGCTTTTACTGCGACAGTTTCAATTAATTGTAGCCGTGTCTTCTCTTCTCCCAACGCAGAGTATAACCAAAGAAGAATAAGAAAATATATTCAATTCCCTCCATATTTATATACCGTTCCGACCATTTTTTTTTTGGTCACACGTATAGTGCAAGAATGATAGAATAGAAGATTATGCCATGCGCAGGTCCGCTATTCCTCTCTCGACAAAAACTCAGCACAGCTGATTGGCTGTGACGTCATAAGGCGCTTTAAAAAATTTTTTTATATGAAAAATGCATGTGCAAAGGCAATAATTTATGAATTAAAGGGATTTTAATTATTTTTAATTATATATAACTTCACAAATGCACTTGCAAGTAAACGAATACAAATTATTGAAAAACTCGTTCGATAAAAAGTACTTAAGCAGTACCAAGAAAGAAAAAGTGAATTTGTGTAGTGATTTAATAAATATAATTATATTAATATTATATAAATATACATATATTTAATAAATATACACATATTAGAATTTCATTTCCCATAATTATTTCATTTTATATTCCCATTATCGCACCAAAACAGCAAATAACAACTTTTACGGCACAAATTTAACCAACAAATTTTTGAATGGAACAAAAATTTGAATGCCAAATCAATTGAAATATATTATTTCACATTTATTTATATAAATATTATCATAAAATGCGATAATTATTAAAATATTTAATATTAAACACAAATTATCACATTTCTCACACAAAAATGTATGCATTTTGGCTTCTCTCTCATTTCGTGTGTGCTGTTTGACGATATTCGCAGAGAGAGGAAATTTTCGTACCAGCATTGGCGCAATCTTCTATTTTATCATTCTTGCGTATAGTGTATGTGAATTTATTGTGTTTGTTGTAAAAATATTCCATATCCCTGTAGTGAAAATTATAGGCAGTCTTCAAAATACACTACCAAATTTAATAGTAAAAAATCAAGTGGTTAATTTACTAGTTCAAAATTTATCTATAAGTTAACCAGTTACTGACTTCTGCGGCAGTTCATTGCCGTGTATACTAAATTTTTCCTTTCTTCTCAATTTAACAAAAAAGGTAGTAAAGACAAAAATTGGAATTTGTAGAAAAACAGTTCTTTTTATAATTTCAATCACTTTTTGTAATTCCTCATTTTAGAGATAAATCTTCAAGATAACGCGTGTTTTAATGTATCCGCAAAGTGTTCGCAAAGAAGAGTGGAACTGCGCACCATGGATTAACATGCTGAATTAATGCATTCCTCATTTATGCACAAAAAATATTTTACATGTCGAGTACACATTAATATATTATGTACATACAAATATATGAATTTTACATATTTAAAAAATGTTACTAGTATTTTAAGTAGTTGGTTTCACTGCTGGGATGTTGTCTAAAATAGCGAATATTCGGAGAAAAAAATCAGAAGAAATCAGGGCTACGTTTAAATTAAACTTTTAGGGGGTCACTTCATTTGTATTTTAAAAAGAACAGCAAAACTTCTAAAGAGAAAAGGTTATAATAATTCAAAAAAAATTGTATTTTATAATTAGGAATTGAAAACTCAAATGTTAACAAGTTCTTTTCATAAATTATAACTATTCTTTATGTAAAATCTGATCTAATTGCTTTCCATTTACACTTCTGTTCACTGTAAACGCACCATAGTAATCATAAGATGTAGAATAATAATTATTTGGTTTTTGCCAAAATATTATACTACTAATAACTAAAATAATTAATAAAAGTTCATTTATATTAAAATGGGGTCCGACTGCCCCAGTAGTACCCCAAGCGTGTTTAAATATACATGGCCATGAACGAATGAAAGTGCACAGGAGACTCTAAAAAAATTAGAATTTGTAACAGAAGGAGACCAAGGTGAAGAAATTGCCGGTCAAAAGAGAAATCAACGTTTTTACAGTATTCTCACATATAACAACAGTTTCAATAATCTCAGAAAAATCTTCAAAATAGGTCAAAAATGCAGCTGAAGGAATTAAGTTAACGGCTTTATGCTTTTAATTAAACAGAGGTAGTGTTTCTTTCTTTAATAATGAAGAAAACAATTTTTTATTTTGTCGAATTTATTTTTTTACTTAAACCCAACTGGAATATTTCGACTTGTGGATATTGAGGGTTTATTGACAATGTGAAATTATCAAAGAAATTGTATGTTTTTAGTTATTTTGAGAAGTTAAATGAATTGAGGAATGACGATAGTTAGAGTTAAGGGGGGTGCAATGTATTTTTACCACACATACAACAATTTTAAAACCTCCTCTCAGTAGCAGAACTCGCACAAATACATTCATATCAACTGTCTATTCCTGTATATTCTTTGGTATAACTAAAGAACATCAACGTAATAAGTAGTCTCATCAAGAAGAAGAACAAAATATTTGATTTTCTCTTTCACGTTACAAGTTAAATGGGCGAAACTGCAAACCATGATAACTACAGAATTATGAAATCTACAGAATTTTGAATTTTTTTGTGAATATTTGTGCACACACGGGCCTACATACATACAACTTGTCAAGAAAGTGTTTTGACAATGTAAAAAAATTGTGAATTTGGTTTCTCTCCTACATAATATAGTACTTCTTTATTGTTTTTTTTTTTTTTTATTCATTTCTTTCAATTAATGTATTTATTAATGAACAGTAAAAAAAAGAGAAATATTAAACGTAAGATACAAAAAACATAACAAAAACAAAAATAGTCAAAAATTTTGCTGTCAAGAAAGTATTTTCACAATTCGCTTTGGAACTAATTTAGCTGCGTAGTGCATTTACCGTAAAGATATTGATGCTTCACTATACTTTGTGCGCAATTTAGACGCTAATTAATCAATAATAGTTGTTCTTTACTGATCGAATGCAGCATTTTTTCCCAAAATTATTATGAATTTAAGATGCCTGGTAAAATAACGACATTTGAAATGACTCAATTGCTTTACTATAGCCAGCGCATCCGGAAAAGTGTCCAAGAATTGTCCGAAATGATTTCTTTGACCAAACAAACTATTTGTAATATTTAAAATCACGTTAAAAAGGAAAATAGTCTGTTGCCGAAACCTTCGCACTTCCGTTCGCACAAAATATCAGATAGAACAGAACGCATTTTGGTAAGGAAAGTAGCCGAAAGGCCGCCGATTTCTACGAGAAGCCTTTCAAGTCAACTCAAAGAAGATTATGACCTTGCGTTTACTTAGGAAACAGTAAGGCAGCTCCTGATAAGTTACCAGTATATGTCAAGAGTTGCTCAAAAAAACTAATAACTAGGTAGGTAGGAGTGGCAGCCTTTGACGCAAAAAGCACCCTTAAGCATATACAATGGCTCGTTGTGGTACCACACCAAAACGACGCGGCTCCCCCGTCTAGAATTTTGGGAACCACAGTGATTCCGAAATGAACCTGGCTATGTCGTTAATGTTGATGGAAGATAGTTCGGTTAAGGTAGTGAAGAAAGGTGAGCCTAGGAATTTTAATCTTCGCCTGGCCAGAGCTGGGCACTGACACATGAGATGAAGTACTGTTTCTTCCTCCTCCTCAGAGCCACAGCTGCGACAGAAGTCATTAGGGGCAGTGCTAGTCTTTCAGTATGTTTCCCAATCAGACAGTGTCCCGTGAGCACATTTATTATAGTTCCTGCTAATATTGAGTAGCTGACTAGTACGTCTAATGTCGATAGTGCTCCAGGTTTGTCTGGCAACAGTACAGGTATGTTCATTTATCCAGGCTCTTTTAGCTGCCTCAAGGTAGTGATGTTTTATGGCCCATTTGACCGTGGCCAGTGGGACACCTACATCAAAAGAGGGGGAGATGTCAGGGAGCAGCATATGTGAACTTGTGCGTTACCTGAAACGACGTTCAGGAAGGAGCGGCAATCGAGTACAAGCTAGAGGGAGTGAATACACAAGCTAGTGACTTGATTGCCGCCTGACTGTCCGTGAATATGCGTATCATCACATCGCATACTTCATTGCGAATAAGCAACTTGGACGTTTGGAATATTGCCATTACTACCGCCTGAAAGACGCTGCAATGGTTAGGAAGACGATAGGGGAGCTTGACGCCAAGTTTTCTGGAGAAGATGCCGCAACCGACCTTTTTCTCCAGTTTGGAGCCATCCGTATATATGTCAATGGAACTACCAGTGACCACTAAATTGTTGGACCATTCCTCTCTACTAGGAATGTAAGTGTCGAACCCGTGGTTTATATTAGTTGTAGAGCACGTATGGTCAACGTCCGTCTGTACGGGCGTGTCCTGCATCAGAATATTGACATGGTCCAGGTTCAGCCTAGTCCAGCGCGATATAGCATTTAGTCTGGCTGCCGAGCATTTTGCTTGTTGCCTAACCAGAAGCCTAGTGGGCAACATTCAATGTTGGAATGCAAATAGAGCTTTGGTAGAGGTGGTACGCAGTGCCCCTGTTATCAGAACCGCTGCTGTTCTTTTAACCTTTTCAAGAGGTTTTAGGTTCACCGCCTTGTCAGTTGCGGGCCACCAGAAGATAGTGCCGTAGATAAAGTACGGCTCAAACAACGCCGCATAGAGCCAGGACATGATTCGAGGCTGGACGCCCCATCTTGCTCTCATGGATCTCTTGCAACAGTACTGAGCAAACGTGGCTTTCCGTACACTCTCCGCCAAATTTGCTTTCCAATGGAGCTTAGGGCCTAGGATCAGACCTAGATACTTGACGCTATTGCTTAGGTTAAGCGAATTCCCATTAAGTTTGGGTAAGTCAAAACTTGGTATTTTGTGCTTCCTGGTGAAAGGCATAGCCTCAGTTTTGGAAGGGTTGACATCTAGGCCAACTTCGAGACACCATTGGGACAAAATCCTAAGAGTATGCCGATCTGATCTTATCTCCTAAGTAGTGTGTTCACCATCAGATTCCAGATAAGGGATGAGTGCACACCGCCTTGTGGAGTACCTCTCTTGACAGTTCTTTTGAGGAGATAATGACGCGTGTTTTCAGTAGCTGTTCGATGAACCTAACCAAGCTGGGGTCCCGGTTCAGGTTTACTAAGGATTTAGTAATGGCGGAGGGACAAATATTGTTGAATGCCCCTTCTATGTCGAGAAATACTGCAAGAGTATGTTCTTTGTTGGCAAGAGATGTCTCTACTTGCTCATTGAGCACGTGAAGCGCTGCTTCCACAGATTTGCCTTTAGTATAGGCATGTTGAGATTTGGATAGGCACGTGGAATTAATAGAGCTCCTGATTTGTATATCAAGGACCCTTTCCAGTGTTTTCAAAAGAAAGGTGGACAAACTAATTGGTCTATATTCCTTAGGCTTGGTGTGGGTCGAATTTCCCGCTTAAGGATGAATACTACAAGTGCTTCTCTCCATCTTTTGGGAATTTACGACCATCTTAGGCATGCATTATAAATATGCAGTAGCAGAGGCGCAACCGCACTCTCAGTGTGTTGAATATTCGCGGGAATGATGCCATCAGGCCCTGGTTATTTAAAAGGCTTAAAGCTGTATATTGCCCACGTGTTGGTCATTTGGAATTGGGTTGAGTGACTTAAGGAGTGGTTGGTGTTAAGAGACCTGCAATCCACAAAGATTTCATTCCCCGGGAAGTGTGTTTCTATTACGGCGTCTAGAGTGTCGGTTTCAGAGTCAGTCCAGGTACCGTCCGATCTCTGAATACATTCAAGAGCCCGAGGGGTGGTATTGAGGATCCTCCGGAGTTTACTTGTCTCGGACGAGCTTTCTATGTTGCCACAGAAGTCTCGCCAAGACGCTCGTTTGGATCTTCTAACCATATACTTGAGTTCCCTTTGTTTGTCTTTGAAAGGGAGCCAGTCATTTGTAGCTTTGGCTCTGTTGAAGAGCTTGCGGCATTCTTTTCGTAGCTCAGCAATTTCCGAATTCCACAAAGGGGGTTTGGGTTTCCATCTAGGCTTCGGGAAGTTGCAAGCTGATTTGGCAGCAGAGTTAGTGGGCATTTTGTTTCCCGCACGACTGAATGGGAGTGCTGCTCAGACGACCGTTGCCGTTTCTGAGCAACCTCAGGGGGTGGCTGAGGACGAGCACCAACATTTTGGTTGGCCCATGCAAGCACTCCCTTGTCTTTATCAGACAGTTAAGCGGGGTCGGCAGATTCCAACCTTTGCAGAATCCTGACGGCGGACCTCCGGGTTCTGTACGCCCGAGTAGATGCATTCACATGCGTACGAGCACCTGAAGGGAGAGCGGTGCTGGGGCCCGTGCTGGAGGAGGTCGGCTTATTTGCCGAAGCTCTGACTGTACCAGCCCGAGGAACGGACGGAGGGGCGACCCTAGCACTCGGCCTAGATGTCCTGTTACTGGGATGGCGCGTAGCAGGGGTTGTATGACCCTGTGAGGATGTGCTTGTGGCTGGGAGCGGGGCTGGCCTTTGGCAGCGCCCGACGACATCCTTGGTCTGGCGACAAATGTCCAAGACGAAATTGTTGTCGAGCTTAGGGCTGTTTTTTGCCTAACTAAGCTCGTTGTTGTTGTTTTGTTTTGGATCCCCTTGTGGGTTGGCCACTGGTTTTTTGATGGATTTGGATTTTAAGAACGTGTCCATGCAAAAAGGGTCCCCACTCATAGCCGCTATCTCAGTACGAATGTGTAGTCACCTTATTGGTCCCATGGTTATCTATGCAGATGCAGGGAGGCCATACGAGGGTTGGCACAAGTTCTTATGAGTGCGAGTGCTCAGAGCCAGACCAGTGCTAATTGGGAGCTAGTCTCAACCAAACCTACACCGTCAACCAAATAACGACGTACATCGAACGTACTTTGAGGCCTGCCAAGGTTTTAACGGGACGGAGACTGATGTGACCTTAAACTGGAGCCGTTCGCACTGGGTTTCACCCCAGTGGTAATTGGTCCAGAAACCATACCCGCCAGCCCAGGAGCAATCAAATAAAAAGATTGTTGGGGGGTAGCCCGTGGACGAATAGGGTCGAATAGGGTCGTGCCGTGCGCTATAGACCATTTAGCGTTATCCAGAGTGCACCACAAGGCACAGTGTGAACTTTTCAACTTTTAGAATGCCAAAAGTAAAAAAAAAATGTTCTCTGATCGCAATAATTTTTTGATATGCAATAGACGAATATGCAATTGTTACGAATATGAACTCAAAAGAAAACAAAAAAAACAACAATGCACAGGATAACTGTTATCGAACCTGTCTCACTGTGACAAGTGCAGACACTCATTTCGCAGTCTGCACTTTTTGGTGAACTTTTCGGTGGCATAACTTTTTTTTGCATAAATATTTTTACATTAATCTTTTTGATTTTATTTGAATTGGACATTTTGTAACAACACTGGTAAGTTCCTGAAGCTTAAGTATTATCTGCTAATTTTTGATCCATTATAATAGGTAATCACTAAAAATTTAGTGATTCCAGAAAATTTGTTCAATAGAATAAAACTTACATAATTCTATAGAATTCTATATGATGCTTATAACCAAATTAATAGGAAATATGCATAATTTCAGATTCAACCATCATTCTTTGCTAGTTTTTACTCGAATTTTTTTCATCGCTAATCAAACATGCCAGTTTCTCGAAACGCACTCTTTGAAGTTTGGCTAAAAAGTAGGAAATAAGAAAAGAATGATGCCGTACTAAATCATACTGTGAGTTTAATTGGAAGAGATGCGAATCACCTCAAATTAAAAACATATGTGATCAAGCTATGTTATGATTTTCGCTCAAGATAGGAACGTTCTAGTCGAATAAATAGCCGTTTTCTTGAACTAAACTGTGACCGGTTATAAAAAAAATATCACATTCTTGATGTTGGCCCATGTACATCTCGTGATATTCCCAAGATGGCAAGGCCAAAAAAACTTTTCTTAATCTTCTTTGCGACCAAAAAAACGAAAAGCCAAGGATCTTATGAGTGGTACCGATAATGACAAATTGTAAATGGCAGCCGAAATGAATCTGAGATCATCTGGAAAGAGAAATTATGCAAAGATATTTGAAGAGTAGTCCACGACTTCCCCATCAAGAGGCACTTCATTAAAGAATTCTCGATCATCCTATGAAAATATGAAAAGTTTGTCACCAGACCAAGCACTTGCGATGATAGTTGATGCAAATCTTTCAACACATAAATATAACTTGATCAGGCAGTATACTTCAGAAATAAGCCAAAAAATATATCCTTCATATAACTATGTAGTCAATAGCGGTCCATCTATGCCGGACACTCTCAGAGAGCGATCTTCTCCACAAAAAAATCAAAAGGTTGATGGTATAAATATACAAGGTGCCCTGTCCTCCTCAAACAATTTCTCCGATGCCCTAACGACCACTAACAAAATAATTACAACTGTAGCCTCATCAAATGCAACAACAAATGCAACCGTTTCGTACACAAATTCAATATGTGCAAGTAAACTCACTACAGCTTCGGCTCCAGCCGTGTACTTACTCCTAAAATTCACTCCTCAACAATAACCCACTCATCAGATAAATATATTGATTCACTCACAATAAAACTCCCAGTAGGAAATATTCAAACCGACCCACAATCTAAATTTCCTTTAGTGAAAACAATCCAAACCCCTAAACGCGCTAGATCAAGCAAGAAAACACAACACACAATAAACAAAAACAGTCAAAACTAGGGGACTACTGGCTTGATTTGCCAACTAGCTCAAATAGATTCCCGATACTATCAGAAGTTGAAATCGACGGTACCAGTCCACAAGAAAGGGACCAAAGAGTCCCGAAACCTCCTCCAATCTACGTCTCTGTAGTAAATAATGCTCAACCGTTACTAGATCTGCGAAAAAACATTGCCAAAAATGAATACCAGCTCAAATTCCTCAACGATAGCGAGGTTAAAATTCAACCAAAGTCAGGAGAAGGGTACAAAACTATTACAAAAGCTCTGGCTGAAAAGAACACAGAATTCCATACATACGAGTATAAACCCAAACAGGAAAAAGACTTTAGCGTAGTATTAAAAGGGCTACACCACACAATATCAACAGAAGAAATAAAAGAGGAAATAACTAGGTTGGGATTCGATGTTACAAACGTTTCAAATATAAAACAAAGAACTACAAAGCATCCGTTGTCGATGTTTTATGTCAACTTAAAACAAAACAAAAATAATACAGACATTTATAAAGTTGAAGCAATTATGCACACAAAAATAAAATTCGAACCACCAAATAAAAAAAGTGAAATAGCTCAGTGCACAAAATGTCAGAGGTATGGCCACACTAGAAAATATTGCAACCATACTCCTCGATGCGTTAAATGCAATGTCAGACTGCCCTAGTAAAGAAGAATCACAGGATGTGAAATGTGTGCTATGCGGAGGAAACCACCCGGCTAACTACAGAGGCTGTAATGTGTACAAAGAATTACAGCAAAAAACATTCCCCACGCTAAGGCAGAAAGTGTTTGAAAACACTAATTTTAACAAGGCCCCAGATTCCGAAAGACAACCAGGTTGCACATATGCGGAAATCGCCAAACAGAGCACGCAACAAGAGCAAACTCTAAACCAGCAAAGTGAAAATCAATTCGCCTCACATCGATCAAATGACATGACTGAATTATAGTATGCTGAAAACCCTTATGGAACAAATGGGAACAATGCTCAATTTATTAACAACAGTGATCTCTAAACTGACATAATGGAACAAAAACTTATAATTGCAGTATGGAATGCGAACGGGCTTTCTCGTCATAGTAATGAAGTCAAAACATTTTTGGAACAGAACAACATTGACATAATGCTAATATCTGAGACACACTTCACAAGCAAAAGATTCTTAAAAATAAATCAGTACAACATATATCACACAAATCGTCCAGACGGCACAGGACGCGGTGGTACTGCTATCATCATTAAAAACAAAATAAAACACACAGTACAAGATAATTATGAAAAATCTCACATTCAAGCAACAAGCATAACAATACAGGACCAATATAGACCGCTAACCATAACATCAGTGTATTGCCCTCCGAGGTATTCCATTAAAAAAGAGCAATATTATCATTTTTTTCAAACACTTGGTGTGCGATTTTTGGCTGGTGGTGATTACAACGCTAAACACCAATTTTGGGGTTCTCGGACAATCAATCCGAAAGGAAGAGAGCTACTAAAAACAATGCAAGACCACAGCCTTATACACGTATCAACAGGTCAACCCACATACTGGCCATCTGATAGAAACAAAATTCCAGATGTCACTTCTGCGTGAAGAAAGGTGTTCTCAGAAGCTGTGTTGAGATATCCCCGTCGCTGGATCTGTCATCAGACCACTCTCCTATTATTGTAACACTGAACTCGGAGGTAGCATGCACAATAAAACCACTCACACTACATACGAAACAAACAAACTGGTTCCATTTCAAGGAAATTGTAGATGACATTCTGTGCCTCAATATTTGTCTGAAGAGTGCTGAGGATATTGAGTTTGCCGTTGAAAATTTTAACAAAACTGTCCAATACGCTGCATGGAACTCTACTCCGGAGCCAAAAAATCAACTGAACAAGCATCCTTCCCATCCTATTATTAGGGAGATGGTTGATAAAAAACGCAAACTAAGAAGGGCGTGGCAAAGTTCCAGGCATCCGAAAGACAAAAATAATTTTAATAGAGCTACAAAAAACCTTAAGCGGTACTTGGCGCAGAAGCAAAATGAAGAAATACAGCACTATTTGTCCACTTTATCAGCAAATGAGACCACGGATTACTCACTTTGGAAGGCGACAAAAAAGCTGAAGTAACCCACCACCCGTGCTCCTCCTATCAAAAGCTCAAATGGCTCCTGGCCAAAAACTGATAAGGAGAAAGCAATTACATTCGCCAAACACCTTACTGGGGTCTTTAAACCGTTTCCACCACCTTCACAGCAAGAGGAAGACGAGGTATTTAATCTTCTCAATAGTCCAGGACAATCAGAGTTAGCTATTTACAAAAAAGGAAATACTTAACTCTGTGCACAAAACACTGAATGTGAAAAAGGCACCGGGCTACGACCTGATAACAGGTAAAATATTGTTACGAAATTGCCCTCTTGACAATTTACTCTGTTACAAAATTGCCCTCCGGACAATTTACTCTGTTACAAAATTGCCCTCCTGACAATTTCTCTAACTATCTGTACTCGGACTCGTACCGCTGGATTGTGTAGTAATCAAACAATCGCTGGTTAAATTAAAATAATTAGCTTTATTTAATTATTGTTATTTACACATTTAATATTAGGCTTAAAGTTTACTTAGTTATTATTTGCACTTTATTTCACAAACCATTAGTCACTTTATTTAATAATGAATTTCATCACTTTGCAAAATTACAAATACTGCTAATACTGCTGCTTAGATTAAAATGCCTGATGTATACACTTTTACGATCTCTGATCTACTGTCTTCCAGTTTGAACAGTCTTGTCGCTTTTATAGTTTTCGAATGGTTGGTGTAGAAACTTCTACGCTATTCTCGTAGTTTCTAGAAGCTTCTATCCTCTTCGACAGAAGTCGAGAATATTCTTTTTGATATTACCGGCAGATGGTTCTTGAATAAACTTTTATTCGAATAGTTTGCATCTTGACTCACAGGGGGCACTCATTCTCCAGATGGGATCCTAAAAGTATGCAATCCCTTTTCACTGGGCTATCACGTTTCAATATTAAAGGAACTACCAAATAAAGGAATAAATATCTTACCTATCTCTTCAATGCAATAATTAGATGTGGATATTTTCCGCGTCAATAGAAAGTGGCCGAAATTATTGTCATCCCAAAACCCGGGAAGCCCTTGGAGGAAGTCACTTCTTATAGACCAATTAGCCTTTGCCAATTGTTTCCAAAATGTTTGAAAAGCTCCTGTTAAACAAACTTAAACCAATTCTGCTCAAAAAGGAGATAATACCCAATCATCAATTTGGATTTAGGGAACACCATGCCACAGCAGAACAAGTGCACCGAGTGTACAGCATAATAAGAAACGCTCTTGAGGAAAACCGTTATTGGACAACTGCTTTCCTAGATATATCACACGCGTTCGATAAAGTATGGCACCCTGGCTTACTATTTAAACTGAAAAAGTTACTACCTCAGACATTTTATGATATCTTAAGATCATATCTGGAAGAGCGGCATTTCAGAGTAAAGACGAAAGAAGAAGTCACTGAACTATTCTCTATAAAGGCGGGTGTACCACAAGGCAGTGTTCTAGGTCCTGTGCTCTACACTATCTACACCGCTGACCTTCCACTGACGGAGAATACAAAAATCGCAACCTACGCGGATGATACAGTCATAATGGCTACAAGCAGCAACAACATAATCGCTGCAAATTATCTCCAAGAAAGCTTTGATAAGATCCAAATCTGGCTAAATAAATGGAGGATTAAGGTGAATGCAACTAAGTCGGTGCAAGTAACCTTTAGCTTAAAAAAGAAGACTTGTCCTGCAGTAATATTAAATGATTGTCAACTGCCCCAATCCGAAGACGGTAAATATTTAGGGCTACATATTGATCGACGTCTGACATGGCAGAAGCATATTTTTACGAAGAAAAAACAACTTAGAATAAAGCTTACTTCCTTATATTGGCTCTTGGGATATAAATCCCAGTTATCGCTTGACAATAAACTGCTCGTTTATAACGCAATTCTAAAACCCATATGGACATATGGTATACAGCTATGGGGTTCAGCGGCAAAAAATAATATAAAAATCATAGAGAGATTCCAATGAAAAGTATTACGCTTGATAGTAAAGGCTCCATGGTTCAGGAATGCTATAATACGTCATGACTTAAACATCCCTACTGTCGATGAGGAAATAGCAAGATACAGCAATAAATACCTGGAACGACTAAGTAAGCATCCTAACATACTAGCTTCAAATCTTCTGGAGAGGACAGGAACAACACGGCGACTGCAGCGAGCAACACCACTAAATTTATAATAATAATTTTTTCTAACGCAATAGTTCTGAACTAACCTTATGGGAGATTAGCACTGGCTCCTCTTCTTCATGTTGATTTAAATAACTATTTTAAAAAATTACTTTTTGTATTGATTTATGAGGCTGTTTAATATTGTTATTTAATTTGATTATTGCCCCATGGGGCAGAATGCAAATAAAACTGGATTAAAAAAAATAAAAATAAAAAATAAATAAATAAAAATATATAACTATGTAAAAAAATCAAAGGTTTTATGCTACCCTGAACAAATAACTGTAACGGAAACTTATGCTGAAATTGAATTACAATCGCTAATTGATCACAATTTAAAAAAACTATGTGCTGCACAAGAGGAAGTATTAATTTCCATTCCCAAAATTGAAGAAATAAATACAATTATTAAATTGGGGTGTGATGGCTCTGTACATAGAAATTATAAGCAAAAATTTGCGGAAGAAAACCAATCAGATAACAGTCTGTTTTTCATTCCACTAGTAGTCCTTCAAATGTATACAACAGTTAACGAACGAAAGATTATAATATGGAGTAACCCAGCTCCATCTTCAACAAGATACTGTCGGCCGATAAAATTCCTGTTTGCAAAAGAAACACGAGACGTATTACAAGGGAGGTGAAATATATCAATGACCAAATTTCGGATCTGTCTCCTACAACTATTCAAACAGACACACTAAAATTCAAAGTGAAAAGTAGGCTTGTGTTGTGCATGATTGACGGCAAAGTTTGTAATGACGAGGTTGCATACTATACTTTCCTGCGGAGGATGTGGATATCAAATAAACTCTGTAGCTTTGGACCACTATGTCACATATAGAAGGGAACTGTACTGATCAGAATATGCATGGTACAATATGCAAGTGATTGTACATAAAGTCCTCTTTCATGGAAAGGATATAAAGGCGTCTTCTATTCTTCCTATTGGTGAACTAACTGAAGAAGCTCAAGAGTCCAGAAACAAAGATGCAAGAAATTATCGTGAACTTTTTACTAGAAAAACATCAAGAATTGAAAGCAACTCGGATTTGTTACACAGATTGCTCATATCATCAGACCCGTTTATATGCAGTTTGCGGAAAGCGACTTAGACAAAGCGGCGCGCATTAACTAATGAAGTTATTGGCTTATTATCCGAACCGGAATATGTCGAAAAAATTGACTCCGACTAATTTTTTACTTATTTTAGTATCTCTTTTTACATTCTAATATGTATATCATCTTTGTTTTAAAAAATGTATGTTAATTTAAACATCTCAAAAAACGCTGATAATACAATTTATAATAGTACGTGTTTTTGAAACGATATAAGGCAATTTCGCAAAAATTGTCAATCTTCAAAATAATATAAATTTATAAAATCAAAATATTCAATTTTCAAGATTTCAGTTGAGAAGTCAAAAAATCGGTTGGTATTCACCAAGTAGTTCCTTTAGTTATTCTGCTTATAAATTAGCAAAATGATTTATGTATGCCTTCTTTGGTCATGATGGTAAGGGCGACAAACTTGATGCATTCGGACGTGGGTTCAAATCGCGAAGCTGCTCTTTTATTGCTGTCGAACTTTTTTTTTGTTTTGTTCTCCAAATAATATTTTATTCTTTCCTTGTACACCCTCATAACACCCTGAATAGCAATTATACCATATGGAGATATAGATTTGCATTTAAAATGACTGTGTGTACTCTTCTACTATTTCACACAATGCAAATCGCAATAAGCATGCATAATCTATTATTGTGAAAATGGAATTATTGGTACTCCAGTTTTTACTGCCTTTGAAAGTTTTGTTGCAATTATAATAATAATATAATATATAAATATAAAAGTGAGTAAGTCGATATTCGTTAATTCTGTGTATATGAAGATTATTTTTGTAACGAATTTATTGACAAGACAAGTTACAACAGTAGTTGCAATTGCGTATGTGGCTATGCCACCGTAATAATTTTTCAGAAGAAGAAGAAGAATTATTGAAACATTTTTTAGCAGATGTTTTAGCTATTTCGGACACGCCACTTGTCTCATCAGAGATCTTTCAATGAAAGGCAATTTTTCCCAAGCATTTTTATTATATCTCAGGAATCAACAGCACACCCTCAACAGAACCCTCCCAGGAATCGAACCTGGTTCTACAGCTGTTGTAATCTGTCCATCCAGACAAGTACGCTAACTGCAGGTGGTGAACTGACTGATCAAATTCTGTTCATGTACTGTCTCATTCCACCACACACTCTAATCAACTCTGTCTCATTATATTATTACCCCTCTTTTGTTCCGTTAGGTCTCTCTCTCTCTCTGTTTTTTTATTACATTTCAGTGGTGTCATAGTACATTGCTTTTGTTAGTGGCAGGCTAATTAAGTCTGATCACACTAACCTTATAAGGATCCATTCTATAACGTTTACAATTTCTTGTGAAGATTCGTCAGTAGACATAGTTGTCACCTTTTTACCGTACTCATTCTGTAAATGTGAGTAAGTTGATAGTCATCAATTCTGTGTATATGAAGATTATTTTTGTAACGAATTTATTGACAAGACAAGTTACAACAGTAGTTGCAATTGCGTATGTGGTTATGCCACCGTAATAAATTTTCAGACAGTCATCGACTAGCTCTCTCGCCGATAAGACGTTTATTCTATTATCCGCTTACGGAGTGTTTTGATTACTTGACATAAAGTCAATTCCGATTACCGCTATTCGCTCGTTGGTTTTTTTTTCTGTCTTCCCATTCATATTTTGTGCCTACAAGTTCGTTTCATATTAGTAATATTTAGTTCACGTGCGGGATGGCCCCGGGGCCACCGAACATTGAGGCAAATCGCTTTGCCTTGCTCGATACTGGACCCAAAAAAAAGAAGCGAAAATCAGGAACAAGTGCCACTTTATCCGACTTTCCGTTGCTTCCCGAAGCAAAAATAGAAGACCCCAAATTTGTTGTGATTGAATCAACGGACTCCTCCCAACCCCTGTCCACTTATTCATGTTTTGGCATTCATCGAGCGATTAAGCAAATTAGCAGTGACGTGCACTCAATATCCACTCTTCGAGATGGAAAATTATTGCTGCTTGTTAAAAATAATGAAACCGCCAACAAATTCATCAAAGCAAAGCAGTTAGCGACCATATGCTCCATATCAGCCTCCCTACACGGATCTCTCAACCACGTGAAAGGCACAGTATTCGCCCCATTTCTCAACTATGTGGCAGAGAATGAAATTGTTGATGAGTTAAGCTCCCAAGGAGTGGTATCAGTTTACAAATTTCAGAAAAATGTAGAAGGTAATCTTCGTCCTTCCGGGGTATTGTTATTAACCTTTAATCTTTACAAATTACCAAGTAAAATCGATATCGCATGGTGTAAAGCATTAGTTCGAGAATACATACCCTCTCCCATGCGCTGCAAGTTATGTCAGCTGCTTGGTCATACGATAAAGTACTGTAAGCGATCTCCTCTTTGTGTAAACTGTTCTCTCCCCCCACACTCCCCTTCCAATTGCGTACGCACACTATGTGCTAACTGCTCAGAACCTCATTCCTCCTCCTCCAAAGACTGTACCAAATTCTTACAAGCGAAAGAGATTATAAAAATTAAAACAACTAAAAAGTGTTCCATGCGGGATGCTATTAAAATCCACAAAGAACAACAATTTCCAACTAGCTCATACGCTGCTATAACATCCAACTCTAACGCAAATAGCAACAATACCAGTTCTACTGCAACAACAATAAACAATAACATCGACAAAAGCTATAAAATTAAAGATTCTATTAACAATCCAATAAACAACTCACACACAAACGTCAATATTACTAATTCTTCATCAAACCCATCCTCTCCTGTTCTGCAAAAACAACTTTCCGACTTTCCCATAGGAAAATACCCTCAAACTAAGCAGCAAATTACACAACAAACATCAAGTATACAAAAATCGAATTCAATTAACAACAACAATCCACTTTCATCTTCCTCAAATGCCTCTTCAGATTCCATCACTCCACAGCACTCTACCAAAGATCAAACAACTCTTTACTCAAGACACAGCTTACATAATAAACAAATTAATAAAGAGTGTAATACTCTTGAAAAATCAAAAGGAAATATAAATTTCTCTTTTGATCAAAGTGATACAAATAGCCCTCTTAATAACAACAAAACCCTATCTGACAACTCTTTTACAAATAATACTTTTAACCCGCTTCCATCTATTAACAGAGTTCTTTCTCTTACTCAATTATCTAATGCATCAGACTCATCTGATGAATAAAGCTTCCATTATTACCAATTTCGGTATATAAATAAAATTTGTTTGTCCTTTTTTTTAGTTAGTTATGTTTACTTTTCTGCAATGGAATATTAATGGATTATTTAATAATTATCATCAGCTTCTTTTGCTTATTTCAGAATTAAAACCTGATCTGATCGCCTTACAAGAGACTAATCTTGGCTGTCTTAGTAATGTTTATCCTCCTTCCCCTTATTTAGCTTATTTTCATAATACAAACCATACGAATAAGCATGGCACTGGGGTGCTTATTAGGAAAAATATTTACCATAAAAGAATTGCAATTCAAACTAATTTAAATATTATTGCTTTCGAAATAAAGGCAAATATTACTTTCACAGTGATATCTGTTTATTTTCCGCCTAATAAAGATTTCGATTTGCGTGAATTTAAATCAATTTTGGTTTCATTGCCTCAACCGCTTGTTCTTTGTGGGGATGTCAATGCTTGGAGCCCACTCCGGGGTTCTTCCATACATAATAAACGGGGTAAAATAATAGAAGAACTAATTTGTTCTCTAGACCTAACTGTCTTAAATGATAGATCTCCGACGCATTTTTCCACACACAAAACATTTACTAATGTGGATATCACGGCATCTTCAACTAGTATTTGTCCACTCTTATCTTTGAACATTTTGGATAATCTCTATGGCAGCGACCACTACCCAATTGTTTTTTATCTAAACTGTGACAGGAGAAATAAGTCTGCGCACAACCCTAGATTCATAGCTGATAAAGCTGACTGGGAAAAATACAAATTGTCGTGTGACGAACTAAATTGACTCCAGCTCCCTAGCCGTAACATAAACAAAGAAGCTGCTTTAGTTAGAAAGGTTATTCGGACTGCAGCTACTTTATCCATTCCTCAAACCCGACCATACTTTCCAAAAAAATGTGTCCCCTGGTGGAATAAGGAGCTCGCTGAGTTGCGTATATAAAGCAGTTAATGCCAAATTTAAACTTGTTGCTAAAAAAGCTAAAAAAGAAAGCTTTAAGAAGATCACTAGTTCCATAAATCCCTCATCTTCTCCGAAAGAAATATGGAACAATATTAAAAAGCTTTCCGGATCTTATAGGCAATTTAGTATTCCACAGGTTATAATAAATAAAAAGCCTATTTCATGTGGTAAAGAAATTGCAAATTATTTTGCAAAACATTGGTCTGATTATTCCAATGATAGAAATTTTCCTCATGACTTTGTTGTTCATAAGTCTAGGCTATTGCACGAAAAATTTTGTCCCCCAAACAATCTCTGTCGCTCAGCAAGAGAAATTGATAGTCCTATCACTATGCAAGAGTTTGGAAACTTTGTTAATAACGCCAAGGGCTCTTCTCCTGGCCATGATCGGATTACTTATGTAATGATTAAAAACTTACCTGACTCTATTAAAATTAGATTATTAAACCTATATAACTGCATTTTTTCTTCTGGTATCTTTCCTCAAAGTTGGAAATATGCTATTATATCTCCGATTCCTAAGCCCAATAAACCCGCGGATAAACCGTCCAACTTTCGCCCGATATCCCTACTCCCATGTAGCAGCAAGGTACTGGAGAAGATAATTGCCTACAGATTGATGTGGTTCGCATCTAAGTATAAGCTTTTAAGTCCCAATCAAGTTGCCTTCAAAAAGGGTCATAGCACCATTGACTCACTCCTATCTTTTGACCATCTCTCTTCGAATGCTCTATCTAGTAGAAAGCATGTCACAGCAGTTTCCCTAGACTTTGAAAAAGCCTTTGATCGGATTGGAGCACATATTGTTCTACGGCAGTTAAAAAAATGGAGAGTTGGCCCTAAAATATACAACTTAATTAAAAATTTTCTTACAAATCGCAGATTTATGGTTAAAATTAATGGTTTTTTTCTGACAAATATGATTTACAAAATGGGATTCCTCAAGGTTCGCCTCTTTCGGTTGTTTTATTTATAATTGCTTTCGATGAAATCAGTAAAATTATAGATAAGTACAATGTAACCCACGGTATTTATGCAGACGATGTGCTGATATTTACTAAAGAAGATAATTTGGTAAATGTTAGAACCATTTTTAATAAAATCCTTGATGACATTTCTGTATGGTCGCTTCAATCAGGAGCGATTATTGCATATGAGAAATGTAATATCCTACATATTTGTCGGAAAAAATGCTGTCCAAATGTACAACTAAGTTATAATAATGTATATATTAACAATGTTAACCCAATGAAAATATTAGGGGTCTTCTTTGACTGTAAATACACCTTTAAATTTCATTGCAATTACATTAGAAATAAGTTGGTTAAACGCCTTAATATTGTAAAATACTTTTCATCAAAAAAATCATTTGTACACATTTCTACACTTTGTTATATTGTTAAACCCTTATTTTTATCTCTGATCGATTACGCGCTGCCAATTTATGGAACCTGTGCCAAAAGCAACTTAAATCTTCTTTGTGCTCCGTATCATGCTGCCCTTCGGAAAAATTTACGTGCCTTCACCACCACTCCTGTTTACAACATTCTCGCTGAATCTGGACTCCCTAGCCTTATTGAGCGGGTGGAATACATGACGGCTAGTCTTATACACAAAACCTTATCTTGCTATAATTATGGTCTTTACAAAAACATCTTTAATGCTGCAAATCGAAAATTTCCCCCAAAGAGGCCCTCTACGTTACATCGTGTGTTGTTCCTGGCCAAGGAAATGAATCTCCCAGTTAAACCTGTTCGGGAAGCTTGTTCTAAACATCCCCCTTGGCTTCTAGCGGACTCGGCATTTGTAAATTGTTTTCAGGATTATCAGAAGCAAAATACTTGCGCACAAGTTTATCAACAATTATTTCTGGAGTATAAACGGAAGCTAAGCTTCAAATCTTTCAAATTTATCTACACCGATGGCTCAAAAAATAACTCTTCTACATCATTCGCGGTAGTATCGGAAGACCTAGTGGTCTTGAAAAAAGGGCTATTGTATAGTCTCTGTTCCACTTTCACCAGTGAAATATTTGCCATATATCAAGCTGCTGTTATAGCCTCCAAAACCAAAGGTAATTTTTCTATTTGTACTGAGAGCCAATCTGCCATCGATGCCTTACAAAACTTCAGAAATGAGAGCCTTTTAGTAACCTACTTTCGAGATTTGCTCATAAAAGAAGAAAATAAAATTAAATTGATGTGGATACCTGGCCATTGCGGTATTCAAGGCAATGAATTTGCTGACTCTGTTGCAAAAAGTGTCCACAATGCACCTGTTTTGTATTTTGACGCTCTTGAGAAAGCTGACTTGAAACGTCTCATAACACAGTACCTACAAAACAAGTCCTTACTGAAATGGAATAATTATGTACACCATTACTCGACCATTAACCCAACTAAGGTTAAACCTATTTTCCCTACTGGATCTAAGCATACAGATATTTTGAAATTCACAAGGCTTCGTTTGGGGCACACGCAGATCACTCACGAGCACTTGCTTAAATCTGGAGATCCGGCGTGCAATTTCTGCAACTCTCCTAGCACATCAGTCAAACATCTTTTAGACATTTGCCCTGAATTTACCTATCAAAGGCAAAGGATTTTTGGCACATCTGTTCCATCAAAACATCTAGCTGACATAACTTTTTTAAATATAAGTCTTATATCAAATTTTCTTGCATTATGTAACTTATCTAATTTAATTTAATATTAACTATTTATTTCAATACTCGATATATTGAACCAGTAATTGTAACCATTATAATTCATTTATTGTATCAACCAGCTGATGGCCTTGAGCTAGTGCTGTTATTTTTATTATTTTTTGTATATTAATATACTTGAAATAAATATGATTATTATTAATTTTTCAGAAGAAGAAGAAGAATTATTGAAACATATTTTGGCAGATCTTATAGCTATTTCGGACACGCCACTTGTCCTCATCAGACATCTTTCAATGAAAGGCAATTTTTCCCAAGCATTTTTATTATGTCTCAGAAATCAACAGCACACCAATTATGAACCCTCCCAGGAATCGAACCTGGGTCTCCAGCTGTTGTAATCTGTCCATCCAGACAAGTACGCTAACTGCAGGTGGTGAACTGACTGATCAAATTCTGTTCATGTACTGTCTCATTCCACCACACACTCTAATCAACTCTGTCTCATTATTGCCCCTCTTTTGTTCCGCTAGGTCTCTCTCTGTTTTTTATTACATTTCAGTGGTGTCATAGTACATTGCTTTTGTTAGTGGCAGGCTAATTAAGCCTGATCACACTAGCCTTCTAAGGATACATTCTATAAAGTTTACAATTTCTTGCGAAGGTTTGTCGTGCATAGTTGTCACCTTTTTACCGTATTAATTCTGTAAATGTGAGTAAGTCGATAGTCGTCAATTCTGTGTATATGAAGATTATTTCTGTAACGAATTTATTGACAAGACAAGTTACAACAGTAGTTGCAATTGCGTACGTGGTTATGCTACCGTAATCATTTTTCAGAAGAAGAAGAAGAATTATAAAAAAATTTTTCAATAATTCTTCTTCTTCTTCGAAAAGAGCATCAAACTTCACATTATAAATTTCAAACTAATATGTAAAGTTGACAAAAGGCTTCTTTGTTTTCATTTCGCGTTTAACACCCTCCAGACGTCGCTACCTAACAGAATTTTATATATATATATATATATATATATATATATATATATATATATATATATATATATATATATATATATATATATATATATATATATATATATATATATATATATATATATATATATATATATATATATATATATATATATATATATATATATATATATATATATATATATATATATATATATATATATATATATATATATATATATATATATATATATATATATATATATATATATAATCCCTGCCTCGCCTCTCATAGCAGAAGGCAGTGAATTCCAGATGCTGATGGCATTAATGAAAAAATATCGAGTTGAATTAGCATAGGCAAATTTAGGTATTATCATGCGACGACTTCTTTTTGATTGGCTCGGCTAATGTTTCTCAAAGAGATAATTAGGTGTTCTCATGATAATCAGCTTGTGTAGAAAACGAGGACAGAAGTCTGAAGTCGGGTTAGACCGAGTTCGAAATACCCTTTACCTTTCCTTGTGAGTGCGAGTTCAACAATGGGAATGCTTTTTTCATAAATCAGCAATAGTAGCATATATATATATAGTTTCAATAATTCCCAGATCTTCCGCTTTTATTAACTAATTGTTACAAATTTTATGTTGTATATTATTTTCAATTTGATTTGGTGTTGATGCGGGTACGGCTCAGAAACGAATGGAAGAATGTCGGCTGCTGGTGGCCCAACAAAAAGTTGGCTACGGCCAAAATACGGATTATTTATAAAATCACTATTCACAAAATGTTTTTCAGACACTTTTGATTTTTCTTGTAACTCAATGCCACATGCCACGATCCACCGATTTCGCTCTATTGCGTTGAAAAATCTAACTTTTTCATTACACCATGTATTATTGCAAATAACACAACAATAAAGCACCATATTTATTTTTATTATTGTTTAATTCTTTCTTTTTAAGTGATTTTTACTACACTTTGGAAGCCGACGACAATAATTTACATGTTTCCAATCACAATAATTTACTATTTTTCTTTTTTAGTTTGTTTTCGTATGCAACATTCGTTAAGAGAGCAGATTTGACACATATGGTGACCGTTTTCCTGTCACTCTCTCAATTAATAATATCTGGTAAATGTATTTTGACTATGGCCTGGACACACGGTCGCTCACACTTTACGCTCGGTTCTTGGTGAGACACGAAAGGGGCAACTCTCTCCGAAAACATGCCAAACTTCGAAACGACAGCAGACATGGTGACGCTAGCACCGGGTAGCAGCCACCATTAGGAGATGGTCCGCAAAGTGAACATTATATAATATAATATATAATACAAATATAATTTGTACTCGTTTACTTCCAAATGCATTTGATAACTTATATATAATTCAAAATAATTAAAAATCCTTTAATACCCAAATTATTGCCTTTGCGCATGCAAGTTAACACCCTATTACCCCATATAACGGCACTCCAATCTGGATGTATTTCTATCCATAGTGGAGTCAGCAAAATTCCAATTTCACAATTGCATCATCGACTGCATCATCTTTTTGCGCCTTAAGCCGGATGCAATAAGCATTGCCTTTGTTATAACAACAAATATCTTGGGGACAAACAATTATCTTCCAATAATCCAATAATGAATTAATAACCGAAGCGGCATTGCCTTTGTACTGGTTTGATAAATAAACATTATCCTGGGCTGAAAGCTGACTGTTGCATTTTCATTGCCCAGATTATCTATAAGTACGAGTGTAAAGCTAATTTAAGTTAAGTCTTAAGCGGAGAACGAATAAATATTTTTAAAATTCGACTTCGGCCGTATAAAAAATAATTTGCATTTTTCATATCACAAAATACTTCGAAGTTCCACGTGACGTCACAGCCAATCAGCTGTACTGAGTTTTTGTCGAGAGAGGAATAGCGGATCTGCGCATGGCGTAATCTTCTATTCTATCATTCTTTATAAATATGTATATGAAATTTTTCAAATGCAATTAACTAACATATAGTAGTACTAATATTCACAAAGTAATTTAAAAAAAATATATATATACTTTATTATTATTACTAATTTTAATACTAATTTCAAATTTTTTTGAATTCTTTGAAATGAATTCTTAGAAATTACATATTAAATTTATTATTAATAAGTGTCTGTAATGAATCCTTTTAGCAGTGGATATGTTAACTTTAACATTTTTTCGGCAATTCAACAGCCATATCCATGAACAAAGAGTATTGTTTAGATTTGATATTATTGTCTTATTAATTTAAACTATTATAATTTTTATGTTGTCTATATACTATTAATTAATAAATAACAAAACTATTAAATCTACACAATTTCTTCATTTTCCTACTATGAAAATAAAACCATTCATTCCTAAACTCATATTAAATTTACTTTGAATCTGTAATGAATAGTTTTTAGCACAAAAATGTTGTTTAATGCGGCACATAGACGATACATCATGATCTTACTCATTCGGGTACGTGTTGAATGAAGCTCCGCCACAGACGAGTGACCAAAATCGAAAATCATAATTTTTTCATAGTCGTCGTTGAGTGAGGTTGTCATGTCTCTGTCGGATGATGAAGTTTTCTGTGCGCTAGCGCTTTTACTGTGCAAGGAAAAATTGTAATAAAAAGAAAAAAAACGATTTTGGATTAAAGAAAGGCACACAAAAAATAGGACACTAGCATTCATGGGAGACACCAGCAGAAACACATTTTTATTATTTCTATCCGCACACATCCGCACACATTGGCTGTCAAACCCAAATGAGCTACATTTACAAACATCATACAAAGAGTATTTACGCATTTATTTAGAGTAGTTATATTTATTTATTAAAATATATATTGTAAATAACAATAAATATATAAAAATACATTTTAATAATTTAGAAATTTTATAAATTTTTTGTTTGAAATTAAAGATTTTCAAATTTTTTTTAATATGCCGCTGTTATAATCATTTTTAGCAGAAAAATGTTACATTTTGACACCAGGTCCACGGCGATGCCATGTCCCCTGTTTTCTAAAGAGCGATTTGCACAGTCTTGTTGTATATTGTCTTTGCATCATATTCAAAATCATAATAAAATTTACCCTCAAAATCAAAATGATTTAGATTTTCGAAGATCAGTCAGTGATCACAGCGAGTTCATGTTTGTGTGACACATACATGCATATTTTCTCTCTTTTTCACACATATTATTATATGTGAGTATGATCATGATGTATCGTCTATGGGCCGCATAACATCTGTTGACGGTTCACCGGCGTTGCCATGAATTTCGATTTTCCTCTTTTGCCAAAGACAGTGACGGCAATTCTATACGTAAATACTCTTTGTCTAAACTACTGTGTCTCTTTATTACCTCTCCTTTGTTCCGTTAAGTCTCTCTATCTATTTTTATTACATCGCAATGGTGTCATAGTACATTACTTTTTATACTTTAGCTTTAAAAAAGTTAAATAGGGTATACTAATTTTGTGCTTTGGAGAGGGGTTGCAATTTCAAGAGAGAGGCGTGGTAGGTATGGATATATATATACAGACGTTATCAGAATCCCTTTCTAAGCAATTTTTGTCTTAGAAAGGGATGTCCGTCCGTCTGTCCGTCCGTCGGCGGCCACATTTTTTCTACACCGATAGAGCTATCGTAATGAAATTTTGCAAAAGTATAGTCTGGACAAAGATACAGAAACAAAATGCTATATGGGCCGATTTGGACAAAGACCACGCGTACCTCCAATATAAGGAACTTTTTTCACCTTTTTTATAATGACTATAACTTCGATCCAATTGATAAAATCGTGACGCAATTTGGCAGATATGGAGATGTGGATCCTAGTAAACACTATGCAAAAAGTGGGCGGTATACATTAGCCCCCACGGCCACTATTAACAAATATTCATAACTTAAGATCTGCTAGAGATTTACAGACGAAATTTTACGGGAAAGAACATGTGGGCATTATAAAGCCACGCCCACTTTTAATATAAGGAACTTTCGCGTCTAAAATTAAAGTTCCAATTGATGCCAGCGGAATACAAATTTCCAGAAATATACATGGGGTTAATAATAGTGTGTGTGCAGTGTATGGAGATCATAATGCTACTGCCACGCCCACAATTAACCAAAAATCATTACTAGGTTCCTATTAAAGAATTATCAAGAAAATTCGACAGGTAGGTTGCGGGTACTAACATTAAAAACCAAACAAAAAATGGGCGTGTTATTTTTATTGCCCCGCCCACTTTGTACATATTATTATAACTCACGACACATACAATATTTTTGGACGAAATTCTATGTTAGTACGTATATGGATCCAACAAAGCCACATACAAGATTAGGGGTCGATGCATATATTGGGTCTGTACTAACTGCCACGCCCACAATAAACCAAAAAGCATTACTAGGTTCCTATTAAAGATTTATGAACGGAATTTCACAGGAAGGTTGCGGGTACTAACATAAAACACCACACAAAAAATTGACCAGTTTTTTTGCAGCCACGCCCACTATTGACATATTATTATAGCTTACGACCTATACACAATTTTTTTACTAATTTTTATATTAGTAGTTATATTGACACTACAAAGCCATTCGCAAGAAATGGGGTCGATATAATGAATTCAAAGTACCCGACCAAAAATTACCGTAGATATTCTCCTAATTATGATTTATGAAGATAACATTGTTTAACTCGCACGCACAAGGAAAGGTAAAGGGTATTTCGAAGTCGGTGTAACCAGAGTTCAGACTTCTTTACTTGTTTAATATTATATTTATTTGTGATCATAATGATAAAAAACTTATAGAGTGAATTTTGCTGATATATGCCTATTTTGAAAATTTTGACAGAAGTTTATTAACAAATTGAATTCTTCTTGATCGAGCCAGCCCGCTCATAAAACAATAACTCCAATGATGTGCAAATATAAATATTTACAGACATAAAGACTCTTTACTCTCATTTATACCATTTTATTGCCCAAATCGATACCTCACAGAATTATGTATGTATAAATGTAGGTACCTACGAATTCAGAATCATGGCTGTGAGTTATTTTATGAAAATGTTACACTGAGTGCGTGTGAAAATGTTTCATTTTCTAACCTATCTTTCAGCAACAGTGTTACACTCTGAACTGATCGTATGAAAGCAATGGCACTTTATATATGTATGGTAGATAATGATGCCAACGGTTTTTATAAAATAAATTGAATTCATGAAATTTTCTATATTTTCCATGTTTAAGAACGTTTGCTTTTACTTTTCTCATATTTTTATTTGTTAATAATATCTATTTTCACAAAACGGAACGGAATTTTCTATGTTCTTTTCTCAATATAATAATTTAACTTTCTAGCAATGTTGAGGGTAACATTGAAAGAGTATTAACCTTTCGCATGGTAACATTTTTATGTAGATAAGGAAACGGTATTAGTTTTGCATAATTGTTGCTCTGACTTCTTATACATTTTTATATTTCTTATAATTTCAAAATGTTATGTGTATATGTGTAGATAATTTATCTTTTATTTCAAACACACAAAACACATATATTGAAAATAAAAATGATAATAGAAATGAAATATTTTTATGGGTTCAGCTATTAAAATAACAATCGAACTTTTACGGAATCTTTAATTATAATTTGGAATAACTTTGAATCCTGTTACTCACACCACTAGTATAATGCAGTGTGGTGGCCACGGCTAGCTCGAAGCAACGGTCGTGGTTCTCAACCCGCCACACTGCATCGGGTGAGGCAACATCAAGAAAAAGAAACAAAAAAAAAACAATAAAAAATCAATTTAAGCGCACACTCACCAACTTTTCCAGTCTGCCACAGCCGGGCATCCTCCTCCTCGGCACAAAAAGAGCCCGCCCCATCTCCTCTTACTTAACCTAAAATGCTACTTATAAATTTAACCATGCTACTATCTTAAAATTTAAACTACTATATACTTAGTTTTATTTTACCCTTATTTCTAGGGGCAGGCGGAAGCTTCTTTACTCCTCCGGTATCAACACTTAACTCTGATTCTCGAAATTGTAGGAGCTTTCAGTAACTATCAAAATGCAAAGCCGTTCCACGTGGAAAATTTGATTTAAATTTATCATTTATAAAACTGCTGCCCTTCAAACATTTAACGTTTATTTTCTAGACAAGTGAAATCAAAAATTTTGCTTGAATCTTTCAGACTTTTAATGTAGCAGTACAAATAACAGGAACAACCGACGAGACGAGAGACTATCCACACAAAATCGGACCTGCACCAACGAACATCTGCACTCGACTGCCTTGAACTCTCCCCAAAATGGTTGTCATTTTCCTCTTTTTTTTATCTCCGCTTCCTCTTTCCCCTCCGGCTTCATCCGCTATTCCACCTTGACCATTTCAGCGGTCAAGTCGGTCAGTCAACTCACTATTTTCACTTTTTAGACTAGTCTGAGGCAGCGCCATCTCTACCTCAGACTTTGCCTGGTTGCATTAAACAGAATAGCAGACAAAATGGAAACAAGAAAAAGAAGGGGAGAATCAAAATTGACAAAATAATAAAAATATAGACGGTGGCGACAACCAAAAACCACGATCGCAACAATCCTTCTTCAAACCTTTCATTGAATTTGCTTATTTGATTTTACTTAAAATGCTGGATTTTATGCCATTTATATAAGTTCAAATCAATATCAAACACAAATTTATGTAACCAAAAATTTTCATAAACTAATTTACAACCCTAAATAATTCTCCAGCCAAGGCAAATCTGGCATTGTCTACATTCCCTATTTAGACGCTTTTTAATGAGTAAAGTCTGTAATACATATAATTAAATTCGTTGAGATTTTTTTTATATGCGTCCAGTTTCCGGTCATTTTCATTGTTCGACCGAATAATATTTTCATAAATGTTTTAAGAATCTCGTTTTGATTTGAAAGAAAAGAATTCAATTCCTATAGAAGTTTTTTATCTTCTATTTCATCTTAGATTAAACATATTTTACAATAATATATAAGTAATAGAACTTTTCTACAATATAATCTTGAAATGTGTGCATTCAGTGGTACATGCCTTAAAAGAAAAAGCGCATACTGTTACTGAAGAGACCACAGGGGACACCAAACTTATTAGGAGCATAGTGAAACGAGAATTAAGAAATTGGCGGTCATAAGGGAATTAAACCTTTTTACAGTATTCTCACAAATAACAACAGTTTAAATAATCTCAGAAAAATCTTCAAAATAGGTAAAAAAAATGCAGCTAAACGAATTAAGTTAACGGCTTTATGCTTTTAATTAAACAGAGGTAGTGTTTCTTTCTTTAATAACGACGAAAAAAAAATTTTTTCATTTATCATATTAATTTTTTTACTTAAACACAACTGCAATATTTCGACTTGTGGATCTTGAGGGTTCATTGACAATGAGAAATTATCAAACAAATTGTATGTTTTCAGTTATTTTGAGGAGTTAAGTGAATTGAGGAATGACGATAGTTAGAGTTAAGGGGGTGCACTGTACATACATCAATTTTAAAGCCCCCTCACACTAGGAGAACTCGCACAAATACAGTCATATCAACCGTCTATTTTTGTATGTTCTTTGGTACATTGCGTAGTTTTTTATGCTTTAGTACTGAAGAAACACCCGATACAACAAATTCAAGAGTTCAAGAAGTGAAAAAGTGAAATTAAAACTTAAATTAAAATTAAACTCGAAATAACCAGCAAAATGGGTGAAAATAGAAGGAATTTCGAATTTGTTTCTGTTTATTCAGGAAACACTGGTAAGATATTTTATTTAATGCAAATTATTTCATTCGAGGTATATACTCGTATATGTACATACATACATACATACATTTTTAACTGTCGTAATTGCAGATTCAGTCGAAGCCATGAAGAAAACATATACCACCTATCCAGACTATGAGAAATCAATGCGAGAAGCGTTCCGCAAAATCAAAATGACCTTCTACAGAAAGACATGTGCCCAAAAGCAGCAATAATTAAAATTAATTATTTTTTTTATATTCAAATATTAGCTATATAATCCTTTTTCCCAATTTTGAATTGAATTATTTTTCTTATATATAAGACTAGAATTAGCTAGAATTATACCATTATGTTCTTTCAATTTTGTATACAAACATTTAATATACAGAATAAGCAATAATCGTTTCTCATTTTACTCGCGTACTATGAATAAAAGATCGTTGCAATACTACTCGCGTAGGAACTCTAATCGAGCGCTCCAATATTACTCGCGTAGAAACTCTAACCGAGCGCTCCAATACAACTCGCGTAGGAACTCTAACCGAGCGCTCCAATACTACTCGCTTAGGAAGTCAAAACGAGCGCTCCAATACTGCTCGCATAGGAAGTCAAAACGAACGCTCGCTTCCAATGACACGCTATGTTAAAAAGGAGCGCAAAATGCATGAGCTCTAGAACAATAGGGAGCGATCAATGCCTCGCATTGGATCGATCCATGACTGCTCCGAGAGCGATCAATTTTTTACTGGGAACGTAGTCATGGAGGAGGTTTTAAAATTGATGTGTGTAGTGGTAAAAATACAGTGAACCCCCTTAGCTCTAACTATCGTTATTCCTCAATTCACTTAACGTCTCAAAATAACTGAAAACATACAATTTCTTTGATAATTTCGCATTGTTAATGAACCCTCAAGATCCACAAGTCGAAATATTCAAATTGTTAAAGATAATATTACGTGCAATACAATATATTTGACTCTACTGTATTTATAATGAATTAGCCATCACTGTAACATGAATTCTGTTTTTTGTTTTGGAATCGAATCTTTGCATTTGCTTTTGGATTGTATTTTGGCAACTCCTTCTCCTTTCTATATTTCTAATATTATTTACTCTCTCAGGAAACGTTGAACAATAAAGTTGTGTGTCGCTTTTTTATTTAACAAACGAACGATTAAAATCTAATAGGTTATGGGCCCAGGCCACATATAAAAAATAAATAAAGTAATTTGGTGAAGATTTTTAAATAATTATTTTGTATTTAAAGTGGATTTAAGAGAGTCGAAAAAGTAAAAAAAAAAAAAAAAATTTTTTTTAAACATGAGCGGTGCCGGGTTGTTATCAATCGAAAAACTCGACGAAAGTAATTACGCGTCGTGGTCGATAACTATGAAAAGCGTCCTAATTCACGCGGAGCTTTGGAGGATCACCATTGGAAAAGTGGTCAAGTCAGAGACTGCAACGAGTGCGGAGGAGGATGCGTTTGATGCAAAGGATGAAAAGGCGTTGGCAAGCATTATGCTGTGCGTAAAACCTTCGCAGATCAACTATATTAAGCACTGCAAAACGGCAAAAGAGGCCTGGACAAAGTTGGAGGAAGTTTATAGACCGGCAGGGCCGGCACGTAAAATAATGTTATTTAAAAAATTGCTGTACCTCAGTTTGTCTGAGGGCAGCAGCGTTTCTGATCATCTGATTGAGTTCCTGGGAGCGGTGGAGATGCTTGCGGAGATTGGCGTGACTGTACCGGAGGAAATGTTAGTTATTATTTTGTTGTCAAGTTTGCCCAAGTCGTTCGAAAATTTCGTTGTAGCCATAGAGACACGTGATGCGTTGCCTGATTTAAATATGCTCAAGGTTAAACTGCTAGAAGAGGGAGAAAGACGGCATGACAAAAAGGAACAAACGGTAACTTGCAACAGTCAGCAAGCGTATGTAGTGCAAGAGAATTCGAAAAAATCAGCATATACAAACAACAGTTACAGCAACAGCGGGGTCAGCAACCATAAAAAACGCATACAAGGCAAGTGTTTCAACTGCGGTCGTCGCGGACACTTTGCTGCAAACTGCAGAGAGAAACGAAAATCGCAACAAAAGGAACAAGAAAATTCCAAATCTTTTGCTTTTCTTGCTAATTCATCTACGCATGATTTTCGTTGCGACAAGTGGATTATTGACAGCGGCGCTACATCACATTTATGCTGCGACCGTTCATTGTTTGTCTCATTTGAAGAGCGCAAGGAAAGAATAGATCTCGTGGGCAACAAATTTATTGAAGCAGAAGGGCGAGGAGACGTTGACGTGGAGAGCAATGGTTTTCGCATAAATTTGAAAAATGTTTTGTATGTGCCAGAGCTGCGATGTAATTTTGTTTCAGTTTCCAAAGCGTGCCAAAATAAACTTTCTGTGAACTTTGAAAAAGAACAAGTAGTCATACGCGACAAAAATGACATTTTGATTAGAGGCATTGAAGATGGTGGTTTATTTACATTTACCTCAAAAATAAATAAGTGTTTTGTGACAACAGATGCAGCAAATAATGCAATGGTTTGGCATAGGCGCTATGGACATTTGAATTTCGGTAGCTTGAATGAAATGTTAAATAAAAAATTGGTGTTTGGACTTAACATAAAAGATTTTTCAAATAAAGATGAATGCATAACATGTGCGAAAAGCAAAATTTGCGTAAAGCCATTCCCTCGTTCGTCGGAGAATCGTGCTAAAAATTTATTAGAAGTGGTTCATAGTGATGTGTGCGGGCCAATAAACAAAGACTCAATTGGTGGCTCACGATATCTTGTATCTTTCATAGACGACAAGTCACGTTATATTTTTGTTTATTTTTTAAAGAAAAAAGACCAAGTGCTAGACACATTTATTTCATTTAAAGCCATGGCAGAAAAACAGACTGGTCAAAAATTAAAAATACTGCAAAGTGACAATGGCGGTGAATTTATTAGTAAAAGTTTTGATGATTTTTTAGACAAGAACGGTATCAGGCGGCAGTTGACTGTTCCGCATACACCGCAACAGAATGGCGTGGCAGAGCGTGCTAATCGCACATTGGTGGAGATGGCGCGCAGCATGTTAGAGCATAGCAGACTTGATGAAAGCTTTTGGGCAGAGGCGGTGGCAGCTGCAGTCTATTTGAGAAATAGAGCTGCAACGAAATCACTTCTAAATGAAACGCCATACGAAGCATGGGTTGGTAAGAAACCAAGTGTGTCACATTTGAAAATTTTTGGGTCAGCGGCGATTGCAATTGATAAAACCCAATCAAATAAATTCAGGCCAAAAGGCAGAGAGTTTATTATGGTAGGCTATTCCGAAACTTCTAAAGCTTATCGTTTAATGGATCCAGAGACTAGAAAAGTTATTACTAGCCGAGACGTTATATTTTTTGAAGAGCGGTTCAAAAACAACAAAGAAATTCAGAGCGACTTAACAATCTTGGACACTGAAGACATTGCAGCTGGATCTACTGAAAGTGTTAGCCCAAACGAAGAAGATGAGAGCTGTGCAGCAGATATGATCAAAGATGCTGAACCAGTAAGATATGGTCCTGGTCGTCCCAGAATTATTCACACCGGGGAACCAGGGCGCCCACGCAAGGAGCGCCATATATTAAATTTTATTGAAAGCAAGGAACTAAAAATACCGTCGTGTGTAGATGAGACTTTGAGTAGCGAATATTCAAAGCACTGGAAAGACTCCATGCAGAAGGAGTATGATGCGTTAGTGGAGAATAATACTTGGACACTTGTACAGTTGCCAGCAGGTGAAAAAGTTATCAATTGTAAATGGGTGTACAACATAAAGAGAAATGCAGATGGTAGTATTCAGCGCTTTAAGAGTCGTTTGGTGGCAAAAGGCTGCAGTCAACAATTCGGAGTAAATTTTACTGAAACATTTTCACCAGCTATTTGCGCTAGCATGCGAACATGAGCTCTATTTACATCAAATGGATGTGTCATCAGCGTATTTAAACAGCGATTTGCATGACATCGTATATATGAGGCAGCCCGAAGGTTTTGTTAGCCAGAAATTTCCAAATCGAGTGCTGAGGTTAAACAAGGCGTTATATGGGCTGAAGCAGAGTGGGCGTGAATGGAATGCGACGCTTGATGGAGTTCTAAAGAAAATTGGGTTTTCACCGTGTGTCAGTGAGCCCTGCGTGTACACAAAAAATGAAAATGGTAACTATAATATAATTGCTGTGTACGTAGACGATCTCATTATAGGGTGCTCAAAACTTGAAGATTTATCTGCAATCAAAACACAAATCGCAGAAGAGTTTGATGTTGTGGATGGAGGTCCACTTAAATATTTCCTGGGCATGGAAATATGCCGCGAAGGTGAAACAGGTCCTTTAGCTGTTTGTCAGCGAAAATACATCCTTGATATTCTAAAGCAGTATGGTATGGACAATTGCAAACCTGTATCAACACCGTTAATTCCAGGGTTTCAAGTGAGCTGCGGAGTTGAAAGTTGCAGAAAGGCGAATCAAACGGAGTATCAGTATCTAGTTGGTGCCTTGATGTATTTAGCCATTTCAACGCGACCAGATATACTCCATTCGATTTCAAAGCTGTCACAGAGAAACACCGATCCTCATTCAGAGCATGAGGCTGCATTGAAGCATATCCTAAGATATTTAAAAGGAACCGTCGATTTAAAAATCCATTACAGCAAGACTGGTAAGCCTATAGAGTGCTATGTAGATGCCGACTGGGGTAGTGACACCAGTGACAGAAAGTCGTATACGGGTTGTGCCTTTATTGCAGCAGGCAGCGTGTTTTCATGGGAAAGCAAAAAACAGAGCGTAGTTTCACTCAGCAGTACGGAAGCGGAGTATGTGGCTCTCTCGGCAGCGGCCAAAGAAGCTGTTTATATCAAAAAATTGTTAAATGAAATAAGTTTTGGCGAAAATCGTCCGATGGTTTTGAATGGCGATAACCAAAGCGCACAAAGTTTAGTAAAGAATCCCATATATCACTCTAGAAGTAAACATATAGATATTAAATTTCATTATATTCGTAATTTGTATGAAAATTCCGAGATAACTTTAAACTATGTTTGTACTGAAGAAATGATATCTGATATTTTAACCAAAAATTTGCAAAGGTTTAAACACTGTAAATTTACAAGAGAAATGGGATTGTATTAATTTTTTATTTATTTTTAATATGCAATCAAATATGTTTGTATTGAGAAGGAGTGTTAAAGATAATATTACGTGCAATACAATATATTTGACTCTACTGTATTTATAATGAATTAGCCATCACTGTAACATGAATTCTGTTTTTTGTTTTGGAATCGAATCTTTGCATTTGCTTTTGGATTGTATTTTGGCAACTCCTTCTCCTTTCTATATTTCTAATATTATTTACTCTCTCAGGAAACGTTGAACAATAAAGTTGTGTGTCGCTTTTTTATTTAACAAACGAACGATTAAAATCTAATACAAATTGCCTTTAAGTAAAAAAATTAATTCGACAAAATAAAAAATTGTTTTCGTCATTATTAAAGAAAGAAACACTACCTCTGTTTAATTAAAAGCATAAAGCCGCTAACTTAATTCGTTTAGCTGACTTTTTGACCTATTTTGAATATTTTTCTGAGATTATTGAAACTGTTGTTATTTGTGAGAATACAGTAAAAACGTTGAATTCCCTTTTGACCGGCAATTTATTAATCTTCGCCTCCCTCTGTTCCAAATTCTAATTTGTTTAGAGTCTCCTGTGCACTTTCATTCGTTCATGGCCATGTATATTTAAACACGCTTTGGGTACTACTGGGGCAGTCGGACCCCATTTTAATATAAATGAATTTTTATTAATTATTTTAGTTATTAGTAGTATAATATTATGGCAAAAAACCAATAATTATTATTCTACATCTTATGATTACTATGGTGTGTTTATAGTGAACAGAAGTGTAAATGGAAAGCAATTGGATCAGATTTTACATTAAGAATAGTTATAATATATTAAATGAGCTTGTTAACATTTTAGTTCTCAACTCCAAATTAAATAATACAATTTTTTTTGATTTATTATAGCTTTTATTTTTAGATGTTTCGCAATTCTTTTTAAAATACAAATGAAGTGACCCCCTAAAAGTTTAATTTAAACGTAGCCCTGATTTCTTCTAATTTTTGTCTCCGAATATTCGCTATTTTAGACAACATCCCAGCAGTGAAACCAACTATTAAAAATACTAGTAAAACTCATATTATATGTAAAATTCATATACTCGTATACATAATATAATAATACTCGACATGTAAAATAATTTTTGTGCATAAATGAGGAGTGTATTAATTCAGCATGTTAATTAGCGCATTTCCACTCTTCTTTGCGAACACTTTGCGGATATTTTAAAACACGCGTTAACTTGAAGATGGATCTATAAATTGAGGAATTACAAAAAGTGGTTGAAATTATAAAAAAAACTGTTTTTCTTCAAATTCCAATTTGTGTCTTTACTGCCTTTTTTATTAAATTGACAAGAAAGGAAAATTTTATTATAGACGGCAATGACGTGGCGCATAAGTCAGTAACTGGTTAAGTTATAGATAAGTTTTGAACTAGTAAATTAGCCACTTGATTTTTTACTATTAAATTTAGTAGTATATTTTGAAGACTGCCTATAATTTTCACTACAGGGATGTGGAATATTTTTACAACAAACACAATAAATTCACATGCACTGTATGTGTGACCAAAAACAATTGTCGGAACGGTAAATAAATATGGAGGGAATTGAATGTCTTTTCTTAGTCTTCTTTGGTATAAGTAATTGCGAGTTTGTGTACGACCTTGACTCTGCTAGAAAATATTCTCCCCAACTCTTAGTTACGCGAGTGCTTTCACCATAGAGTATACTTTCACAGCATACAGTGTCTCTCGCTTTTAACTATTGAGAAATATTCATAGTGTAAGAAATTGTGAGTGTGGCCTTAACTTTGCTAGGGAAATTATATTCCGTTCATTGGTCACCCCAACACTTTCATGCTATAGACTGACCCATACTGTGAGACAAGGACTAGAGAACCAGCGCCGCAAATTTGTAGTTCGAGACAATAAGTAAGATAAAGCATAAGAAGTATCAAATTTCTCTAGAATTGATTTAATTAAATAAAGAAATATAAAGTACAAAGTCCTGTAAGACTGAGGCGCGGCCAGTAGGTTCTTCACAAATTATTACCCTATTGTTAAGAGACCTAATCACGTATTCATGAGGAGTGTTGTCAAAAGCCCCTCAATATTGAGAATGGCACAAAGTGCAATTTCCTCTTTATCTAGTGCTGCCTGATTAAAATCAGTCAGATAGTATACTTCCGTTTCAGTATATTTTCCACAATACTACGGAAACTGACAAAGAGGTAAACTGACAAAGAAGTAAACAAAGTAGTAAAAGTGATTAACTATTTTCTCCATTGCTTTAGTACAAAGGATCTCAAACCTCAAGCCTGACCATATCCTTCTTGGGAATAAATTCCGCTTTAGCTGTACGCCATGCTCCGGTATGTACTCAAAGAAAAACATTCCCTAATGATATTTAACAGGTACGGAATCAGCTCTTTTGGAGAAGGATTAGGAAGATACCATCGGCAGTCGACGATTTGCATGGCAGAAAAGATGGTGTTGCCGTCTTCCTCTCCTTAGCTGGGTCAGGATTAGGAAAAAATGTGTTTAGTACCCTTTTCTTCAGATTCTGGTTTCCGTTCAGTTGTAATGTTGTGTCAGCCAATAAAGTGACGGGAACTGCGGCGTATTAACTCCTCCCCCTTCAAAAGTCTATGTCCCGTAGGTCAAGGTCGGTCGATGTCCGGAGTAAATGATCGCATATTGAGGTCCTGATTCAATATGTCTTGTTGAAGCTTCTCTGCGTCAGTGGACCTCACTTGGTTGTTCACCCTGTCGATTATTGCGTTCATTTTGCCGGTGATGCTCTGCCTAGCTTCAAATAGTTTTGGGTTAACTGCATATTGATGGTAGTTGTTGTCTACAATTCGTTGCTCGTTTGTCAGGATTGCGTTCGAGTCAGCAGCATCGGGTGTGCCTGCTACCCACTCCTAGGCGGTGCCTATTCAATTGATGGATCGTGTTCTCCTGGATGTCGAGCCCTTCAATAGCTTGATCATATCTGTGATTTGCTGGGCATGGAATTCTGCTAGCAATTTCATCTCGTTGTTTTGTGTTCTGTTCAGCAGATGTTTAAATTTTCCCAGATCGATCACGTGAATCATATTCAAGTGGCCATTCACGATGCACGCTCTGCCATCCTTGATAGACACAATGGGAACTGTGGACTCGAATATACGAGTATGGAGTCATTCCGCTAATAGGATGCTAATGAATCTACTCATCAAATAAAACGATAAAATGTTTCATTTTATGGCATTTTTATGAGTTAGTATTTAGTAGATGTTAGATGCTAATATAAAAGTTAATGTTTTAATAAATTGTATCATTGATATTTGTAAGTAGTTTGTTTTAAGTATGATAGTGTTTCATAACTTCCTTTATAACTATTTTTTTGATATTAGTATGTTACTAAATTTTAATATATAAATTTGTTTAGTACTCTGTTGTAAGTATAATATAACTGCTTTTACAACTATTTTTTAGATATTAGTATTTTAGTATTTTAAATTGTTAGTACTATGTTGTAAGTATAATGATAGTGTTTTTTATTATTTCTTTATAAGTATTTTTTAGATGTTAGTATTTTAGTAAAATTTAGTGATGAAATTTTTTAGTAGTGTTCTGTAATTACTATATTAGCATTACTATTATATTTTTAACTTTTTTTGATGTTATTTTATAATTGTTTATTACTCATACAGTTTCTACTAGTTCTATGTTATTTCTACGATTTCTATGTTGCGCTATGCGACTTTTGCTCTCTTTAAAATGATTCTATGTAGTCGGTATATGTTGCATTTAAAGCAAACATTTTGTTTTCTTTCCCCTTTTTTCTTTCTTTTTTTTAAATTGATTTATCTATTTTCACGAGAGATTTCCTATGATCTCTTATGTGTTCTTCCTCTATTATATGACAAACACGATTCTGATTGGCAACATCTTCTACCTATCTTTGCGTAATTCGTATGCGACACAAGTTGTTTAGGTAAGTGTTCTGAAGAAATTGCAGGTATTGTTCTGCAATTTTTATTTCATTGATTAAAGAAGTATTAAGGATACTTTTTAGTAATGATGTCAAGCTGTGTTTATCGATTATTTCCATAGACGCGTAATGGCGGGCATAACCGGGATGTGGGTTCTCGTTACAATGCAAATTCTTTCGTAATTTAATTACTGATTCTGATTCCTATAGACATTTAGTGGGGCCTCAAAGTGTGGAATTAAATCACTTTTATCCTGCTCAGCACTATGCATTGTTTCTGCAGTTGAACTTGTGTGAGGACAACCCTCACTAGCTGTATCGGTCTCTGAATTGGAGCTTCTTTCACCCGCTGATTCAGTATCGATACCACTGTGTCCTTTAAGTGACAATTGTGCAGACTCTGAACCATCCAAGAGGCATAATTCTGTTTTCAGTAGAGAAAGCGCATCAACAACTAAATTGGACCTGCCAGGTTTGTAAATTAGCTCACAGTTATATTCTTCAATTATCGCTTTCTAGCACTTTAGATTTGCAATGAAATTTCTATTTTCTAAAGCATATGTGCGAGGTTGGTGATCTGTATAAATACGAATTCACTTTGCCCCACACCAATAGGAACGTAGACTATCTAAGGATCACACTATCGCCAACATCTCTTTTTCATTTGTAGCATAATTTTCTTCTGTTTTATTCAAAGAATGTGAGATATAAGCGATAGGTGAGGTAGCAGACTCACCGTAATGTTTATCGAGCTTTTCTTTTGTCTCTTTCACCATTTTCCCTTTCAAATAATAGTGTTTAATCACTGCACGAAATTCGCTTTTTTCTATTTTTCAAGAAACACAAAAGTTGCTTACTTCAAACAACTACAACAAATAAACTAATCGATGAATTTGGGTGAAATTTTAACAGTTGACGTTTGACAGATCGCAATTTCAAAAAAAAAAATTTTTGTGCTTGTGCTGCCATCTAGCGCTAGGTTGCTTCAATATCAATCCGCCCTCGTATCTCCAAATCATCCAGTTAAATTTAGGAACACAGCTGTCACGAGATTTAAAAATAGTCTAGGATTATTTTAGTTGGTTACGAGGCTGCACAATAGAAAGAACGTGAGATATAAGCGATAGGTTTTGCTTTCCCTGGTTCACCCTGCGATAGAACAGCTCCAATAGCATAGTTCGAAGCATCGGTAGTAAGATTAAAGGCCTGTTCGAATTCTGGGGTATTCAAAAGCTCAGAAGGTATTAAAGTGCTTCTTAAATCATTAAATGTTAAAAGCGCTTCACTATCTAAGTTATGAGTACATATTTGGATTGCTTAGCTTTAACTTGCGCATTCTCGCCTCTTGGGAGATTGGTCAGTGGCTTCGCGAGTTTAGCGAATTCACGAATAAATTATCTGTTACAGGACGTCATTCCAAGAAATCGTATCAGATCCTTAAGATTTTCGGGACGTACGATTTGTTTCCTAGCTTCTGCTCTTATGCCCTCCGATGTTATAACGTATCCCAGGAATTCGACTTCTGTTTTCAGGAAGTGCGTCTTCTCCACGTTTATTTTAAGATTCGCATTCTGTAATTCCGAAAGCACTGTCTCAACGTTCTTTAGGTGATCGTCAAAGTCATAACCAACAACTATGATGTCATCGATATACACATGGCAAATGTTGTCTATATGTGGTTTTAGCACGTCGCCTATAATTTTTTGGAATATAGCGGGTTCGTTTTTCAAACCATTATCGTGGAAAATGTTGTTTTCTCTATGTCTGTAGTTTTCATGGGAATTTGGTGAAAATGAGAATTCAAATCTATGGTGGTGAAGTATTTCGCTTTCCCTAGACTTGCAAGAATGGAATTAATATCAGGGATTGGATATACATACATAAGCGACAGTGACTGAATTAAGACGTTTATGGTCTATTACCATTCGATGTTGTTTCTCCCAGGATGGTTTCGGTTTCTTGGTTACCACCCATATTGGTGAGTTGTACGGACTCTTAGATGGTCGAATTATCCCTTCAGGTAACAACTCGTTCACCTGCTTTACTACTTTATCTCTCTTGCAAGCTGGACAGGACTAGCTTTTACCATAAAAGGGATCACATGTTTTCGTTTTAGTTTCAGCCCTAACAGATGTTTTTACTAACTCCGTTCCACAGAGGATCAACTCTCCCAATATCGATCTTTGGGGCGATCTGTGGAACGGAGTTATATATATATATATATATATATATATATATATATATATATATATATATATATATATATATATATTAATATCTCATACGTTAGGTAATCACCTTGTTGCGGTGTGCTGGACCATGGCACATGAAATACGGTGATATGGTCCAGCTACTCAAACTAAGAACTACCTTCAACGCACAGGTTGAAAGTAGTTCTCTACGATTCCGGCTGTCATTAAGGCTAGTTAGTAGTCCTACTGGTCCATATTGAACGTCTCTTTGAGACCTCCGGATTGCCTAGATACTAACGAATTGGTCAGTCCTTCGGGGAAGTACGGCAATTATTTCAAAGCCATGGCCCACTTTCAGTACGATCATGTCTCTGCTGGAGAGAGGTCGCTGATTGCCGAGCGGGATAGAAAGAAAGCTCCCTGGGGCAGGGTTCATCAGACCTATTGACCAAAAAAAAACACACACTAAACTCACGGTGGAACAGCTGTGCCAGTGAGATTGATTTACGGGATAGATTCAAGTTTAATATCGAACTCGGTGCGAGTTCCGGCGAACCTACGGTTTTAATTAGGCTTACCACGGGGGCGCCCGTGGGTGACCAAAACGCAAAAAAATTAAAGAAAACTATATGGAAAATTTAAGTTTATATGAGAAAAAAATTGATTGCACACCTTCAAATGTGCAAAATGTGGCTACAAAGAGCCAACAGCCATTATTGGTCGAGGGGGCAACTGGTCCCATCACCAATGAAAGTAAGGAACACGACTTGTTGGGAGGAAGGCACCCGATCCCTAGACCGACAGGCCGGATGAGATGGATATCCACTTAGCCAGGAGTCGGCTGGGATGATGTCTACCTCCTCGGAACAAGAGAGAAATCTTCTTGAACCTGCTCCAGAGAAGAAGAATCGAAAATTTAGGGTGAAGCTGGAAACAGCTTGGTCCTTGGCCGTGAATCCCGCCCACGTGCCTGCGCTACCGACCCCTAAAATATCCCCCTCAGATGGCTCAACGCCGACATCAAGCTACAGGTCGACAAAACGGTTTGCATAAGAGGGCAACCAAAATATTGATAAATTGTCAATAGTGCCCCCAGATGACCCGCCGCTTTGTGGTAAGAGGAAGGAGGTAGCGGTGGTCTGTAAAAGACATGGCGTGCAGGGCGCCTCCTTGGGGGTTCCCTGTTCAAAGCCTACTCTAGCGGAGACAGTATGCTCCAAAAAAATAGGGGCTATACCTAGCAGTTTCCCGGAGAGCATATTGTCCACTGAATAAATTGGGAAGGTACAGATGCATCCTCGATAAGATGTCCGAGACCCGTGGGCCAAAGTGTATCCTCACTTTGCAGGCTGTGGTTTCAAGCCTGGATGGTTGACGATCAACTGTCTGGACGAATTAACCGTGACCTGGGCTGAGGAAATGATACCAGCCATGATGCCATGGGAGGGGGCTGAATTGAGGGTAGTGGACGAGGCAGAAGTGCTAATGGCCATGATATCTGTTGGCTACTTTCCTAGGTCGGTGTCTTGGCAGAATGACTGAATTTTGGGGAAAGGGGAGTCGCAGAATTCGGGTATTACTGTCAGTCTGGTCCCCATATCGTCTGAAAGAGTCGAGAAAATGGGTAACAAGGACTACTATGGCTTTGGCAGTGCCCAGCTTACACCTAGACTAAAGGGGAACAGGACAACTGATAATGTTGGTGAAGAGCAACCAACAACATCTGTTGCGGCGCGAGCAAAACAGAGTTGCCAAAAGCCGAAAATGAGACCCAAATTCGTAAAGCCAGTACCGAGAGCGGAGAGCGGCAACACTCTTGCCCAACGTCCAAAACCATCTACTCTCTCTGATAGGCTCAGAAAATGGGAAAGAGAAGATCCGGAGGCTGCGGAATCTTTGCGGAGTACAAAGAGTGGTAAGATCCACAAGGATCAGTCTGGGAAATAATGTCCCAGGCCCCATCACGAACGCAAAACTCTTCTTGGAAACAGCTTCACTGTCTCCAAATAAATCTCCACAGGGCTATAGCAGCCTCTTACAATCTCAGTGCCTTGGTGGCACGCCAGTGCCTGGACTTCGTAGCTATTCAAGAACTATGGGCCAGAAATGGGCGGATAAATAGTCTGCAGACAAAACATATAACAGGCATCTTCGAAATTAGAAATGCTAAGAAGACCAACTGGTCGATGTTTACTTTTTACTTAGACCAAAATATAGCGTTCCTTAGTGAAAAAATAAGTAACTCTCAGGAACTAGATCTTGAAGTTAACAAATTAAATTGTATAATAATTGAGGCTTTTGAAAGTAGTTGCAATCTAGTTGTGAAGAAACGTTCTTGGAACTTACCTTGGTGGAGTCGGGATCTAAACATTTTGCGCAAAAGAGCCCGTCAACTCTTTAATAGAGCCAAGTCTAATGGTAGCTGGGCATCCTATAGAAGTGCCTTAACGGCCTATAATAATGAGTTGAGAAGATCTAAGAGAGTCTCCTGAAAAAATTACTGTGTGGAGATTGCAACTCTTCCAGCAGCTACCCGACTCCATAAATCACTCAGTAAAGATCACTTAAATGGCCTCAAGAAGGCTGACGGAAATTATACGCAGTGCCTGGAAGAGACGGGACAGCTTTTGTTGGACACTCACTTTCCAGGCTGTGCCACTAGTGGAGAGGTTCGTGAAATCATCGACAATATTCGTTTCTTGATGTCTACACGGAGGGAACTCTCACTGGTTCGCAGAATCTTGACCGTCAACAAAACCAAATGGACTATCTGCACTTTTAGACCATTCAAATCCCCAGGTGTCGATAATATAAAACCGCACCTACTTCTGGTGTTGATGTATTGGCACCTGTGCTAAGAAACATTTTCAGGATAAGCCTGGAACTAGGCATAGTGCCTAAACCTTGGACGAAGGCTAGGGTGGCTTTCATACCGAAGGCGGCAAAAAGGCGGACCACATTACCCTAACTTCATTCCTGCTAAAAGTTATGGACAAATATATCAGGGAAACTTATCTTAAAGATTTGCCTCTTCATATTAAACAATGTGCTTACCAATCAGGCAAATCGACTAAGACAACCATACATAGCTTAACGAGCAACATTTAAAAGGCGTTTGAAGGTAAAGAAATAGTTCTCTGTACATCGGTTGACATTACGGTGGCTTTTGACTTCCAGACTTTCAGATCAATTGAGGAGGGGATGAACAGGAAAGGTATACAAAGACTGTTCATAACCCGGGTTCTCAATATGCTGAAAAACAAAACAATACTCTTTGAAACAAGGACATAAAGGTTAATTGTTAGGTTAACTAAAGGATATCCCCAGGGGGCGGCCTATCACCACTCCTATGGTTATTGGTTATCGACGAACTCCAACAAACTCTCAATGACCTGAGATACGAAGGACAGGGCTTTGCGGATGATAAGGTAATATACCATAAAATACCATAACAGATCGCATGCAACTAGCTATTGGCATCATGCAAAACTTGTGTCAGGAGAAAGGACTATCGATAAATCTGAACAAGACATACTTGGTACCTTTCACCAGAAGAAGGAAACTGAATCTGGGGACCTTAAGTTTAGGGACGGTCGAACTTGTCCAACGAACAGTGTCCAATGAAATGAAATATCTGGGAGTAATCCTAGACAAAACTCTAACTTGGAAAAGCCACTTATCATACATAATTAGTAAACCATAAGAGCAACCTACGCGTGCCAGAGGTTGTACGGTAAAGCATGGGGACTACGGCCAAAAATAATAGCGTGGTGATATAAAATAATAATAGTACCAATGATCATATATGCTTTTTTGGTATGGTGGCCAAAAGTAAATCAAACAAAGGCTCAGACGACCCTTAAAAAGAATCACCGTATAGCCTGTTTGACTGCGACGGGAGCAAGATCGTGCCCTACACTAGCTTTACGAATGATCACTGGACTGACTCCTCTACACCTTGTAGTTAAGAGGATGGCAGCCAGCTCGGCCCTAACGCTACTTAATCTAGCCAATCTTGAAGCAGGCAACGCAACGGGGCACGCAAAAATTCTGGACACTGTCTGGAATTCTGCGTGCCTCTTGGTCTTCGACAAGATGGACAGAAAATTAGACTTCTCCAAGAACTTCAAAGTGGTCATCAGTGACCGTTGAGCGTGGAGAAACTATGAAGTAATAATAAAACAGGACTCACAGTTGCGGTATACAGATGGGTCCAAAATAGAAGATGGCAGTGCTGGAGCGGGAATTATAGGGCCAGACTTTCAATAAACATTTGCAAGGGAAAAACAGCTTCCATTTTTCAGGTGGAGGTCCACGCCTTATAGTGATGTGCTAGAGAATGTCTACTCAGGGGTACACGAAGCACAAAAGTATGCAATCTTTCAGATAGCAGGCAGCTCTAAAATGATTAATAAACTTCTCATTCCAATCATAGCTGATCTGGGAATGCTCTAAACGATCTAGAAGCGAGAAACTCTGTTACGCTAATGTAGGTACCGGGATATGAGGGACATGAAGGCAACGAAATGGCGGACTGTTTGGCAAAAAGGGGCACGCCACTCCCTTCATATGTCCAGAATCCTTATGTGGGATAATTATCAGCTTCATAAATAACTTGTTGTGTGAACAGGAAAATCGAGATCTGCTGATCTACTGGAAAGCCAAAAAAGGTACTCATTGACCCTGAACACATCAAGGAAGATGCTGCTTTAAACCTCAGCAGAAATGATATTAAACACTGAAGTTTTAACAGGACAGTGTAGACTCAATTACCATCTGAAAAAAATAGGCGTGGTAGAAGATGATTCCTGCCGACTCTGTCAAGAGGAGCAGGAAACAGCAGAACACATTCTAAGCGCTTGGTCAACGGTGGCAAGACACACACATAACTACCTAGTCAGTGAGCTCTTACGAGGGCGGATTGATATTGAAGCTACCTAAGTAGGAAAAAAAACATTTTTTTTTTCAAAAACCATTTATTTCTCAAAATAGTCTCCTTTTACTTCGACACACTTAGTAAGACGATATTCCAACTTTTAAATATACCATCTGAATAATACGATTTCGGGAACCCCTCAAAATACGCGTTAGTTTTTGTAATACTTCTTCGAAAAGATGAATCTTTTTCCTTCGAGCCATTGTTTCAAGTTTGGAAACAGGAAAAAGTCACTAGGAGCTAAATCTGGACTATAAGGTCGATGATTAACCAATTCGAAGTGTATTTCACGTAATTTTAGCATCGTATCTAATGCTGTGTGAACCGGTGCGTTGTCCTGAAGAAAGAGCATTTTTTTCTTCTTTAAATGTGGTCGTTTTTCCTTGATTGCATCAATCAATTGATCCAATAATGCACGATAATACTTTCCTGTGATTGTGGATCCTTTTTCAAGATAATCGATGAGCAATATTCCGTGTGCATCCCAAAATACAGTGGCCATAACCTTGCCAGCCGATTTCACGGCCTTCGCCTTCTTCGGAACACTTCCACCAGCTTCCACCCATTGTTTCGATTGATTTTTGGTTTCAGGTGTGTAGTGGTGGACCCACGTTTTAACAACAGTTATTAATCGACGCCAATAATCAACAGGATTACGCTTTATCATGTCCAAACACCGCTGTAAAGTGGTCTGTCGAACTTGTTTTTGTTCGACACTGAGCGAACGCGGCACCCATCTTGCCGATAGCTTTTTCATGTGCAAATGTTCATGCAAAATGTTGAACACACGTTCATATGATACGTTTACTATTTCAACAATCTCACGCAACTGGACTCGGCGATCATTCATAACGATATCGAGGATTTTCTGGATATTTTCTTCAGTAACCACCTCTTTTGGCCTTCCTGTTGATGGGATTGTTGCAGTGCTTGTTCGGCCGCGTGTAAATTCAACAATCCAATATTTTACCATGTAATCTGACGGAGCAGACTCACCGTAATGCTTATCGAGCTTTTCTTTTGTCTCTTTCACCATTTTCCCTTTCAAATAATAGTGTTTAATCACTGCACGAAATTCGCTTTTTTCTATTTTTCAAGAAACACAAAAGTTGCTTACTTCAAACAACTACAACAAATAAACTAATCGATGAATTTGGGTGAAATTTTAACAGTTGACGTTTGACAGATCGCAATTTCAAAAAAAAAAATTTTTGTGCTTGTGCTGCCATCTAGCGCTAGGTTGCTTCAATATCAATCCGCCCTCGTATCTCCAAATCATCCAGTTAAATTTAGGAACACAGCTGTCACGAGATTTAAAAATAGTCTAGGATTATTTTAGTTGGTTACGAGGCTGCACAATAGAAAGAACGTGAGATATAAGCGATAGGTTTTGCTTTCCCTGGTTCACCCTGCGATAGAACAGCTCCAATAGCATAGTTCGAAGCATCGGTAGTAAGATTAAAGGCCTGTTCGAATTCTGGGGTATTCAAAAGCTCAGAAGGTATTAAAGTGCTTCTTAAATCATTAAATGTTAAAAGCGCTTCACTATCTAAGTTATGAGTACATATTTGGATTGCTTAGCTTTAACTTGCGCATTCTCGCCTCTTGGGAGATTGGTCAGTGGCTTCGCGAGTTTAGCGAATTCACGAATAAATTATCTGTTACAGGACGTCATTCCAAGAAATCGTATCAGATCCTTAAGATTTTCGGGACGTACGATTTGTTTCCTAGCTTCTGCTCTTATGCCCTCCGATGTTATAACGTATCCCAGGAATTCGACTTCTGTTTTCAGGAAGTGCGTCTTCTCCACGTTTATTTTAAGATTCGCATTCTGTAATTCCGAAAGCACTGTCTCAACGTTCTTTAGGTGATCGTCAAAGTCATAACCAACAACTATGATGTCATCGATATACACATGGCAAATGTTGTCTATATGTGGTTTTAGCACGTCGCCTATAATTTTTTGGAATATAGCGGGTTCGTTTTTCAAACCATTATCGTGGAAAATGTTGTTTTCTCTATGTCTGTAGTTTTCATGGGAATTTGGTGAAAATGAGAATTCAAATCAATGGTGGTGAAGTATTTCGCTTTCCCTAGACTTGCAAGAATGGAATTAATATCAGGGATTGGATATACATACATAAGCGACAGTGACTGAATTAAGACGTTTATGGTCTATTACCATTCGATGTTGTTTCTCCCAGGATAGTTTCGGTTTCTTGGTTACCACCCATATTGCTGAGTTGTACGGACTCTTAGATGGTCGAATTATCCCTTCAGGGATGCTTTACTACTTCATCTCTCTTGCAAGCTGGACAGGACTAGCTTTTACCATAAAAGGGATCACATGTTTTCGTTTTAGTTTCAGCCCTAACAGATGTTTTTACTAACTCCGTTCCACAGAGGATCAACTCTCCCAATATCGATCTTTGGGGCGATCTGTGGAACGGAGTTATATATATATATATATATATATATATATATATATATATATATATATATATTAATATCTCCTACGTTAGGTAATCACCTTGTTGCGGTGTGCTGGACCATGGCACATGAAAGACGGTGATATGGTCCAGCTACTCAAACTAAGAACTACCTTCAACGCACAGGTTGAAAGTAGTTCTCTACGATTCCGGCTGTCATTAAGGCTAGTTAGTAGTCCTACTGGTCCATATTGAACGTCTCTTTGAGACCTCCGGATTGCCTAAATACTAACGAATTGGTCAGTCCTTCGGGGAAGTACGGCAATTCTTTCAGAGCCATCGCCCACTTTCAGTACGATCATGTCTCTGCTGGACAGAGGTCGCTGATTGCCGAGCGGGATAGAAAGAAAGCTCCCTGGTGCAGGGTTCATCAGACCTATTGACCAAAAAAAAACACACACTAAACTCACGGTGGAACAGCTGTGCCAGTGAGATTGATTTACGGGATTGATTCAAGCTTAATATCGAACTCGGTGCGAGTTCCGGCAAACCTAAGGTTTTAATTAGGCTTACCATGGGGGCGCCCGTGGGTGACCAAAACGCAAAAAAATTAAAGAAAACTATATGGAAAATTAAAGTTTATATGAAAAAAAAAATGGATTGCACACCTTCAAATGTGCAAAATGTGGCTACAAAGAGCCAACAGCCATCATTGGTCGAGGGGGCAACTGGTCCCATCACCAATGAAAGTAAAGAACACGACTTGTTGGGAGGGGGGCACCCGATCCCTTGACCGACAGGCCGGATGAGATGGATATCCACTTAGCCAGGAGTCGGCTGGGATGATGTCTATCTCCTCGGAACAAGAGAGAAATCTTCTTGAACCTGCTCCAGAGAAGAAGAATCGAAAATTTAGGGTGAAGCTGGAAACAGCTTGGTCCTTGGCCGTGAATCCCGCCCACGTGCCTGCGCGAACGACCCCTAAAATATCCCCCTCAGATGGCTCAACGCCGACATCAAGCTACAGGTCGACAAAACGGTTTGCATAAGAGGGCAACCAAAATATTGATAAATTGTCAATAGTGCCCCCAGATGACCCGCCGCTTTGTGGTAAGAGGAAGGAGATAGCGGTGGTCTCTAAAAGACATGGCGTGCAGGGCGCCTCCTTGGGGGTTCCCTGTTCAAAGCCTACTCTAGCGGAGACAGTATGCTCCAAAAAAATAGGGGCTATACCTAGCAATTTCCCGGAGAGCATATTGTCCACTGAATAAATTGGGAAGGTACAGATGCATCCTCGATTAGATGTCCGAGACCCGTGGGCCAAAGTGAATCCTCACTTTGCACGCTGTGGTTTCAAGCCTGGATGGTTGACGATCAACTGTCTGGACGATTAAACCGTGACCTGGGCTGAGGAAATGATACCAGCCATGATGCCATGGGAGGGGGCTTAATTGAGGGTAGTGGACGAGGCAGAAGTGCTAATGGCCATGATATTTGTTGGCTACTTTCCCGGGTCGGTGTCTTGGCAGAATGACTGAATTTTGGGGAAAGGGGAGTCGCAGAATTCGGGTATTACTGTCAGTCTGGTCCCCATATCGTCTGAAAGAGTCGAGAAAATGGGTAACAAGATCTACTATGGCTTTGGCAGTGCCCAGCTTACACCTAGACTGAAGGGGAACAGGACAACTGATAATGTTGGTGAAGAGCAACCAACAACATCTGTTGCGGCGCGAGCAAAACAGAGTTGCCAAAAGCCGAAAATGGGACCCAAATTCGTAAAGCCAGTACCGAGAGCGGAGAGCGGCAACACTCTTGCCCAACGTCCAAAACCATCTACTCTCTCTGATAGGCTCAGAAAATGGGAAAGAAAAGATCCGGAGGCTGCGGAATCTTTGCGGAGTACAAAGAGTGGTAAGATCCACAAGGATCAGTCTGGGAAATAATGTCCCAGGCCCCATCACGAACGCAAAACTCTTCTTGGAAACAGCTTCACTGCCTCCAAATAAATCTCCACAGGGCTATAGCAGCCTCTTACAATCTCAGTGCCTTGGTGGCGCGCCAGTGCCTGGACTTCGTAGCTATTCAAGAACTATGGGCCAGAAATGGGCGGATAAATAGTCTGCAGACAAAACATATAAGAGGCATCTTCGAAATTAGAAATGCTAAGAAGACCAACTGGTCGATGTTTACTTTTTACTTAGACCAAAATATAGCGTTCCTTAGTGAAAAAATAAGTAACTCTCAGGAACTAGATCTTGAAGTTAACAAATTAAATTGTATAATAATTGAGGCTTTTGAAAGTAGTTGCAATCTAGTTGTGAAGAAACGTTCTTGGAACTTACCCTGGTGGAGTCGGGATCTAAACATTTTGCGCAAAAGAGCCCGTCAACTCTTTAATAGAGCCAAGTCTAATGGTAGCTGGGCATCCTATAGAAGTGCCTTAACGGCCTATAATAATGAGTTGAGAAGATCTAAGAGAGTCTCCTGGAAAAATTACTGTGTGGAGATTGCAACTCTTCCAGCAGCTACCCGACTCCATAAATCACTCAGTAAAGATCACTTAAATGGCCTCAAGAAGGCTGACGGAAATTATAGGGAGTGCCTGGAAGAGACGGGACAGCTTTTGTTGGACACTCACTTTCCAGGCTGTGCCACTAGTGGAGAGGTTAGTGAAATCATCGACAATATTCGTTTCTTGATGTCTACACGGAGGGAACTCTCACTGGTTCGCAGAATCTTGACCGTCAACAAAACCAAATGGACTATCTGCACTTTTAGACCATTCAAATCCCCAGGTGTCGATAATATAAAACCGCACCTACTTCGGGATGGTGTTGATGTATTGTGCTAAGAAACATTTTCAGGATAAGCCTGGAACTAGGCATAGTGCCTAAACCTTGGACGAAGGCTAGGGTGGCTTTCATACCGAAGGCGGCAAAAAGGCGGACCACATTACCCTAACTTCATTCCTGCTAAAAGTTATGGACAAATATATCAGGGAAACTTATCTTAAAGATTTGCCTCTTCATATTAAACAATGTGCTTACCAATCAGGCAAATCGGCTAAGACAACCATACATAGCTTAACGAGCAACATTTAAAAGGCGTTTGAAGGTAAAGAAATAGTTCTCTGTACATCGGTTGACATTGCGGGGGCTTTTGACTTTCAGATCAATTGAGGAGGGGATGAACAGGAAAGGTATACAAAGACTGTTCATAACCCGGGTTCTCAATATGCTGAAAAACAAAACAATACTCTTTAAAACAAGGACATAAAGGTTAATTGTTAGGTCAACTAAAGGATATCCCCAGGGGGCGGCCTATCACCACTCCTATGGTTATTGGTTATCGACGAACTCCAGCAAACTCTCAATGACCTGAGATACGAAGGACAGGGCTTTGCGGATGATAAGGTAATATACCATAAAATAACATAACAGATCGCATGCAACTAGCTATTGGCATCATGCAAAACTTGTGTCAGGAGAAAGGACTATCGATAAATCTGAACAAGATATACTTGATACCTTTCACCAGAAGAAGGAAACTGAATCTGGGGACCTTAAGTTTAGGGACGGTCGAACTTGTCCAGCGAACAGTGTCCAATGAAATGAAATATCTGGGAGTAATCCTAGACAAAACTCTAACTTGGAAAAGCCACTTATCATACATAATTAGTAAACCATAAGAGCAACCTACGCGTGCCAGAGGTTGTACGGTAAAGCATGGGGACTACGGCCAAAAATAATAGCGTGGTGATATAAAATAATAATAGGACTAATGATCATATATGCTTTTTTGGTATGGTGGCCAAAAGTAAATCAAACAAAAGCTCAGACGACCCTTAACAAGAATCACCGTATAGCCTGTTTGACTGCGACGGGAGCAATGAGAACGTGCCCTACACTAGCTTTACGAATGATCACTGGACTGACTCCTCTACACCTTGTAGTTAAGAGGATGGCAGCCAGCTCGGCCCTAACGCTACTTAATCTAGCCAATCTTGAAGCAGGCAACGCAACGGGGCACGCAAAAATTCTGGACACTGTCTGGAATTCTGCGTGCCTCATGGTCTTCGACAAGATGGACAGAAAATTAGACTTCTCCAAGAACTTCAAAGTGGTCATCAGTGACCGTTGAGCGTGGAGAAACTATGAAGTAATAATAAAACAGGACTCACAGTTGCGGTATACAGATGGGTCCAAAATAGAAGATGGCAGTGCTGGAGCAGGAATTATAGGGCCAGACTTTCAATAAACATTTGCAAGGGAAAAACAGCTTCCATTTTTCAGGTGGAGGTCCACGCCTTATAGTGATGTACTAGAGAATGTCTACTCAGGGGTACACGCAGCACAGAAGTATGCAATCTTTCAGATAGCAGGCAGCTCTAAAATGATTAATAAACTTCTCATTCCAATCATAGCTGGTCTGGGAATGCTCTAAACGATCTAGAAGCGAGAAACTCTGTTACGCTAATGTAGGTACCGGGATCTGAGGGACATGAAGGCAACGAAATGGCGGACTGTTTGGCAAAAAGGGGCAAGCCACTCCCTTCATATGTCCAGAATCCTTATGTGGGATAATTATCAGCTTCATAAATAACTTGTTGTGTGAACAGGAAAATCGAGATCTGCTGATCTACTGGAAAGCCAAAAAAGGTACTCATTGACCCTGAACACATCAAGGAAGATGCTGCTTTAAACCTCAGCAGAAATGATATTAAACACTGAAGTTTTAACAGGACAGTGTAGACTCAATTACCATCTGAAAAAAATAGGCGTGGTAGAAGATGATTCCTGCCGACTCTGTCAAGAGGAGCAGGAAACAGCAGAACACATTCTAAGCGCTTGGTCAACGGTGGCAAGACACACACATAACTACCTAGTCAGTGAGCTCTTACGAGGGCGGATTGATATTGAAGCTACCTAAGTAGGAAAAAAAAACATTTTTTTTTTCAAAAACCATTTATTTCTCAACATAGTCTCCTTTTACTTCGACACACTTAGTAAGACGATATTCCAACTTTTAAATATACCATCTGAATAATACGATTTCGGGAACCCCTCAAAATACGCGTTAGTTTTTGTAATACTTCTTCGAAAAGATGAATCTTTTTCCTTCGAGCCATTTTTTCAAGTTTGGAAACAGGAAAAAGTCACTAGGAGCTAAATCTGGACTATAAGGTCGATGATTAACCAATTCGAAGTGTATTTCACGTAATTTTAGCATCGTATCTAATGCTGTGTGAACCGGTGCGTTGTCCTGAAGAAAGAGCATTTTTTTCTTCTTTAAATGTGGTCGTTTTTCCTTGATTGCATCAATCAATTGATCCAATAATGCACGATAATACTTTCCTGTGATTGTGGATCCTTTTTCAAGATAATCGATGAGCAATATTCCGTGTGCATCCCAAAATACAGTGGCCATAACCTTGCCAGCCGATTTCACGGCCTTTGCCTTCTTCGGAGCACTTCCACCAGCTTCCACCCATTGTTTCGATTGATTTTTGGTTTCAGGTGTGTAGTGGTGGACCCACGTTTTATCAACAGTTATTAATCGACGCCAATAATCAACAGGATTACGCTTTATCATGTCCAAACACCGCTGTAAAGTAGTCTGTCGACCTTGTTTTTGTTCGACACTGAGCGAACCCGGCACCCATCTTGCCGATAGCTTTTTCATATGCAAATGTTCATGCAAAATGTTGAACACACGTTCATATGATATGTTTACCATTTCAACAATCTCACGCAACTGGACTCGGCGATCATTCATAACGATATCGAGGATTTTCTGGATATTTTCTTCAGTAACCACCTCTTTTGGCCTTCCTGTTGATGGGATTGTTGCAGTGCTTGTTCGGCCGCGTTTAAATTCAGCAATCCAATATTTTACCATGTAATCTGACGGAGCAGACTCACCGTAATGTTTATCGAGCTTTTCTTTTGTCTCTTTCGCCATTTTCCCTTTCAAATAATAGTGTTTAATCACTGCACGAAATTCGCTTTTTTCTATTTTTCAAGAAACACAATAGTTGCTTACTTCAAACGACTACAACAAATAAACTAATCGATGAATTTGGGTGAAATTTTAACAGTTGACGTTTGACAGATCGCAATTTCTAAAAAAAAAAGTTTTTGTGTTTGTGCTGCCATCTAGCGCTAGGTTGCTTCAATATCAATCCGACCTCGTATCTCCAAATCATCCAGTTAAATTTAGGAACACAGCTGTCACGAGATTTAAAAATAGTCTAGGATTATTTTAGTTGGCTACGAGGCTGCACAATAGATCTCTTATTTCGCAGTGTTCTTTTAGCATGTTAAATAATAATAAAATTTTATATTTTCCAATTAATACAAGTTAATAAGATATGAAGCAAATAAAAAAAAACTTGTAAATATAAATCTACTCACATTTTTAATTTAGAAACAAATTTGGCACATAAAAGAACTTCAAAATGACACAAAAAATACTCTTAAAGTTCACTAAAAACGAGTCAAAAAAGGTTCATAAATACACACCAAAAAGAATCTTAAAGTTCATTAAAAAAGAGTCATAAAAGTTAATAAAAACATCTAGGAGCCTTAAAAGAGCTCTTTTCTGAGCAAAATACTCCCCAAATGCTTTCGAAAACTTATTTTGTATGTCTTTAAAGACTCTTATGTTCTTTGCTTATGGTTTATTTTGAATATATTTGTTTGAATGCGTGCAGAGGAATGTGGTTAAGATTGGTGCAAAAGAAATCATAATTTGAGCGGAGAGCGCAAGGGTGGGACAAATTGTTTTATTTTTGTACATTATTTACGTAATGGTGATATGACATTCATATTTTGATTTGATTTTTCTGTCTAACTTCTTAAGGAATATATAATGGTACAATAAATGATGCTTAAGATAACTTCAATATCAATATCTTTTTGATTGAACGAACTTCTCTTGGGCTACATTTTCATCCCATATTCTAAATTATTTCAAAAAGTTTATAGGTCTATTTATAATTTTATGTTCCATTTATTTCATCAAATTGGTTATAAAGTGATGGATTTAAACTTTTGTTTCTTAAGCGCATTATTATCAAAGTATGTGCAACCATCATAATGTTCCATAATAATATGTTCTTCGCCGTTGTAAATGCTTTTTAACGCTTGGGACTGCATCGGGTTTATCTTGAGCAAATTATTTTCGGTTAGTCCTATTCAACATAAGATAACATCATCGTAACAGCCTTAAGTACAAAGCTGACATGATACACCCATTTCATATTTTAAATTTCTTTCGAAGTCTTAATTTTTAAAATGCAACGAACATATTATTCCCTTCTATGTGTTTGCTTCTTTCCCAAAAGTCAATCCAAAACTTTAATTGTTCCGGCTGTCTTGGAAAATTGAAGAATGTATAACTTTTCCAGAACCTGTTTTATCAATCACGTACAAATCTTTTACAGACATTTCGTTTTAACTACAAAATATAATATAATCAAATATCTTACTTTTTTCCGGCTGTGTTGCTCGCAACTGCACACTGTACGTTTCGTTTGTTTGAAACTATAATTTGTTATATTTTCCCCATAACTTGCTCTCACATTGCCTTTACTCAGCCTCTCTCAAAATACGCAATGCAGAGTTGCTAAAACTCATAGTATTAATTCATTTTCTTTAAGATTTGTTCAAAGCCAAGAACGTTTTATCATTCTTAATTCAAAGCAGCACGTAAAATATATTATTTATGAATGATTTTCAACATCTATGTAAAAATATACTAATATATATAGCGATATGCAGTCATTAGTGATACAAAAGGCAACATAAAAACAAATAAATATACTTGATTTCATAAAGCAGGAGGTTGGCAACTCTTGGATGTGCAACACTGGCGTCATCTAATGGGAAATTCTGAGCATGGCCCAATCTGTTCTTTATCATTCTTGGTTGCCACTATATCTACAGTGCCAGTGGGACGAGTCCAGCGCCTCGCTTCACTCTGCATAATAGGCGAACTGAGAACCAGCCAAATTAAATCTGCAAGTAAAATATAATTCAAACTTTAACCTAAGCACGATATATGTATACGAGTATATCTATATTTTTATTTTTTATATTTTTTAATATATACTCGTATATATTTAATTTTAATATTTTTGAATATATATATATATATATATATATATATATATATATATATATATATATATATATATATATATGTGCCGACTGGGCAATGGGCATCAAGGTTTGCAGTCCTGTTGCGGGGTCTACCTGATTTGCAGTAATGCAAATAGGTGGTGCCTAGCCAGATCAATATATGAACTCCCAGCTTCACTCGTGGCGGAGAACTATATATGTTGCCGCAATAGGTGACAGAGGAGGTATATATATGTATATATATATATATATATATATATATATATATATATATATATATATATATATATATATATATATATATATATATATATATATATATATATATATACATATATATACCTCCTCTGTCACCTATTGCGGCAACATATATAGTTCTCCGCCACGAGTGAAGCTGGGAGTTCATATATTGATCTGGCTAGGCACCACCTATTTGCATTACTGCAAATCAGGTAGACCCCGCAACAGGACTGCAAACCTTGATGCCCATTGCCCAGTCGGCACACGCGTGGAGGGTACAGCTAAGAGGATTTCTGCCCACTATTATACATATATTTATAATCAAAAACAGAAACTTGCTTGGAGCCAAGACTAACATATGATCTTTATCTATTGGATACCGCTAATCTCAGAAACTGCTAATCCAAATGCCGGTAAATTTTGAACATTCGCTAGTACTGAATAATTAGAATATAAAGAATATGTCCATGAGGTATTCCCAGATATATCAGGAGCCTTGAACAACGTGACCAAGGATGCTATTTTGAATAGCATGGTAAAAATTATTGTAGAACCCACTGTTTGTCTGTGGATAAAGCAGCTTCTAGGTTGCAGAAAGATAAGAGCGGAATGGAACGAAGCTTAAGTGACCAAACAAGCAGGCAGAAGTACTCAATTAGGAGGAGTGCTGTCGCAGCTTCTGTGGTTACGTCTAGTAAACGAACTACATAGGGCATTTGATGGGAACGCATCTAAACTTGTGGCATATGCAGATGACAAAGCAATAGTAGTAGTGAAAAAGTACCAAGATACCATCAGTAACGTAATGAACAATACGTTTAAAACGTTAAAAAAATCAGTGGGCGTCTCAAGCAGGCTTGGAGGTAAAACGGACATGATACTCTTTACCAGAAAGTACAAGGTCCTCGCGTGAAACTTCCCGAAGTTAGGTGACAGTGAAGTTACTCTCAAAGACCACACAAAGTACCTTGGAGTAATTTTGATCGCTCGCTGATCCATTGGTGCTATACCACAATAGTTATACCAATCTTGTTGTGCTTTAGTGTGGTGGACTACAACAAAGAAAGCTACATATAGAATGTCAATGGGAAGAATCCAGTGCCTCGCTGGACTTTACATAAAAGGCGCACTAAGAACCACTCCAACGGCTGCTCTTGAAACAGCACTCAATATGCCGCCTATCGACCTTGTGGCGGAAAATCTTGCAGCGAAATCCGAGGGGAGACTGACGGCTACGGGAGAATTCACTTACAGAACCTTCGGGCATAGCTCATAGTCTCTGTGGATCTGCCTTTAGTATAAGCGTTTTGCACTTTTACATATTGTCTAGCGCAATTGTGTCCCTGATAAATGCGGCTAGTATCTTCTCTAACGTCTTCAGAAGGAATGATGTCAAACTGATGGGCCTGTATTATTTTGAGTACAGAAAGTTGCTTTTACCCGCTTTCGGTATAAACACAATCCTCGCCTGTCTCCACGAAGCAGGCAGATAGCCGAACCCTAAACATCCCGTACGAGTATATATAGTTTTTAGCCTTGGAACCATAAGATAGCTGACGTTTTGGACCATGGCTGGGAAGATTCCGTCCAGACTCGGGGATTTAAATGGGTCAATCCCCGGGTCTGGACGCATTCTATTCGATCTGCTGTAATGATATTTGTTGGAATGTCGTTCACAGTATCTCTTATAGGTTCGAGATCTACAGTGCCAGTACAGCCCGGGAAATGTGTTGACAAGGTCTTTGAAGTATTCCTCACAGCTGTCAGTCCAGTCTCCATTGTTTTTACGTATTAAATTGGGCATGGTCGGATTGTTAGAATGCAGTTTCCTGAGCCTAGCCGTTTCATTTGCTACAGAAGTCTTTCCAAGATTCCCTCCTGGCTACGCGCACTTCCCTTTTTTTATTCCATTAATAGTTCCCTGTACTCAATCCATCATAGTCAGCTCATAGTCAGCTACTTAAGCCAATTTAAAGACACTAACTCCTTGTTCCATCAGGGAGGTTTCGAATTGCACTTTGTACTTGTTGGAGGGCAAGACCTATCATGAGCTTTAATGAGAGTAATTGTGAGTGAATTTACCCCTCTTTGAAGTTCAACGTGCGAGTTGTACCTTCTTGGTCTCATTTGTTTATTTTCTAGTATCTTCTTGTACAAATCCCAGTTCGTGTTTCTAGGATTCCTGAAGTTTAAATTTTTATATGTAGTCGAGAATGTAACAGAGAAACTTATATATTTGTGGTCAGAAAATAATAGTGCACTGAGCACATTCCAGTCTTCTACCGTAATACAATCATTTGTATAGAGTGTTACGTCTAGTACGTTCTTCGAGGTGGGTCCAATGTATGTTGGTTCCTCCCCCATATTGGCTACGACTAGACTTCTTTGAAGAATAAAGTTTCGTAGTGACTCACCTCTATAATTTATATCAGCGCTTCCCCATACCGTGTGGTGCGCGGATCCTACCACCAGAGCCTGCTTCCTTTTGCTGGCTGCTTGCGTCAACCTAAGAAGTTCATTCGGTGGCGCTGCGTCCTCGTGTGGCATGTAGCAAGACGCAAGGAGTGGTAGCTCATTCTTGCCGTATTCTATATTCACAACCGTTAGATAATCTGTTTAGAGATTTAGGTTAATATAAGAATTTATACTTTTCTTCACCAGTATCGCTGTTCTTACCTTACTTGTCACACTTGGGATATAGGTATTGTACTTTTGTGACTTTAAGCCGGAAACCACGTTACCCGAGGTTATTCATGGTTCCTGGACCAAAGCCACATCGTAACCGACTTCCTCCATATTGAGGAGAAGTTCGGCTGAAGCGAGTTTATTTTTGTGGAGATTGATTTGAAGAGCCTTCACCATGCGGCACCGGCTCTCTCACGGGGTAAGATGCTTCCTCCAGCTCACCCAGGGAAGCCATAGAAAGGCTAGTTACAAATAGAAGACTGCATATCAATTGGGTACCTGGTCATAAGGGCATAGAAAGGAATGAAATAGCAGATGAGATTGCTAAAAATGCTGTCTATTTACCACTTGAACAAGAAAACGGCATACAGAAACCCCTTAAAGAACTATTCAATGAAATGGATGGGCACATGAGTAGGCAGGTTAAAGCAAGGTGGCATAGTTTAAACAGCTGCAAAATTGCAAACGCTATGTGTAAAGTCAACGATAGGAAACAAACGCGATTTATACTCGCGGTCTCACGAAAATACTGTAGAACTATCATAGGTATAATGGCCATAACTTACTGGCGGCACATGCACACAATATAGGAATTACGGACAATGACGGATGTAGGATATCTAGGGGGGTTGGAGTAAGGGAAACTCTAGAACATCTCCTTGTATATGTCCTGCGTTATCAAAAAACGCACTTAAATTGCTAAGGAGTCCCACAATTTGGGAAATTGGAAGACATCTCAGGAATGGAGTTGACAGCACTGCTTAAATTCGCAAAAAGCGTTGACATCCTACGAGATGTAAAATCTGCATAAAGGTACAGACACCATCTGGTATCGGTAGGGATCAATCGGTCTATGCGTGGCTTTATCTCAGCCAGGTTAACCTAACTTAACCTAACTAACCTAAATATGTATATTATTAGGTTTTGGTTACGAATTGCACACAAAACTTGTAGTTTTTCTAACAGTTTTCAGTTTATTCAATGTAATTTAGCTTATAGTTTATTTAACAGTTTTCAGTTTATTTCAATGTAATTGATCTTAATTTTATTTACATGTGTAAGTATTTGGTACAGTTTAACTTAATTTAAGCAGTTTAGTATTCACATTTGGATTATATTCACATTTGGGTTAAATCACTTCGAACTATTTTATTTACATGTGGAAGCATTTAGTACAGTTTAACTTAATTTAAGCAGTTTAATATTCATTTAAGCAGATTATATTCACTTAGGAGTTAAGAGCCACTAGCTTGACGGTTTCAGTCGTTAGTGCGTACTGCGCTTTTGTCTCTCGCCTCTGTTGCGATAACCCCATGACGTCTGTAATTGCGTATAGGGTGTTTACTAAAATTCATATATATATAGGATGCTTGATACTATTCCTACAACGCGGCCATATATGACAACGCAGTTGTCCTCGAAAGTGTCTTCCAATTATGTATTGTTGTATGGTTATGTATGGTTATGGTACTTTCCTAGTGGGTGATATTCCTTATCAATAGGTGATAAGAAGCCTTCCTTCTTGCTGCTTTTAACGTTTGTTACTAAACACTCTGTGCAATTCTTTACTATTTTTCACACCTTCGATTCTAATTCCGGAATATAATATTATTTTTCTACTTGTTTCTACTCTGTTCTTTTGACTGTGAAATGTCTATGAACAACCTGAATTATCCCTTCCTCCAACGAATTCAGAATCACTTGATTTTTGTATAGTATATCATGATTAATATAACAATCTTCGAAACTGGAATTCTCTAATATTTTGCGTATAGCACGAGTCAATTTAACGTATAATTTAGCTTCTATCAGCCTGTGCCGTAGTTTATCATCATGCAACTAAATCTGATAATACTAAAATTGTAAGTTCTTATTTCATTCCTTCAGCTTTATTGATGGTCATAATTTTTTGTCATAATTTTTGAGAATTCTTCGATCTACTTGTTAGTGTTGTTGCTTAGGATAGCAGAATAAATCTTATACATTTACATAACTTCCACAAATCTTTGCGATGGCTGTCAGCTTACCCAAAGCTACATTGGTGATTGTGACACAATCGTTTTTATACATATTTAACTAACCCGGCTATTGTCTGATTCAACTTCAAATTAGCTATCATGGACTGCATGACAAAAAATTAATAAACAACAATACCTTTTGCTTTTGTAAAGATCCCCATTCACAATACAAATTGTGCTTGCCTCTGCTAATCAAGAGCCAGTACCCAGTCTCTGGCTGACAGAAAATAAATAAACAATCGGCGTATTCGAGCCCGTATCGAGTTGTACGAATAAAACAGCAAACGAGTAACGCTGAGAAATAATAAATCCCAGGGAAATTTTCATGGGTAATTTCTAATCTCCTTGGTTTTCCAGCAATTTGCAATTTGGAAGAACTTTCTATCGAGGATAGAAAAACTCGCTCGTTTCATCCAAGTATAAATTACTCGATATGTTTTTCCATACAAAAGTCTATCCTATCCTCTTAAGGGTGGCTGAATGAGCCTTATAATGCCTTTAATATTTGTGTACAAAAATACCGACCCACGGAACCCACACACTCAACATTAGATTGCCTCGCCTTTCCCTTGCTTTAACAAAACAAGCTAACCAAACCAAGTATCACACTCAAAATTGCTACGTATGACTGTACAAGGCTTGTATGAGCATGCCAAACATTGGTAAGTACCATCGCGCAAGACTTGAATTAAACACACAGCCCCAGCCAAACCACAGCCCAACATGCTCTATCTACACTTAGCTCCAGCCATGATCGTCAGCTTTCAGTTTATCCACAACTATCATATTCTAAGGTGCACAACTTTATCTTGGCGATTTAAAGCGTTTCGGTTATCGTATTCGACGTGTTCGGCGTATTCGGCCCTAATATCGCGCAGATAGCAAGTTAACGTTTGTAGAAATATATAAATAATAAATACTTGTGACATTTTCACTGTCCACGACTTCGCCAGACTTGGCACAATGTGTCTTTTTCCTTTTCGGAAAAGTTTATTTGCCGGTGGAAGGAAACGTATGGACTTAGAAGCCAGCCAAGGGGCTTATACTGACATTCCAAAGGACATCCCGGCCGACGATCTAAAACACTCATACACTTGCACTTGGTATGCTTTTAGACCATCCTAATAGCTTTATTCAGTCGGTAGTATTTTGAAACTTTTTGTTTTTCTTATTTTGAACGATTAAAGAATTATTTAGTCGGGTTAGACCGACTTCGAAATACCCTTTAGCTTTCCTTGTGGGTGCGAATTCAACAATGGGGATATTTTTTTCATAAATTATCATTAGGAGGATATTTTCGGTAGGGTACCTTGAGTTGATTATAGTAGAGGGAGGCGTGGCCTTTATCTGATCGACCCCATATCTTGTAGATGGCTTTGTAGGTTCCATATACCTACTAATAACTCAGCTGAAATCTTTGATGATCCTTATTGTATATATCAATGCGTTCGATGTCCTCTGTCATCTGATTATGAGTGCGGGGGTGGCGTTTTGATATCGGTGGGAGATACCATTGCCAGTAAACTTGTCCAGTTGCAGTCACTGAATGATAAACTAATTCTGCAGCTTTGTCTAAAAGTTTCTATTTCGAAAGACGCTGTAATATATATTGTTGTATCATATATACCACCAAATAGTCCTATTGACTTATATGTTTCTCATAAAAAAAATACAATTTTAAAATAGATTCTTTAGATTCAAATCAGCACAGTCACCCTAATTCTCAATAACTTTCCGCAGTGAATTTTTTCACTTTCCGCTTTCCGCATATTCTAAACAAAATCCGCATGCGATTTTTCACATTTCAATTTTCGGACTTGCGAAAAAATCCGCAAAAGAATTCCGCATCCACAATCCACGGTATTCTAAAGAACATAAATTCGCGGAATTTTTCCACATTTCACATAATTTTGTTCGCAACATTTTTGATGTGTAATTAGTGGAATCTTGTGAGTACTTAATTAAAACTTCTTAAAAATCCAATTATTTTAATAAAATGGGGTTATAAATTAAGTTGATGAATTAAAATATGTTTATCTGTGAATTTTTTTTATTTAAATTTAAAAAAATCTTAAAAATTTGGAAATTTATTTGCGGGCAAACACAAGAAAAATGTAAGTTTTTAATGCACAATGTATGTACATACATATATTTGTAAATTGTGAAGTGCAAACACGCACTTAGCTTCACTATTGGAGCAATTGCAAATTTCTTCTTCCTCTGATGCAAAGCACCCGTTAATATTTGAAGTAAATATAGGAAAGCATCCTTATTTACTCTGTAGTATTTATGAAATCTTAAAATGCAAGAACATTGTATATTGTTGTTAAAAGTACCAAGATTAATTTACATTTACAGTGATTCAGTTAATTCAAGAAGGTTGGAACTGTCCCTTAAATTTCTCCTTCTAAATGCTACCACTGCTTCTGCTTCCTCTGCAACCAATCTAAGCGCAATACAATGCATATTTATTATTAAAAACAATAATATAACAATCCACTGAAACAGATATTTTAACCCCTTTATGATTTTTTTAAACTTTTTGGGAGTTAATTATCAAACCAAATCATATAAGAAACTCAGCTGTTTGTAAGTTCGAAGTGTGGCTTGAAACTTCACTACGAATTCCGAACCCGCATAAATTGAGAATAGGCGGAAAAAATCCGCACGGAAAATAAAATCCGCGAGAAAAAGAATCCGCATGCGTATTTAGAATTGGGGTGAGTATAGTTTTAGGTGATTTCAACTTAGGCAATATATCGTGACCTCTTGATGATAATAATTTATTGCCTTTTAAAATCAAAACAGATATTGAATAGATGGTAATGAATTATTTTCTATCGAATTAATTCCATCAACTTAACTTTTGTAAAAAACGATCTAAATAGGATTTCAGATCTAGTGTTTGCAACAGTTGAACTGAGAGCTATTTGTGAAAGTAACATAGCGCCTGTAAATAAGAAAAAGCATGCGTCATAAAGCGTTGACTTTCAAATTTGAGTTTTATAAATTTGATTAACCAGCAGAGGACTTTTCTGAAAAATCAGACTTTCGAAAAGGTGATTTCACCAAAATAAATGAGTTATTAAATAGTGTTAACTGTTCTATTTTAAATTCTTTTAAGGACCCTTATGAGGCATATAATTTTCTTTCCGAAGCATTTGCTAATGCGATTCGTTCCAAAAAAAACTAAATCAATTATTTGGCAAAATAAGCGAAATTAGCGAATATGAAATATAAAAACCATACAGCTTTTTAAAAATTTAAAAGAAGGGACTAAATTCAGATCGTTGTTATTCTTGCAAATACGAGATGAATTAGAGTCTCTGAATAGTTTCTTATATAACCAATATGTTGAAAGGATTGAAACCAACTTAAAACCAAATCTGTCGTCGTTTTGCCAATATTTAAATTCAAAAAGAAAATCAAATGGTTTCCCATCAACTTTGGAGTTAGATGAAGAGAAATCCAATATTACAGTTGAATCTTGCAATCTCTTCGCTAAGTTCTTTCAAACTGTATATGAAGATTATGAAGAGGCTTCGGATAGTATGGAAGATTTTAAATGCGTAAATCTTGATTCTTTTGTTGAATTTGTTGTGACGGAGAACAATGTTCTATCTGATATATCGGATTTGAAACCAAGTTACACTTATGAACAAGGAAGTTTTCCCCCTATATTTTTTAAAAGCACCGCTGACCTTATACCTGAACGAATCGCCCTCTTATTTAATTGTTGTCTGAGGTATGGGATTTTTCTTCAGTCCTGGAAGATACAAGAACAAGTGTTCCAATTTTTAAATCGGGAGATCGAAGTAACGTAAGGAACTCCAAAACAATTGTGAAACAAGGAACTTCTGCTAAATAAATTATTAAACTATGTAAAAAACGCAATTTCAGATTGCCAACATGGTTTTCTGCCTGGTAAATCCACGTGTACAAACTTGACTTTGACTTCGAGAAATATTGTTGATGTTTTGCATAACAAAAAGCATTTGATAAGGTTGATCACAGCATTCTTCTTGAAAATTGAAAAAATTTGGCTTATCAGGAATCTGATAAAATTCTTTAATAGTTTCGTAACCAATAGAAAATTATTCGTTAAGATCTGCTATTTTCTCTGCCATTGATATAGTTTGGTATATCACAGGGGACACATAGTGGTGCTATTTTATTTTTAATTTTCATAAATGATTTATCTCATTGTTTTAAATTTTAAAAATGTCTAATGTTCGCTGAAAACTTTTTGTTTCTTTTTATATGTGCTTTGTAATATTTTAGGCCTCTTTTTGTACCTACATGATCTTCATCTAATCTATGTACATTCAATTTTTTAAATTTAGAATGATTCTTTCCTCCCCTTTCCTATTTTATAAATACAGGTCCAGTTGTGAGGTCTATATCTTTTCGATTTTGGTTTAATTTATTTGTGATTTTTTCTTTAATTTGTATCATTCTATCTTTAATAGAAGGATACTCTGTTTGGTTTATTGAGCCGTTAACAAAATTTATTGGTTTTTGTCCAGTGGTTGTATGAATCGTGTTATTATAGTAAGTAATGATTCTATAAATTTTTTCTTCTACCCTCTTTAAGTCTTTGTTAGGCTCATACCTTAGAAGTCTTAAGTGTTCGTTTATTGTATTGTGAAGTCGTTCGATATCTGAATTAGATGTATGATTGCTACTTGAGGTATAATGTATTTCGATATTTTCATTTTGAAGGAATTGTAATAATGGTAATGCTTTCAATCCTAATTCATTGTCTACAATAATTTTTGTGAAATGACCTGCTGTACTGATATATTGTATAAGAGCTCTTTTAAACTCTATCCAAGATCGAATCGAAATCTTAATTGCTTGAGCATGTTTTGAGAATTTGTCTATTATGGTTAGAAACAAAGATTTATTTAAACTGTAGAATATATCTATATGAACTATTTCTTTGGGGGTTTCAGGTGTATATGTTATTTTGAATTGGTGTTTGACTGGTCGTCTGTCATATTTTTCCTTGTTACATATATCGCAGTTATTAATGTATTGTGTAATTCTTGTTTTTAATTTTGGGTGGTATATTTCGTTCCTTAGTTCATTAAAATTTTCGTTTATTCCTCTATGGTTATTTTTATGGTGTTCGGTTTTTATATATTCATTTAATTCATTCTCATCTGTTATGTCTTTTAGGATGTTTTTACATCTTACAATTTTAAATTTATTATTACTATTATTGCTAAAGCTTTGTTCAATAATTAATTTAAATTTTTCGTATAGTTCTTCGTCTTCTACTAAAATAGCGTTAGTTTTATTACTTTCAAAATGATTTTTAATTAACATAATGATAGTGTCATCATTATATGTCTTTGCAGATATTATTTTACGTTTTGAATTAAAAATATTTAAATTCTTTATTTTTAGGGAACCTGAGTTGGTTTTCTTTAAAATAATCTGAGTTTTATAAATGTTTACGGGGCATTGAGATTCTATTATTACATGGGTTATTACCTGTGCTTCATTGTGATTTATTAAGATGCGAGAAAGTGCATCTGCGTTACCATTCTTTAATCCTGTTTTGTATCTAATTTCATAATCATATTCTGCCAGTCGCAATCTCCATCTGACTAATTTAGAATTTGGTTCTTTTATCGAAAAAAGCCAAACCAGTGGTCTGTGATCTGTTTCTATTATGAATTGTCTACCAAATAAATACGGACGGAAATATTGGGTTGCCCATACGATTGCAAGTAGCTCTTTTTCAATAGTGCTATTATTTTGTTCGTGGTCGTTTAACGTACGACTAGCGTAGCAGATTGGATGACCATCCTGAGATAATATGGCACCAAGGGCTAGATCACTTGCATCTGTTTGCAAAGTGAAACGCTTTCCGAAATCTGGATATTTCAACACAGGATCATTTATTAATAGTCGTTTCAATGTTTCAAAGCTATTTAAATAATCACTATCTTCTAAATTCAATTTTATACCTTTCTTTAAATATTTAGTTATCGGTTTCGCAATTTTGGCGTAATCTTTCATGAATTTTCGATAGTAACCAGTCAAACCAAGAAATTGTTTAATTTCTTTTGCTGATTTTGATAGTGGAAAATTTTGTACCCAGATTATCTTTTGTGGATTAGGCTTTATGCCTTCGTTTGTAACAATATGCCCGAGAAATTCGGTTTCATGTTTCAAAAACTCCGATTTGTCCAATTGGACTTGGTGATTGGTTTCTTTAAGTCTTTGAAAAATTTTCGTAACTGACTCCAGATGCTCTTGCAACGAAGTAGGGAAAATTATAATATCGTTAAGATAGACTAAGCAAATTTTGTTAATGTAATCTCCTAATACATTATTCATTAACTGTTGGAATGTGGCGGGGGCTGTTTTGAGTCCAAAAGGCATTCGAAGAAATTCGTAATGTCCGCCCTCTACACTGAATGCTGTTTTATAAATATCTTCTTTCGCAATCTCTATTTGGTGGAAACCTTTTGCTAGATCTATAGTAGTGAAATAATGGCATCTTCCCAATTTTTCCAAAATTTCATCTATATTTGGAATAGGGTATTTATCATCAATCGTTACCTCATTTAATTTACGGTAGTCTATCACTAATCGCCACTTACGTTTTCCGCTGGCGTCTAACTTTTTAGGTACTACCCATACTGGTGCTGAATATGGTGATTGGCTTGGTCTTATAATTTTACTACTAATCATTTCCTGAATTTGCCGTTGTACCTCCTCCTTGTGTACATAAGGATATCTATATGTTTTGACTGCTATTGGTGTATGATCTTTAGTACGGATTCTGTGTTTTATTTCATTAGTGAAACTAAGATTTGTTTTTTCGTTATAAAATATTTTTGAAAATTTTTTAATGACCGAAATTAATTTGTATTTTTCTTCATGATTTAAATGCTCTAGTCTCATTTGATCAAAAGGAATTTTTTGTTTTTTAAATTCATTCACATAGAAATTATCATTTGAAATCGCTACGGTTGGTTGACGATCTACAATGGCGTTCATTTTATAATTAGAGACTTCGTATATACCTTCTTTAATTTCTATTTTTTTATCTTGTGATGTTTTGCCAGGAGTATATACTAAACCTTCCATTTCCTGAACTAGAATGTCTACTTCATAAATACCTTTCTTTATAAAATTAAAACTTTGAGTTTTTGTTAAAATTTTAATACATATTTGTTTCTGACCGATTTGAATAATATTTCTTTCAAAATTTATTATTGCTTTTAACTGTTTTAATATATTATTGCCAATGATACCGTCATACTCGTCATGAAATTTGCAAATAAACATGTCTATTTTCTCATTGGGATCGCCTAATTCTTCAAAAAGGGGTATGGATACTTTTTCTGTTATTTTAATAAAGTGTTGGAGTGTCTTTAGATTGATCGGATCAGTTGGTATTTTCCACTTAGGATCACAAATATTGGGATTTATAATTGAATGTGTCGCACCGGTATCTATTATAAATTTTAATGTTCCTAAATTGGATTTAACTTCTATATATGGTAAGTTCTGTTTGAGGCTGAAAGCCGAAAATTTGTAGGATCTTCTTGTTCAATATTTGTTAGCATCGGTTCTGCTGGTAATTGTCGTGATACAAAATTTTTATTATTATTAGTAATTGGTTGTCTTTGATTGTAATTAAAATTTCTGTATTGCCGCTGTGAATTGTTAAAATTTTGACCCTGATTATTATATTGGTTGTGGTTCCTAAAATTACTTGGTTGAAATTGATTATGATGGTTATATTGTCTCTGCTGGTAATTGTTATGTGTACGTGTATAATTCTGTCCAGATTCCTGTTTAGAAAAATGTTGCTTTACTGTATGTTGGTTTGGTTTATTCTCACTAGTATGAGCATATCCGGCCGATTGCAGAATATCCATGGCTTCTTCCAAGCTAGAGGGATTTCTACAAAAAAGGATTGTGCGCATTGGCTCAGGCATTTTATTTTTGAATATAATTAAAGCAGTTCTCCTATTGTTTTTTAGGAATTCCGACGCTGTTGGATTATTTCCTAAAGAAAAAATTGTTTTGTTGTTAAGTCTTCTTAACTTATTTGTTATTTCATTATAAAAACTAACGCTATTATTTCGAAAGACTACTGCCCTGAGTTCGTCAAATAATTCTTCACAAGTGAATCTATCTCCAAAATTATTATATAGAATTGTTTTCATTTCCCTCCAGGATCTTGCATCATGATGAATTTCTATAATTTCCCTGGCTTTTCCTTTTAATTTTCCCTTAATTAAATCCAAAAAAAGTAGTTGGGAATTGTTGTCAAAGGTATCTAATAGTGGATAAATCCTATCTATTAATTCAAAAAAAGTTTGAATTTCATCTGAGTTCCCTCTGAACTGATTATTTATATATTTAAGGGGATCTATTGTAACAGAATGTCCAGTCATAGATGCTGATGGCGATACAGGCACAATTTTCGGTTCCATATTTAAAATATTTTACATAGACTTAAAATTAAAATTAAAATATTTACATAGACTTAAAATTAAAATTAAAATATTTACATAAGCTTTAAATTAAAATTAAAATATTTAAATAAACTATAATTTTAATATTTACTATTTCCTGTTTTTGTGGTTGCTGCTGCTCCTTTGGTTGTAGTTGTGTTAGGATGTCTGCATTCTTTATAGTTGTCACTGCCAGCTGATGTATGCGTAATAACTTTTGTTTTGCTTTCTCCGTTTTTTTAAAACTTTTATTTTATAATTTTATATAGTACGTTTAAAATTAATTTTATAATTTTTTAAAAATATTATTGAAATTTTGAATTATGCTTTTTTTTTAATGTTTGATTTTTATTTTATTTTCATTTGTTTTTAATTTATAAAAAATTTTATAATTTCCTATAAGACGCTTGTCTTATTTGTTTTGTTTTTTTTTTTTTTTTGGAATGCCCGGTTAACACTATTCATATTTTTCAACAGAATATGAACTGCCGGGATCCCATCCTCGTCGCCAGTTACGTTTAAAATTAAAAAAGAATACACAAATCATTTCTGACTTGTTGCACAAACTTTTTATGACTGAATGCGTTCTTGCACAAACTTTTTATGACTGAGACGCCTTTTCATTTTTCTGGCTCTCTTATATCCTTTTAATTCTCCTTTATCGACGCATCAAAATATATTCCGTGGGAACATACCTTAATGCGCAGATACGGATTCGTGGGATCGTTTTGAATGCGTAAAATAAAATACGCATTCAAAAATGCTCAAATGCGTAAATTCTCAGAATGCGCATTTTCTCAAAATGCGCATTTTGCTAACGCATTTGTAACTCTTCTTGCGCATATGTAACTCTTCCTGCGCATATGTAACTACTAAGCATAGCTCTACGCCATACCAAGAACAACACGAACACAAAAGTTTAGCGAGAACATCTGGTTTTTTAATCGTTTTCTCGCTAAGCCATAGACAGACAGAGACTACAGGGATTCAGTGAGAGCCTCTGGTTTTTAATCGTTCTCCCACTGAATCACTGAGACACATACGCAACCGAGTCTTAGGGACTTAGGGGGAACCTCTGGTTCTTTAATCGTGTTCCCACTAAGTCATCCAGAGACCATAGGGATTCAGTGAGAGCCTCTGGCTTTTAATCGTTCTCCCACTGAATCACTGAGACACATACGCAACCGAGACTTAGGGACTTAGGGGGAACCTCTGGTTCGTTAATCGTTTTCCCACTAAGTCATACAGAGACCATAGGGACTCAGTGAGAGCCTCTGGTTTTTTAATCGTTCTCACACTGAGTCACAGAGACACACACTTACCGGGACGTAGAGACACGAAAACAAGTACACATTGAGTAAGTTATTTATACAAACATAGAGTTAAGGAAGTAGAACTCTTTCGAGCAAGGACTAACAAGAGTTCATAATCAATATACTAAATAAATACGTTGAAATTAATTTAACTCACAGGATTTTTATATTTTTCTGTATACGACCCCTGGAGCCGCTGAGTTTTACCCCAGCTATAAAAAAGAGTCGTTACAGTGTGAATCGAACAATTTGAAGTTGAATATTAATAAATTCTGTATGTGCCTTCTTACGATAGTAGACGGAAGCTTTTAGGTCTTCAATCCTAAGATACGAGAATTGTAAACTCCATTCTGTTTGTGTAGCATATATTAGCAGGTAAAATAAAATGTATTCTGTTATCAAATAATTTTGTATTGTATGAAGCCCCTAGAACTCTTAGAAAAAACTGATTTTTAGTTGATGAATTTTATAAATGTAATTATGTCTCAAATTAACCTATTAGTAGATGTAGTCGCCTTTGTAATAAGTATAGTAGCTCATTAAATTTTAATGTAGCTGAAAATCGTTTTAGGTTAAGTCTCTTTATATTATTTAATTCAAACTGTATTCATAGTCTGTAAGATTTAATTATCAGTAGACTGAAAGAAATAAATGTAAATAAATATAAATATAAAATTTTGCTGAAAAATATTGTATAGGTCGTAAGTTATAAAAATATATAAATAGTAGGCGTGACTGTTAAAGTATCCCGCTCATTTTTTGTGTGGTGTTTAATGTCAGTACCCGCAACCGTCCTGTGAAATATCTTTGATGAATCTTCTATAGGCACCTGGTTATAATTTTTTCTTTAATTGTGGGTGTAGCAGTAATAATAATCTGCCCTTATTTGGAATACATGCTGGTACAAATCTAATGTATCCTGTTTCGAAATTGTATACATATATCATCATTAGAAGCATAGATACGGTAATTGTTTAACAGTAGAGTCTCCAAAAAATCAAATTATGTGGGAAGGAGGCGTGTCCCTTATCTGATCGACGCCATTCCTTTTGCATGGCTTTGTAGGGTCAATATACGTACCAATATAAATTTCTCCCTAAAGTATTTTATAGGTCGTAAGTTATAAAAATATGTCAATAGTGAGCGTAGCAGAAAGCATAACCCGCCCATTTTTTCCGGTGTTTAATGTTACTACCTGCAACCTTTTTAATAAATTTCGTTGATAAATCTTTAATAGGAACTTAGTAATGATTTTTTTAATTGTGAACTTTATAATGTCAACTTGTTGGTTCTCCTTAAATTTCCTCCATAAATTTCTAATAGATCTTAAGTAATGAATATTTGTTAATAGTGGGCGTGGCAGTTAGTTTATACCGTCCTCTTTTTGCATAGTGTTTAGAAGGAGCCACATCTACGTAACTGCCAAACTGCGTCACTATTGCTTCAATTGGACTGAAGTTATAATCACTTTAAAAAATGGTGAAAAAAGATCTTTATATGGGAGGCAGGCGTGGTCGTTGTTCAAATCGGCCCATATAGCAATCTGTTTCTGTATCTTTGTCCAGAGTATACTTTTGTAAAGTTTCTTTGAGATAACGGTGTAGAGAAAAAATGGTCACAGACGAACAGACTAAATCAAAATCAAAGTTCATAAAGTGATTCTGAGCATATGTGTATACTTCTTTCCATACCTGCCTGTTGAATGAATCTTCTATATGGAATATTTATTTAAAGTTTGCAACGCTATTATTTGTTTTGCATATATTCTTGCATTTAATTCTTGTTCGCTATATGTATATTTTCTTTATAATAAGAAGTTGACTAGGCGTTGCAGTTAATTCGCGGAGGAAAAAAAATAGAGGTGTTCAACATGATGGAACAAGGCTCGCAATGAAAAACTTCAGGATGGCAATCAGTGGCTGACATTGAAGTTTCAAATGCGGCAGATATTGGAGGCTGACGAAATGTTGTATATCGCAATTGGAAACTGGAACTGCAAAATACGAGGAATTGCATGCAGCTTGGAAAAAGATGGACGCAAAGGCACGTCGCACAATCAGTACAGCTTTGGGAGAGCAACCATTGTTACAAATTTTAAATTGCGAAACATCAAATGATATGTGGACGACTTTGAAGAGTGTTTATGAGCAAGCATCAACATCTAATATTTTATTTTTGCAGCAAAAGTACTATGCTTTCAACAAGGAGCCGGATGATGTCACCGCAGTTTTTCTTTAAAAATTCATGGAAATTGTGTAGAATTTGCGTGACAAAAATGAACTAATTTCAGATACAGTTATTATGATGAAAATTCTAATGTCCTTGCCGGCAGAATATAACCATTTCCATAGCGCTTGGAGGCCAACGGGTACCGAAAGTCAATCTATGACTAACTTCCGTGTGCATTTAATAGCCGAGGAGCTACGTTTAAAATCACAAGAAAAAGCTGAAAGTGTGCAGGCGTTTGTTCCAAAAAGAGGTGCATCGAAAAAAATTTGGTCGAGCAACGAAGGTAAAACGACATATAAAGATCAGAGTAGATGTAAGGAAGGAGGAAAGTGTGACATACATATTCTGGCGTTTAATGGACGATTGGGTTTCTAAAGTGGTTAAGGACGTCTTGTATGTGCCAGAAATTTATATAAATTTATTTTCAACATTTAAAGCTATGGAGCGTGGGTGCTTTTTTAAAACAGACGAGAAGCGATGTGAAGTACTGAAGAAAGGCAATGCTGTTGCAGTATGAGCCCACAAGGGAAAACTATTTCAAATTATTTTCAAGGTAATGTCGAAGAATGCGTCTGTGGCGATTGCAAATTTAGCAACAAATAAAAATTGTCATTAAGTGTATGGCATGAGCGCATGGGCCATTAGAAAATCGAATATGTTACAAGTTTTTTTTACAAGTAAAAGGTATCTGTTTCGAAGCAGAGGATTTAACGTGCAAAGCTTGTATAGCGAAAATAAGTATTTTTATCGGGTATGACATCCATCCGAAGGGTTATAGAGTTTGGAATCCTGAGATATACAAAGATGAGGTTGCTTGTGATGGAACTCTTATTCCGGAAGTGCCAACAGAAAGCGTCATTATTGTCGATGAACTAGAAGAACAGACTAGTACAAATGATATTGAAATAACAAACCAAAACAATGATCGTGAAGAAGTTTAACCGTCATCAGACGAAAATGTTCCTGATTGGAGATGCGGGTCAACGTTTGCGCAATCACAAAGGGTTGCATGCTCTTCATAGGTGCGATTGTCATGAAGCATTTCATATAGTTATGCTGGTTATTTCTGATGAACCGACGATATATGTGGAGACAAATGAATCTGATGATCATGAAAGGTGGAAGGAAGCTATGGATGATGAGCAGCAATCACTAATTACAAATAAAACTTTAATTGTAGTGGACCGCCCCAATAACCAAAAAGTTATTGATAACAAGTGGGTATTTAACGTAACACTTAAGACAGAAACCTTTCGCCCAGTAATAAAGTTTTCGTCAATAAGATCTATTTTGGCCATAGCAGCTGCGAAGAAAATGACGATGAAGCAATTCGACATAATGACGGCATATTTGAATGGAGATCTTAAGGAAACCGTGTACATGAATGAACCCATCGGATACGAAGATAATAAATGTAGAGTTTGTAAGCTGGTGAAAACATTATATGGGCTGAAACAAGCATCGCGTTCGTGGAATGGAAAATTTACAAATTTTATTAAGAAGTTCCATTTTAAAATAACTAAATCAAACCCATGTGTCTTTATTTAAAATAAAAAAATAAAAATGGCATGCTAGCCTTATATGTTGATACTGGCCTTATATGTTGATGATGAACTTATAGTAGAAGAAAATGAGAACAATATTTTAGAAGTAATTGAACATTTGAGGAAAGAATTTGAAGTAAATTTTTTTGATGCTCAATGTTTCTTGGAGCTAGAAATTCATCAAAAATCAGGCGGATCTATCCTGGTTTTCAACAATATTATGCTCGTAAGGTGCTTCAATGATTCAATGAGTGATTGTAACTCAGAATCAACACCAGCCTATAACTCACAAGACTTGGGAGATTTTGTTGGAGATGCAGAAATAGCTTTTTCCATTACGAGGGGTGTAGGCAGCTTAATGTCTTTGGCAGTATCGTCCGTACACAAGCTATACAGTTGGCAATGCAAGCAGATATTTGGAGAAACCAGCCTATGCTCATATAAACGCAGTCAAATGGATATTAAAATGTATTAAAGGTACACTGGATCTTAAAAGGTGAGAAAAACTTAACCTTAGCCGGTTACAGAGATGCACATTACGCTGCAGATCTGAAAAGTAGATGACCAACAAAAGATACGTTTTCATGCTTGGTGATAGCATAATCAGCTGCGCATCGATGCGACAAAAGACAGTAGCGCTTTCAACAACCGAATCGGAGTATATGGCAGCAGTGGGGGTGCTTTGCATTTATATTGAGAATTATAACATTTATATTGAGAATTATAAAAAACACCTAGATTATTGTTCAATTAGAGTGACGCCTAAAATAAATGCAATTATTTCAAATGGTAGTAGTAACTTAATGTGAATTGAATAACTTCAAATTACTGTAATTGAAGAAAAATAAAAAAAAATAATTGCAGTTTGAATTTGACAAAACGAAATCGGTCGCAATAAGTGATCGATTTCGCCGCAAGAAGAGAGTGGTATGTCTCTAAGCGGGAGGAGGGCCGTCGCACAAGCGCGAAGATGGCTTACAGTGAGCTGGCTAGGGATCACCTCCTAGTTGCCCTTGTGGATGCAAGTACTAACAGTGGAAGACGGGTGCTGGCCGAGTGGGGCTCCATAGACAGACGATTGTCGGAGATGGTCTTCAATCACCTCTTCGAGGACCAGGGTTGGCCCCCGGCCTTCCACTGCGAAGAGGTGTGCCGAGGTTGTAGGGTGATCAGGTGTGCGGATGGGTTCTCGAAGGAGTTTCTGAAGAGGTGCGTTGCTGAGATCACCAATGCATGGGACGGTTTCAGTTTGAAACTTATCCCAGCCTCTGAGATTCCGAGAAAACCTAGGTCTCGCATCTGGTTGCCAAAATTAAAGCTGGAGAGCACGAAGCTTATCCAGTGCCTAAGACTGTAAAACCCTGAGGTTCCGATGGATGACTGGCCAGTCCTAAAAGTAGAGGAAATCCACAAAAATAGTCAACTTGAGATGCTGCTGATCAGTGAGAAGTCCCTGGAGGCACTCGAGAAGCAGTAACATAGGTTGTGGTTTGGCATCAGTCAAAAAAAAATTAAAGATATTTCCCGCCTCGGTTACTCCGGACGACAACTTGGATGGGGTGGCGGAGGCAAATATGCTGCTGGAAGGCCTCAAGCTATCTGAGATGGCGATTCAACACTAAAAATCCAGGCTGCAGAAGGTAGCTCAGATTAACTTCCAGGACTCCAAATCAGCCACTTACAACCTTATTGTCCTTCTCAGAGAGGAGGACATCAACATCTGCCTGATTGAAGAACTACAGGTCAGGCAGTTTCAAGTTATGGGCCTGAGGGATGGACTGTATAATTTGTTCTATCCCTATGAGGAAGTCGAACCGAAGGCATGTGTTTTATCCAAAAATGCGTTTTCGTTTTATCTAATTACAGCTCGTTAGATGTCACAGTGGTAAAGGTAGAAACGCTGGGCAGCCAATGTCTTCTGGTCGCCTCTTCATATATGGCCCATGATTGCCAGGCACCCCCTGAAGAGGTGCGGCGACTCATTGCATCAACAACCTTAAGAAAGGAAGTTGTTCTAGTAGGCTGCGACACCAACGCGAGACACGGTGTGGCATAGCAGTGAGTTTCTTTTCGATTTCATTAAAATGAACAACATGAGTGTATGAAACATTGGCAGCTCTCCGACTTTTAGTTTTCCCGGCTCGGAAATTTCAAGTGAGTCGGAAGAAGTTCTTGGTATCATTCTGGTAACAAATTCTCCCGATCTTCGGGCGGATAACTGGGCAGTATCTCGGAGGAACTCTCCGCCAGACCACCGATTTATCTCTTTGAATACTCAGTTACGCGGGAAATAATTTTACCCCGCAAAAATCCACAAAGAACAGACTGGGGTCTTTTCAACAGGGTTGTCAAAAACAGACTCGATAGGTACATATCATTCATTTCTTCTGCAAAGATGCCAGGTTCCTTTCAGGATCTCGTGTCCTGCCTCACGTAGAAAAGATATTCCCTCCCTGGTGGGATGGGAATCTTAGAGACTTGAGATCAAGCTTAAGAAGGTTCCTTAATGAATGCTACTTAAGTCGAAATTTCCAAGCTAACAGAGAAAGCTTAAAGACATGCAAAAAAGCAGTACGGGATGCGATTCGTAATTCCTGGCAAGACCACTGCGAATCTATTGAGTCACTGAAGGACTCTGCCAGGCTCGGAAAAATTCTCGCCATGGATAACTCCTACAGAACCTTTGTAAAACGTACTGATAGAATGTGGGCAGAATCGGCGATGGAGGCATTAAATATTCTTGTAGATTCTCCCATTCCAGACTGCACTGATCATTCAGAGAAGAGTAGCACGTATGCGTGTCGAGAACACGTACCAGCTACATTGCTGGAGAAGATTCTGTCTGTGGAGGAGTTCGTCTGGGCAATGAACAGTTTTTCACTATACAAATCCTCGGGTCCGGGCGGTATCATGCCTATTATGATGCAAAAGACACCGGGGTCCATAATATCTGAGATACGGGAAACTTTCACTGCGTGTATTTCTATAAATTCCAAATAGGTGGAGGAAAACCCGGGTGGTTTTCATTCCGAAGGTGGGAAAAAGGGGCTTCAATTGGAAAGAGATTTCAGACCGATTAGTCCTTGAGAGAGTCGTCGATCGTCACATTCGAGATCTATTTGAGGAGCATCCACTTTCTATGGCGCTGCAAGCATATTTAAGAGGGAGATCTACGGAGACTGCACTACATGAAGTGGTGCGAGTGGTACAAAGATCCCTTCATTTTAAGTAATTTACTCTGGCTGCTTTCGTAGACATCGAAGGGGTTTTTAATAACGTAAAGGTTGAAGCTGTTAACTTGGCTCTCAATAGGGCAGGGGTGGTAGGACCGACTTGTAATTGTATCTCATCCCTACTAGCAAACAGACAAATCATAGCTGAATTAGGTAGTGCTACAGTTATGAAAAATGTGTGTAGAAGTACACCCCAAGGCGGAGTACTTTAGTATCTACTGTGGCTAGTCACTATCGATGAAATTCTCGCTAAACTTGACTCTGAAGAAGTCAAAGTGGTCGCGTCTGCTGATGACATGGCGGTCCTGGTATCTGGACCCTTCTCCACTATAATGAGTGACATCATGGAAGGTGCGCTGGGCAAACTTAGCAGTCAGTGGCACTCACTATCATCCAGCGCAAAACATATTGGTGTCATATTGGAAAATTAAAGTCATTACAAAATCAGCTGAAAAACATTCTACGGGAGGAAAAGGAAGAAAACATTAATAAGTACCTTGAAGATTTGGCTCCTCTCAAAGTCACCAATTACTCACTCTGGAGAGCGACAAGAACGTTAAAAACACCGAAGTATAGTGAATCGCCTCTAAGACAAAGCGATGGAACTTGGGCAAAAACAGAAGAAGAAAAAGGCAACTTCTTTGCAGCCCATCTGAGGTCAGTATTTGAAAATAACCCGCCGCCCTGCAACAACACTAGCATACAGCATTTTTCAATTACGAAGTCAGCAGTACCAATTCATTTCAAACCAAAAGAAGTTATACGCCTATGTACAACGAGTCTAAACCCAAAAAAAGCACCTGGTTGTGACTTAATTATCAATAAAATGGTAAGTGAATTGACGCAAATAGCTCTAATACATCTCACACACATTTTTAACGCAATACTCCGTCTGGGCTACTTCCCTACACCATGGAAAACATCAGAAATAATAATGATTCCAAAACCCGGAAAAGACCCTACTCAGGTATCTTTTTATCGGCCCATAAGTCTCCTGCCAATGCTCTCTAAAATGCTCGAACGCTTATTGCTGGAAAAATTAGCACCAAAGCTCAATTTAATCATTCCACACCAATTTGGTTTCCGCAAACATCATGGAACTATTGAGCAGGTGCACCGTATTGCCTCTGAAATAAGGCGAGCATTTGAACAGAGGATGTACTGCTCCGGAATATTCCTAGACGTCGCACAAGCCTTTGACAAAGTCTGGCATGAAGGACTCACGTATAAAATTAAAAAACTTTTGCCAAAAAGTTCGCATTAGATACTGGAGTCATATTTAACAAATCGCAAATTTAGGGTTAAATATAAAGAATTTGTAGCGCCAGACTTTGAAATTATGGCTGGAGTACCACAAGGTAGTGTGCTTGGACCTATGTTTTACACTCTGTACACTTCCGATCTGCCAACGCATAAAAACCTCGTTACCTCGACTTTCGCTGATGACACAGCTATCCTGAGCTCTCACCTAAATTCACGGATAGCCTCCCGGGATTTAGAGGAACACCTTAAAAAAATAGAAAGTTGGCTAGCAGATTGGCGCATCAAAGTAAATGAGCAAAAAAGTGTACATGTGACATTTACTCTAAAGCCCAGTTCTTGTCCCGCAGTCTCCTTAAATGGCATTGTAATCCCGCATGCAACAGAGGTTAAATACTTAGGAGTGCATTTTGACCGACGGCTCACCTGGAAAAAACATATAGAAGCCAAGAAAATGCAAATGAAACTCAAGGCAAGTTCCTTGTATTGGCTTACCAACCGAAAATCAAAACTGCGATTAGAGTATAAAGTACTTATATACAAGGCTGTAATTAAAACGATTTGGACTTATGGTGGAAGAACTAGCAGTTTTAAAAACAAAATACCAATCCAAACTTCAGTGTCATCCTAACGAACTAGCAAGGAATCTGCTTAAATGGATGAATACATCTCGACTTAAAAGGCCACTTTTTTAAAAATAGAGTTTCTTTATATTTATATTTTTATTTATATTTTTTCTACATTATTTACATAATACTTGAACTAAAATTGCTCGAAGCACTGGCGCGGAGCATCAATTTATTTATTAGCTGTAAGCTTTGTAAAATTATAAATGGTTTCGATTGAAAATATGCAATAAATAAATCCATGTTGAACTTAGTTAAAAAGCGTGCATCGATGAACGACTACGGAAGGCCTGTGTGGCTTTCTAGGTTTGCAAATCAATGTTTGGCAAAAAATGGGGTCTTAGACCGAGAATTGTGCTGTAAATGTACAATATAGTGGTGCGGCCGATCTGGACAAACGGCTCCGTGGTTTGGTGGGAAGCTCTCAAGGAGGACTATAATCTCACGAAACTACAAAGAATCCAACGCACCGCGTGCAGGAGCCTGTCGCATTCCTCCCGGAGTTGCTTGAGACGTGATTCTAAACGTCTTCCCTAAAGATCTTCTCACTTCTTGTATTTCCGCACAAAGTGCACTAAGACTCAGGGAAACCGGTCATGGTAGCATTTTGAGACAACTGACACCAGACATAGTATCCTCGAGAACCGACTTCTTCGTTCGTAATCTGCATTTTGCGAGCTATGTTCACACAGTTCTACCAAGAAGGAATGACCAGAAGGAGGGAAAGGTTGTTGTAAGTCAAACACACAATGTCCGTTAAAACCCAAATAGGTATAGTATTAGATTTTATTATTAATAAAATAATAAGCGCACGTATAATGTAATAAAATTGTTATTATTAAGTAAAAGTCGATTGCATGCTTTTACAATTGAATTGCAATGAACTTTCACTACTGACTGGTGAGCACTCTCCCTAAAGTGTGCCATTCAATGATTGCCTTGGTTACCAATTGCAGAATGTGCAAACCAAAAATTAGGGCAATTAGAAATAATAATGTGGGGCAATTATAAATAATAATGTAGGGCAGTTAGAAATAATAATAATATAATAGAACATTAAGAAACAGTAATAAACCTAAATAGTATATAAGCAGGTGTTTCAACAAAAAAGATTGCTTTCTAACAAATAAACTTGAGCGCGTTTCAACTCGCGTGAACAGAACAAAATTGGACTCAGGCTGCTGACGAGTGAATAAAAACTAGGCGAGTACAGACACATATCGCCCTATCATAATTGGTGCATCCGTTAAGATCCGGCCAACATGGAAGGATAGATGTGTAGATACGCCGCAACACTCAACATAATTGGCGCAGCTAGTATTAGGACGTAGCGTCACAGGAGCATATAGGAATCATCTCGGAGGAAACCCAGGATTAGTAGAAAAGACATCCTGAAGCAGGAAAAATAAACCTGCAACGAAACCAGTATCATCATCAACATGGCGCGAACATCGGACAGAGGAACAATGAAGGGATCGATTGCAAAACTGTACTTATTTATTGTAGCGTCTTATAAGTAGATACTTCTGCGACCCTGAAGGCGCCGTAGTGCTGGTCAAAGAAGTTGTAACAAACATGCGCGATTGCTCTGTTGCACGCATCTTTATATGGGCAAACATAAACCGTCAGTATGATCGGACCGTCTATGTATGTCATCTTAGCTGTAAGGTTTTTTTTGGTATGGGAATATGTTTGTGTGCCGTTAGGGACATTTATTTTTTTTTAGCACTGATTTTAATATTTAACAGAGTAAGCTTAGGGTATTAGGCAAGAATACTTCAAGAGGTGCATACAACACGGGTTGTTGCATTAAAGTTTATTTAAAACTTTGCACGGAAGAAACTGAATATGATGCTGAAAATGAAGACATGTGAGTAATGTTATAATCATTCTTTGTTTATGAAAATTTTGTTTGATGGGTAGAAAATATGGAGAGAAATTTCGTGAAATCGATCTACTTATTCAAAACCGAGTTCATAGAAAAGTAGTAACAAAATAAGCTGAAACATTTATTTGTATAAATAATCTGTACTCACGTTCAGTAATTGTGCAATTAATTAAGTATAGTTTTTAGACTAATTTGACAAATTTTGTTTTCTCTACGGTATTACGCCACAGTTGTCTTTCTATTGAGTAATGTTTGTTTTACTAAATAATACAATTAAAAACTTATTGGTATACTGTTACACGTTTTGGTTTAGAAAATCAACCTTATTGCCTTCAAGTGAAGCTAGGTTGATAAAAAATAATATAAGCGGAAACAAGAAAAGGAAGTTTTTTCAAGCCTTCAATGATACAGAAGAGTTGACGGCAAATATGGAATTTCTCGGGAATAAAACTAGAGAAATTTCTAGGCAGCTCCGAGAGACCGATGAAGCCACATTATATTTGGAGATCGAAAATCGAGAGCTCAAGAGAATCATGGCAACTGCTAAGCCAACAAGAGTAAGATCGGCATCAGCTTCTCAAATAGATACACAAACAGTACTAGCTTTGCCACCAGAAGTGCGCTGCTCGGAATGCCTGTCACCCGAAGGAACCAATCAGGTTATTAAGCCAAAAATTGTAGTGAGTGGCAATTACCAACCAGAATTTTTGTCCATGTCTACTGAAGATGGAGTCGTACTTTTATCACCAGGAAGTCAGGAATTTGAGCATAAGTCTGCTCCCCTATTAGTGGAGTCGGTGTTTAGTAGAGAGACTTCAATAGAAGAGGGGCAAAAGGGTAAAAATTAGGCAATCACCAACTCTCCCACAAGAGAAGAACATAGGAGAACAATTGACTTAAATCCGTCGTGTGTCACGGGCCTTCTGGAACCGACGGAAATAGAGATTGAAGTAGGCCCAGGAATTAACGACACGCAATTAATAAAGCAGAGTAATATATTCGGAGTTAGTAAGATGGAGATAGAGGAAATTTCGAAAACAGCGGCTAGGTAGTACTCGTGTTTACTTGTGCTGCGTCAGAAGACTTACGGTCAGGAGTCAGTAGATTCATTCACGGTGTGAACTTGCCAGGAGGAGCATCAGGCCAGATGAGTTACAGGATTTCTTTGACTGTGTGAAGCAGAGGTTGTTTGGAGACGCATACAACCCAAGCTTTACGGGTTCCTGAGGAAAACTTAGCTGAAGGTGAGGACTTTGGAAGATGTAACTCAAGAAATCCGAATGGGAAAACAGCTGGCGGGTGAGGACATACGAGCCTTTGCAAGGCCTCTAGGATCACTAGAGGGGCTGGCAACAGAAAGAGTGACGGGTAAATACAATGGCATTGAAGATACAACTCTATTGTACTATGTTGAGAAGTCAATGTTAACAGCTTTCGTTCTGGGTCTCCGCGACCACGCTCTGATGCATATGCTGAATAGCAGAACAGGAACTCTGGAGGAATTAGCAGAAGAGGCGAATAGAGCACAATTCCTGGTGGAGCTGAGTACGGCCGGTTTTGGCGAGGTACATATGCTAGAAAACAGACAGGACATGTTCACTACCGCTGTCATAGATAGAGAGGGCAACAATTCAGTACCAAACATATACAGAGGAGCGTATAATCCCGGTGTTTCCGGCAACAGAGCCGCGAATCCGAGAAATCCGTACAGATGGATTGTACAGAGGACACACACATGTTCTTTCTGCCGTAAGCCAGGTCATACAAGGGATGAGTGCTTCACACGCAAAAACACGCGTTACTATATGAAATGTCAAGCATATGGCCATGAAGCAAGTCTACAGTGCCTAGGGGGCACATAATGGGATCAGAGTAGGAGAAGGTGGGAATAATTTCAACAGACCAAGAATTAATTCCATGGAAGAAATTAGCCAAGGAAGGAATCCCTTCAACACTGGGAGTAGTCTGCAGCGACCAAATTTGAATTCCAGAAGTGAAGCGAGGATAAGCAACACCGCACGGGTGTTGAAATGCTTCTCATGTGGACGAATGGGACATCGGGCCTGAGAATTCAGGCAAAAACAATACCAACAATGGAACCAGGGAAACTGGCCCAGTCGAGGCCAATAGGCTGCAAAGCCAAGAAGGAAAAAGCAAATAGCAGGCCAAAAGTAGCAAGGATTGTGAATCGCGTGTCAAGCCATGTAGGGGCGATGACCCAAGAGAGAGACGAGCATGAGGAACTCCAAAATATTATTCTTGAATGCGTTTTGATTTGGTTTACAGTGGTGATTCTAGTAGTAGGGTTAGGTTTTGATAAAATTAGGAATTATAGGCCGGTAGCCGTAAAAGCGGTATAGGAGTACAAGGATAAGATAGCTAGGCTAGCATGTAAAGAATATATGTATATAAAGAAGAACTACAACTCTTGGTGAGAGAGTATCAGAGAGCTAGGGAATAGATACGCATTCATTTTGGGAACCAGAAGGCGTTGCTTCGTGGTTAATAGAACAGCTGATGCGTTGGTCGAGATACCCTGCAAGGAGGCAGCTAGTGGAAAACTATTGCTTTTGGTAGACTCAGAAGCGGACACAAGCCTCGTTAAATCTAGTATTCTACGAAAATGACTGGAAACTGATGAAATGAGTGTGTAGAATCTTAACGGTGCCTTTGGGGGTGTATTAGGACACTAGGCTCAGTTACGGTGAACCACAGATAGTTTAGGGACGTAAGATTCAGAATATACGTAGTGAAACTTGAAAAGGAAGGTATTCCGGCTGATGGTATACTCGGGCGGGATAAGCTTGGGGGCCGCAGAATTCTAGATGCAGGAACTAAAGAGTAATCATTTTTCGGTAAGAATAGGAATAGGATTTTGACTCTTCCACTAAGGTCATGGCGGGAAGGAACCTTGAATAGGGTTAAGTATAGTATACCGGAAATGCGCGAGGATAACGAGAGTAATTACTCTCCGTGTGAACACGAAACTTCGGACGGTGGATTTGCACAAGCAGCAGCTAGTGGAGGGCGTATATATGGGAGAGACCATAGTTAAATGCATCAGAAGAGGACTATTATATGGATAATGATTTTAGGCCAAAGTTCACCAGTTACGATAATTTCAACGAACTGAATTATGGGTCGGTTAATCAGATTAAGCAGGCCAATATAAGAAAAAGGATGGACAGTGTACTAGAGTCACTGAAGTTACACACAATCGTAAATTCAGAAGAATCAATGTTAAACGGTCAGTAGTTGAAGCAGCAGAAATAAAAGAAACGAATGACGAAAGAGCCCAACAGCAAGCCAACAGGGTAGAGTGGCTCGAGAATGACAAAGATATTCAGGAGGTAGATATTATGAAGGATTTCCATGATTCATGTCTAGGTGGACAGAAGGGATCTTGGAAAACCTACGAGAGAGTAGCGGAAATATCAGCTACAGTGAGCGCATGAGTTGATTAGAAAAAACCAAGATCATGCTAAACGAGTTGCCAGAGAAGCGTATAATAAGGTACTAAGCCCAGTAGTCTTTCAGGTTGTTGACCGAGTACTAATGAAGAACCAAAGTAGGAAAAATAAATTTTCTCAGTTTGGTTAGGGCCGTATACGGTGGCAGAAATCCGCAGCCCAGTTACCAAGGTGGGAACGATTAAAGGCAAAGCCAAAAAACTCCACAATAAATGACTAAGATTATTCTATTTGCGAACTCACAACTAAAAAACGAGTGTACTGCGCTCGTAGACACTCATATTTCTCATTTGATGAGCAACTGAAATCAGCATTTTATTTAAAAGCTTAAAATAGCGTAAGTTCTATTTTCAAAGTCAAGGCCAGTGTGAAATGAAACCATGTTGACTTAAGTTGTTAACAACTTACACAGTGTAAATATGCAAGCAAACGCCGGAGCTAAATTGCAGTAAGAACAAGAATAAGAAGAGAGAGAATGGTTGAAAAATATTAAGTAAAGTAATTATTAGTATGGGAAAATGTGAGGTAGAAAAAATCAGATTTGAGAACCAAAATTCAACGGAAGAAAAAATAATTTGAAAAAAAGATTTCTTTAATGCATTTGAGCAAACTGAAAGTGCATTTAGTAACCCATCGTGCAAAGCGCAAAGTGAAGCGCATGCAGGGCGGAAATATCAGCAGTGCACGTATTCTTCGGCATTCGTACAAACTTTGCATATAGTATGAGTATAGAGTGCATATACGAGTATGTTTGCAGACGTAAGTTCGTACAAACTTGGTACATGAGATAAGGGTGGACTAAATCTGTCCGAATAGGAAATATTAGAATGAATGTATGGGCATTTATTTTAATAAGTAGGCATGATAGTAAGTATATATAATTTATTTTTAAAAACTTAACTGGGTCGAATATACTTCAACGAAAATCTTCTATAGAAGGGGGTGATAGAATTAAGAAGTAGGAATAGATATCTTTGAGTAAGAAATTGGATCAATCTAATTACGGATAAAAGCATCAATCAGTAATGCAAAATAAAAATTACATATAATAATTCTTTGGGGTATAAGCGAATTCGAGTAATTCTGAACGAGTCAGCATTATGTATTTATGAATGAACGTCATACACAAGTACGTATAAACTTATATAAAATAATGTGGACTTACATACATAAGCATGCAGCTGAAAGCAGAGTATTTAAATTTGCTATAAAAATAAAGAAAAAATTTAGGAAAAAAAAATGTTAACATAACTAAAAATTAAACTGGGGTATGTTTTGTGGGAATTGATTGGATTAGTAGCTAAGTAGAATATAGAATAAGCAAGATAAATCAAAATGAAGGAAGAAAGTGTGGGCAATGTAATGGAATAGAAATAATTTCAAGTTAAACATTTAAATATAAGTAAGATCAGCTAAAATTTAAGTTCTATGAAACAGAAAAATCGCAAAAAAAAACAAAAGAAATTAATAAATGCATACAAATAGTACCTATAATAAAAGGGGTAAGACACGGTTAAAGTTTCACTCCTATTTTCCAATGCATATTACTATATTAATACTAAGTAAAATCTTTTGAACTTTGATAGGGCAAGACGGGAGAAACAATATAAAATTAGAACAAGAAAAAGTGCCTGGAATGTATGTATGTAATAGGCAAAATATTAATTTTAGAATAATCTATGGCTAATGCTGTCACGGGGTAAGAATACGTTTGCAGAAGTGCAGGTAACAAATCCGGATATAGTACCGGTGACCGCAGGGGAAGTATGTTTCGCAAAGGATTAGTGGGTGACTGTCACAGAGTTGCCAAAGACGAAATTGGAAAATATTTTGAAGCAGAATATGAGGAATAATCTTTCTGGAAAATAATCTGCGGCCAGTGGTGCTGAGGAAAAGCGAAAGTGCGAAGCATCAACATAGAAATAATGGTGGTTGGCGACCTATTACATGCCACGCTGCATGCATTGTTTGTAATTTTGAGCAAGTTACCCGAGGCAGCGCCATCATTGAGAAGCATCTCTTGGTGCAATAAGGCTCCAGAATGGTTCTAAGAACTAGCCGAAGTGCGAACCACGTAGACAGAAGAAGGTCTAACAGTAGTTATCACAGTTCCACTAACACTACTGGAATGATTGACGATGTACAAATTGTACGCTATTCCAAAGTGATTGAACGCATATTATAGTTTATCTCTAGGTATGACTACATTGCCGAAAACCAATCACAACAACATGCATTGGTCAATCCACAAAGAGAGAGAAAGATTTCCGGGGTGTGGATCCAGCAAAAAATTACGATATCACTCGGGAGAGTTGCTCACCCGAATAATATAGAATTTAGAACCTGAACACGTGGCTATTCTAGCATCGGCTGGATTTCTGGTAGCCTCCAAATCTATAAATAGACGATTCTATTCTTTTGTGGTAAAGGCGTTGTGCTCAAGCAAAGTAACACGTCTGGATCAAATGGGCACAGGGTATAATACGATTAGCGCGAAATACAGAGCACGAGGTGAGTCACGGTACAATTTATCGACTTCCTTCTTCAGAACAGGCGAAGTTTCATCTAAACTCCAAGAGTTACTGAATAATTTCCTACAAACGCACTCAAAATGAACTCTCATTACGCTAGCAGCATTTTCGCTATTAGACCATCAGGATCTGTGGAAAACGATTAATACCAACAGATGCAATCAGCGACTTAGTTAAGGAAGCACAAGCCGAAGAGAAAGTGTTCTTGTGATTGGCCTCACCGACTCCTACGAGGGAATTCACATTAAGAAAGAGGGGGGGGGTCGGCAAAACCGGACACTTCCGAGTAGTGATCATAACGATGGTATTCTTGACGAAAATAACGCCAAACAGGAATTTTTTCCCAGGACGTCGTACCAGCCCTATCGACAACGAAGTGCAGATTTCACCGAGGCAATGCACCACAACAGGAGCAGGAGGACGCAGTGTTAGTATAAGAATAAGTTGTAGAAATAAATTGTAAAATAAAAATAGGAACAAAAAGAAAAGAAAACAAAAATAATAATAAGAAGAAAAACTAAAAGAGTCCAATAATATATAAAAAAGCAATATAAAAACAAAATATAATAATTATATAATATAAGGATCAATATGAAAAAAGGAAATAAATAAGAAAATAATGATAAAAACAAAAGACAAAAACAAACAAAATTAAAAAAAAACAAAATAAAATAGAAAGAAAATAATAAAAAAGCAATGAAAGCTAAAACAAACAAAAGAAAAAAATAGATAGATAATAAAAAAATTGATACAAATATATTGTACAGATACATACCGCCCCATCATAATTGGCGCAGCCTTTAAGATCCGGCCAACACGTAAGGATACATGTGTAGATACGCACCCAACACGCAAGGGGGTACGCTAATTTTCACCGATGCTTCCAAGAGGGAATCTGGGGTGGGCAGAAGCTGACCAAAAATAGATCCATTTACTCCCACACCCAGGCAACAATAAAGGCGCTAGCGTCACCTTTTACCAACTTTAAATTGGTCAGCCCCTGCAAAGGAGGGATTTAAATCATTACCAGGAAATAGTATAATATCCCTTGTCTGAGTTCCGGGACACATGAAGATTGACGGCAACGAGGGGGCTGATGAGCTAGCACGAAGAGGCTCATCAGAAACCGATCAAGGGTTTTCTTTCATGGACGTGAGCGTCCCCCTAACTGTTGTTAAGGGAAATATTTATAGTCACTTCCTCCGCAAGGCTCGTGAGAGGTGGAAAAACGTTGCGACATTATCCATTTTGAGAATGATGTGGCCTGACTACAGTGGAAAAGGAACTACCATCTTCTCAGTAAACCAAGACACTCAATTAACAACCTTATAGCTGTATGCACAGGACATTAGACAATCTTCACACACGCTGAAAAAAATAGGCATTCAGTTCAATGCCCATTGCAGGAGCTGTAAAGACCCACAGGAGCAGAAACAGTCACTTTTATTGTGATCCCAGCTCTCGCTAGCTTGATACTCAAATATCTTGGAAGTCCTTTTCTGGAGAGTCTATATATTGGTCTAGCTTAGAACTTTCAGACCTATCCAAATTTGTCAGCAACTCCGGATGGTGGTAAATATATAAATTTATATTTTCTTTAGGCTCACGAGTACATGGCAACAAAACGGCACTATTGCTAATTGAGCCGACCCGAGGTCGCCAGTCTACCTACATACCTATATTAAAACTGTATTAAATAAAACTGAAGACTTTTGTTTCAAAACTGCCACGCCCCCTTCTTGTAGTTACAACCGCTCTCAAAAGGAAAAAATTAGCATACCTTTTTAATTTTTTTTAAATACGAGTATAAAGGGTATATAAAGTTCTGTTTGCTTTGGAATGCACCTTGTAGGTATTTAGATACAGTTTTCCATTGATTTACATTGCATACATTTGCAGCCATTTTGAATCTGTTTCTATAGGAATTTATATTGATCATTATAGCAAATTATAAAAAGCACTTAGATCATCAATTAGAGTGACGCCTAAAATAAATGAAATTATTGCAAATGGTAGTAGTAAGTTTATGTGAATTAATAACTTCAAATTACTGTAATAGAAGAAGAATCAAAAACAAATGTGTTTAATTATTATAAATTGACGGAATTATTAAATATCTGAATCGAAAAAAATTTGTGTACTTTTTAATAGTTAAATCTTGTAATTAAGAAATGTCAAAAATTCAAATCAGAAATTAGCTAATTGTACATAACCTCTAATACTCACAAGTTAGTCTTAGTATTTGAGACTAATGGTCACTTCCTTCCATTGTGTCCTCCCCACTTACCTCGTATAAATTTGTAAATTTGTACGGTTACGGCCAAATGGCGTACAAACTAATATAGTTAAATTCTGATTATTATTGAGACGATAATCCTGTATATCAGAAACGACAAGAGATGGTGTGGCCAGTATTATTGCCAGGAGCCAAATCATGGTGGCCGTAAATACCGTTAGAGGCCTTGTCTGCAAATAAAGACAAATTTATAATATAAGTACAATAATCAAAATTCAAATGAATTGTGCTGTACTAATCTCCAATACTATGCTCACCTGCAGCTTACGCAAGGGATTTACAATTGCGCAGTAACGTTCGCTAGATAAAGCAGTGAGTGTGAAAACGGATACACCTATTGATATATCCTTAAAGAATTCGCTAATACGGCATAAATTTGCACCGAATGTCCAGCTCTCTTGTGTGTACACGATTGAAGCCAGAGGTACGCAAATGACAATGACTAACATATCAGCAAGTGCCAATGAGAGAATGTAACTGCGGAAAATCAAGAGTTATAAATATATTTTACCAACATTAATGGAGAAAATTCTCCGATAAGGAAGTATTGAAGAAAAAAATGGTTGTGTAATAAATGGACTACTAATTACAGTCAATATTTTGTTGTGTACATTTTTTTCGCTATTTTAGCAAGGGTTCTGGTTTTTTTTTAAAAGTATTTTATTCTAATATAGAATTTCTGTTAGTTCATGATGTGAGTTCCTCAGTGAGGCAAACTCATTAGAATTTAAAACATTATTCATAAACTTAGTGTATAGAAATATTTTTACAATGATACAAGAACTCAAATACAATTTTTTTTGCAATAAAGTTTTGAAAATCTTTATTGATTACAATTTAAACATCAACAGGACTCGTTTGACGGCTATCAACAACGCATATTTGGTTTTCCATTATCACATACGAGTATTTGTTTGGGTAAAATGCAAGGTGCTAACATCCAGCCAGTTTTCATTGTAATTTAATAAAACTTCAAAGGCAGTTCGCATAAGTATGGAGTACTCTATGAGCTTTCTTAATTAAATATCCACTGAAATCCATACCCTCCTGCTGCTAAGCACCTAAAGCTTGAGAACCAGCTTAAAACCAAATTTAAACGAGTAAATTCAAACTTACTTCGAAATACCCATTACTTTTCCTTGTGCGTCCACGTTCAACAATGGGGATGTTTTCATCAAAAAGCATCATTAGGACCATATCTACGGTGAATTGGCTATATTAGAGGGATGCGTGGGCTTTATCTGATCGACTCCAATTCTTGTCTATGGCTTAAGTACTCCAAAAATGTGTATAAGTCGTAAATTATAAAAATATGTCAATAGTGGGCATGGCTGTAAAAAAAACACGTTCATTTTTTGTGTGGTGGTTAATGTTAGTACTCGGAACCTTCTTGACAAATTTCGTTGATAAATCTTTTATAAGAACCTAGTAATGATTTTTGGTTAATTGTGGGCGTGGCATTAGTAATAATCGCCCATATTTGGAATGTATGCTAGTACAATATATACAGCAACCAATTTGTATTCATAACTCTCTTCTGGTTACGCACGAGATTTAGACTTTTTCCCTGACTGCCGATGTTGCCAACCAGGGTTGCCAGGACGTCGGATGTGAGATTAGGGATTATTTCATTCCCACAACTCGGCCATCCTGCTGCGTGTTCGGCTCGAATGCGATGTTATCGTCGTCTGAAGATATTGACCATGACTTCATGTATTCAGCGCATGTAGTTGTCGTTTTTGGCCCTTCACCTATGTCTATTTTCACTACATCATATGTGCTATCTGATTTCATGCTTTTTCGTATGGCCACAGATATTTTGGTTTCAGCTTAAGGCCTACGCCGAACTAAATTCGTTTTATGGTACGTCCATTCGCACGAGGTAACCCTGTAGTTATTGTGTGATGCTTTATACCTTCAGCTTCACAGTAGCTTCGAAAGTCATCGGATGTAAAAGCTGCGCCCCGATCAGAGATGATATGGACTTGGTTGCCTAACCCCGTTCTGGATTTGTAGTCTTTTAATTACCTCCTGCGTTGATGTCGTTTTGTAGAGCCAACAAAATTTTGTGAACCCATCTATCACGGCAAATATATTTTTGTAAAGCTTGCTTATCGATTCCAATGGACCGAGGAAGTCGACATGTGTAATGGTGTTTCACCCTTTTGCAACAAATGCAGCTCACCTTTGTGTTTACCCAGTTTTCTGCTCGAAATAATGCATGGTATGCATCTAGCAATGTGACGTCGTATCTTTTCTTCAACTTTTGGTATATAGTAGTCTTTCGTTATTAACTCCATAGTTTTTCGCACTGCAAAATGGCCATTATCGTGTGCTTTTCTAAAATCTTCTCTCTGCATGTCGGTGGGCACAACAGTTCGTTGTCAAATGCAAGCTTATATAAAATGCCGCCTTTCGTAAAATAGTCGTTGAAAGTGTTTTTTTCGCAAAGAACGTTTAAAATACCTTCGAGTTCGTCATCTTGAAGTTGCGCGAGACGCAATCTAGCCAAAGAATCATCGTTCTTAACAAAAACTGCGTAACAGCTAAGGGCATCAATGTGCCTCCTTTGGGTGCTCGCTCGATGCTCCACTTCGTAATCGTACTCCTGGAGAGACAAAATCCATCGAACGACTCTGGTGCATACGTCTTTTTTTGTCTAACGTCTTAGTGAAGGCATTGCAGTCGGTTACTAGTTTGAAATGTACCCCTAGTAGATAAACGCGAAATGTTTTTAGAGCCTCTATAACCGCCAAAAATTTTAATTCATGGGCCGTGCACTTTCAGCCTTCGTTGTATTTTTACTCATGTAGTAAATAGGATGCAGGTCCTCATCATCAGGCTAGTTTTGCAGTAGCACAGCTCCATATCCGTTTTTCCGTACCATCTCGCTACTTTATCAACACAACCGGACTACTAAATTCCGAATCAAAAGTTTCAGTTATGCCATCACTTAACCACTGTTAAACCTGACTGTCTACGATGTGTTTTTCAGGTATTGGTAAACGTCGCGGCCTCGAAAATATTGACGTCTCATCGTTTAAAATAATTTTAATTTGAACATTATTGAATTTTTGTTTATTCGGTTAATAATTTTTTACCATATCCCACACTTTTTGTTTTGATTCTATTTGGGCCATTTTACTGATATCAATTTCTTTTTTGTCCGTACCTGTGTTAATTTTCATCATAAAAACTTCGAACTATCATCTTCGCTGTCATGTTCCACCTTTTTGATATGCAGCCCGTAGCGGTTTATTTTTACTTCAGCGTGAGCAAAAAAGTTCTCTCCGATTACCACTTCACAATCTAGGAATTTTGAAACTACAACCAGAAATTTAATTTTATATATTTCGCCGTCAATCTCAATTTCGTGTTTCAATGCACTGCATTTTTAGTTTCACACTCACTGATGCCGTATAGTAAAATATTTCACTCTGTTAGATGGGGTATGTACAACAAATTATACACATTATCGGTAAGAAGGCTGTACTTACTACCCGTATCAAATAAAGCTAGCAATCTTTTATAATTCATTTTTACTTCTTTGTTCATTATGCTATTCTTTACATTCTTGTTGTGTGTGCAATTTTTAGCAATAAGACCATACTCATTGCACTGAAAACACTTTTTGCCCTTTTCTTTACCCCTTTTGTGGCGTTTCTCTATGCAATTGTAACATTCAAGTACCGTATATAAAAATATGCCACATTCCCCGGATTAGTACAAAATCTTGACATGTTGCTTCATTCTCAAAGAATGACAAATGTTACAACCACAATATTTTAGATGTTAATAATGTTGGAATTCTTTTTTGTGGATTTTATTTGCTTTGTTACTTTGATTATTATTTTCCAAATTTTTTTGCTATTACCTACATACATTTGTATTCTGTGTTTTTTTTATTTACTGTATTTGGTAACATTGAAGTTCACTTCTTTCGTTTTTGCTCACCACAGCCTTTTTATACCCTTTACCTTTAAAAAAGGTAATAGGGTATACTAATTTTGTGCTTTTGAGAGGGGTTACAGTTTCAAGAAGGAGGCATGGTAGGTATGGACATATATATATAGATATGATCAGAATCACCTTCTAAACAATTTTTATTTCGTTCCTTTGTCTGTCTGTCCGTCTGTGCGTCTGTCCATCTCTCCGTTATTGCAATCTTAATGAAATTTTGCAAAAGCATAGACTGGACAAAGATAAAGAACCTGATTTGCTATATGAGCCGTTTTGATAAATGGTTTTAATATACATCTACTGCAGTAGTGTGGAACGTGAAAGAAAAGTTGAATACACAAATCAAATAAATGAAAATTGATGGAAGATAACATAAAAAGTGGACTAGAGCACAATAGGTGTAGGGTATGATGGTGAGATTAGCCTTGCATCGACATGTGGTATACGATGATTTCTAGCCTCACTGGTTCAACATATGGTGCATCTATCGTAGGCTGTGGCTAAACATTGTATGGCTTTAATTTGTTATTATGTACTTTCTAAGGTGTACCATTATATTCTATTAGTTAATTTACTCCTAACTTATCTAGTATCTTATATGGTCCTTTATATGGATTAATATTCTTTTTTATATTTTCTACTTTTAATAGAACTAAATCTCCTATTTCTACCTTAAGTGAATATTAGTTTTGAAGTCAGTTAATACACGTTTTTGTTTTGCTTTCATTATCATTTATTTTGCCTTTTCGTGGGCATATCGTAATATTGCTCTTAGCTCGTTGGAGTAAATTTCAAAGATGTATATCTTTACGTTATTTTCCATTACTTCATTGGGTAAACCTGGAAGTTTCCAATATATTAAGTCGTAAGGCGTGTAGCCCGTGTCAACATGTAGCATTGTGTTTTAAGCGAAAGTGAAGTAGGGAATCCACTTATCCCATTCGTCGTCGTTTGTCGATGTCAGTAGGAAATCATTCAAAACTCTGTGGTTGCGTTCTAGTGAGTCTATTGTTTAGTGGTGGTATGGTGTCGAAAATTTTTGTTGTATTTTGAGCAGAGCACATATGTTTGCCATTAGCTCGTTTGTAACTTCTGTCCCGTTGTCAGATTTAAGTATTTTAAAGTGTCCATATTTGAGTATGAATTTTTCGACTAGTGTTTTGGCTGTTGTGTGTGCGTCTTTTGTTGTCATTGGGTGTGCGAATACAAATTTCGTCAGCTCGCACTGCATGGTCAGTATGTAGCGGTATTCGTTTTAAAAGTTTAGTGGTCCTACGGTTTCAATTGATATAATTTCGAAACGTGTGTTAGGGGTGTCTGTTATGGTTTGTGGTTCTTTGATGTGTCTTGTTTGTTTGCACTTCACGCATGTGTCAAAGTTGGATGAGCATTTTTAGCTGAGGACTTTTGCTATTCATTTTTATTTTTACGTACGCTTCTTTAAATTCTTCTTTTGTGTATATCTTAAATATTTCATCGTTAATTGCAATTGCTAATTCTTTAATATTTTCTCTTTTTTTTTTGGATATCAATTTCTTCAGAATCGAGTCTAGTCTCGCTGATTTATCATTGATTCCTGCATGCTTTATGTTTTCATTTACATTTTTATTTCTAGGTCGGAGCATCTTCAGAGTCGAATCTTGATTCAGTGCACAATGATATTGTGCACATAGGCGAAAGCACTATATATGATATACGAGTATATATATTAATTTTTTCAAAGCTACGGTTTTTCTTGTCGACATTACATTTTAAATTTTTTATATTCTTGACGTCATTTATTGATGTACATTCCCATATTTGAAGGTCATCAGTCGTCTGAGATATGCAATCTCTCAATTTTTCATTTTCATTTTTATTTACCTCTTAATTGTTTGTTCATTTATTTTATTTTTATTTGCCTCTTTATTTGTTTGTTCATTTATTTTATTTTTATTTCCACCCCTCTCGTGATTACTAGGGTTCTTTTGGCTTTTTCGTATATTTCTTTTGGTATCATTTCTTTTAGAATATCCGAGTCAATTTGTATTCTTGACAGTGCATCTGCATTTGTGTTAATTTTTAATGTTTTATATACTATGTTGAAGTCATAGTCGCTGAGGTTTAATCTAATTCTGGTCATTTTAGATGAAGGGTTTTTATGTGACAATAGTGATATTAGTGGTCGATGGTCAGTTACTACTGTGAACTTCTGACCATATAGATAGGGTTTGAAAAGTTAATACCCCAGTGTATTGCTAGTAACTCTTTTTCTATTACTGACTTGTTCAAATCGTGTTTTTGTAACGATTTGCTAGCATATGAAATCGGTAAATTTTGTCCTATTTCGCCTAGTGCATAATTCAATGCATCTGTAGTTAATATGAAGGGTTTTTCAAAATTTAAGTATTGCAGTAGTGGTGGGTTTATTAATTTTTGTTGTAGAGTTTCAAAAGCTGTTTGGCATTCATCTGTCCATACAAATTCGGCTGATTTGTTTAATAAGGAGTTCAAACATTTTGCAATATCTGCAAATTATTGTATGCATTTTCTATAGTAGTTGCAGAATGGAGGAGAGGGGTGAGTAAGTACTCACAGAGTAGAGATACGCGATTATAGATCTACTCAAGATCCTTAGCCTCTATCCCATTAAGATCGTTGTGCGTGTTCAAGAATCACACCCTGCAACTAAACAGAAGACGACGGATATAAACTGTGAAGTCCATAAATACCTCCCCTACTGTGGCATGCGACCTGTGCCCATTGGATGGTGGGCAGCCAGGGGTAACCGGCTGTCTTAATACGGAGCCTCACTGATAACTGGTCGACTCAATGAGAATTATGACCTTGCCGTGTTAGGGGGGCTATGATACTGCTGACCTACTGACCACCACACTCGGGGGAATTTTGTGGATAACAAACAAACACTAAACAAAATAGCGGGAAATTATACCGCATCACAACTGGTGAATCGGGTGGAGGAATACCGCCAGGCGAAAACGACAAGCAAAACGGACGGGAGCAAGGACACGTACCGATGGTGTCAACAGGGTAACAGACCTGGACGAATAGGGAAAGATGCCAATGCCAGAGGCTGAGCAGGACCTACAGCTACACCAACGGTATCTACAAGTACTGGTGAACCCACCGGGCAGAGCGGCGAAACCGGAGGTCCAGTCTTTGATCTACCGTCGAAAAAGTTACGATTCCTTTGACATACGTAATACGATGGGTTTGAGTGGCGCCGGCGCGAAGTGGTGCATGATGTACCTAAAGGAGGGTTTGACAGATGAAGCAGCTAAAGAGAAAGCCCTGAATTGCGACAAAACTACACCTCCTAGTGAAGCTCGGAAACGAAATGTCACAGTCTCTCCTCTGACGAATAATGTGGTAAAGAAGAAGAAGGAGGACAAACCCACTCCTGTAAATAGTGCAGCCAGGGGGTCCGTTGCCAGCTACGCTAATGCAGCCAGGACCATCAGAATGGCTGTCCTACCCTAAGCGTTTCCCGAGCAGGTCCTCACTCGAGAACAACTCGGAGAAACTGAAGAGGTGCTCGTGTACGCCTTGGCAAAGGGGTGGACAACTATAATAGCCTTTGTAGGTATATAGTTTCGCCCAGGGCACATACTGGTGGACTGCCTCTGCAAGAAAACTGCGGAATGGTTGCAGGAAGTAGTCTCCAAACTACCTGGCTGGAAGGGAGTCGATCTGACGACGTGCCCGGGTTATAATCTATCAGGAATATACCTCATGACGGTCTACTTGCCCAATGTTGCAGGTAGAGAAAACAGTACGCCCCTGAATATCCTCGTGACCCAGCACGGGGGCCTCTATACCTCGTTGTGGAGGATTTTCAAGAGTAAGGAAGAAAACAATGGGAATCTTCTAACGATAGGGATCGACGACAGATCTCTAGACGCTATAAAGAAGCGAGGCAGCTTCCTGCATAACACATTTGGTCGGGTGCTATACACCTGCATAAACCTTGGATTGGCAGAGCGGCAACGACAACAATAAGCGCCCCAACTGGGACAATAAAGTTTTACCTGCGGATGTCGCGACCAAGGAGGAGATGGCGGTGTCTAATATCAATCCTTCTACCTCACGAACGTGAGGGTGATGAGGAGGGTCTATCCCAAATACAGCTGGAGGGCAGTTGTATGTCTGTAGGCACTGCGTCAGAGGACTACCAAACTCTGACGGAGGACGAACCCATGCAGTAGATGGAATGACCAGCACCAGGGTAGCACAAATAAACCTGCATCACGCTAAGGCCGCCTCCGCGGTTATTACGAGGTGCTTCACCAAACATCAACTTGGGCTGGTGCTGGTTCAGGAACCCTGGGTGCACAGGGGTCAGGTCAAGGGCCTGACAGGCAAAGACATACGGGTAATGTATGATGTTATATCCACTTGCCCTAGGGCTTGTATTATTCTACGAAATACCTATAATTCTATATTCTTTCAGAATACCTCTCCGGAGATTTAGTCGCTCTTCAGGTACTCGTATCCATCAATGGAAGTAAGAAGGAACTGGTGATGGAATCAGCATACTTTCCAGGAGATGTGCCCTGCGCTCCTCCGGACGCAGTCATTAAACTGGTGGAGTACTGCTACTCCAAAAAACTGCCACTCGCTGATAGTATGTGACACACAATGAGATCTGGGGCAGCTTCAACAACAACACCAGAGGTGAGTGCCTATTTGAATTTATACTCAGTAGCAAACTAGAAATCTTTAATGTGGGAAATACACCCACACATTGGGGTTCGTCAGACCACACTCATTAACATAAGAACACCCAGGAAAACAAACTGGGAGTCCTTTTCCAGGAACCTTGTGTACAATGTCAACCAGGTAAATCTGGGCAAGTCCATAAGGAACTTTCTCGAACTTGAAATAGCGGTTGAGGAGCTAAATAAAGCCATCATAATCTCATATGAAGCTAGTTGCCCTACGAACAACGTTAAATCCACCATGCACTCGTCCTGGTGGAGTGATGAGCTTTCAGATCTTAGGGTAAATGAACGTAGAATATACAAAGCGTAGGTAAATTGGAGGAATATACGGCAGCTCTCACTAACTACAACAAGGGAATTAGAAGTGCCAAACGTATAAGTTTCAGAAAATACTGCATCATTGAAACGCCGGAAGCTAGCCGGCTGCACAAAGCTCTAGCAAAGGGACACACTATCTCAGCACTCACTCTTAGGAGAGATGATGGTAGTTATACTGTAAATGAGGAAGAAAAAGCTATGCTTCTTCTGAAAACTCACTTCCCAGCGTCCTTTGTACGTAATGAAGAAGGGGTAGTGCTGGTACAGTACATAGGCTCAGAAATGAGGACTGGGCTATAGCAAAATCTATATGTACTGGTTATCGGCTAAAATGGGCCATCCACACATTAAAACCATTTAAGTCACCAGGGGTGGACGGTATCTTTCCAGCCCTGCTACAAAAGGGGTTAGATCTCATCTTCCAACCACCACTAAAAATGATTAGGAGTAGTCTGGTATTAGGCTATATACCAGCAACATGGAAGACGGCCAAGATAGTTTTCATCCCGAAGGCCGGGAAGAAGGATCCACTTCATCCCAAATCCTTTAGGCCAATATGCCTAACCTCATTCATCTTGAAAACAGCTGAAAAGATCTGTGACAACTTCATCAGAATACAGATTCTGGCGTATGCACCACTCCATCCGAACCAACATGCATATATGGCAGGCAGATCTACTGAAACTGCTCTTTACCAGCTGACGAAAACACTCCAGCAAGCCCTCGAGGACAAGGAGGTGGCGTTAGGGGCCTTTTTGGATATTGAAGGAGCCTTTGACAACAGTTCACACAAGGCAGTGAGTAGGGCTCTTGTTTGTAAGGGGGTAAACTCTACCCTATCCAATTGGATAGAACAAATGCTGAAAACCAGAACAGCCGAAGTATCCCTCACCTCAATAACCACAGTGGGTAATACTGTTCGAGGATGTCCGCAGGGTGGAGTACTATCTCCCCTGCTGTGGTGCCTTGTGGTGGATGAACTTCTCTGGGAATTAACTAATATGGGGTTATGTTGTCAGGGATACTCTGATGACATTGCGATTACATGCAGGGGAAAATTCGATAGTACACTATGCGAACTACTCCAATGTGGTTTAAGAATTACGGTGATTGGTGCAACAGGATGGGACTTAAAATAAACCCCATAAAAATTACTGTTGTCCCTTTCACGAGGAGATATAAACTCAAAAACCTTAAACCTATTAAACTACAAGGAGTGAAGATCAATGTGGAATCTGAAATAAAGTTTCTAAGTATCATACAAGATAGAAAACTATTATGGAGGTCTCACATCAATGAGACAATTAGTAAAGCGAAAAGATCTCTTAGGATGCAATCCCAAGATCCTGCGATGGATGTACATCATGATAGTACGCCCAATGATCACTTCCTGAGCGGTTCTGTGGGCTAAGAAGGAAAGATAACTAAACTTTGTGCAAGCACTAGCTAAGGTGCAAAGGCTTGCTGGTGTCTGTATAACTGGAGCTTTGAGAACCTGTCCTACAGCCGCCCTGAACGTCATACTTGAAGTTACACCCCTATACATATTTGTGGAAACACAAGAGAAGAGGGCTCTGTATAGAATGATGAGAGCAGTAAATGGTCCTGAAAGTCTCATCGGGAGTCAGATGGTAGAAACATTATCAAAGGCCATTCCAGACATTTGTATACCGAAGGACTTTACAATCTCGCGCTACAGTTTTACTAAGTTATGTAAAACAGAGTGGAGCTACAAAAACGCATGGAGAGGTCTCAGCGAAACCTACAGGATCGATCAGTCCACGGTCACCTGGTACACCGACGGATCTCTCACAGAAGAGGGTTCCGGCGCGGGGGGGGGGGGGGGGGGGTATTTGGACCTAGATACAAATACTATGAATCCCTAAGCAAAAATACTAGCATCTTCCAGGCGGAAATCCACACCATTGAGAGATGTGCAATTTTGAACATTGAAAAAGTTTACGACCGCAAGAAAATTGCTATCTTATCGGATGGCCAAGGGGCCATTAGGGCACTTACCTCTTATCAGGTAAAATCGAAACTGGTATGGGAGTGCATCAAAAAACTGAATGCTCTTGGCTCACGCAACAAAGTTACAATTCTATGGGTACCAGGACATGTTGGCATAGAAGGGAACGAGATTCCCGACGAACTTGCAAGGAAGGGAGCTGCAACACCCTTTATTGGCCCAGAACCCTTATGTGGTGTAGGCAAGGGCAATCTGTTCAACCAGCTTAGGATCGATGAGGGACACCATAGACACAACAAACACTGTATTAATTCACCAGGCCTAAGGGTATCAAAGAATCTGCTAGGGACATACCAGCTAAAGAGATTCGAATAACTCATCAATCTCTCTAAGAATAATCTTAGGATGATGGCAGGCCTACTCACAGGACACTGTAAACTGAACTCAAATATGGTGAGAATTGGGGTCACCTCGGAAGGCTCCTGCAGATTCTGTATGGAGGAAGAGGAGACATCTTTGCATGTGTTGACGGAATGTCCGGCTCACATGCACACCCGCAGGAAATACTTGGGATTTTTCCAGGGCTCTGCCAGTTATGTGAATCCTCTGGAGCCAAAACGTGTCATTACGTTTATCCAGAGGATAGGACCCAAAGATGTACTTTGAACCTCTGATGGGGGGAACAATAGATCGAAAGGTCGCGGTGCTTAAATCCCCTACACATAATAATAATAATAATAATGCAGAATGCAACGAATCTTCTTACTTCATCTGCGTTTTTCGGTTGTGGGCAATTTTTAACGGTCTCGAATTTTGCTGGGACAGTTTTAACTCCGTCTTGTGTACTCAAATATGCTAAATATACAACTTCTGGTCTTAGCAAGTAGCATTTTGATGCGTTTAATTTTAAGTTGTGTTGTTTTCGTCTGTCTAGTACTTTGATTAGATTTTGGTTATGGTGGTTTAGACTGCATCCATAAATAATTGTGTCATCTACATAAAGGAATTCTGAATGATGAATCAAGTCCTGAGAGTGCTATTGTTAACATTCTCTGAAAGCTGTTGGATGAAATTTCGAGTCCGAAAGGTAGTCTTTTAAATTGGTAGTGTCCATCGGATATGGAAAAGGCTAGTTCTAGTTTTATTTGATGGTTTGAACTGGTCATGTCTTAGGTTGAAAACCATTTTACTCTGCCTAACTGGTCTAGAATGTCTTCTAGCCGAAATAGCGGGAATTTATCATTTACTCTTTTGTCATTTAGTTTTCTAAAATCCACTTCAAGTCTCCATTTATTTTTGTAAATAGTGGTCTTTTTAGGAACCAAAAGGAGTGGAGCATTGTATGGCCTGACTGATGGTTCAATGATATTCTCCTGTAGCATTTTCTGAGCCTGTTCATTCACAATTTCTGTTTTTTTTTTTTGTTTTTTTTTTTTAATCGAGGGGGAATGCTTTAAGCCAATTAGTCAGTGTGGGACATCAACCCACTAAAACCTCCTCACTGTCGTGGCGGGCAACCCTCCCGATACCGCATAAAGTGATTACGTCGGGAGGCCGCCATGAGCATTATTGCTCAATCGTCTGTAATTGTCAGTCTAAAACCAGTCCGCTGCTGGTTGTCGCTCCTTGGCGAAATTTCTGCTACATTTGCTACCTGCTGTTGACGCAGTAGCCGCTGTCGTTCCCGCTCCTCCTTGCGTAGCGCCACCATTACCTGTTCAGCGAAGGTCGATACCGCGTTCCATTTAGCGGGATTGCAGCCACTATATTTGCTGTGGTCGGTGGTCTGCCCATAGCAGATGCCAGCTCCTCTCTCCAGGTCCTGAAGCGTGAGCAGTAAAGCATCACGTGCCTAGCGCTCTCGAATTCGCCCGTGCATTTTGGACAATAGGGGTCTTCTGTTATTTTGAAGCGGTAGAAATATGCATTGAAGCATCCATGACCGCTGAGTAACTGCGTCATGTAGTAGTTTAGACTACCATGCTTCCTGTTCACCCGTTGGGGCACCCTGGGAATGAGCTGGAATGTCCATCGTCCCTTCTCGGACTGCTCCCATCTTTCTTGCCACTCTTCGGTGCATCGCCGTCGCTCCTCTAGCCTTTGTTCGGCTGTAGGCCCTGTCGGTCGTACAGTCGCTGCAGCTCCAACGCTCGTAAGTCCAGGGGCATTTTTGCAGCAAGGACGGAAATTGCGTCGTCGGAGACCGTTCGGTAGGCGCAGGTGAGTCTAAGCGCACTTAATCGTTGCGTTGCGCAAGCCTCTCTGAGATGCGTAATTTTTGCTCCTGCCCAGATGGGTGCTGCATAGAGCATCACGGAATCCGTTACCGTCGCCAGAAGTTGTCTTCTTCCCTCACGTGGGCTTCTAATGTTTGGCAGAATCCGCGCAAGGGCGCCTTGAATTTTAGAGCCTTTTTTGCTGACCGCTACCAGGTGCTCCTTAAATGACAGTCTTGCGTCAATGTTAACTCCAAGATATTTAATGCTTGGTTGCGACATAATACGGTGATTACCGATGTCCACAGCAAGAATAAGCATGATCCTAAACAATATCTACCAGGACAAATAATTTTTGTTAAAAGAAATAGGCGATTAGGGACAAAACTTTCGAAGCCGTTTGTCAAGGAAATAGTCAGAGAAAACCGAAATAGCACAGTCGTGACCGATACCGGTAGAATAGTACACAAAAGCTTGATAAGAAATTAACAATTTCTTTCTTTACTTTTTTTACAGTTAATAGTTTGTTTCTTTGCATTATGCAAAGCCGATGTTCAAATATCGGATTACTCAAACTCGCAACTAGTGACAATAGAGACTGGATTAGCTAAATTACAAACAGGAACGTTCAAAATCATTCACATCATAGACTTAAAGAAATACGAAGATTCAATTAATAACTTTGAAACAATATTTAGAACCAAAATTAATACGCACCACTCCTTATACCCATTTATTTCCGATGAGATTGAAAAAATAAAAATCCATTTAAACAGACTCAGTATAAACAGAAGGACCAAACGATCACTCGACTTTATCGGCAGTGCATGGAAGTGGATAGCCGGAAACCCGGACCACTCTGACCAAATTATTTTGACGGAAAAAATTAATAATGCTCTCGAAAATAGCAATAAACAACTAATAATTAATAGAATGACAATAGACAAAATGAATGAAATAACTAACAAAACGAATACAATTTTAAAAGTGATGCAATCAGACAGGAATAGTGATGATAAATCTTTCACGCAACTAAATTACAAACTTGACCTCATGAAAGAGGAAATAATCAATATAGAGTATGCCATTTATTGGGCAAAGGCTTACGTAATTAATTCTTATATTTTATCAAATACCGAAATAAATATTGCTAAAGAAATTTTCAATAAAGAAAACATACCTTACATTAACATTGATGAATTGCTAGAATTCGCAGAGATTAAAATAGCCACGAATGATGAGACTATTATTTATATAATTAGTTTGCCAGAAACCGATACAGAATATTGTAAAAAAATTGTTGTAAAACCAGTTAAATTAAAATCAAAAATTAACAAAATCAATTATAATTCAATATTACAATGTAAAAATCAGTTTTACGGAATTAAAAACAATTGTAAGACATATAATTAATTATCCATTTGTTTACATAAAAATGTAATAGATCTAAGAAATTCAACATGCATTCCAAATTTACTGGCAAGCCAAAATTCTTCCTGCCAATTAATTAACAATCAACACATACCAGAAATAGAAGAAATTTCAACAGGGCTAATTTTCTTAAATCAATTTAATGGATCCATCATTATAAATAACGAGACAAGCATTCTAGAAGGAACATTCTTAATAAAATACCACAATGAAACCATAAATATCAGGAACATAACATATACTTCAAATGAAACCGTCGTCTACGCACCATTACCCGCTTTACTGCAACCGAAAATTTTACTAAGAGATACAGAAGAGGTACTTTCATTAGAAATGATGAAAGAATTGAATGTGAAAAACACTGAATTCATCAAATCTTTAGATGTACGCAACAAAATATCATTAACATCTGGCACAGTAGTAGCTATTCTTATAGTACTATTTGGGATAATTATGGCTGTAAGTCACATACGCAGAAGAATGAAAGGTCAAGTAACAAATACAATAAGCCTAAAGGAACGACACCCCCAACTTTCTGAATCGGCCAAAGAAAAGCTTAACCAAATCTTTAACGGGTTAACCGAGGACGGTTGAAATCAGGAGGGGAAGAGTTAAGAACAAATAAGTTGCAACTTAGAACCAAAATTCCATTCCCACGAATAAGAATGCTGACGAAGTGTCTGCAGTGCCCACAGTCACGTACTCGAAAACAATAATAACGAAAATAGTATAAAAACTTCATATGGAATATGATGCACGCGTCCGGCAGAGCAGCTGGTGAATTTGGCTTTTGCATTTATTTAATTATGTTAGATTAAATTCAGTTGTAAATTAGAAGTGAAACAATAAAGTTGGTTTCGGCATTTTTTTAAAAAATAACCAAAAGAAATAAAAATCTTAGCTGGCGCCCGAGCAGGGACTTAAATGTGAAGTTCGGGATACATCAGCAATTTGGGGCCAAAAACCCAACATTGAAGTTCTGGATAATATCGATCCTTGGACAACAGTTGGCGGATTTTCAACAAAAAAGTCAAGGAATAACGTAGCTACGAGGTGCCTAAGTACGAACGGAAAAGGAGAACACCAAGAGCTCAACCTCCATTGACATCGTTGGAATGATATTCGTAAGACTAGTTTTAAGACATTTTTTAGTGAAAGAAAAAATATATTGAAAAACGAAAATTTACAAAATTGATAAAAAATAAATAGAGAGGAAAATATTTACGAAAAATATAGAGATTAGAGAAATTGCAGTAAATAAAAAAAGAAGGAAGGAATTAATTACTCAGCTTAGAAAATACATAACTTAGTTTATATTTGTATCTAAATATTATATCTGAAAGTGACTACAAAGCAATTATTTTGATAATTTCTTAATTTTTTTTTACTGAAAATAACACATTATTATTAATTCCGATTAAAAGATTTGCAAGAATTGTCTGAATTCAAGGGTCAAATTCAAACCATAATTAATTAAAAAACCTATAGTAAGAAATTCACACTGTGACTCTTACAGCCATTTACTAGTGTATAAAAATTTACAAACAAGGAAATAAAATTCAAAAAATTGAATTCGTTGACAATGACAAAAGTGACTGCTTACGAATTAACAGAACAATTAAGTAGACTGAATTTTAACAATACGACACCCAGCATATCAAATCGAGCATTAAGGATGGACAAAGCACTACAACAACAAATAACTGACTTGGTAACCTCAACGATACAAAATTTGAATAATCCTTTTTCGAATGACGATAGCACGGTTTGCCAAGTAGAATTGACAAGAGAAAATATTAACGAGCTAGACAGGATCCCAGACATAGTGAAATGTCTTGGGGAATTGTCAGGGGCTCCGGGAGAATTTAACTCCTGGAGAAGAACCACAGATCGCATATTTTCCGTATACGAGAACCTAAAAGGAACTCCAAAGTATTATGCGATACTCCATACAGTCAGGCATAAAATTGTAGGAGAAGCGGATACCGCTTTGGAATCCTACAAAACTCCATTAAATTGGGTAAAAATAAAACAGTGCTTAATGATGCACTATTCGAACAAAAGGGATATTGGTACCTTGGAGTATCAACTCACCACCCTAGCTCAACGAAATAATTCAATTCAGGAGTTCTATCAGAAGGTGTATCAGCACTTATCGTTGATACTAGACAAAATTTCCTGCCTTGACATAAGTGAGGACTCACTGCAGGCTATGACCAATTGCTATAGAGATAAGGCACTCGATACATTTATTCGAGGACTTAACGGAGACTTACCCCGTTTGCTTAGCATAAGAGAACCTACTTCTCTTCCGCAGGCTCTTAATTTATGCCAAAAACTTGATAATATGACTTTCCGTATGAATTACGCACAGAATAGCTCAGCAAATTACAAAATGGTACCACCTAGACCACCAAAAAAATTTAATTTTCCCACAAATAGAAATAATTTTCATCCTGAATTAGTTCATTGGCCACCTGCCAAAAATACTAAACCTTTCATCCAAAATAGGGCAAACCCATACTTAAATAATACTTGGAGAACTCAAAATTACCAGGGCACAAACCCTTTTATGCAAAACGGTAACCCATTTAAACCAAATAATACACTTCAGCCAAACTTCCAATTTCCAAGACCAAACCAAGCATTTAATTGCAGACCAAACATGCCTCCCAAACCCCCACAGCCTATGGAGATAGACCATTCGATACAAACCAGAAACGTAAATTATCAAAATAAGCCAATGACTTTCCAAACACACCCTCCAAACAAGATGCAAAGAAACTTCTTTGTCAGCACAGACCTTCATAATTGTTACGAAGTTGAACATCTATATTTGAATAACGAAACTTACAATTACGACAGATATCAGCCAAGTCCCAACCACGTTGAAACTGGATATCAATATCCAGACCATGAGGACATAATTATTCTGAGTTTCAGCAAAATTGTTTCCAGGAAACTTTCCAATCACCGTCTTACAACGACCCTAATGACATATTTTCACCACACATGTATGAAGCAAACCAAGCATCTTCCGATACTCTACAAGAAACTCAGAGTGTTGGTTCAATTTTAAAAGAACAATATTTTAATTCCATTCCTAAACAATTAGACAATATTAATGTTTTAGAGTAATATCGTCTTCACTATCTTATTTTGAATATATCACTGGAAGTGGAGACACCCTTAACTTTCTAATAGACACAGGATCGAATAAAAACTATATTCAATCTACAAAAATATCAAATCCCATAAAAAACCAAGAATCATTCTTCGTTAATTCAGTAGCGGGAAAAATTGAAGTTAATCACCATACATTTGCAGACATTCTTGGACCACAGACACCACAATTAAAATTTTTTATTTTACCTGGACTTGAATCCTTCCATGGTATAATAGGTAACGACACACTTAAACAGATAGGAGCGGTAATACATACAGATAAGAACGTTATGATAATTCTACAAAATTTAGTTATTCCTTTAAAACAGCAGGCAGCACAGGATGTGAATAATATCGATTTACGCGTTTCACATTTAACAGAGAATCAAAAAGAAAAATTAATTAATATAATTAAAAATTGTCCACATCTGTTTTCTGACCCAAATAGGAGTTTAACATACACTTCACTAGTTAAAGGAGAGATTCGAACAACCAACGATACTCCAATTTATTCTAGATCCTACCCTTACCCTTTAGCCTTGAAAGAGGAAGTAGAAAGACAGGTCGAGGAACTTTTGTCCGATGGTATTATACGACCATCACGCACACCATACAACTCGCCAGTATGGGTCGTCCCGAAAAAGATGGATGCATCGGGAGTGAAAAAATACCGGATGGTAATTAACTACCGTAAGCTCAATGAGGTGACTATCCCTGATAGGTACCCGATTCCGGAAATCAAAGAAGTACTTTCCAATCTCGGAAATAAAAAATTTTTTTCAATTATTGACCTAAAAAGCGGTTTCCAGCAAATTCCGCTAAGGGAATGCGATGGCGAAAAAACTGCATTTTCCGTTAACAACGGAAAATATGAGTTTCTCAGATTGCCGTTCGGATTAAAAAACGCCCCGGCGATTTTCCAAAGAACGCTAGATGACATACTTCGACAGCACATCGGTAAAAGATGTTATGTCTACATCGATGATATAATTATCTTTGGAAAAGATTTAGAAGAATACCTTGAAAAATCTGAGAATTGTTATGAAGACACTTGAAGCAGCAAACATGAAAGTGCAGCTAGACAAGTGCGAATTTTTAAGGGAAGATGTAGAATTCTTAGGGTATGTAGTGGGAATAAACGGAATAAAAACGAATCCATCTAAAGTAGAAGCGATAAACAAAATGCCAGAACCAAAAACATTGAAAGAACTCCGTTCATTCCTAGGAATATCCGGATATTACAGGCGATTCATTAGGGATTATGCGAAAATCGCAAAATCCCCTAACAAATCTTTTACGAGGGGAAGATGGACGAGTGTCCAAACATGCTTCCAAAAGCAAACCGATTGTTCGTAATAAGGATGCAGTTGAATCTTTTGATAAAATAAAAAACGCATTAATATCGAAAGAAGTAATTCTTTCACATCCAAATTTTGAAAAAGAATTTGAACTGACCACAGATGCCTCGAACTATGCGATAGGAGCAGTTTCAAGATCGCTATCAAAAACAGAGGAAAATTATGCCACAAACGAGAAAGAATTGTTGGCAATAATATGGTCACTGAATTCACTCAGAAATTTCTTGTACGGTTCCAAAAAAATTAAAATTTATACAGATCACCAACCACTCACCTACACCTTGAGTGCAAGAAATTCCAACAGCAAGATGAAAAGATGGAAAGCAATTTTAGAAGAATATAACTACCAAATCATCTACAAACCTGGTAAGGCAAACGTATTGGCTGATACTTTATCAAGAATACCGGCCCAAATTAATTCACTAACTCCTACAGTGCATAGCGATGAAAGCTCTAGTCACAATTTGATACCTTGCACTGAAACTCCAGTAAATGTTTTTAAAAATCAGGTTATTCTTAAAATTGACGAAACTTCCACTTATCAATTTAAAATAGTTTTCCCAGGAATCCATAGACACAGAGCAACAATATACAGAAGAAAAACTTTTACAACTTTTCATAAGGTATTTAAATCCCTCAGTTATAAATGGTATCCTTACAGAAGAAAGAATTATGGGAATGATACAGAATATTTACCACCTTAATTTTTCCAACTACAAAGTACGCTATACTCAAAAAATGGTTGAAGATATAATTAACGAACAAGAACAAGAAAATATAATTCTTGAAATCCATAACCGCGCTCATCGAAATGCCCTTGAAAATAAATCCCAGATTCTTGGAAAGTACTACTTTCCCTCAATGATAAACAAAATAAAAAACATAACGAACATTTGTCAAATATGTAAGGAAAATAAGTACGAAATGCATCCCAATCAAATTAAATTAGCAGATACGCCCATACCGTCCTTTCCAGGACATACAGTTCACATAGATTTATTCCTAACAGAAAATAAAGTTGTTATGACAGCTCTGGATAAATTTACGAAATATGCCATGACAAAAATTCTTAAAAGTAGATCCATAGAAGACATAAGACGACCACTTAGGGACATAATTTTTGCATTTGGAGTTCCGAAATCTATTATCATCGACAATGAACTATCCCTTAACTCAGCCTCGATGAAATTCATGATGAAAGATGAATTAGGTATTGAAATTTATACATCGCCACCATACCGAAGTCAGGCTAACGGACAGGTTGAGCGCTTCCATTCAACTTTGGTAGAAATTATGAGATGTCTCAAAAAGAATGGAACCCAAAGGAATTTTGAAGAGCTTCTGGAACGCGCTGTTTCCGAATATAACCACTCGATACACTCAGTTACAGGAAAAAAGCCTGTCGATTTATTTTTTGGTGGAAACATGGGCTTTACACCTGACCATTATGAAAGAGTTAGAAATTCAAACATTGAAACCCTACAGAAGAAACAACGGAAAGATTTAGAATACCACAACAAGAATAAGCATGATCCTAAACAATATCTACCAGGACAAATAATTTTTGTTAAAAGAAATAGGCGATTAGGGACAAAACTTTCGAAGCCGTTTGTCAAGGAAATAGTCAGGGAAAACCGAAATAGCACAGTCGTGACCGATACCGGTAGAATAGTACACAAAAGCTTGATAAGAAATTAACAATTTCTTTCTTTACTTTTTTTACAGTTAATAATTTGTTTGTTTGCATTATGCAAAGCCGATGTTCAAATATTGGATTACTCAAACTCGCAACTAGTGACAATAGAGACTGGATTAGCTAAATTACAAACAGGAACGTTCAAAATCATTCACATCATAGACTTAAAGAAATACGAAGATTCAATTAATAACCTCGAAACAATATTTAGAACCAAAATTAATACGGACCACTCCTTATACCCATTTATTTCCGATGAGATTGAAAAAATAAAAATCCATTTAAACAGACTCAGTATAAACAGAAGGACCAAACGATCACTCGACTTTATCGGCAGTGCATGGAAGTGGATAGCCGGAAACCCGGACCACTCTGACCAAATTATTTTGACTGAAAAAATTAATAATGCTCTCGAAAATAGCAATAAACAACTAATAATTAATAGAATGACAATAGACAAAATGAATGAAATAACTAACAAAACTAATACAATTTTAAAAGTGATGCAATCAGACAGGAATAGTGATGATAAATCTTTCACGCAACTAAAATACAAACTTGACCTCATGAAAGAGGAAATAATCAATATAGAGTATGCCATTTATTGAGCAAAGGCTAACGTAATTAATCCTTATATTTTATCAAATACCGAAATAAATATTGCTGAAGAAATTTTCAATAAAGAAAACATACCTTACATTAACATTGATGAATTGCTAGAATTCGCAGAGATTAAAATAGCCACGAATGATGAGACTATAATTAGTTTGCCAGAAACCGATACAGAATATTGTAAAAAAATTGTTGTAAAACCAGTTAAATTAAAATCAAAAATTAACAAAATCAATTATAATTCAATATTACAATGTAAAAATCAGTTTTACGGAATTAAAAACAATTGTAAGACATATAATTAATTATCCATTTGTTTACATAAAAATGTAATAGATCTAAGAAATTCAACATGCATTCCAAATTTACTGGCAAGCCAAAATTCTTCCTGCCAATTAATTAACAATCAACACATACCAGAAATAGAAGAAATTTCAACAGGGCTAATTTTCTTAAATCAATTTAATGGATCCATCATTATAAATAACGAGACAAGCATTCTAGAAGGAACATTCTTAATAAAATACCACAATGAAACCATAAATATCAGGAACATAACATATACTTCAAATGAAACCGTCGTCTACGCACCATTACCCGCTTTACTGCAACCGAAAATTTTACTAAGAGATACAGAAGAGGTACTTTCATTAGAAATGATGAAAGAATTGAATGTGAAAAACACTGAATTCATCAAATCTTTAGATGTACGCAACAAAATATCATTAACATCTGGCACAGTAGTAGCTATAGTATATGGACCTAGATACAAATACTATGAATCCCTAAGCAAAAATACTAGCATCTTCCAGGCGGAAATCCACACCATTGAGAGATGTGCAATTTTGAACATTGAAAAAGTTTACGACCGCAAGAAAATTGCTATCTTATCGGATGGCCAAGGGGCCATTAGGGCACTTACCTCTTATCAGGAAAAATCGAAACTGGTATGGGAGTGCATCAAAAAACTGAATGCTCTTGGCTCACGCAACAAAGTTACAATTCTATGGGTACCAGGACATGCTGGCATAGAAGGGAACGAGATTCCCGACGAACTTGCAAGGAAGGGAGCTGCAACACCCTTTATTGGCCCAGAACCCTTCTGTGGTGTAGGCAAGGGCAAGCTGTTCAACCAGCTTAGGATCGATGAGGGACACCATAGACACAACAAACACTGTATTAATTCACCAGGCCTAAGGGTATCAAAGAATCTGCTAGGGACATACCAGCTAAAGAGATTCGAATAACTCATCAATCTCTCTAAGAATAATCTTAGGATGATGGCAGGCCTACTCACAGGACACTGTAAACTGAACTCAAATATGGTGAGAATTGGGGTCACCTCGGAAGGCTCCTGCAGATTCTGTATGGAGGAAGAGGAGACATCTTTGCATGTGTTGACGGAATGGCCGGCTCTCATGCACACCCGCAGGAAATACTTGGGATTTTTCCAGGGCTCTGCCAGTTATGTGAATCCTCTGGAGCCAAAACTTGTCATTACGTTTATCCAGAGGATAGGACTCAAAGATGTACTTTGAACCTCTGATGGGGGGCACAATAGATCGAAAGGTCGCGGTGCTTAAATCCCCTACACATAATAATAATAATAATAATAATGCAGAATGCAACGAATCTTCTTACTTCATCTGCGTTTTTCGGTTGTGGGCAATTTTTAACGGTCTCGTATTTTGCTGGGACAGTTTTAACTCCGTCTTGTGTACTCAAATATGCTAAATATACAACTTCTGGTCTTAGCAAGTAGCATTTTGATGCGTTTAATTTTAAGTTGTGTTGTTTTCGTCTGTCTAGTACTTTGATTAGATTTTGGTTATGGTGGTTTAGACTGCATCCATAGATAATTGTGTCATCTACATAAAGGAATGCTGAATGATGAATCAAGTCCTGAGAGTGCTATTGTTAACATTCTCTGAAAGCTGTTGGATGAAATTTCGAGTCCGAAAGGTAGTCTTTTAAATTGGTAGTGTCCATCGGATATGGAAAAGGCTAGTTCTAGTTTTATTTGATGGATTGAACTGGTCATGTCTTAGGTTGAAAACCATTTTACTCTGCCTAACTGGTCTAGAATGTCTTCTAGCCGAAATAGCGGGAATTTATCATTTACTCTTTTGTCATTTAGTTTTCTAAAATCCACTTCAAGTCTCCATTTATTTTTGTAAATAGTGTTCTTTTTAGGAATCAAAATCAGTGGAGCATTGTATGGGCTGACTGATGGTTCAATGATATTCTCCTGTAGCATTTTCTGAGCCTGTTCATTCACAATTTCTGTTTTTTTTTTTTTTTTTTTTTTTTAATCGAGGGGGAATGCTTTAAGCCAATTAGTCAGTGTGGGACATCAACCCACTAAAACCTCCTCACTGTCGTGGCGGGCAACCCTCCCGATACCGCATAATGTGATTACGTCGGGAGGCCGCCATGAGCATTATTGCTCAATCGTCTGTAATTGTCAGTCTAAAACCAGTCCGCTGCTGGTTGTCGCTCCTTGGCGAAATTTCTGCTACATTTGCTACCTGCTGTTGACGCAGTAGCCGCTGTCGTTCCCGCTCCTCCTTGCGTAGCGCCACCATTACCTGTTCAGCGAAGGTCGATACCGCGTTCCATTTAGCGGGTGACTCCAGCCTTGCCGCCAATATATTTGCTGTGGTCGGTGGTCTGCCCAAGGCAGATGCCAGCTCCTCTCTCCAGGTCCTGAAGCGTGAGCAGTAAAGCATCACGTGCCTAGCGCTCTCGAATTCGCCCGTGCATTTTGGACAATAGGGGTCTTCTGTTATTTTGCAGCGGTAGAAATATGCATTGAAGCATCCATGACCGCTGAGTAACTGCGTCATGTAGTCGTTTAGACTACCATGCTTCCTGTTCACCCATTGGGACACCCTGGGAATGAGCTGGAATGTCCATCGTCCCTTCTCGGACTGCTCCCATCTTTCTTGCCACTCTTCGGTGCATCGCCGTCGCTCCTCTAGCCTTTGTTCGGCTGTAGGCCTTACGCCCTGTCGGTCGTACAGTCGCTGCAGCTCCAACGCTCGTAAGTCCAGGGGCATTTTTGCAGCAAGGACGGAAATTGCGTCGTCGGAGACCGTTCGGTAGGCGCAGGTGAGTCTAAGCGCACTTAATCGTTGCGTTGCGCAAGCCTCTCTGAGATGCGTAATTTTTGCTCCTGCCCAGATGGGTGCTGCATAGAGCATCACGGAATCCGTTACCGTCGCCAAAGCTGTCTTCTTCCCTCACGTGGGCCTCTAATGTTTGGCAGAATCCGCGCAAGGGCACCTTGAATTTTAGAGCCTTTTTTGCTGACCGCTACCAGGTGCTCCTTAAATGACAGTCTTGCGTCAATGTTAACTCCAAGATATTTAATGCTTGGTTGCGACATAATACTGTGATGTCCGATGTCCACCACCATCTCCTCTCGCTTTTTCCGCGTGCTTATCAGTACAATCTCAGTTTTTTGAGCAGCAAGTTCCAGGTGCGCTGATTGGAGCCACCTACGTACCCTTGCGATCGCATCATTACACACCACATGCAAATGCTCAATATGTTTGGCCACCACTACCAATGCGATATCATCAGCATAACCAATAATATTAACGTTTTCCGGCATATTCAGCTCCAGGATGCCGTTGTACATAGCGTTCCACAGCATGGGCCCTGGTACCGATCCTTGAGGAACCCCGCCGGTTATTTGGTATGCTTTTATGCCCTCCTCTGTCTCGTACAGTAGCACCCTGTTGCCGAGGTGGCTACCTATTATGCGCCGCAAATATGTTGGTACTACAAAAATCTCCAGAGCCTGCATTATATGTCCCCAATTCGCAGAATTGAAGGCATTCTTCATATCTAGAGTGACCACCGCGCAGTACATTTTGGCGCCACCCTGCCATCTAGTGCCACTCGTCGCATCTCGAGCAATGTCTACTACCTCTCTGATCGCGTCGACTGTAGACCTCCCTTTCCGAAAACCGAATTGTCGGTCGGAGAGCCCTCCTGGACTCTCGAATGTCTCCTGCAGTCGTTCACAAACGATACGCTCCCACTGTATCCAGCATACAAAGTGGACGATAGGAGGATGCCTGATCCGGTGGCTTTCCGGGCTTTAGCAACAGCACAAGCCTCTGCCGTTTCCACGCGTCTGGAAAAATGCCTTCGCTCAGACAGGCGTCATACAGCTTTGCGAACAGTTCTGGTCTCACTCTTACCACTGCCTTGAATGCCACATTTGGGACTCCATCCAAACCAGAAGACTTGTTGTCGTCGACCCGTGATATACTCGACAATACCTCATCGACAGTGACTATAGGTCCCCTCTGTACGTCTGGCGTCACGACGGCTCTCGTTTCGCTCTGTGGGGGGAAGAGCGTTACCACTATACGCTGCATCAGCTCTGGGCATGTAGGCTGAGGCGCTCTGGGTCCCTTTACTTTGCGCATGACCGTTTTTTATGCTAGACCCCACGGGTCTTGGTCCGCACTCTCCTGCAACTCTCTGAAGCACTTGTTTTTGCTCTCTGTTATAGCTGCTTTCAGAGTTCTTCTGCGTACCTTGTATACCGCTTGATGTTCCTCGAAATTCGGTGTCGATCGAGATCTTTGCGCCTTACGTCGTGCTTGATGGCAGCTCTTCCGAATCGCAGCAATTTCATCGGTCCACCAGTAAACGGGAGTCCTTGATGTATTGTTGGACGTCTGGAAAAATGCCTTCGCTCAGACAGGCGTCATACAGCTTTGCGAACAGTTCTGGTCTCGCTCTTACCACTGCCTTGAATGCCACATTTGGGACTCCATCCAAACCAGAAGACTTGTTGTCGTCGACCCGTGATATACTCGACAATACCTCATCGACAGTGACTATAGGTCCCCTCTGTACGTCTGGCGTCACGACGGCTCTCGTTTCGCTCTGTGGGGGGAAGAGCGTTACCACTATACGCTGCATCAGCTCTGGGCATGTAGGCTGAGGCGCTCTGGGTCCCTTTACTTTGCGCATGACCGTTTTTTATGCTAGACCCCACGGGTCTTGGTCCGCACTCTCCTGCAACTCTCTGAAGCACTTGTTTTTGCTCTCTGTTATAGCTGCTTTCAGAGTTCTTCTGCGTACCTTGTATACTGCTTGATGTTCCTCGAAATTCGGTGTCGATCGAGATCTTTGCGCCTTACGTCGTGCTTGATGGCAGCTCTTCCGAATCGCAGCAATTTCATCGGTCCACCAGTAAACGGGAGTCCTTGATGTATTGTTGGACCTTCGCGGCATCGCTGCATCACATGCTTCCTTAATGTACTTAGCGATTTCAGCAGCCATGGTGCTTGCAGTTTCGCCTTCAATAGACGCTGACTTCCAGATGACGTCAAACGACTCCGCGTCGAACGCCCCCTTTCGCCAGCCAATTTTGTGCGCCTTACGCGTGTACTGCTTTGTTCTTCGCTCCATGTCTATTATAATGGTGTTGTGATCGCTGCCCGTGTATATATCACTGACTTTCCAGCTAATTCGACTGGCAGTTGTGTCGTCCGCAAAGGCTAGATCTATGATGGACCTGCCTCTTCCATTGTCGAATGTGTAGTGACCTGGCGCATTCAACAGTACTAATTCAAGGAGCGCGAAGCATTCTTCAACTAAGCGTCCTCTAGCATTTGTGTGGATACTGCCCCAAGTCCGAGACCACGCGTTGAAGTCGCCTGCAAGAATTATTGGGTGTTTGCCTTTCGCTTCTTCCATCAGCGATGTCATCATTTCCCCGAACTGTCTCAGTGTCCAACTTGGACGAGCGTAGCAACTGAAGAGGTAAATGTTCTCCAGTTTCACCCAGGTATAACCGCTCTCTTTGGTTTCCATCTTGCTCTGAGGGGTGGTCTCCCCAATGGACCAGATGGCTGCTCTGCCTGTTTCATCCGCGTCCCAGTTTGGGGAATCCTTCCTTGCATATGGTTCCGAAAGTAGCGCCACATCTGCCTTCACTTCATTTTTATATTGCATCAGAAGATCCTGTGCAGCTTTAGAATGATTTAGGCTGAGCTGAAGTACTCTCATACCTTCTTCTTTTCCAATGCCTCCTGGTGTCGTGGACATCTCATGCTGCCCGCTGGATACGCCCCCTTGCACAAAGCGCTTCATTTTGACAATTCGCAGCCATGTGGCCAGTCTCGCCACACTTTCGGCAGAGTCCAGTTCGATCCGGCTCTTTGCATCCAGCCGCCTTGTGCCCATAACCCCAGCACTTATAGCAGCGTTTTGGCGTTACGACTTCTGTAAGTCGGCAGCTCGCCCATCCTACCCTCAGATGTTTTAATCCCAGTGCCTTCTTGGCATCCTCCGCCGGTAGGCTTAAAAAGCCGTCTGTGCACCACCATAGCCTCTTATCAAGCTTTTAATAGCTTCCACATCTGGACGCCGTATGTTCGCCTGGTCTCGCAGTGCATCGCAGATCTCTTCTTTCGAAGAGATATCCGCGACGAGTCCCTTACACTGTAGCGTCACCATGTGCGTGCGTACGTTCACTGTGGCAGCGTCCTTTACCACGCTTTCAATGGCGTTCTGGTATGTGGCCGCGTTCACTTCTTTGGCTCTCTTCAGCTCTATGAGCAGTTCCCCTTTTTGTGTTCGGCGGATAGTCTTCACAGCGTCATTCAGTGACTTCAGCTGCTCACATTCCTTTACGCTCCGTTAGATGTTGGCGTATGACATCGCTTCATTTTTCGCACTTATAATTATCGAATCTGTTTTTGGTCTAATGGTCCTAGCCGTAGACTTCAATTTCTTCTGCGATTTCTGCACCTTTATCCACTCTGCACTAGTGCTGGGTCGAGGCACTGCCGTAGCCTGTGTTTTTCCCGTCGGCACCTGTTTTGCTGTTGGTGATTTTGACCCTGATTCCGTCACCTTCGTTTTCAGCTTTAGTCCCTGCTGCTGCATTGGTCCACGGCTCTTTTTGGCCGCGGGAGCAATTACAGCGATGCCACACACACACAAACACACAATTTCTGTGTGTGTGTTACTGTGTGTGTCAGTCTGTAGTTTTTAATATAAACGGGTGTGTTTTCATGTGTCGTTATGTTTTGTGTGTAAAAATTGTTTGTTGATAATGGTTCGCTTTCAAGATCATGTATCATGGGATTTAGTTTGCATGGGTATAATTATTCTTTGTTTGTTTACCTGCATATAAATTTTTCAAAAAAATTCCTACCTAGAATGTCATCTATTCCTTTTGGGAATGTTTTGCTTACTAATTGGAAAGGGTGGTTACAAGATTCTTCTCGTATATCTAATTGTAGTTCTATCTGACCTTCAGAATATACCTCTTCATTTGTTATGCCCGTTAATTTGCATTTGTCGTCAGGAAAGTATTTGTGGTTTGCTAATTTATTGGTTATTGTACATAATGAGATGTCTGCTCCTGTGTCTATTAAAAATGTCATCTTTTGCTTTCTCCGTGAAGAAATTTGTGTGGTTATCTGATATCTTATACTCATTTAGTTTAGGCTTTCCAGAATGGTTATGCATTCTGGGCCTTGTTTGTTTCCCTCATGTGTGTATCACGTTTTTGCGGCGCTTTCTGTTTGAGTTAAAAGTAATGTTGTTGTTCTGCTGTCTTCTTTGTGAGTTATAGCTGTTGTTGTGTCTGAAGTTGTTGTTATTTTGATTAGTTGGATGTGTTGTTGTAGTTATTGTTTCTGTGATTGAAATTTGTATTGCTACGATTGTTGTTTCTGTTGTTCGCATGGTTAGTGTTGTTGTAGTTATTTTTGTTACTGGTGTCATAGCGTGTGCTGAAATTCTGTCGTGTGTTGTTTGTGTACTGTGGAGAAGGGTTGAATGAATTATATTTGCATTGAGCGTTGAAATTGGACCTTGTACCAAAGAACATATAGAATAAACAGTTGATATGAATCTATTTGTGCGAGTTCTGCTAGTGTGAGGAGGTTTCAAAATTTATGTATGTAGTGGTAAAAATACAGTGCACCCCCTTTAACTCTAACTATCGTAATTCCTCAATTCTCTTAGCTTCTCAAAATAACTGAAACTACAATTTTTTTGATAATTTCTCATTGTCCCCTCAAGATCCACAAGTCGAAATATTTCAGTTGTGTTTAAGTAAAAAAATTAATTTGATAAAATAAAAAGTTGTTTTCGTCATTATTAAGGCAAGAAACACTACCTCTGTTTAACTAAAATTCTAAAACCCTTAAGTTAATTCTTTTAGCTGCATTTTTGACCTATTTTGAAGATTTGTCTGAGATTATTGAAACTGTTGTTATTAGTGAGAATACTGTAAAAAGACAGCAATTTCTTATGACCGGCAATTTCTTAATTTTCATTTCACTGTGCTCCTAATTCTTCTATGCTTGGTGTCCTCTGTGCCCTCTCATTCGTTCATGGCCATAGTTCAATATACACGCAGAGGGGTGTTACTGGGGCAGTCGGACCCCATTTTGATATAAATGAATTTTTATTAATTATTTTAGTTATTTGTAGTATAATATTATGCCAAAAAACCAAAGAATTTTGATTCTACAACTTATGATTACTATGGTGTATTTACAGTGAACAAAAGTATAAATGGAAAGCAATTGGATCTGATTTAACATTACGGATAGTTATAATTTATTAAATGAACTTGTTAACATTTGAGTTTTCAACTCCAATTAAATAATACAATTTTTCAATTAATTAATTAATACATTTTATCACCTTTTTTTTAGAAGTTTCGCAGTTCGTTTTAAAATACAAATAAAGTGACCCCCTAAAAGTTTAATTTAAACGTAGCCCTGATTTCTTCTGATTTTTTTCTCCGAATATTCGCTATTTTAGACAACATCCCAGCAGTGAAACCAACTACTTAAAATACTTGTAACACTTTTATATGTAGGTAAAATTCATATATGAGTATATGTATGTACATAATATAATAATGTGTACTCGACATGTAAAATATTTTTCGTGCATTAATGAGGAATGTATTAATTTAGAATGTTAATTCATGGTGCCGCATTTCCACTTTTCTTTGCGAACACTTGTGGATATTTCAATACACGCGGTAACTTGAAGATTTATCTCTAAAATGAGGAATTACAACAAGTGTTTGAAATTATAAAAAGAACTGGTTTTCTTCAAATTCAAATGTTTGTCTTCACTTCCTTTTTTATTTAAATGACAAGAAAGGAAAAATTTAGTATACACAGCAATGAAGTGCCGCATAAGTCAGTAACTGGTTAACTTATAGATAAGTTTTGAACTAGTAAATTAACCACTTGATTTTTTACTATTAAATTTGGGAGTATATTTTGAAGACTGCCTGTAATTTTCACTACAGGGATATGGAATTTTTTTACACAGCCATAATAAATTCACATACACTATACGTGTGACCAAAAAAAATGGTCGGAACGGTAAATAAAAATGGAGGGAATTGAATGTCTTTGCTTATTCTTCTTTGCTTGTACTGTATGAGTTGAATGAATTATGCCTTACTTGCATCAGCTGTGATGTCTGGGGCATTGTTCTGGATTCGCTCTCGAGTTCAAGTTTCAATTCTGTTGCTTCTGCTAGATCTTTTGGTCTTGCAGCAAAAATTGTTGCATTAAAATTTTCATTCAGTCCTTTTTTAAATATGTGTAGTGTCTAATTTATTATTTAATTTTATTATAATGCTTTTTTTTATTCTTTCGCTGTTTCTCCTAGGTCATGTATGCTTAATCTGTTTAGGCTTTCTATAATTGCTAAGATTTTTTTTCTTTATAGGCGTTTATGCCTGAATGATTTTATTGGAGATTGCCTAATCTAGCTTGCAGTTGCGTTATTGTTGTCGCGTCTTTGTACCTCTGTTGTAGTAGAGTAGGGAGTGTGTTCAAGTCTTCTGGTTTCGTATAACCTCTTATTGCTGTTCTTACATTGGCAGTTAATTTGGCGTGGTAGATATATTCTAGTAAATCTCTCTGTTCTGTCTCGGTGAGTGATTTGTTTATCAGCTCAGCGGTGATTATAAAGCTATCTAATTCTCTGAAGTTACCTATAAAGGTAGAGATTTTGATGCTGTTTCCATACTAAAAGTTGCCATGTTGTCTGTCAATTCCTTCTCTTCTGGTAATTGTTTCAATAAAAGCGTTTTTATTGTGGAATAAGTATTGGCGAAGCTACTTTTTTTCCAGTTAGATCTTTATTGTCGGTGTCGGTCTTTATTATGTTAAATTCTTCTCTTAATGTGTCTATCTGTCTAAGTTTTATTGTTACTGTTTTGATTGTGTGTATTCTGCTGGGATTTTTCCTTAGTGTAGCTAGTATGTCTTTCAAAGCATTTAATTTTAAGTCCATTTAGGATCAAAGTGGGAAATTTGTTTTTAAATTTTTATTCTTGTATTTTTAATTAATTTAATTTCTTATAGTGAATTTGACATTTTATATATAAAATTTTTGTTTGTTAGTTTTTTTTTTCTATTAATTAAACTGCTGTAATAGCGTTACTATTTGCGTCATTTTTGTATTTGTGTACATAGTTTTTAAAATACTTATCTAATTTATAAGCTATTATGAGAATAATTATAACTTAGAAAATAACTATGTTAGATTCTGGTACTGATGGGTAGGTGACCTCTGTTGATAGTTGATTATTATTTATGGTCGCCTATTGTTGCTGTTGCTTGCTAATGCTTTTTCCCATTGTTTAACGCTTCGATCATCTGTATGGTCTCGACTTCAATTGTGTGCTTGTTGTTAAAATCTTCTATTGTTGGCGTGCCGTGTCTTCCTATCATGCGCCAGGTTATTCGCATGCATGCGATCTTACTAATTTCCTCGTTTTTTGATCTAGAGCTTGAGTGCATCAATCTGTTCCCATATGCATGTGGCTTCATTCTACGGAGATGGGTTGCTGTCGTCTTTCACTATTGATAGTAGGTGGGCCTGTTGGTGTTTCTGTCTAGTGAACAGACCTCTTCGTTTTTTCAGCTTTTTGTCTTCGCATAGGGGGATTGTAGTTTTATGCATCTCTTTCTGCTTCTCCTGTCGTTTTTTATAATCTTCTATGGTGATTGGCAGTAGTCCGACTTTTATGGGTGGTTTTGGGACATACACTGGCGCAGGAACGGTTGGTTTTGATATATACTCCGGCACGTATTCTTCCATGAGTTGAGCAATTTTACTTCATTGCTTGTTATTTGCTGCTTCTTTGCTTGTTGCATGATTTTTCTATGCTTGTTGCTTGCTTCTCTGACTGATTTTCTGCTTCTAGGTCGTTTGCAGGTTCGCCATGTAGGGTAGGATGATGAAATTAGCCTTGCATCGGCATGTGGTATACGATGATTTCTAGCCTCACTGGTTGAACATATGGTGCATCTATCGTAGGCTGTGGCTAAACAATTCTGATCATCGGATGTCGTGCAAATGCAATATCGTCATACGTTAAATGCAGTTTTCACACTTCGTGTGAATGCAAGATCCATTGTGAAGGAAATAACCCAAACAAAGCGGAAAGACGCCCTCAGTGAAGGTTTTGACCGTCAGAGTATGCCGTTGGCCAAGTTATTAGTTGTGCTGATCTAAGTCGATCCTAAACTTAGAGCACGAGAGATAAATGAATACACTAATGCGAGTAGCAGGTTTAGTTAACTTCAGATTTAACTCTGGTTTATTTGGTGGATCGCTGTTACATATGTTTTATATGTTTTAAAATATCTTGCTATCGTATTTTTTCTAGTATTAAAATATCTATCTTATTTTTTTATTTTATTTTACTTTATAAAATAACAAGTTATAATAATAAATTTGTAAACTAGCAATTATATCTTCAAAATAATCTCAAATCTCGAATTTCCGGTATTATTCATTGACGAATCATCGTCTTTGTTTCTATTATTGAATTTGAGTGCAAGTGCAAGGGCATAGTCACTGCACTGTCCAATATGCATACGATGCTGCAATATAGGCAGCGCATGTCAATGCACCACCAAATGTGCGTATTTAACGTATTTGGAATTGAGTGCAAGTGCATGTTAGCATAGGCGATTTACTATGGTGCTTGTGACAATGTGTGATCGGCAGTGTACACTAGTGTGCTACACTACATAGGTGCTTTAACAGAAAATGAGTAAATCATACAATGTCAGCGTCAAGTGTGGCATTAATTGGGTATATCCAGAATTATGTGATGGGCGACGATTTTTCGCTGTATATCAACCGAATAAGTCACAACAAAGTTGACAAAGACGAACATAAAACCTACTAAGTTTGGGAGGAGCTGGCCCCTACAATACCTTGGCAAATATTTTTATGCCAAAACGGAAAATGGTCCCAAATATGAATTGTGTCGAAATTAAAAATTCATTTGGCACCAACAAAGAAAATAACGAGAGACTGGGATAAAGCTTATCCGAGTACAGTGTGGAGTTAAAGCAGTTGGCGCGTGAGTGCGATTTTGAAGAATTGCTTCATAAAGCTTTCCGCATTAAATTCGTGTATGGACTAAGCAACAGCAACATTCACAACAAGCTTTTAAATGGAAACGTTCTAAAAAGCTTTGAGAAGGCTGAGAAGTTGGCGTTGTCAATAGATATGATACACACACACTGTTGCACAACTACGTACTTTCGTACCATTGAGGGTACCTTTTTGTATGGCGCATAAGAAGCACAGTTATTATTGTACTAGTACTTTTTCATTGTTTTCAAACTATTATAAACTTTTTTTTTTATTTGCAGTAGCGAAATTTCCAACTCTTACATTACAACAAAAAATTTTGTGAAAATAATAATTGCAGTTGGTGTTTTTTTAACATTTTTTAAATTCAAGAGTACATTTTTATTTCTCTCTCGTGCATCAGTGGACACACAGCAGCGTGGATCAAATGAGAGCCAACAGCTTGCAGCCGATCAGCTACGTTCGGCAAGGCAGAGGAAATTTCAAACGACAGACAGACAGAGATAAAAGCAGGCACAGGTATAAAAGTATCGATAGAGGAAAGTATGTATATTATTATTGTAATAAGCCAGGTCACATGCAAAAAGACTGTTGGTATAAGAAAAATGGTAATACAAATAGTAGGAATGAAAAATCATATTAAACTATAGTAGATGATCAGAAACACAAGTGCAGAGTTAATAATTTACCAGAAGACATTACGTCAAATTGGTTACATAATTCGAAATGTATGGCATGTTACTGATTATAGAAAATGGTTTAAGTGTATTATTATGGAACCTATTGTGAAAAATATTAAAGTGCTAACTGGTGAAAAGATTGGTGTATTTGGACCAAAAATAAAGTAAGAGTTAAATTTCTGCAAAAATGTTTTGAATTAAGGTTAATTATTGTCGACTCAATACATGTGTTTAAAATACTGTTGGGAAGAAATTGGCTTGAAAGTTTGGTACCTTCGTGGCGTAAATGTTTTATAGGTGTAACTACAATTCATACAATGGAAGAAAATAGTAAATTTGATTTTAGAAAGTATGAAAAGTTATATAGCAAAGAGAATAATTCAACAATAATTGATTATGAGAGATATTGTTGAAAGAAGATGCTTATCCGATTTGTAGCAAAGCGTATACAGTGCCTTTTAAGTTACGTCAAAAAGTGGAAGACGAAATCAAAAAGTTAAGCGCAGAAGGAGTTCTAATACCTGTTAGTTGTTGTAAATAATGGAGATGGGTTCATAAGACTATGTTTAAATGGGAGAAGAAAAATAAAACGATTTGTTGAATACTTCAACCAATTATGTGGGCAGTAAATATCTTTTGGAAAATAGACTTGACATAGACTTTATGGACGGCTAAAAATAAATATTACAGCTTCATAGGGAGGCGATAGTATTTGCGATGAAAAGGATTCACAATTACATTTACCGACTACCGTTCGTCAATGAAAGTGATCGATCGATATTTTTTCAACGAAAAAGACCTTCCATCAGTAGCGGCGAATCGTTTGCAACGATGGGCAGTATTTTTATCGATGTATGACTATTCCATTATATTTAGAAAAATATAGCAATTGGGGCGCGCCGATGCCTTATTTCGATTGCCATTGGGAAAAGAGACTCAGGAAGATAGAGACAGTAACAACAATCTTAATTTTATGAATGATACTCCCATAAAAATTGAAGACATTGAAACTGAAATGTCCAAATATAAAAGGCTCAGCAAAGTATACAAATTTGTTACAGATGGTTGGCCAGAAAAGATAGACGGGAATTTAGATAAGATATTACGGAAAAGAAATTTTTTGGCCACGGAAAGTAACTTGTTGTGTAAGGCAGAAGGTTTCGATGGCAATATTCACAAATTGGGAAGTGTCGACAGTACCATTTGAGCGTACAGATTAGATTTTTGCAAATTAGTAGAAATTAACATTTTATTTATTTTTTATACATATTCAAAGTATCTGGATGACAAGATTTTGGGTAAAACCTATGCTTAAGGAGTCATAGATTCACTTAGATCAAACTTCGCAATTTCCGGACTTACTAAGAACATAGAAGCGGACAATGGTCCACCTTTGGGATCAACCGCGTTCAAAAACTTTTGTAAAAATAATAAAATTGAATGTCTAAAATCGCCGCCGTATCATCCGCGATCAAACGGGAGTTCAGAGAGAGATTTCCAAATTGTTAAAAGCACATTAAAAAAGTGTGTCTGATTCGAAGCTTTGAACAAAATCATGGAATTTTAATATTCATAATTTTCTTTTGAATTACCGAACTATTCCAAGACTACTACAACAATGAAGATGTCAGCAGGAATGCTTTTAATCCAAAAATAAGCGAACTGTTTCAAAAACAACAAAAAATAGTCGGAATGTATAAGAATCTGTTGTAGCTAACAATGATAGAACAGTATATAACTCAATATAAAAAATAACCAAATAGAACTAACTCATTCGAAACGGACGAATAAAGGACAACGATTTCACTCAAATTAATTAATTTAAAAAAAAAGATAAAAATAAGTAAGAGATATGAATTGGACTTAGAATTTTTATTGTTAGACCCTATCGCGTAACTGCACCTTGACGTGGTGGTAGGGCTTGAGTGCACCAAATGACGAGTCTGAGCTATGTCGACGGAGTGGACTGTTGTCCTCTCTGGTAGAGCCACCCATGCCGAACATTACCAGCTGCATTGCTTGGAGAATTCTGTCTCTGGACAAGGTCGTCTGGGCAATGAACAGTTTTTCACCATACAAATCCCCGGGTCCGGACTGGATCCAAAATATCTGAGTCACAAGAAATTTTCAATTCATGTATTTCTCTAAAATATACACCAAATATGAGATCGAAAACTGATCAAATGTTTTCCTTTATGGACGTGGGGGTCTCCCTAACTGTTGTTAAGGGAAATATTTATAATCACTTCCTCCGCAAGGCTCGTGAGAGGTAGAAAAATACTGCACAAGACACACAATTAGCAACCTTATAGCTGTCTCCATGGCTCATTGGACTATCGGCACACATGCTGCTAAAATGGGCACTCCGTTCACTGCTCGTCGCAGGAGCTGTAAAGACCCATAGGAGGAAGAAACAGTCGCTTCAGTCTCAAATATCTCGGAAGTCCTTTCCTGGAGATCCTAGGGCATTGTTCTAGTTTAGAACTTTCAGACTTCTCCAAATTTGTTAGTAACTCCGGCTGGTTGTAAATGTACAAAACTATATTACTCTTTTATTTAAGCTCGCGAGGACATGGTAACAAAACGGAATAATTGCTAATTGAAGCGAGCTGAGGTCATCAGCCATTTTACCTACCTACCTTGTATTGTTAGATGGTTACAAAAAAAGCGTGTAGGAGATGAGCTGTTTGGAAAACAGCGCCTAAACCAGTTTCAAATTTCGTATTGTTTAAGTTTAACTGGTATCGAAAAGTATATGAAGAAAGTCAGTCTAGTACAGTCCACACAACCTGCAATACTTTTATTTCTGAATACATAATAATTAGAAGCATAGATAGGGTAATAGACATAATAGGCATAATAGGGAGACAGGCGTGTCCTTCATCTGATCGACCCCGTTTCCAGTACATGGCTTTGTAGGCTCAATACACTTACTAATATAATTTCATCCAAAAATATTCTATAGGTCTTAAGTTATATTAATATGTATGTCAGTATTTGGCTTGGCTGACAAAATATCCCGCCCACATTTTTACGAAGCAAGTCAGTTTGTGTGCGTATGGTTTATATTCGATCCGCTTGGGAGCTATATAAATTTCAAACTGAAGAGTGTTAAATACGATAGGACGTTTCATTGGCACTTTTGTTCACTAGTGCTTAAATATGATCACTACCTGCAGTTAGCCTAGTTGTCTGGATGGACAGATTACAACAGTTGAAGGCCCAGGTTCGACTCCTGGGAGGGTGTGCTATTGATTTCTGAGACACAATAAAAAATGGGAAAAAATTGCCTTTCATTGAAAGATCTCTGATGAGGACAAGTGTCCGAAATGACAAAAATGCTTCAAAAATTCTTCTCCTTCTTCTGAAAATTATTACGGTGACATAACCACATACGCAATTGCAACTACTGTGTGCAACTTGTCTTGTCTATAAATTCGTAATAATAATAATAAAAATAATCTTCATTTTCACAGAATTTACGACTTACTCATAATTATATAAATATTTTTAAAATTTATATTTTAAATTATTTAAAAAAAAATTTGTATAAAATTGATAAATAAATTTTTTAATTTTTTTTTAAATTTATTTCTTTATCCCAAATAAAGCCAACATCGAATTGCACAGCAAAACTTCATGACTGCACAGCAGAACACAAAAAGTGTTTTTGCGGAATGTTATGCATAGAATTTAAGATATATTCAGTGTTTAAGCAAATTTTAGTTAATTGAGAATTGCACCAGCAAACACATTGCTTCCAAAATCAACGAAACGATTGTGAGTCTCATTGGCGCAGTAGTTTGCGTGTTGGTCTAGGATTTTTGTGGCTGAGGGTTTCTATAAATTTTTGCTTTGTTTATTTAGTAAATTAATCATTTTTATAAATAATAATAAAAGTATTTTACTATTTTCCCTAAATTAACCAGTATTATATCATTTTACTGGACCAAAACTAGAGCAAAATTAGTTCATATCGGTTATAAAAAGAACACTGGAAACGGTGTAGTATTTTTAAATTCAATCTTGATGGTATATGCATATTTGTGTTTCGATAGTTGTGACAGGTAGCCAATTCTGCCATAAGAAGCATAAAATGAAAATAAAGCGTCTTCATGTCTCATATTGGAGTGTTTATTTTAAGTGCGGCCTGGCTTCTTTAAATACATACCATATAAAGAATTCAATTAGTCATGAAATTTTGGATATTTTAATATTTTCAGAATAGACAAATATAAGCACAGTTTATTCTTTCGATTTTATAGTTCATATTTTCCTTTTAGCAGCATGTGATCAAACATATTTTGAGTCTATCCGAAGAAAGAATAATTATGCAAAAAAAAACTTTTTTGCTAAAATTAGTGTTAATATTTTAATATTCATATGTTCGTCTGTTGCCTATTGCATCAGAAAATGTATCTAAAAAATTTTTAGATTAAGGGTACAGTCAAAAAAATCAAGGTTTTAAACGGTTTTTTTTTCTTTGTCAGATCAGCTTGAAATACTATAACCACATTCTTTTAAAAATTAAACCACTCGTACGCACATGAATACATGCATACATATCTATGAACACTGATTCTCCGCATTTACATAGTATATGATATGTTCATGTTTGAAGTAAATTTTATGAACTTTAATATCTCGTAATAAATGTATATGTTCTTGGTGTACATTGATTTACAAAGTTTTGTAAATAAAACCGCATATAATGCAATAACGTATATAACATTTGTTTCCTATGGAACAATGCAGTTCAACCATGATTGTATTCCAACGCATAATAAACCGCTTCATAAATCGAAAATGATAATAATCAGAAATATACAGTCATACAAATAAGTATTCGTTATTTAAAATTTTTTAAAAAGCTGATCGCTTTTCGTATTCTCCATATAAATTTATTTCGATAGAACTCATTTATAACAGTTGTTGGAATCCCTTCTTTGTTTTTTTTTTAAAGATTAATAAAAAAAAACAACAACAACAACATATAGCAAGCCGAAAAGCAACTTTGCAGAGAATTTTACCTCAAAAAAGTATTCGTAATTCCTTAAGCAGTAGTAGGCGAGGAAGGATTTCCAGGAAAATTATATCTATCTCGCACAACGAAGCAAGCATCATATTATGCTCATTCATTCCGTAAAAGCTTTTGATGGCGATCAGTGTGTCTTTTGTAACAAAAGTCAAATTAAAAAACAATGGGCAGGAAATGTAAGGAAACCACAATGGAGGAAAGAAGAATTATTTTTAAGATGCGAGAAAACGGGAAAACAAATATTTTCATATTGTAGCAGAAGTATTTCCACCATCCAGTATATTCTTAAAAGAAATGTTTTGGAAAACTTGCAACGATCTGGTAGACCAGCGAAGTTGACATTTCGTGATAGGCCTAAGATAATAAGATGTATCAAAGAGAATCCACGCATTTCTGCACATAATATCAACGTAAACCTTAAAGAAGATGTTGGTATTCAAGTAAGTGATGAAACTGTGCGTAATGTGCTCAGATCAGCTGGCTACAATGGTAGAACACCAAGAAAGAAACCCTTTATTTGTGAGCGAATCCGGAAGAAGCATTTGGAGTTTGCAATGACATATCAAAACCACGATGAACAGTTTTGGTCAAGTGTTATATTTAGCGACGAAACTAAATTCAACATATTTGGACCTGATTGTGGCAACAAAATATGGCGAAAAAAGAATACAGCGCTGGATCCGCGAAACACATGCCCAACAGTTAAACACGGAGGTGGAAGTGTGTTGTTGTGGGGTTGTATGGCAGCGAATGGGGTAGGAAATATGCAATACATATCTGGAAAAATGAACCATGTGCAGTATATCGACATTTTAAAAAATAATCTACAATCCAGCGCCGACAAGCTCGGTCTTTCGGATCGATATTTCTTTCAGCACGATAATGATCCGAAACATACTGCACACAACAATAAGATGTGGATCCTTGTATAACAACATTTCAAGTATTTTAAAATCAAGGAAATTTTAAATTTTTATTAGGTTAATAATAATAATAAATAATTTAGTAAAACATATTTTCATATAAGGTGCGTCTTTTTGCCCATTATATTAACATTTACTTAAAAAAAAATGTCTACATGATATGTACAGGGCTTACTCAAGTCGGGTTGCTTGCATGATTTTGCACAAACCCCATTCGAAATACTACAACCGGCAACTCAATGGAGTGATGCATTGCAACTCAATGCATCACTCGACTTATAGGAAATATTGAATCAAATAATTGCTTTTGACCTACATTCGTGAATAATTTTTGGGAATTCTTTTGAGTTTTATTTTCTAATTATTTACTGTCATAAGTTATTTTATGCAACTGCATGTTTTTTTTTTTATATATTATAATAATTTAATTTAATTATATTCATTTATTTTTAAATTTTATTTTGTAAATAATGTATTATTATAAAATACACAGCAACTATTTTAATATATCTAAATTTCATCGCTGCAGTGTTCCGCTATAGTAGAAAATATTTAGTAAATGCAGGTTCAGTAAAATTAATTAATTCTTTATAATTTATGTTAAAATAGTAAACTATTCTTATAAAAGTAATTATTAGTTTGCTTTAAAAAAAAGATGAACAATTAAAAAATATAAAAAATACATTTCTCAGCGGGGTTCGCCATAAAATTGACGGACCAAAACTTTACCACTTGTACTACTGATGCTTATGAATTTTCTAGTTATTTTGCGACATTATAGGGAGCCAAACTATTTTCTGGGCGTTTTTAATTCATTTTATCCAACTGCAGAAAGTTTATTGAATTCTGTGCCTTTGCCCAACATTGGCCACGAAGCAGCTTCATATATGAAAATATTCAAAATGAAATTAACATAATAGTAATTTATTTTTTAAAATATATATTGTAAATTGCAATAAATATTTCTACAAAAAAAAATATACATTTTCATAATTAAGAATCTTTTAGAAATTTTAGAAATTCTTTGTTTGTAATTAAATTTTCTGATATTTATACACTGTCATATACAGCATTTATAAATATTTTTAGCACAGAAGTGTTACATTTTAGTGGTAGTCCAGCCCCCAATGAAATACTCTTTAGTAACTATTACTCTTTAGTAACTATTCGAAAGCTGAGAGAGACAGAACAGAAAATTGATTTTTTTCTCTCTGAGGGACCTTTTGGCCAAAATACATTTACAACCAATGCACTATGGTCCAGAAGTCGATTTTTTTGGCATAAATTCAAAATATTTTTTGTAATGTTTAGAAAGAAGGGGTATGCCATATTGTTGGGTATATTCCACTCTTTCAAATTTCCCCTAAAAAAATGTTGTGGGGGTAACCCTGTTCTTTCCATAACCGGTCAAAGTTGGCATATTGGAATCGGTAATTTTAATGTGAACAGCTGTGTTAAAAATTGTAAACAAAAAGAGGTAGTGAAAATAAAAAATATTATAAAAACTTCGTTTTTTAATAATGGAAAACAATAATAAAGGTTTGCTTTTGTGAATTAAATAAAGAGAAAAGTAGATTAAGGTCGAATAATTTTAGATTTGAATGTTTTGTGTAACCACTTTTTTTTAAGGAAAAATTGGATTTGTTTTTGTTTCGTGGAGTAAAAGTTATGTGTATTGTCATGCATTGTCCTCAACTTTTTTGTTAGGTGAAAGGTAAGAGTCTGACCTTCACGGTTATATATGTTACTTTTGCCCGTTTTTGCCCCATTTAAAGATATTCCACTTTTTGCAGCAATATTTCAACTTCAACACGAAGAAATGCTTCAAATTTGGATAGAAAGCGGTCGCGAAACTGGCGCAGTTTTCGATTGGGTATTACACAAAATAAACAATAATAATCTAAATGCAGAAAAAAAAATGAAATAAAGAGAAAAGTAAATAACGTATTGGCCTATGTTAATGACAAACTTAGAATAAGCAATCGAATGATAGACAGGTTCAAAGCCAATTACGCGCAGTGGGTTTCTTCAAGCTTTATTATTGAAATAAATCAAAATGATTTAGAAAAACCCTCTTCCAGTAAAAGAGGAAGGCCCCAGGCAACTTATATGAGTGCAAAAGATCGGGGTAAGAGAAAGTTGGCAACTGATCTTTCTACGGAAAACAGTAATAATGTGGATTTAATGTTACATGCAACTACTATTGCGGCTAAAAAGTCAAATAGTAAAGATTTGGCGTTTGTTTTAAAAGGAAGTACATCATCTCCAACACGGCCAAGCAAAATAAGAAAGCTGCTTTCTTCCGAACAAAAAGAAATAATTCCACTCACTCCAGAAGAAGCCTTAGCGTTTCTGCTTGAAAACGATTTAAGTAAGAAGCAATATACCAATATGAGGTAACTGAGCAAAGAAAGGAATTGTGATATATTTCCTAGCTATAATGAAATTATTAAATGCAATCAACTTTGTAGGTCTAAGGAAATAGCTGTTTCGGAATCTTTAGCGGAGGTTCCATTACAAAATCTTTTGGACCACACAGCAAAAAGAATTTTATTAATGCAGGAAGATGTTTTGCATGAATTGGCAGATATAACTCATGCTGTTTTAATTGCTAGCTATGGCTTTAACGGTACAACAGGGTAGAGTATGTTTAAGCAAAAGTTTGAGTTAAATACCCCTGAACTCTTTGACCAATCATTGTTTGTAACAACTGTCATACCTTTGAAACTGGTAAATTCTTATGGAAAAGTAATTTGGTTGAATCGTACTTCGCAATCCGTACGATTTTGCAGGCCGTTAAAAATGCAATTTCCGAGAGAATCGAATGCACTAATACTAGCGGAAAATAATCAGTTGGAAAACGAAATATTTCACTTAACTCCATTTGAATATTGTTTGGAGGGCGGGCGAAAAATTATTGTCAGTTACGAAATGAATATGACTTTAATTGATGGAAAAGTTCTGAATGATTTAACACATACAACTTCCAATCAGAAATGTCCAATATGCGGTGCTACGCCAAAACAATTTTTATCAACAACAGATATAAAATCTGATATTTTCAAACCTAATCTTAACTCACTTCGATATGGCATCAGCCCACTACATGCATGGAATAGGATTTTTGAATTTGTACTACACATTTCATATAGAGTAGGAATAAAAAAGTGGCAAATAAGACAACCTTCAGATAAAAAAACATTAAAGCTTCGTAAAGAAGAAGTGCAAAAACTATTCTGGGAAGAAATGGGTCTTCATGTTGATAAGCCTAAAGCCAATGGCAGTGGGACATCAAATGATGGTAATAGTGCTAGAAGGGCATTTGGTAACATGCAACTCTTCTCTTCTATCACGCAAGTTGATCCAGAAATTTTGAATAATTTTAAAGTTATTTTGATTGCGATATCTTGTGAATATACAATAAATATTACAAAATTTGAAAGCTTTTGCGAAAGTGCTGCTTTGTTGTATATGGAAAAATATTTCTGGTTTCCAATGTCAGCCACAGTTCACAAGATTTTGGTACACAGCTCACAAATTATGGAAAATTCTATAGTTCCTATTGGTTGTTTGGGTGAAAACGCGTCAGAAGCTCGCAATAAATTGTACAAAAAGATCGAACAGCACATGCAAGGAAAAATACTAGGCGAAATAACATGGCCGACGTTTTCAATAGAGCAATGGATTCTTCGGATCCACTTCTTTCAAGTTTGTGTCTCTCCACAAGAGAAAAATATCGTAAAAGAGAAAAACTTCCTCCTGATGTAATAGCATTGTTGGAACCACCAAATGCATTAGAAATTTACAATCGATTACCTGCTGCTTTCGAAAATGTGGAATCAAATATTTTTTCAGATAATATAGACTCCGATGAATCGGAATCAGACGTTGAAGATTACCCGCTGGTCTTAGATGCAGAATATTGGTCTAATGATTCGGAGTGATGTATTTGGTAAATGTCTCTGATTATTGGATATAAGTTCTTTACTAATCTAATGATTTTTCTTTTTATTTCAGATGAATTTACTTAAAATAAAGCCACATTTGTGTTATTTCAATAAAATTATGTATACATATACTTGTTTTCAATTGTAACTTATTTTGTATTTAAAATTGAATCAGGGGAGATGTGCCACGCCCCCAATTTTTTTTATTTTTATTTTTTTGCATTGGCTAGCTATTCGCTAACAACATGCGAATTTTAAGTCAAATATCTCTCCTTTGGGCCATAGTGCACTATATGAGGGGAGGGAGTGCCACGCCCCCAATTTCCGATTTTTTCATTATTTTCAAATTAACTAGCTATTAGTTACCAACATGCGAAAGTTAAGCCAAATATCTCTTCTCTACGATTTTATGCCAAAAAAATCGACTTCTGGACCATAGTGCAATGATAGAATAGAAGATTACGCCAATGCTGGTACGAAAATTCCTCTCTCTGCACATCATAAGGAGCACACGAAATGAAGGAACAGTCAAAATCCATAAATATTTGTGTGAGAAATGTGATAATTTGTGTTTAATATTAAATATTATAATATGAATCAAATTTTACGATAATATTTATATAAATAAATGTAAAATGATTTATTTCAATTCAATTGGCATTAAAGCTTTTGTTTTATTCAATAATTTTTTGGTTAAATTTGTGCCGTGAAAGTTGCTTTTTAGTGTTTTGGTGCCACAATAGGAATATAAAATGAAATAATTATGGGAAGTGAAATATAAAAACACATGTGCATATGTACTTATTTTATAATTTTAGTTATTTTATAAATATATTTATCTTCATAAATATTTGTACATACAGATATGCAAGCATATTTTTATGTAATTATAAATACAAAGGCTTTGCTAAAAAGATCGTGTTAAGTTTTTATGATAGTTACAATAGATAAATAAAGATAATAAATTCTGAAAGTTTGTTATTTTATTAAGTTACATAAATAAAAATTAGAGTTTTTCAGTTAATTGCTTCATTAAGTTTACGACTAATTTTGTTTGCATTTTGTAGAATGTCTGTTTTCTTATGGCAAATAACAATCTGGCTCGGAAGAATAACTTCTTAGCCTTAATGTGGCAATTTACATTAGAAGCTTCTTCAAGAAGTTGTGCTATGGGCTCTATATTTTTGTTGAAGGATGGAATAGCACCTGGCTTCAAACGCCTTCTCATTGAAAATCCTGTAATTAAACATTTTTAGAATTGAATTAATATTGAAACAAAAAGTGAAACGTGATTGCATACTTTTAGGATCCAAAAGTTACATGTATGGAAACAGTGGTTGGCGCTTTGACGTTGGAGATTGCGGCATTGGTGTGCCAGCCAGAATGGAGAGGCCGTCGGGTGCAAGTTGAAAGCGGACAGGGTTTCACGGGCAAGACCCTTGCCTGCGGTGAGGTTGGACACACTTTCTCCATCACACTCGCATGTGGGACCGCCAAGGCAGGGAATTGGACAAACTAATTGGAGCTGTCGACAAACTAAATGGAGTCAGTCTCGAGGGGCATGATCTGACTCCCATAACATGCAGCCCCAGAATTCTCGTTTCTCAGATCCCACGGAAATACAGATGCCTAATTGCTAACAGTGTACTAACCGAGGAGTAGTAGTAGATAAGGAGACGAAGAATGGAGTAAAGATTCATCTACAGTAGTTTCATGCAGCAGTTGTACATCTGAATAACCAGAACAGTTGAAAAAAGCAGAAATCATACACATCTGATTAGTGATAAATTGAAAACCAGATATAATGTAGGAGCAAACTACAAGGCATTTCAGGAAGGGCATCTAGTTATGCTTCACAATCCGCATAGGAAAAAGGGATTATCACCAAAACTGCAAACACACTGGGAAGGGCCTTATAAGGTGATAAAGCGGATGAACGATATAGTATACCGCATCCAGTTGGCGAGAAATGACAGGAGCAAAATGAAAGTCTTTCATCTGGAGAGGCTATGTCGTTTTAAAGGTTGCAGTACTATACTTGTTCGGGACGAAAGAGATTAAGCGCAGTTAAGGGCAGTTGAAACATAAAGTGAAACGTGATTGAATACTTTTAGGACCCCATCTGGAGTTTGAGAATGAGTGCACCACCCTATGTCTTTAAGCCAAGACACAATCCATGCAGATTAAAGATTATTTCATGGTGTAGATAATTGTGTAAAGAATGTTCTCGAAAATAAAAGCTTGCCCTCTTCGAGATGTATATAAGATTCTAGAATGATCCAGAAACTTCATGATTATTATAAAATTTTACTTCAACCATTCGAAAGCTATAAAAGCCACCACACTATTAAAGTGAGACACTGTTGAGCAGAGATCGTAATAATGTGTAATATTTGTAATTGTGATTTTGTATTGTAATAAAGTGATTAATGAATTGTGAAATAAAATGCAAATTGTAGTAAATTAAAGTTTAAGCCTAATATTAACTGTGTAAATTGCAATAATTAAATAAATCTAATTATTTTAATTTAACCTGCGATTGTTTGATTACTACATGATACAGTCTCACAAATCCGAGAATAAAGAGTTCGAGTAAATTATCAAGAGGGCAAGTTCGTAACAATATAAATTGTCAAGAGAGCAATTTCGTAACAATATATTTAAAAAAATAAATTACCCATTTCAAACTGCAAATTCGTCTCTGTGCAACATTTATTCATGATGAATAGTTTTTCATCTTACAACAGCTGGAGTTCCTCAAGGCAGTGTTTTAGGACCACTGCTATATGTCATATTTACCTCAGATATACCACTTCCAAAAGAACTGAATACGACAATTGCTACCTTTGCTGACGACACAATCCTCTTAGCATCTGACAAAAATCTAAATACTGCGACTGCAAATCTGCAGATATACACAGAGAATGTTAAGGAATGGTTTGATAAGTGGTGCTTGAAAATTAATGAAGATAAGACTGTACAAATAATTTTTACAACTAAAACAAAATTTAACCCAATTCCTATTAAAATCAGCAATAAAGATATGAAAATAGGGTCTACAACTAAATACCTTGGTATACACATGGACTCAAAGCTAAATTGGCACTACCACATCAAACAAAAAACGAAACAAATAAAAGAAAAATTTAGGCAACTATATTGGTTAATGGGTAAGCAATCTAAACTCACAATTAACAACAAGTTGCTGCTATACAAGTGTACTATAAAGCCAATTTGGACGTACGGACGCCAAGTATGGGGAACGGCAAAGCGGTCACACATACAAACAATTCAAAGACAGCAATCTAGAATATTAAGCGTTATCATAAAGTCTGATTGGTACACAACAAATGAAGATATACACCGCAAACTAAATATGACAAGAATTGACGAAGAAATAAAAAAGATATCCACAAAACACTACGATACACTGCATGGGCATAATAACGAAGAAATAAACGAGTTGCTACATCTAGAAGAAACCACCATGCGCCGTTTAAAGAGAACTCGACCAAACGACCTACTGAACTAGGAAATCCAGACTACATATATTAGTAATAGTATTATAAATGTAAATGTAAATAATTATCATAAACATAATTTTGATCATAAATTGTTATAATATAATTATTGTGGACTATTATAATTAATGTAAATAATTTTTGTTGTATCACTTCTTGGCACTGGCCAAAATGTGTTTTTAACATTAATTTCCAAACAAATTGTCAAATCATGTACTAGGTGTCAATATAATGGTGACAGATGTATGAAATAAAGGGAAATAAAAAAAAATAAAAATAAAAAAAAATAAAAAAAAATTGTTATTCATCAAAATATTCCATGCAAATTCACCAGGTATTTTTCCTTACAAATATAATTATATATTATATAAGGTATTGATTCACAAACCATTAGCAGTCGCCCCGCCTAAGCCCTCTTCTACAAACGTCGCGATATTGCCTCACAAGTCGATGGAAAATGTTCCCCGTACCGCTCCTCCTTCAGGTGCACCTACAAACGTGAACCCGAGTACAAGGGCGTACAGGACGCGTAGAGCGGCTTACCCTATTTTGACGAAGCTCAACGCTACAGAACCTTCTCAACTGTCAGAATACGTCAAGGGCAAGCTTGAGTGAGCAAAGGCACACGCTGATGTGCGTGTTCACTCTTCCACTGCACAAGCAGCCGGTAACCGCAAGAGGCAGAGATCAACCGATCGCCCGGGCCAATCCACCCAAAGCATCCCTAAGCGCGTAAGGCTGGGTACCTGGCTGTAGACAGGTCGAAATGTCACTGTTAGCAATTTTCGTTGAGGTTTGTGCCTCAAGCCTGGTCCTTCACATATCTGCCGTGACGCAGGGTGGTATCAAGGACATACTAAAATCATATCTTGCTCGGACCAACGCTCGGCGGATCTATATAAGGTAGCGATCAATAGGGTAGGTGAGATCTCGCCGGGTGCAAAGCTCAATGCGGTACCTTTGGACCAGGTTCCCCAACGCCCTCGCTCCACACCATGGCTTCCTGCCGTGCTCTCTGAGCCTGAGGCAATCTTAAAGATCCTCAAGCTCAGCAATACCGATCTTCCCACCGATGGCTAGAAGGTCGCGAAAGTTGGTGACCCCAAAGGCACTTTGCGTGAGGTCACCATCATTTTGAACAAGCAATCCTTTGTTCCCATTAAATCCCGCGAGGGGGTGATTAACTCTGGCTTTGGAGCCATCACTCTCCGCATATATAAGTGCGATGCCCAAGCCCGCCAACAGCCTCCTCCAGCTGGTGCTGCCCCCAAAAGCCACTGCCAATGAGCCTAGCTGCTCGGACCCGGCTCTCACCCCTTTGCCGGGTAGTGACAACGAGAGTATGTGCTCCGTAACAACCAGAAGCAGCCGTTTCTCAACTTCCGAACTGGTCGGAGAATTCTTCGACCATATGGACACAGATGCGGCTGGTGGATACATCTCTCCAATGTCCGAAGAGGAAGAGTTGAATTCTACAATAATCACTCTTCCAGACAATGCTGAAGGTATTACAGATTAACCTTCAGCATTCGAAAACTGCCTCGGCAGCCGTGCTTCTCCGCCTCTCGGATATAGGGGAGGAACTCATTCTCGTCCAAGAACCTTGGGTCGTAAATGACCGCGTTTCTGGACTCAATGCATACGGATATCGTATGATATATATCGAGGATCAAGGTAAACCAAGATCCTGCATTCTGCTAAAAAATAAGCGTTAACGCTCTTTTACTCCCTATATTCAGTGACAAAGACAATGGTCATTGAAATGGGTCCACTGACCTTCTGGATCTCCTCTAACTACATGCCTCATGACTATGGCGACTCTCCGCCACCAGACATACTAAAGCAAATGGTTGCTGTAGCCCACCAGAAACAGATTCCGGTAATTATCGGCGCCGATGCCAATGCCCATCCTGAAATATGGGGCAGCTCCGGCACAAATGATCAAGGTAAGTGTGTTTTCGACTTTATCATTTCAAATAACTTAGGCATTGCTAACCGGGGAAATGAACCGACCTCCCCGCTTACATCCGTCAGGAAGGATGTGCTCGACATAACCCTCGTCAGCGATAACTACTCCAACATGATAAGCAGTTGGTTCGTCTCACAGGAATGCTCCTTTTCGGACCACTGCTATATCACCTTTGACATTGACACGAGGGAGACTACAGGCAATACAGTATCTCTTCAACCAGACAATAGAAAAAACACGAACTGGCCACTTTTCCGGCTCAAACTGGGGTCATGCTTGGCAACGACTTCCCCCTTTATCCACAACCGTACCGACATTGATCGGGCGGTCGACGATCTGACCACAGCTTTTAAAAAAACCACTCATATTTCTTGCATCACTCCTGAACCACGGGGCAAACCTAAACCTCCATGGTGGAACTCGGAAATGGCAAGTCTCCGCAAAACTTGTAGAATGCTTTTCAACAAAGCTAAAGTTACAGCTGATTGGGCCCCTTTCAAAAATAAACAAAAAGAGTTTAAATACGCCATTAGGCGAGGGAAACGAGCGTCATGGAGGGAATTTGCGAAAGCATTGAATCGACGTCCGAGGCTAGCCGTCTTCGTAAAATTCTCCACTCCTCTCACAAAGCACTTGACTGTATCCAAAAACCAGATGACAGCTGGACTCACTCAAGCGCTGAAACCCTTGATATCCTGCTAGACACCCACTTCCCAGGGAGTTTAGCCTCAGCTGATCAAGCACTCTACTAGGTGGACCAGATTTCCAATGATAGCCTCCCCACATTCCAAGTGACAAAAAGTCACCTTGAGTGGTTCATTCAAACCTTTAATCCATAAAAGTTCACCTGACCGGACGGCATCATTCCTGCCGATATCCAAAATGGAGAAGATATTATCCTTAAATGACTGCTACAAATATATAATGCAAGCCTCAGATTGCAATATATTCCCTTACGCTAGCGCACGGCTCGGGTCGTCTTCATCCCAAAAGTTGGGTAGGCCTCACATACCAAACCTAAGGATTACAGACCCATAAGTCTAACATCCTTTCTTCTTAAGGTTCTAGAAAGAGCTCTTGACCTACATATCAGGACATCGATCAACCCTTCTCTTCTCTCTGTATCTCAACACGCTTACTCTAAAGGCAAATCGGATGAAACTGCACTTCATTCTCTCATTTCTCAAGTTGACAAATCCTTGGCGTACAAGGAATTCACACTTGCCATATTTCTGGACATCGATAGAGCATTCAACAATGTATGCCCCAACGCTGTCATATCCGCACTATATAAACTTAGCCTGAATTCAGGCCTTCTTACATTTATAGAGCTACTACTAAAATCTAGAATCATCACTTCCACGATCGGCAGTGCCCAATCCAGGAGGGTGGTTAACAGGGGCATGCCACAAGGGGGTGTTTTATCACCCCTCCTCTGGAACCTGGCAGTTAACACACTACTGGTGAGATTGGAATCTACTGGATGCAAAGTGATAGCCTTGCGGACGACATAGCAATCGCGGCATCCAGCAAATTCCCCCAAACACTTTCCGAAAAACTTAACTATTCACTCTCTATTGTGTCGAACTGGTGTCGCGAATTCGAATTTGGGGTTAACCCATCCAACACCGATACTATGCTTTTCACTAGGAAGTACAAAATTCCAAAGTTTACATGCCAAGTCTAAACGGCACTCCGCTCTCTTTGAGCACACACGTTAAGTACTTAGGCCTGATTCTCGACCAAAAGCTTAATGCGAAAGCCAATCTAGCTGAGAGGGCACATAAGGCAACATGCGTTATATACTGCTGTAAAAGAGCAGTTGGTGCACGATGGGGACTTCGTCCTCGAGTCGTGCTCTGGCCCTACACGGCCATCGTTGAACCAAGCCTGTTATACGGGTCGGTCTTCTGGTGGCAAGCTCTCGAAAAAGCCTGTAATATCAAACTCCTCGATAAAATCAGAAGATCCATTCTTCTACTAATCACTGGCGCTCTTCGCAGCACACCTAAAAAAGCCCTTTCTGCCATGCTGCACTGGCTGCCCTCGAGGATCCTGGTTAAGCAACAAGCCAAGCTGACAGCGATTAGATTCAACGCTCTTTCGCACTGGCGCATTCTGAATCAGGATCCACCTGTCCCCAACTTTATCGATTATATGTCGGTCTATCCCGATTTGAACAGGGAATTCGACCTCGCTATTCCAAGTCGAAACGACTGGACTTCAGAAAACATAATCGTCGGTGAAAAAGTCGAAATGCACACCGACGGTTCCGAGCTTGGAGGTAGAGTCGGCAGCAGTATTTATTCCGACAAGCTGTACTTAAACATCTCCCTACGTCTCCCAGACCATTGCAGCGTTTGTCAAGCTGAGGTCATGGCCATTTACCACGCTGCCAAATGGATGCTGAGTAGTGATATCGGCGCAGTTGACGTATCTATCTTCTCAGACAGCCAGGCCGCCATTAAATCTCTTTTTGGCTCCACGGCCACATCAAGACTAGTTCATGAATGTCGAACATCTTTAAATGAGCTCGCAAGTTACTCTCGGGTGCACCTAATCTGGGTTCCCGGACATACCGAAATCCCGGGAAATTACGAGGTGGATGACCTTTTCAAGGCAAGCACGCTAATTCACGACATTCACCCCTCCGTAAACATCGGCATTCCATTAGCAACAGCCAAGCTCGAAATCAAACGGAAATATCTGACTGACGCCTACAAATCCTGGGCTAACGAGGAATCCTGCCAGACGGATAGACTAACTTGGGCAAGAATGAACAAAAACAGAACCAATCAACTTCTTCGACTTGATCGCGTATCACTGTCGAAAACTGTGTCGATTTTGACCGGCCACTGCATCATGGGACAGCACGCAGGAAGACTGGGCCTACCCTCAAATGACTTTTGCCGAGGCTGTGGCTTCGAGGAGGAGGACGAGACGGTTTTCCACCTCTTATGCCCCTGCCCATCCCTGAGCAGAAGAAGAATTCGCACCTTTGGTGCCCCATTTCTTACAAGCCTGACAGAGCTGTCATCCATTAATATTAAGGACATAGCCAGGTTCATCAAAGTGTCAGGATGGTTTCCTGAAACATGACGGGGGAGTCGTGCCTTTGCAGGCGCTGTCCTTGCGCTGACTATCACCATCCCAAGTATGGGAACTTTTTAGTCAGTGCCAACACCGTGGTATCACAATGGGTCATTATGTGTGCTCAAGTGTGCTTTTGGCAAACTGGGCGGCCACTCCTACCTACCTATCGTAGTCTAATTTGCCATAATACATGGGATGTTAGATTTTTCAGCGTACCTAAAGACGCAATAAAGCGAAATTGGTGGATCGTTGCTTCTGGCGTTGAGTTACAAGAAAAATCAAAATTGTATGAAAAACATTTTGTGAATAGTGATTTTATAAATAATCCGGAAGCCGCCTTAACTAAAAAACTGGTACTCTTTCCAAATTCAGTAGATCAGTTTTGTATGGTACCATGGAAACCGTTTGCAGCCGCTTTCTTGATTGGAAAATGTGTGCGATATTGTGCAAGGTCCAGTGACTAAAAGACCAAGATTCTCACATTGTGCAGTTCCTAAAGTTTTAAATAATACTCAGGAACTATGTAATACAATTTATTATTACATATTATTATACTACATTTTTTCTTATTATCTTATAAATATTATTATTTCTATTATTATTATATTTTTATGAAGATTATTTTTGTAGCGAATTTATTGCCAAGACAAGTTACAACAGTAGTTGCAATTGCGTACGTGGTTATGCCACCGTAATAATTTTTCAGAAGAAGAAGAATTATTGAAACATTTTTTGGCAAATCTTATAGCTATTTCGGACACGCCACTTGTCCTCATCAGAGATCTTTCAATGAAAAGCAACTTTTCCCTAAGCATTTTTATTTATGTCTCAGAAATCAACAGCACACCAATTATGAACCCTCCCAGGAATCGAACCTGGGTCTACAGCTGTTGTAATCTGTCCATCCAGACAACTACGCTAACTGCAGGTGGTGAGCTAACTGATCAAATTCTGTTCATGTACTGTCTGATTCCACCACACACTCTAATCAACTCTGTATCTTTATTACCAATCTTTTGTTCCGTTAGGTCCTCTCTCTGTTTTTTTTTATTACAATTCAGTGGTGTCATAGTACATTGCTTTTGTTATTGGCAGGCTAATTAAGTCTGATCACACTAACCTTCTAAGGATACATTCTATAAAGTTTACAATTTCTTGTGAAGATTCGTCAGTAGACATAGTTGTTACCTTTTTACCGTATTCATTCTGTAAATGTGAGTAAGTCGATAGTCGTCAATTCTGTGTAAAAGATCTCTGATGAGGACAAGTGGCCTGTCCGAAATAGCTATAAGATCTTGTTGTTGCAATTCTACATATATTCAATATTGGGGGTATTTTCACAAGAATTATTGCTTTAATTGATGCAACTTTACTGATAGTAGAAGTGGGGCCTGCTGTCTATTTGTATCCGTATTATTTATAGGTATCCAATGCATTTGAACTGCGTTTTATTTGCATGGGCTCTTGCGATTTCGGCAGTGTATTGTTTCGCTTCTGTGCATAATCCTCATAGTTGTTAACTGTAAGTAAATAATTATCAAAAATTTAAGCTGCCTGAAAATTAGCTATTATACCATTTGCGTTAAATTGAATAAATAAATTACGTGTCTGCTTTTCCTAAATAATAAATAATTGTAAAAAAGGTTAACATTTTTATAAGAAAACCATTTGTTACCTTTGGCCAAGCATCTTCTAAAATTCACTGCACATGCATAATGTTAATCACTGCCGCTGGCGGCCGCCCATTGTCACTTGGTACCCCTCCCACACAGTATTGAGTACAGCGGGAGTAGGTGGGCCACTTGTTCCACTGATCCGCTAGCACACATAATATTAAACATTTTTTCATTTAAACATTTTTACATTTCCACTTAATTTAAACATTTTCACTTTTGCACCTAATTTCATTTTGCAGAAATCACTGTTTTACATTTATTAAATTTTATCTAATTTTCCTCACTATCAGAATCCCAAAATCTTAATTCAAATTCAAATCCAGGGTACACCGATTTGTGCTCCCTGTTCGAAGCTAAAATTGGATTATAGGTTGTCAAAATCGAGAGCTTTTTCACTCCACTGACAAGCCAAAATCCAAAAATTGTTGTTGTTGTAGAATTGTTGTAGACTTGCGGCCAAGCAGAAAGCTCGTTAAATTCACCTTCAGTGGTGAAAAAGTGTCTGTGTATTTTTTTAGCTGGTTCATGAAGTTGGGCACATTGAATTTGAACTTAAAAATTGTCGGAACTGAATATGTAAGTATTTGGATTTAATTTTAGAAATTGGAAGAAAATAGTAATTATCTTTTATTTAAAACCAGGAAAAATCAAAGGACCACGCACCAGCAGCTGCAGTTTTATGTCGCATTTGACAAAAGGCACGCGGAGATGCATGCAGGAAATTTGCATTTAGAATATTTATGTATATATGAATATATATACGAGTATATATATATATATATATATATATATATATATATATATATATATATATATATATATATATATATATATATGCCGATTCCTTGGGTGCAATACCGAAGGATCGTGATGATGACTTCAATTGCAATACTGAAGTCTAATATCTCTTTGGGTACAGTACCGAAAGAGTGTTGTGGATAATCAAGTATTAATTTTGAATTAACCTTGTGGTTGAAAGTGGCGACAAAGAAAACACTGTTGAATGGTTGACTTCAAAAGTATATCTCAATTTTTATTTATAAATTGATTGAATTTATATTATAATTTTGATTATGCTACAGAAATAAATATATTTGTGGTGTCTGCAATTATGTGCAAGGCACCAGCGTTTGTGCGTACGTAGGGCAAATTAATACTTTAGCCCGCACGTGTACGGAAATGCTGATGAGGCTTCACACGCTGTATATCAGTTCATCGGGTGTACTGCTTATTCTGCGTTCACGAGCGGGCATTGGTGATGGGAATTGCTGATTGGAGTTTTGCGTTGGAGCACGTACAAACATCCTCCCGCCTGTTGAGCATATTCTCAACTTCGAATTAAATGCTGTTTGCGCGAACTCGTACTCGAAAATCTGGAGCTCGTCGCCTCTTTTGCTTCGAATATCGCTGGTAAGAGATCCAGATAAGACAGATCAATGTGATGAGCAAACTGATATATCCGATGCTGAACTGATGGACTTCTCGGCTCTTAAGCGGTATATCCTTTTGCTCATTGTTTTGCAATTGTTGCACATGTTCATGTAGTAATTGAATATCGTCCGTCAGGTTGGACTGGTGTTCTAATGAGTGTGTTGCAGCCTTCATATAATCTGCGATCAACTTAGTTAGATTCACTTTCGATATGATCGTGCTGGTGACCTTTGAAACATATGTCCGATGTTCCATTATGGTTGTATACTCATCTCTTATGGTGCATCCTTGTCTCAAGGATAAGGTTCCTATTCCCTCCAGTAATTCTGTAAGGATGTCTGAACCGCAGATGACGCTAATAGTACGAGCTGGCTATGCGATGTAGATCCTTGAGTTTTCTTTAAGTAATGGAATCCATTGAGGTGAGTCATGTGTCCGATGAAACTTGCAGCTTTTTGGGTTTGGAGTTTGACATAATATTTCCATCTCACATAGTCGATTGGTTGATGTAATGCGATGTGTTGGATGTAATTGCTTGCATACATGCATATTAGAATTGAATGCAGTTCATGTTGACAATTCTCCTGCTGACAACGAATAATATTTGTCTCGATGTAGATTAGTGACTATATACTCGATTGTCCCTCCCACCATGAAAATTCCAGTGCCTCCCAAAATGGGTAGTCGAGTCACATGTACCAATTCGAATGGTTCTTGATTAGTTAATGGTAACTTAAGACGCACAATCATCTCAGTTGGCGTGATGCGTGCTTCCACAGAGATGAGTTTAAGGATCTCAATGGTATTCTTGCTGGGAACTTGTAACGTTGGTGGGAGATGGTCTTTGATTGCTCTCAGTTGTTGTTGCAGCTGAGACGGATACAGCAGAAGAGGATTGCGCTGTCCATGATGTGTGTCCGTCAGTACATCTAAAAAGAGCTCTTGATTTCGTTGGTAGTCCTGCATAGCCATAAGTACTCGACCGGACATCGCATTAAACATTTCGGCTATTGCATGTTGGGATTCTGACTTTGTGAAGTTGTCCTGCTGGATATATAAATATTTTATTTGCTTGTGTAGTTGTTGAATTTGATCGTCAGATTTCTTTAAAATATTGCTAGTGGAGTCAATTACCGATGTTTGGTTTTGAATTAGGTGCAGAAGATGTTCTTCGTTGCGGGATATGCCGTTTATCGTTGCAGACATTTCTTTAGCATAGTTGGAGTCCAAAATTCGAAACAACGCATTAGACAAGCTTCCAACAATTGCTAATGGAGCGTCTCGCCGTTGACGATGGATTTGTTCGTCGTATTGTAAGTACTCATCATCTTGTTGGATTAGCTGCCATTTAGTACGGAACTGGTCCACAGTTTTCTCACAATTCATTGTACCGCTTTGGATACGTGAACACGCTCGCTGCATTGCAGTTATTCCTTGCATTATGTTGTTGCGCTCAAGCCAGTATTGGGACATATTGTAATACACAACTATATTCCAATCTGTTGTTGTTAAGTAAGTAAGACCCATTTTTTCGAAATAGAGTCCTGTTTGACTTCCGAAAGCTACCTTAGTAATGGGGTCATCACCTGCTACTAGAGCAATTAGAAAGCATATGCATAGCAACAATACTGACGAGGGTGACACAGATCGTCTTCGCATTGCTGGTGTATGACTTATGCCGTCTTTGAGATTTGTGGCTTCTTCTACTGGAGCTGGATGCTTATCAGGTTGTTCTACTGGATTACTTTCGGAAGACATGGGTAATGGCGCGAGTAAATGGACGCCTCTTCTGGTGAGGCCTGTTGAAGTTCGAATTTCCGCTACTCGCACTAGGCCGTCAGCACCAGGAAATGTTTGAGTTACCCGACCAAGCCGCCATTTAATAACTGGCAAGTTATCCTCCTTCATGAATACGATTGTACGAGGCTGTAAATTATGACCCATGGTCTTCCATTTGTAGCTATGCTGGAGTTTGTTTAGATACCCCTTACTCCACCGACTCCAAAATTCCTGTTTCAACCTTGTGACTAAGTCCCACTGCTTCAGTAAATTTATGTTCAGATTCTCAGTGGGCTGGTCGACAACACTTGTCAATGGTGCACCTGTTAAGAAATGACCTGGAGTTAATGCTGCAAAATCGTGTGGATCATCTGACATAGGAGTCAGCGGCCGCGAGTTAAGAATGGCTTCTATTTCAACCATAACTGTCTCTAACTCTTCGTATGTTAATCGGGCATTGGACAAAGTTTTGTAAAATAGATTTTCTGCCGATTTAACCGCTGCTTCCCATAAACCGCCAAAATATGGCGATAGATCGATAGATCATTTCTCACCTGCTAGAGCAGGTGCGAAATGAAACTCGATTCCCTTGTGTGCGCAGAATTTCATCAGCTGTGATTTGGTATCTACGTTTATTTGGTTGAACCCGCATTGCAGGTAACTGCCCCATGAGTTGCTGCAATGACTTCGGCATAGCTTCAGTGCAAGATACACAGTTTTTCACGATTGATCTGGCTATTGTTTTCGCATTAACCGGCCAATAAGCTTCCCGTGTCGCTGCTACTAGACCTGCTGGGCCAACATGCTTGTTATCAATGTGGATGTGTGTCATCAATATTTTAGTGATATCACTCCGATATGGCAATAGGGCTTGATATTTTGCTTCATGTGGTAGGGCTGAATTTGCTAATCGTCCTCCTACCCGCATAATGTCGTCTTTATCCAGAAATAGTGTAAGATCACCCATCCCCCTTCCAACTGGTTTGTTGTGCTTGAGAAGTTTATATTCAGGATTGAATGCTTGTCTCTGCAGGTCCTTGATTATAGTCTGAGTAGCACCTTTAATTTCTTCTGCGTCGAGGTCGATGGATGTTTGAACTGGCACATTACGACAATTTTTAATGAATCGAAGTGCATATGCGGTGACTCTTTGAAGATGTGTCCATGAATTTCGATGGTCAATCATTGAAGTAAACGACGAATTTTTTGTGACGTAGTAAGACATACCTGTCTCTTCTCTAATTCTGTGGTTGAATTGGCTGATGCCGCTGGCCACGATGACGATGGTCCGTATAGAAACAGTGGTCCATAAAACCACATGCCTTGTTGTTTGAATTGACCCGGGTTGATGCCTCGTGAGATCATGTCTGCCGGGTATTTGTCTGTAGGTACGTGACGCCATTGTTGCTTCACCGTTACCTCTTGTATAGCTGCCACTCGATTTGCCACAAAGGTGTGATAGGAAGACGAACTGGCAGAGATCCAGGCTAGCGTCACTTCAGAGTCAGACCACAGAAAGCATTCGCCTGTCCATTGTAAAATATGTTTTACCCTGTCCAATAACTGGGCTGCTAACCGTGCAGCACAGAGCTCCAGCCGAGGGAGCGTTTGTTGTTTTGGTGGTATAGTCTTTGATCTAGAACACAACAGCTGAACGCTCACAGATTCATCTGTTTTTATCGACCTTGCATAAATAACAGCTCCATAGGCCTGCTCGGATGCATCGGCAAAAGCGTGTAATTCTCTCTGATGCACATTGTCCTTTGTGGTTGGAAATACGTAGCGTGGAATTTGCAAGTTCTCAAGTTCCTGGATGTTTTCTCTAAACTGGCTCCAGAAGGTATGCAAGTCCATAGGGAGTGCTTCGTCCCAGCTTAATTTTAGACGCCACAGCGATTTCATGAATATTTTTGCACATGAGACAACTGGTGACAAAAAACCTATTGGGTCGAAAATATGCGCGATGTCCGACAGTACTTGGCGTTTCGTTATTTTGGCTGTTGTGCTCCATTTGGTCCTTATTAGGAAGTAATCAGTCCCAGGTTGCCACGTTAAACCAAGCGTTGTGATGGTAAAATTATCGTTGTCAAAATTCTATTGGATTGCTCGATCCTCTGCGTTGATGTTCGTTAACAGTGTTTTATTACTCGCACACCATTTCCTCAACTTAAAACCTGCTGACTTGGTGAGGGAGTTCAATTCCTCCTGTACGCGCAAGGCTTCTGCTAACGTGTCGGCTCCACTCATAACATCGTCCACATAAAAATCTCGTTGTAAGCATCTGGAGCCGTGCGGATATTGTGTGCTATGTTCCTTGGCTAATATGCGTAGACATTTTATCGCCAAATATGGTGCCGATGTGACTCCATAAGTCACTGTGTTTAATTGGTAACTTTTCAGAGGTTCGCTTGGCGTGTTGCTCCACAAGATTAGTTGATGCTTGCGGTCAGCTTCGTTCACAATAATTTGTCTGTACATTTTTTCGATATCTGCTGTAAAAACATATCTGCGTACTCGAAATCTCAAAAGAACCGCAAATAAGTCTTCTTGAAGTTTTGGACCTGGTAGTAGCACATTGTTCAATGATACATTTGTTGACGTCTTCATTGATGCGTCGAACACGACACGCAACTTTGTGGTGGTACTGTCTGGCTTTAGAACGCAGTGGTGAGGTAAGAAGAAGTGGGGTTGGTTTATGCTTCCGCTAACTTCTTCCATGTGACCTAGCCGCAGGTATTCCTCCATGAAGGCCGTATACTGCATTTTGATGACGATTTTTTTTTGCAATTTACGTTCGATGGCGTAAAAGCGTTGTAATGCGATAGCTTTCGAGTCTCCAAGAGGGCTTGCGTTATCAACGAAGCGCACAACGAACTGTCCGTTCGCTGCTCGACACACCGTTTAGTTGAAAAATGCTTCGCAAGTTCTTTCTATCGCTGTTAGCGGTGGGCTGTTGGTGTCAAATTCTTCTAGCTGCCAGAAACGCTCGAGCTGTTGGGTTAATGATTCATCTTAATTCATAACTCCAATACCGCAGAACGTAGTTTCAGCTGTTGATGGAACTGTGATGTGTCCACCAAGCACCCATCCGAATACGGTGTTTTGCAATATGGGGAGTCCGGTTCCCAATTTGATTTGGCCGACTACTAGCAATTCCAGATAACATTCGTTGCCTATAAGAATGTCAATAGGACCTAATTGATTAAACTCCGGATCAGCCAATTGAATATTTTTAGGAATAGGCCAGGCTGTCACGTCGAAACTCTGTGTTGGCAGTGGATGTGTAATTTTTGGCAGTATGACAACTTCAATTCGGGCTGAGTAACTAGTCAATCGTGACTCAAGTTTAATGTTGGCTCGGTGAGTAGCGCGTTGTTGAATTTCCCCAATTCCATCAAAGTACTGCGGATTGTATTGTGTTGGTAATCCGAGCTTCTTTGCCAACCTGTCCGTAATGTAGTTTGTCTGCGAACCGCCGTCCAAACTTGCACGGCATTGAAATTCATTGCCACGGAAGTCATTGACTTTTAAGACGACAGTACTCAACAGCACATGTTTCACGCCCGCACGATTGACCGGGAACACTAATGAAGTGGTGAGTGGTTTTTCTATGGCACTGGTATAGCTATGTAACTCCACGGTAGGCTCACTTACTTGACTGGACTGACCCGAGTTATTGGATGGGCCCTTAGCTAGCTGTTGATCAAAATGCACTAATGAGTTGTGCTTCTTGTTGCATTTGGTGCATCCTCTCATTGAACAAGTTTTCGATGTATGGCCATTTTTCATACAATTCGCACATAACTTGTGTTGTTTAATTATATCAAAACGCTGATGCGGCGTTTTCGTCAAGAATTGTGCGCATGCAAAAAGTTGGAAAGTGCCTTTGCATACGAGGCAGCCCGTTGCGGCCTTGGTTGCTGAGAATAGCGTTGAATGATACTTCGCGTTTGTCGATTTATTGTTGATAATTTTGTGTTGTGGTTCTCAGTCTTCACATGACTAAAAACGTTTTTCTAAGAATTTCAATAGGTGGTCAATGGGTTGGAACTCCTGAGGCTGATCTAGCGTCAGTTCATACTCGGATCTTGACGTTTTATCTAACTTCTGCAATAAAAGATACTCCAAAATTGTGTGGAAGCTATCTACGGGAACTCCTTGGCTTTTTAACGCGTAAATGCATTCCTTGGCTGCATCGTGTATAGTTTTAAGCGTTGAGCCCATTTCACTGCTAGCATTCTTTATATTAAACAGCTTGCTATAGATAGTTTTAACCAATTTGCGTTTATTGTTAAACCTATCGCACAAGACTTGCCAGGCTGCGTCATAGTTTTCCTCGCATGCTGGCAAGTGACCGATGAGTGCTTTAGCTTCTCCGGTTACGTTGGCAGCCAAGTAAAACATTTTTTGTGTGTTGCTTATTGGCTGAGTAAGTATCATCTTAACATACAAATCGCGAAATGGTATCCACGTTGAATAGCTACCGTCAAAAATTGGCAAGGTAACTTTAGGCAAATGCACATTTAATGCCTGTGGTATGGTGTGGATTGGCGTGGAGTTGCTCGGGGTACTGACTGGAATATGTTGTCGTAACTTAATGAGTACGTTTTGAAGCGCATCTTCGATCTCGTAGAATTTGTCCGCATCATAACCATCAATTTCCGCCAGGTTTGTTCGTAGCCATATCCATTGGTTATTTTGCACCAGATTATCGTAGTAACGTATCAATAGTTTTGTTTTGATATCATAGTACACTGGTGGATGTGACTGATCAGTTTCCGAGTGCACATCCCCAATGACTCGAGAAATTGCACACACCAACGCCTTTTGCTGCCGTACTAGGGCTAAGAGTCCATCGCCTTCCTGATGGCTGGATCGCGGTGTGCTGTCCTTGCGGTTAGAGCCTCATTGATGGACGTGGAAGGGAACTTCAAGTTGCACTGGCGTTTTACGTTTCTCTCCTTCCTCATTGATGATGTGCTGTAATTTGGTGAACAGCCAGTCGTAGAGGTTTGCTACGTTGCCTCTATAATCCTGTTTGAAGTACTCATGATTAACTTCGTCTAGCTCGAGTACGAGATGATGTTGATGTTCGAACGTAGACCATGCCTCCTTCAGAGTCTTCATGCGTTTACTGGCATATTCGATGGTTTTACGGTCTTGTGTGTCCTTTTTAAAGTTGCTCACCAGTTGCTCTATTGCTGGTCAACTTGTCCAACTGCTCAATTGTTTCTTGGTGATGCGCCATCCTTCAGAATCTCGCCTTGTGGTAAACAGGAGATCGTGAGTTTTTATCTCGCCGGGGCCTCCAAAATGTTTCTATACCGATTAGTTGGTTTACTAATCGGTTGCTAATACCTTGGGTGCAATACCGAAGGATCGTGATGATGACTTCAAGTGCAATACTGAAGTCTGATATCTCTTTGGGTACAGTACCGAAAGAGTGTTGTGGATAATCAAGTATTAATTTTGAATTAACCTTGTGGTTGAAAGTGGCGACAAAGAAAACACTGTTGAATGGTTGACTTCAAAAGTATATCTCAATTTTTATTTATAAATTGATTGAATTTATATTATAATTTTGATTATGCTACAGAAATAAATATATTTGTGGTGTCTGCAATTATGTGCATGGCACCAGCGATTGTGCGTACGTAGGGCAAATTAATACTTTAGCCCGCAAGTGTACGGAAATGCTGATGAGGCTTCACACGCTGTATATCCATTCATCGGGTGTACTGCTTATTCTGCGTTCACGAGCGGGCATTGGTGATGGGAATTGCTGATTGGAGTTTTGCGTTGGACCAGGTACAAACATATATATATATATATATATATATATATATATATATATATATATATATATATATATATATATATATATATATATATTGTAACGACTCGTTTTCGCCGGGGTAAGCTCGCCGGATTTCCAGGATTCGTTTACAGAAAATCTCTAAAGTATTCAAAGCTTGTTTACGTTGATTTAATTATTTTATTTATTTATTAATTTAAAAAAAGGCTTAACTACTTGATACCATTATTTTTACTAAACTTAAATACGGACACAGTTGAACTCTATGTCCCCCTAGCTTCTGTTGCGTTGATTTAATTATTTTATTTTTTTATTAATTTAAAAAAAAGGCTTATCTACTTGATACAATTATTTTTACTAAACTTAAATACGGACACAGTTGAACTCTATGTCCCCCTAGCTTCTGTTGCGTTTGTCAGTGTGGGTTTCTAGCAGAGAATCGATTATAAACCATAATCTCCTCTAGATTCCCCTAGCTTCTGTTGCGTTTGTCAGTGTGGGTTTCTAGCAGAGAATCGATTATAAACCATAATCTCCTCTAGATTCCCCTAGCTTCTGTTGCGTTTGTCAGTGTGGGATTCTAGCAGAGAATCGATTATAAACCATAATCTCCTCTAGATTCCCCTAGCTTCTGTTGCGTTTGTCAGTGTGGGTTTCTAGCAGAGAATCGATTATAAACCATAATCTCCTCTAGATTCCCCTAGCTTCTGTTGCGTTTGTCAGTGTGGGTTTCTAGCAGAGAATCGATTATAAACCATAATCTCCTCTAGATTCCCCTAGCTTCTGTTGCGTTTGTCAGTGCGTATAACTCTGTTTAGTACGATGTGTCTGGTCTGCCTGATGCCGAATGAAAGAAAGAGGCTGGGTTGCCAGTTGCTCCTGCTTTTATGCTCCAGGTTTAGCGTAGATCATCCAATAGTTGTTGTTGTGCGGGAACTGTAGTTTGTTGTGGCATGTTGCTACGGTTTCCCGCATTGTTCTTCTCGTTTGAATGTGACCTTGGGCCACCTTCAGCACATTGTTGTTGCTTTCTCGCTGTTGTTCTTGTAAGTTTTTGCCCTTGGGCCACCTTCAATATTGTGTTGTTGTTGTGATGATTTACCTTTTTTGTTGTTCGTTGTGTTGTTTGTTGTTGTTGCTATTAGTCCTTCGGCCACCTTCAGCACTTTGTTGATATTTTATATCGATGGCATAAAATATTTAAAAATATTAAATATTGGATATTTAATATTGCTTCTCCTCTTTATGCTTTGTCCGGTCTGTTGGTGTGCTTAGCGATCGGTCTGTCGTGTTCCACTTTGTGCTTGGCCTTCGTTTTTGGGTGTTGTTAGTGGGTTATTTTCCGAACTAATGCAGTCGGCAACTTCTGTCGCGATCTCTTGTAAATTTCTAGCATTGCGTTAGGCACTGTTGTTGTAAGTTCATATCAGTGCGTTGGGCACTGTTGTTGTGAATTCATATCAGTGCGTTGGGCACTGTTGTTGTAAATTCATATTATTTTAACTGTGGTCAGCCGGTTGCACAATTGTTTGTGTGATATTCTCCTGTGTTATCTTGCGTTGTTGACTTCGTTGCATGTTTTTCGTCGCTTATCACAGGGTTCCACTGTCTGACTTAATTGTGGCTGTGTCTTCTGTCCTCCCAATGCAGAGTATAACACTTGTTGTTGGTAGCATTACTATGGTGGGAGGTGTCTTAGACTCACTTGTATGATGGCTGCTGCACTAAATATGATGGCGGTTGTGTGTGTGGTTTTAGCAATGAAAGTGGGAGGTGCCAAATTCTTAGGACTATTAACGTATATATTTTAGGGTTGGTTGTTTAAGCACTTGGCCCCTATTTTAAATATACACGTTTGGGGCGTTGTGGCAAAACTAAATATGTAGGGGCAAATTTACGCCTAAAATTTGCTCCTCACATGTCCTCCCTACTTTGCGGCCGATGGAAAATGGTCACCTTACCCTGCCAGAGGGTGATGATTTTGCATGATCCTCGCTGGAATCGGATTCCTTTCCGTTGTGTACACTGTTCTCGTCAGATGCGTTTGTTAATTCCCGTATGCTGCGCTGCCACCTGGCGCGCAGAATGGTTTCAGCTCGCTAATATGGCCGTGCAGTTAGTCGTCGGTGGAGTCGGGCATGCTAAGTAGCACCAGCTGACATACCTTTCCACCAAGCTTGACGCACGTCACAAACGCTTGAGTAATATCTCTTGTTCGACTATCCGCCATCCGTGCTCTAGTGTATGTAGAGTTTACTCTACCGGTGGTAGCACCTAAATGGGAAATTAGTCGCTCGCTGATGAAACTCCTTGTGGCGCCTGTGTCTAGTGTGGCCGTGATGTTTTCTGTGCCAATGGTGACAGCGGCACAGATACGCTGTCCATCGTAGCGTAGTGCACTTACTGCGTTTGAGGCATGTTGTCCGTGGGCTGCTCCATGCCTCGTTGCTGGCGGCAGCCCGCTCGTTTCCCCCTACCGTCCTACAGCATTCAACTGTTCTAGTTCCTCTCCTACCGCACTCCCAACAGAAAAGTACTTGGACATTGCGGCAGTGTCGCGCTATGTGATCAGACTGACCACATCTTCTGCATGCTGTTCGTGGATTTATAGGTACCACCTTTTTGGTACAGTTGGCCGGTGCTACTTGTCGGTTTCTGGTTTCGCATGGGGACATGCGCTCGACCCGTGGTTGTATCTCGTGGCGTGTTGGTGGTGGTCGTGGTGGCGGTGGTGGTGGTCGTGCTGCTCGTGAAGTTTCGCTGTCACCACGTATGCCCTCGAGGTCTTCCGCCATTTCCACCAGTTCTTTCAGCGTATCGAAATCCTTTCGCCGGACATACCACTGGTATTCCTCTAGGCTGTTACGAAAGATTCGTTCTAACTTCTGGGCCTCCGTGTGTCCTGCGTGACGCATCAGGTTTTGAAGTTCTACCACGTACTGTTTGAAGTGTTCACGTGGGTTTTGCCGTCGTTGGCGAATTTCATCCTCCAGCTTTTCGAAGTACCTGGTGGGTAGGAAAAACTTCAAGAAGTCCTTTTTGAATAAAACCCAATCAACTCATGCTCGGTTGTTGTTTCTATACCAGAGCAGAGCACGCTCCCTTAGGAGTTCTGGCATAGTTCGAGGCAGCATGTGCTTGTTTAGTCCATAGACTTCCGATAATTCTTCCACTCGCTCTATGAAAGCTATCGGGTCATGCCCTCGATCATATTTCAAGGACCATTTCCTAACGTGGTCGATGACTGCCGAGTAGATGGCTATCCCGCTTCGCGAGACTTCAGGGACTACTTTCTGGAACGCGGTATCAGATATTCCCGCTGGTTTCTTCGTGGCTGTCGATGCTCCGGGGCTTATAGGTCGCTCTGCGCTGGGGCTAGCTCTCAAGTGTGGACTGTGTCCTGGCGACAAACTCCTCGTGAGTTGGGCCTGTAGCTCTGCCAGCCGAACCTCCTGGTCTAGAGTCATCTCTGTGTCGGTGATGAACTCCGCAAGCCTCTTTCGTAGCTCTTCCACTGTGCCCGTGGCCTCTAGGCCAAACTCGACACAACAGACTACCAGTTGGTCTTTTCGCACGGTGTACACCCAACTCGTCTTTCCCATCCTGTGTCAGACTCTTGTGATGGGACGTGGGTTGGATAATATAGCTTTGTTGTATTTACTCTCTTTATTCTGAGAGTCCCTGCTCGGGCGCCACTGTAACGACTCGTTTTCGCCGGGGTAAGCTCGCCGGATTTCCAGGAGTCGTTTACAGAAAATCTCTAAAGTATTCAAAGCTTGTTTACGTTGATTTAATTATTTTATTTATTTATTAATTTTATAAAAGGCTTAACTACTTGATACCATTATTTTTACTAAACTTAAATACGGACACAGTTGAACTCTATGTCCCCCTAGCTTCTGTTGCGTTGATTTAATTATTTTATTTATTTATTAATTTAAAAAAAAAGGCTTAACTACTTGATACAATTATTTTTACTGAACTTAAATACGGACACAGTTGAACTCTATGTCCCCCTAGCTTCTGTTGCGTTTGTCAGTGTGGGTTTCTAGCGGAGGATCGATTATAAACCATAATCTCCTCTAGATTCCCCTAGCTTCTGTTGCGTTTGTCAGTGTGGGTTTCTAGCAGAGAATCGATTATAAACCATAATCTCCTCTAGATTCCCCTAGCTTCTGTTGCGTTTGTCAGTGTGGGATTCTAGCAGAGAATCGATTATAAACCATAATCTCCTCTAGATTCCCCTAGCTTCTGTTGCGTTTGTCAGTGTGGGTTTCTAGCAGAGAATCGATTATAAACCATAATCTCCTCTAGATTCCCCTAGCTTCTGTTGTGTTTGTCAGTGTGGGTTTCTAGCAGAGAATCGATTATAAACCATAATCTCCTCTAGATTCCCCTAGCTTCTGTTGCGTTTGTCAGTGTGGGTTTCTAGCAGAGAATCGATTATAAACCATAATCTCCTCTAGATTCCCCTAGCTTCTGTTGCGTTTGTCAGTGCGTATAACTCTGTTTAGTACGATGCGTCTGGTCTGCCTGATGCCGAATGAAAGAAAGAGGCTGGGTTGCCAGTTGCTCCTGCTTTTATGCTCCAGGTTTAGCGTAGATCATCCAATAGTTGTTGTTGTGCGGGAACTGTAGTTTGTTGTGGCATGTTGCTACGGTTTCCCGCATTGTTCTTCTCGTTTGAATGTGACCTTGGGCCACCTTCAGCACATTGTTGTTGCTTTCTCGCTGTTGTTCTTGTAAGTTTTTGCCCTTGGGCCACCTTCAATATTGTGTTGTTGTTGTGATGATTTACCTTGTTGTTGTTCCTTGTGTTGTTTGTTGTTGTTGCTATTTGTCCTTCGGCCACCTTCAGCACTTTGTTGATATTTTATATCGATGGCATAAAATATTTAAAAATATTAAATATTGGATATTTAATTTTGCTTCTCCTCTTTATGCTTTGTCCGGTCTGTTGGTGTGCTTAGCGATCGGTCTGTCGTGTTCCACTTTGTGCTTGGCCTTCGTTTTTGGGTGTTGTTAGTGGGTTATTTTCCGAACTAACGCAGTCGGCAACTTCTGTCGCGATCTCTTGTAAATTTCTAGCATTGCGTTAGGCACTGTTGTTGTAAGTTCATATCAGTGCGTTGGGCACTGTTGTTGTGAATTCATATCAGTGCGTTGGGCACTGTTGTTGTAAATTCATATTATTTTAACTGTGGTCAGCCGGTTGCACAATTGTTTGTGTGATATTCTCCTGTGTTATCTTGCGTTGTTGACTTCGTTGCATGTTTTTCGTCGCTGATCACAGGGTTCCACTGTCTGACTTAATTGTGGCTGTGTCTTCTGTCCTCCCAATGCATAGTATAACACTTGTTGTTGGTAGCATTACTATGGTGGGAGGTGTCTTAGACTCACTTGTATGATGGCTGCTGCACTAAATATGATGGCGGTTGTGTGTGTGGTTTTAGCAATGAAAGTGGCAGGTGCCAAATTCTTAGGACTATTAACGTATATATTTTAGGGTTGGTTGTTTAAGCACTTGGCCCCTATTTTAAATATACACGTTTGGGGCGTTATGGCAAAACTAAATATGTAGGGGCAAATTTACGCCTAAAATTTGCTCCTCACAATATATATTGGTATTTATATGTAAATATAAATATATATATATATATATATATATATATATATATATATATATATATATATATATTATTTTTTTTTTTTAATATTTATATATGTGTGATCAAAAGATAACCGATATTTTCATCTTTTCGTGAGTTACGTATATTCGATGTTTGCATTTTATTTTCTGTTATGTTGGTACACATGTCTGATATATATGTGGGCAATACCAACCATTTTTGATTGTCAGTTTGTTTTTGACAGATAAAATGGTCTGTCGTGTTTTGGTGTGCTCTTCGATTTTGTACTATTCGAAAAAATGGATCAAAGAAACTGTATTCAGTTTTGTGTAAAATATGAAATTAAATGCGCAAGGACATTTGAAATGTTGACTGTGGCCTTTGGCGAGTCTACTATGCGCAGAACACAAGTTCAATTGTGGTATAACCGGTTTAAGGAAGGCCGAGAAGATGTCAATAACGATGCTCGTCCTGGTCGCCCGAGCACGTCAACAACCGATGAAAACATTGACGCAGTAAAGAAAATGATTTTGGATAATCGTCGAATCACTATCAGAGAGGTTGCTGATGATGTTGGCATATCGTTCGGCTCATGCCAAGCAATTTTTACGGATGTTTTAGGCATGAAACGTGCGGCAGCGAAGATTGTTCCAAAATTGCTAAATTTTGAGCAAAAACAACGTCGCATGGACATCGCTCAGGAGGTGTTTTTGGCCAAAAACAAAACCGTTATCATGCCTCAACCACCGTATTCACCGGACTTGGCCCCCGCTGATTTTTTCCTCTTTCCAAAACTGAAGACACCGATGAAAGGAAAGCGTTTTGCTACGATTGAGGAGATAAAAGAAAAATCGAAACAGGAGCTGTAGGCGATACCAAAAAAAGCGTTTCAGAGGTGTTTCGAGGATTGAAAAAAATGCTGGCATAAGTGTATTATATCTGAGGGGCATTACTTTAAAGGGGACAAGATAGTTGTTTGTGATCAAAAAATAAAGTATTTATTTATTCATCAATTTGTTATTTCATCATTTGTTATATACTTATTTACAAAAAAATATATATATATATATATTTTTCTATATGGTGCTTCATTCGGCTATAGTGCCTAATAAGCATATTTGCATTTTGTCAATTTTATTCGCCTGAGTTTAATTGGCAAACTTCTGCTGGCATTGACTTTGAAAATCAGATTGGTGTGTTTTATTTTATATACACACGCACGTGTTTACGCTGTTATTCTTGTGTTTACACCGGTAAAATACAGGTAAACACTGTTAACACATGTCTTTTGTTATGTGGTCTCATGTGGAACAATTTCAATAGATTATTATGTAGCTTTTTATGCTTGCCCTTATTGTTACGACTGCTGTAACTAGGATGCGGATCTCTGCTACTACATACGGACCTATCCAAACAGGTGAGAATTTGTTTCTCCTAGCCTGATTCTTCATTAGTACTTGGTCACCCACATGAAAGATTACTGGGTTTAGTACCTTGTTATAGGCTTCCCTGGCTACCCGTTCAGCACAATCCTGCTTTTCTCTAACCAATTCGTGCGCTCGCTGTAACTGATATTTTTGCACTTTATTGGGGTCATCAACATTGTACACTGGCGCACATTTGCGCTTCAAATTAGCTGGCATGTTGAAATCAAACCCGCAGAGCGTCCTAAACGGAGTTTGCTTCGTTGATACATGCACAGTATTGTTGTGTACATGCATTGCAGTGGTCAACCATTGATCCCAATTCGAGCCGTCTTCCTTGGCAAAACTGCGCAAGTACTCGGCCAGAGGTCGATGACAAAGGTCCAATGAGCCATTCGCTGGAGAGGATATGGTGTTATATGCAATTTCTTGATTCCCAGCATTTTACACGTTTCTGAGAATAGTTTCGATACAAAATTTGAAACATTGTCGGTTATCAAGAACTTAGGTATGTTGTACCGTGCTATAATTTCGTCAAAGAATGCTTTGGCCACTATACTTGCTTCAGCATCGGGTATAGCCACGCACGCCATATACTTTGAGAAATCATCTTGGAACGTCAAAATGTATTTATTTCCCGAAACTGTTTCAGGTAAAATACCTACAATATCCATATGAACTTTATCAAATGGCTGTTTTGGTGTATCAGTTACCACCATTGGCATCTTTGGTAGCCTTGAACTCTTGTTGGCTTGGCATTTTAGGCAACTGTTTACAGTTAGTTGCCTATGTCTTTAATTGTCTTTGAGCATAGCTTTCCATCCGTATACTCACCTAATTCTGTCAAGGGTTTTCCAAAATCCTTGGTGTCCAACTCGGGCTGAATCATGAAAACCCTTTAACACAGCCTGGACATCTTTTTTATCCTCCAGCCATTCCATATTACAGGCTGTTTGTTCATTGGCATCGAAACCCGCATTGCTAACATCTCTTGTCGCATCAATTTTATTTTCTTGCATTCTCTCGGCCTTCTCCTTATCTGACCTTGCTTTGGCCCTCGTTTGCACTATTGATACCTTCTGTGCCTGCGGTACTCTGCTGAGTGCGTCCGCATTCAGATTCATTTTCACTGGTTTATATATGATATCAAAATCATACTCAGACAACTTGTGTCTGAACCTGGCTAGCCTAGACGTTTGGTCTTTCAAATTGGCTATGCCTCTCAACGGCTGGTGATCAGTGTATATCTTAAATGGGCGTCCTAGCAGATATGCCCAAAAATTCTTCGTAGCCCACACTATTGCTTGGAATTCCTTCTCTATTGTGGAGTATCTTTTCTCCGGTTCGCTAAACGCTCTGCTTGCGAATGCTATTGGTCGGTCATTCCCGAATTCCCCTTGTGACAATACAGCCCCTAATGCTTTATTGCTAGCTAGTAGTCAACAAAAAATTTTGCTCAAAGTCGGGGTACGCCAAAATCGGTGGCGATCTAATTATTTCCAATAGCCTCTCGAATGCTTGCTGACAGCTATCTGTCCATTCGAACTTTGCTTCTTTTCGTAGTAGCTTATTCACTGGCAACGAAATTCCGGCTAGTCCTTCTACGAACTTTCTGTAATAGTTCACAAGTCCTAGGAATGCTTGCACTTCCTTTCTATTCCTCGGAATCGCTAAATTTTTAACGCATTCCAGTTTCTGCGGGTCAGGCAGTGCTCCTGCCTCTGACCAACGGTGGCCTAAATAAACCACCTCTCTTCGCAAATATTGACAATTCTCCGTGTTCAATTTCAAATTGTGTTCTCGTAGCACCTTGCACAAGCGTTCCGAATGCTGCTGCAAGTTCTTCCCATAAATTACAATATCATCCAGATACACAAAACAATCTAACCCTTGCAAGCCTGTTTGCACATGGTTCATCAGCCGTTGGAAGGTAGCCGGTGCTCCTGTTAATCCAAACGGCATTCTGTTAAACTCGTAATGCCCTAAACCGATGCTGAACGCGGTTTTTTGCTTATCTTGGGTATCAACCAGAACTTGGTGATGTCCACTCGTTAAATCAAGTGTAGAAAAATATCTACTGTGTCCCAATTGATCCAGAATTTCATCTATCCTTGGAATCGGGAACACTTGCTTGATAGTGGCATCGTTCAATTTCCTAAAATAGAGGACCATTCTCCTCTTCTTTTGACCTTGAGCACCTCCCTTCTTTCGTAGAAACTTATAGTTGAGTTCCAAGGCGAGATACTCGGTGACATCTACTTGCCTGTATACCTCATCCTTGTGAGCTTGTGGAAGACTGTACTGTTTCTGGTTAATTGGTGGTGGATCCACTCTAGTAGGTATTTCATGCTCTACCTCTGATGTATACGTCAGCTGGTCGCCTTCCAACAAAAATATGTCATGGAATCACGTACAAATTTGATGCCTTCTCTTCTAAATTTACGATTGGGTCTCACTTCAGTGATTCTAGCACCCTCTCCATCCTTTTTCTTATATCTATCTGCTTAATCTGATTACCGATCTATAATTCGGTTCCGTACAATTATCGTAACTAGTGAACTTAGGCCTAAAATCCTTATCCATATGGTAGTCCTCTTCTGATGCATTAAGTAAACAAGAATACCCCTTACCCTTGTCAACGTGCGTTCTGGTTCTCCTATATATACGCCCTCCAATTGCTGCTGCTTGTGCAAAACAACAGTCCTAAGTCTCGTATTTACACGAATAGTAACTACTCTAGTTGACCTTGCATTTACTACCTCTATACAATTCTTAACCCTATTCACGGTTCCTTCCTGCCATGATTTCAATGGAAGAGTAAGGATTCTATTCTTATTATCATCATAAAATAATAACTGCCTTACTAGCGCATCCAGTATGGTGCGGCCCCCAAGTTTATCGCGGCCAATGTTCCCATTGGCCGGGATACCTTCCCTATCCAATTCCACTGCGTGCACTGTAAAACTCATGCCCTTAACTTCACTGTGCCCTATTCTGAGCGATACCAGTGTCCTGATGCAACCTCCAAACGCTCCATTAAGTGCTCTTACATCTTTTGGGTTAACAACTAGTCCTTTCCGTGAAACATTAGATGTTACGAGGCTGGTGCCCGCCCCTGAATCTACCAAAAGCACTAGCTTTCCACTAGCTGATTCCTTGTAGGGGATCTCGATGAACGCATCACCTATCCTGCTCACAACGACACAACGCCCTTTTGATTCCAAAATGGACGCGTATCTACTTCCTAACTCTTAAAATCCTCCATACACCACAGTTATCCTTTACTCCCTCAAAATTACCGTGAATATCTTTACTATACATCCTCTTACCACGTACGCGGCGATTGGCCTATATTTTCTAACCTTATTAAAACTTAATTTAAGTACTAGAATCGACACAGTTAGTCTTGTCGTTCGTTGTTGTATTGCTGCTTCAGCGGAAGAGACCGCTTGCACTAGCTCTGCCATACTCCTCTGCATGAGATTAAGAGTATAATTAGCTAAGTCCCTATTTATCAGGCCTGCCTTAAACACAGAAATCATAGCTCGTTCTACTTGAGCCTTGTATGCTGCAACGTTTCCTGGAAACTGCCTGTTGGCTTTTGTCTCAGCAGCGTTCCCCAGAGACTGGAGCCTTCGTCCCCAGGCTCTCAATTCCTCCCCTGGTTTCTGAGTTGATTCCTGAATTTCCCGAACGAGACAGTCGTACGACTCTTGTTTTAAATATGTCCGATCTAAAAGTGCGTATAACTCTGCCATGGTGCTTACTGAGCTATGCGCTAGTTAATCAACCGCATCACCTGTGGTTCTTTGTCTAATACATTTTATTAAGTGTTCTTCTTCTGCTTCCAGAAGATTCTGTTGCGCTAGCTCACAACCTTCTTTGAAGCGCCGTATCTCAGTTCTCAGATCATACAACTCGATTCCAGAGAACATGGGCACCAAATTCTCCACCGCATGAGCAACCTCCAGAATGCCCATTTTACTCCTACATTCTTTCTTAATTTCTGATAAAAAGTTAGTGTTAATCTCTGTGGGAGTTTCAGATTCTTTTCTCCCGAATCGGAGATGTACTTGCCCAGTGACGGACTCAAACTTATTAATCTTCGACCGTTTGTTCGTACAGGCGAAATACCGTCCACTGTATCAAGGAGAGCACTGTTACTGCTTCTGGCTCGTTTGGCGGATATTCCTGATTTTTATTATATATCGGACTTCCCGGAGAAAATGGCTCGACACCGATTTCAGATGCGAAAACAAAAATTCCGCTTCCCTCTCTTCACTCGATACTAATCTGGGCTTTACCACACGACCTATCCCTCTTGGAGTTAAATATTCCGGCCAGCGAACTTCTGGTGGCAAAGCTAGTACTGTTTGCGTATGTATTTGAGAGGTTGAAGCCGATCTTACTCTTGTTGGATTCCCAGTTGCCCTGATTCTCTTAAGCTCTAGATTTTCCTTCTCCAGATACGATGCAACTTCTTCGGTTTCTCGAAGTTGCCTAGAAAGTTCTTTAGTTTTATTCTCGAGAAATTCCGTATTTATCTTCAACTCTTTTGTATCCTTGAAGACTTGAAAAAATGTCTCCTCCGTTCGACTCTGAATAGTCGCTAACGCTTGGTCTGCTGCTTCCAAAATTGACAAGTTCGTTGCCGCTTCCAACTGTTCAAACAACTTTTCCGTAAATAATTTTACTTCCATCTGTAAAGACCTTAGCTTGTCTTGAGTCTTGTCCTCCTGCGAACTAGGACTATCTTCTTGTGATTCCAGCTCCTCCAGATCCAATCTGAGCTTGGTCAACCAGTCCCGTGTTAAACCGTTGATATATAACAGATAATCCTTGGCAAAGTACTCCTTGTCACCACAACACTCCTTCAAATTTAACAACTCCGCGTTGTTATCATTGAATGTCTTCAACAAGGCTTCTAGTTCCGCTATGCGTTTATGGTAATACTCGCTATTCTTTCCTGCCTTATTATCCTTCCTACAACTCCTGATTCTCCTCTGGATTGCCTCACTCTGCAGCTTTTGAGCTTCTAGCAATCTTATAGCTGCTCTTGGCGCTTCCATAGACTGAACAAATTCATATCTACGAAACTGTGAATTCCAAAATCAAATTCAAAAATAATAAACGCTACAACTTGCTTTTTTTATTTTAAAACTTTATTACTTGCATAACACCGATATTATTCTTATAGCATCCCACGTCTCTTGAATTTCTGATCCTCCAATTGGCATAGCTCTTGCCGCAATTTATTTGCCTACTCCCACGGCATAGGGACCTTCACCACTTCTTGCTCCTTTAGTACCTCTCTTAGATACGCCAATCGCTTCCGTTCCCGTTTTTGCTCTCCTCCTCTTTTCATAATTCCAAAACGCTTTCCGTCCTTAAGTAACGACGTTATGTCCTTCAGCTGTCGTTCTTTGTTTCGTGGTTCACTTCCCAATCTTGTTTTCTTTAAAATCAAAGAAAAATTTAGTTTTAACATGGAACTCTTCCAGGCACAATCGATGGATCAATATTATATCCAATATAGACTACAATGTGCTACAACTAAAATTTGCCACATAATACTGAACACCTAACTTTGACTTTGTTTCGATTATGTTCTCACTAAACTCGATTTCGTTTATACTTTTCTTTTTCATTAACCTTATCATTTGACGCGAAAATTTATGATTCTATATCCTAAAACGAGTATACCAATAAGTTTTAAGTTCTATTACTTAATAAAACAAGCATTATTCCACGTAGGAAGACAACTGTAGTGTAATGCCGCGAAGAAAAATAAAATTACTCGAATCACATAGTATAAAAATTATATCCAATTAATTGCGCAACAACTCAAGGTAAATACTGATTATTTACAACAATACAACAATGGTTTCACGAAATTATTTTCCATATTTTTCTACCCATCAAATTAAATTTCCAAACACAAAAAATAATTATAGCACTACTGAAACATCCCCATTTCAGTAAAATGCTTTGTGCTTTTCCGTGCAAAATATTAAATAAACATTCTCTTTCTTTTTTTTCGAAAATCGTAGTTTCGGAACTACTCAAAATTTTACGAAGCAACCCTTACTGACACTTGACGAAACAACTGATACTTCTTGATGTGTTTTTGCCTAATACCCTAAGCTTACAATGTCAAATAATTAAAATAATTTAACGAACAATATAAGTGTCCCTATCGACAAACAAACTCGATTCCCCTACAAAAAAAATCCTCACCGCTAAGACGACATACATAGACCGTCCGATCATACTGACGGTTTATGGTTGCCCATACAAAGCTGCGTGCAACAGCGCAAACGCGCCTATATAATGCGACTTCTTTGACCAGCGCTACGGCGCCTTCAGGGCCGCAGAAGTATCTACTTAAACTACGCTACTATACACTCTACTCACCATTATCTTGTTTGATGACATATTCTCTTTTGGGTCCTTTGAATATGTTGCAGGATGCTTCCCTGCTTCAGGGTTCCTTGCCCTGGGATCCCTCCTGTAGGGCCTTAAGACCGGCTGCTCCAAAATGTTGGGGACCGTATTTGTTTGTCCTCGGGGAGGTCCTCTTGCTGTTTGTCCTGGGCGTGCGTGTAACTGTACACCTAGAATCACTCTTTAGAATAAAACATTACATAACTTTTAGTTTAAAAACAACGAAAGACTTTATTCTTAAAATACTAATTCTTATATACTATTTACAAACAGCACTTTCAGTCTGTGAACAGACCTTTCTGGTGCTCCAGTTCCGCACCTGTTAATTGGTGTCAGTTGGTCAAGCCAACTGACCTACGGTAAAATTGTGGACGGTGCATTCTCAATGCTCTACTGTGGAACTGTAACACCCTAAAAGTTTACATAATCATTATTACATAAATTTTAGTTACTTATAATAATTACACCCTAAAAATATGTGTTTTCTTACTTGACTTAATTGCTTAAAGCTAACCACACCAAATGTGTAGTATCTGTTAGGAGTCGGTGCTGTGAGTCTACTACTCGCAGGCAGCTTGAATCTAACTCACAACACTCAATAAATAAATTTTTCTAAGTTGCCCCGATCCAGCAAACTTCACTGTCATTAAGGTAGAACCTTGTAAAATTTACCTAATAACATGATGTGATACCATTTAGTACAATAATCAACACCTGCCTGAGAAAAATCAATCAAAAATCAAGTTAAACCGTTTTCAAAATCTACTCGTTTATACGCGGTAGTAATTCTTATTACTCGTATATTTATTAACTTCTTATCTTCCATGACTTTATAGATCACTTAAGAATAGGAATATATAACGATAATGATGTTACCTCAGTCTTCGACTAACTAAACTAAAACCAACTTTCTGATTGTGCGAAAAAATATTATAATAACTGTTCGTTTTCTTTTCTTTTTGACCAGCGGAATAAACACAACTTCTGTTCCTACGAACGGTCGCAGGCAGTTTCGCCAATATGCCCACCAATTCTTGCATACAATATTTAGATCCCCTTCAACTCTAAGCTTAAATTAATTTTCGAAAGTTATGAATGTCTGCCTTAGGCATAAACATTTTCTACATATAAATCAATATTAATAACACTGTTCAAGTTGTAAAATGGTACAAACGTGAAAACCATATGGTTGTGTTTGGATGAGCCCCCTGAGTACTAATCCATCGATGAAAGTGCCAACTTGGCTCATTGGGAAAATTTTATGGCGTTTTGTTTGAATTTCGGTCAATTAGTAAATTTTTTACCATTTAAGCCCATTTAAGTCGCTATTCCTGTATTGAAAATTTCTTTCGTTATTTTTATACGGCTCGCAATTACTAGTTCTACCATTAGAACGCACATTTCAACTGAGAAAATCAAATTTTTTAGCCTATTTTCATGATTTTTGCCCATTTTTCATCGATTTTCCCCATTTTTTGCTGTTTTTATGCGCTTTTTTGTAGTTCGTGCGCAAACTTATCGATATAATTCTTACCGATTTTCATTTTTACAATGTTGTGACATCCCTAGCATTATACAAATGGAATGCAACAATGTACATATGTAATAAGTAGTCATAATTGTTATTAAAATATACAACGCTGTAAAATAAAATTAGATAAGTTGAAAATAAAATTAGATTCTGTGAAATACCATGAACATTGTTGGAAAATATGCGCTGATTTGAAAGTGGTTGCACTTATCTGTGGCCTTCAAACTGGTTACACTAAAAATATGTGCTACTTGTGTACGTGGGATTCGCGATATACACCACAGTATCAAAAACGAGATTGGTTACCGAGAACAAATCGTCTAATTGGACATCAGAACGTTATCCACGAGGAGTTGGTGACGATGGATAAGGTATTGCTGCCACCATTGCACATTAAACTTGGTGTAGTGAAGAATTTCATCAAAGCGTTACTGGTGCGTGGAAATAGATTGGCGTTTGAACGATTGCAGTACATCTTTCCACGCTTGAGTGAAGCGAAAATTAAAGCAGGTAAATAAATATTTGGCATTCTTTTTCCGCCAAACGAAGATGAAGCATTCTTAAAAGTTTTTATATAAAATCATATATTGAATTCAGGTGTGTTGAATGGCCCAGACATTCGCAAACTGATGAAGGATGAATACTTCAACAATGTCCTTCAAGAGACGGAACTCATCGCTTGGGATAGCCTGAAAGCAGTGATCGAAAAAGTTCTCGGCATTCATCGGGTGGACAATTGGCGTGCCATTGTTGAAGATATGCTGCAATCTTTCGAAAACATCGGTGTTCGAATGTCGTTGAAAGTGCATTTCATGCATCACCACCAAGATCACTTTGAGCGTCAGTTGCCGTCTGAATCAGACGAGCATGGTGAACGTTTCCACCAGGTATCAGTACAGTTGGAACACTGGTACAGTGGAAAAAAATTAGATTCACTTTTGGCAGATCTTTGCTGGAATTTGTTAATGGAATTGGAGAATAACGAATGATATTCCATTGAATAATTCTATATTTCAATTGCCAATTTATAATTAATTACATTAATACGGAGAAACACGCATTTCCATTCATTTTTATACCGAAAAAATGTATTCAAAAAATTTATTTAAATCAATAAAAAACGCGAAAATCATCCGAAAAAGCGTAAAAAGGATGGTTTCTGTATTTAAAAAGTGTGTTGAGTTGCTTGAAATGGCAATAATATTGCATAGTATATTGTAAAAAGGAAAAACTGTAAGAACTATATCGATAAGTTTGCGCAAGAACTACAAAAAATCGCATAAAAACAGCAAACAATGGGGAAAATCGATGAAAAATGGGCAAAAATCATGAAAATAGGCTAAAAATTTGATTTTCTCAGTTGAAATGTGCGTTCTAATGGTAGAACTAGTAATTACGAGCCGTATAAAAATAACGAAAGAAATTTTGAATACAGGAATAGCGACTTAAATGGGCTTAAATGGTAAAAAATTCACTAATTGACCGAAATTCAAACAAAACGCCATAAAATTTTCCCAATGAGCCAAGTTGGCACTTTCATCGATAGAGTAGTACTCAGGGGGCTCATCCAAACACAACCATATGGTTTTCACGTTTGTACCAGAAATTTCGTGTCAAAAACTTGAACAGTGTAATCAAAGAGGGCAGCCGAAGGCCTTAGACACTTGTCCTGTTTTTTTCGCTCTTTACTATTACTACTAGTAATTACTACTTTTTATAACAAAAATATAATGATAATAGTAATAATAATATTTATAAATTAATAAGAAAAAATGTAGTATAATTAAAATGTGTAATAATAAAATTTAAAAATTAATGTCGTTCATGGGCGTAACCACCTAAGGTCAGAGGATGGTGGAGCCTCTATTTATATTTGTAAGCAAAAGAAAGCATTTAAAACAAATACCTGGCGAATTTGCATGGAATATTTTGATGAATAGTTCATAGAGACGAATTTGCAGATTGAAATGGGTAATTTATTGTTTTTTATATATTGTTACGAAATTGCTCTCTTGATAATTTATATTGTTACGAACTTGCCCTCTTGACAATTACTCGAACTCTTTATACTCGGATTCGTAATCATGTAGTAATCAAACAATCGCAGGTTAAATTAAAATAATTAAATTTCTGGATCATTCTAGAATCTTATATACATCTCGAAGAGGGTAAGCTTTTATTGTCGAGAACATTCTTTAAATCATTATCTACACCACGAAAGAATCTTTAATCTGCATGGATTGTGTTTTGGTTTAAATACATAGGGTGGTACAGTCATTCTCAAACTCCACATGGGGTCCTAAAAGTATTCAATCACGTTTCACTTTATGTTTCACTGCCCTCGGCTTAATCTTGTTCGTCCCGAACAAGTATAGTACTGCAACCTTTATAAGGACATAGCCTCTCCAGATGAAAGACTTTCATTTTGCTCCTGTCATTTCTCGCCAACTGGATGCGGTATACTACATCGTTGATCCGCTTTATCACCTTATAAGGCCCTTCCCAGTGTGTTTGCAGTTTTGGCGATAATCCCTTTTTCCTTTGCGGATTGTGAAGCATAACTAGCTGCCCTTCCTGAGATCCCTTGTAGTTTGCTCCTACATTATATCTGGTTTAACTACTGGAGAGCCCAAAAAGGCATGCGGCAGTCGAGACTACTCATTGATCCTGAACACATAAGGGTAGATGCTTCTTTAAACCTCAGCAGAAATGACATCAAACTATACACTGAACTTTTAACAGGACACTGTAAACTAAATTACCACCTAAAGAAAATAGGCGTGGTAGAAGACGATTCTTGTCGACTCTGTCAAGAGAAGCAGGAAACGGCAGAACACATTCTGTGCACTTGCCCAGCGGTGGCAAGACGCAGACATAAGTACCTAGGCAGTGGGTTCATATCTCCAAATCACCTAGTTAAAATTAAGCCCACAGCAGTTACGAGATTTATAAACAGTCTAGGACTCTTTTAGTTGGGTACGAGGCTGCACAATAGATCTTTTAGGTCGCGGTGTTCTTTTAGCCTGTCAATAATAATAATAATATCTGGTTTTCAATTTATCACTAATCAGATGTGTATGATTTCTGCTTTTTTCAACTGTTCTGGTTATTCAGATGTACAACTGCTGCATGAAACTACTGTAGATGACTCTTTACTCCATTCTGCGTCTGCTTATCTACTACTACTCCTCGGTTATCACACTGTTAGCAATAGCCATCTGAGTTTCCGTGGGATCTGAGAAACGCGAATTCTGGGGCTGCATGTTATGGGAGTCAGATCATGCCCCTCAAGACTGACTCCATTTAGTTTGTCGACAGCTCCAATTAGTTTGTCCAATTCCATGCCTTGGCGGTCCCACATGCGAGTGTGATGGAGAACGTGTGTCCAACCTCACCGCAGGCAATGGACTTTCCCGTGAAACCCTGTCCGCTTTCAACTTGCACCCGACGGCCTCTGCATTCTGGCTGGCACACCAAGGCCGCAATCTCCAACGTCAAAGCGCCAGCCACTGTTTCCATACATGTAACTTTTGGATTTGTTATCACCGAACCGTTTATTTCTGCATCGAGAATACCACATACGAAAATATCCATCATACTTCTCTCAGAAATCTCGCCTGGACAGGCAAGATGGGCGAACCGCTCCACTTGTGCCACAATCTGTTAAAGAGACTCACCACTCCTCCGCTGAATGGCATTCATCACGTTTTCATAACAGTCTCACTCATCCTCTGCGAGGTTTGGCAGAACATCAGCACCTTTCAATGACATAGCCAATGGTGCCAATACTTCGCGATTACTCCAACCATCTGTGCTGGCAGTAGCTTCAATTTCATTCTACCTTTTCTCGTTCGCATTGGATTTTTGTTCCACAAATCCTTCGAACGACTCCTGCCGTGTCCCAACCTCACAAACCTTCCTGTCCACCATCTCGGACATTAAATTTTTCTTGTGTGAGTTCTGTTCCGCTTGCTGAGTAAATCGCGTTTCACTCTGCGGTAACTGTTCCTTGACATCCTCTTTGACTGCGGGAGCTTATTGTTTTAATATCCTCACCGTATTGCCGATGCGGTTCTGCATATTCGCATTGAGTGTTTGAGCATATTTTTGTAACTGCATCTGTATTACCCCGCTAAGTGCACTCATGTCAAAGTTACCCGTGTTAGTTTCTTGTGGTGTTTCTTCGTGTCGAGATGTCGTTGGCTCCATACATTGGAATTCATATATATATATATATATATATATATATATATATATATATATATATATATATATATATATATATATATATATATATATATATATATATATATATATATATATATATATATATATATATATATATATATATATATATATATATATATATATATATATATATATATATATATATATATATATATATATATATATGTATATATATATATATATATATATATATATATATATATATATATATATATATATATATATATATATATATATGTATATATATATATATATATATATATATATATATATATATATATATAAATATATATATGTATATATCTATATATATGTCGGAGTGTAGAGAAATACACACACGCACGCAGGGCATTGGTTGTTTCGCAAGTCATGGTAATATTTCATCATGTTTTGCACTCTCTTCTGATCACCTGTTTCGTGTTGTCTGCATTTGTCTCCTGTAGTATAATAGATGTTCTAGCTGTCATGTTAATATATTAGAGCGACAAAACAGTATGACTGTTGTCGGGTGTGGTTCGTTGTGTCGAAAGCACGAGAATAAAAAGGCAGTGAACAACGGAGACACCACGAAATAAGCTGCGCTCAGTCAAAAAAATGGATCAGCCTGCTGATGACCTGTCTCTGACATCAGAAGTGGGACGTAATCCCCTTTTCGCGACGTTAGAAGGTCAATTACGTGCCATCATGGAATTGCAAAATAAGAATTTGATCGATCTCGTAAAGGCAGTACAATCTGCAACTAACAACGCAAATCAGTGTAAATCAATTGCGCTGCCTAAATTTAAACCCAGATGTCGCTGGCGCCAACGTTTCATCATGGTGCACTACAGTCGACATGATTCTAACTGGAAATCCACTAAAAGGGAGTGCACTCGTTATGGCCTTAAGTACGTCGCTGGAGGGAATCGCATCGCAATGGTTGACTCAGATATGCTATTCAGACATGACCTGGCCTGAGTTTAAAGAATTTTTTGTCCAGTGCTTCGGTAGTGTGGAAACACCGGCAGCAATGTTTTTAAATATGTTGGCAAGCCGCCCGAATGACGGCGAATTCCTTGCAGTGTATGCATGCCGAGTGGTTACGGAGCTCACCACGAAATGGCGCGATATGGATGCGGAACAAATTGCTGTATGAGTGGCACTTGCTCATTTAGCCAATTTTGATAGCAGATTGCAGCGTCTGACGTTCACATCAAATTTGAAGACCAGGGTTGAATTGCAGTCTGAATTAAATACATTCAAGTTTAATAAAAGAAACAGCACCGTTACAGAACCTGTTCCTGAATTTAAACGTAAAAATTTTTCTACAATTAAGTGTTATTTTTGTTGCAAATTGGGTCACAAAATGGCTGAATGCAGAGAAAAGAACAGCCGAAATAGTAGAAGTGAAAATCGACAGAGTGATAAACCAAACGTAATTTGCTACTAGTGTGGAGAGGCTGGGCACATATCAACAAGGTTCACAAAAACTGAGGTTAGCGATGGGAAAACTGTGAGCCATGAGAAAAGAGTGGAACACTGCTGTGTTGTTGAACCAAAAGGAAAAATGGTACATCGAGATGAGGCTTTTGACATCACTTTTGACTCCGGAGCAGAATGTTCGCTGATAAAGGAGAAGATAAGTAACAAATTGATTGGTTAAAGAATTAATAACGTAGTCATGTTGAAAGGCATTGGTGATGGTGGCATATGTAGCACTATACAAGTATTAAGTAGTGTACTAATTAATAATAAATGTTTTGAAGTATTGTTTCATGTTTTGCCTGACAAACATTTGAAAAATGACATTGTTATAGGGCGTGAAATTCTTAGTCAGGGCTACAATGATTATAGCAGAAAATTTTCAAATTGTGAGAACCAAAACGATAAACTATTGTAAGGGTGATGAGCAATTTAATGATTTTAATATCGAACTTGTTGGTGAAGATAAAAACAAACTAATATCAGTTTTGGAAAAATACTCAAAGTCTTTCATTAAAGGTATTCCTTGTACAAGAGTTAGTATGGGCGAAATGAAGATTAGACTGGTCGACTCGAGAAAAACAGTACAAAGGCGTCCATATAGAATAAGCCCCTATGAAAGAGAAGTAGTTCGAGATAAAATCGATGAACTGATAAAATGTAAAGTTATAAGACCTAGCTGTTCACCCTATGCAAGTCCTATGTTACTTGTAAAAAAGAAAAATGGTTCGGATCGCCTTTGTGTCAATTTTAGAGAGTTGAACTCAAATACAGTTTCTGATAGGTATCCGCTGCCACTTATTTCGGATCAAATAGCCAGGCTCCGTGGAGCGAATTATTTTACATGTTTAGACATGGCCAGCGGCTACTACCAAATTCCTTTACATCCAGATTCAATTGAATGTACTGCTTTTGGGACGCCGGATGGCCAATTTGAATTTTTGTCTATGTCGTTGGGCTTCAAAACGCCCCTTCAGTCTTTCAGCGCGTGGTAATGAAGGCTCTTGGTAACCTTGCTAACACTTACGTTGTCGTTTACATAAACGACATTATGATAGTTGCCTCAACCAAGACTGAAGCATTTGAAAGACTACAGATTGTTTTGGACATACTTACTGAGGTTGGGTTTTCATTTAATATTGCAAAGTGCTCTTTTTTTAAAACTTCTGTGAATTATTTGAGGTATGAAGTTAGGGCGAGATTTAAACAAATCCACACAAAATTTTAGCATTAACGGCATTACCAGCTCCACAGTCGGTGACTGGACTGAGACAATTTATTGGATTAGCTTCCTATTTGAGGCAATTCATACAAGGGTTTTCTAATTTAATGAAACCGTTGTATCATCTCAGAAAAGAATAAATTTGTTTGGAAGTCAAAATATGAAGAGATTCGAGCAAAAGTCATATCAATCTTAACGAAAAAGCCAGTTTTTGTCATATTTGACCCACAATACCCAATTGAGCTTCATACTGATGCTAGTTCAAGTGGATATGGTGCAATCCTGTTGCATAAAATTAATAACAAACCTCATGTGGTGGAATATTTTAGCAAAACTACTTCGCCCGCCGAGTCCAACTATCATTCCTATGAATTAGAGACTTTGGCAGTTGTTAAATAGATGAAACATTTTCGTCATTATTTGTTGGGTAGAAATTTCGTCGTGTTTACTGATTGTAAAGTCATATTTAAAGTCATCAAAGACAAAACAAGATTTAACTCCAAGAGTGCAACGTTGGTGGTCTTTCCTACAATCCTTCACTTTTGATATCCAATATAGGGAAGGAAAGCGAATGGCCCCCGTTGACTTTTTATCAAGAAATCCTTTAACCCCAGAACATATTTAAGCATATAATAAAGTAGCAGAAAAGAAAGTAAATATAGCTGAACAGCGCCGGGATCCAGACATTGTAGAGATTGTTGATAAATTGAAATCCAATAGGTTAAATGAAGATGTTGCAAAGACCTATGAAATAAGAAATGAAATGCTTTTTCGGAAAATTCAGCGTAATGGTAGAACCCGTTGTTTGTCAGTGGTGCCCCGAGTTTTTGGATGGTCGGTAATCAATCAAGTCCACAAGGCGATTATGCATTTGGGTTAGCGACTCGATAAAGTTTATGATTATTATTGGTTCGACAATATGTCGAAATATGTTAGAAAATTTGTTGAAAATTGCATAACATGTAAAATGTCAAAATCTTAGTCTGGCAAAATTCAAGCCAAACTTTACCCAATCCCGAAGGTTGATATACCGTGGCATACCGTTCACATTGATATTACAGGGAAGTTAAATGCCAAAAATGATAAAAAGGAATATATTATTGTTCAGGTGGATGCGTTTACCAAATATGCCTATTTAAGCCACACACTTAGACTAGATGCTGTCAGTTGTATACATCGGCTGTGTCGTTGTTTGGAGTACCAAACCGAATAATAGCCGATCAGGGGAGGTGCTTTAGTAGTACAGCATTTAGCGAATTTTGTGCAAAATAGAAGATAAATCTTCATTTAAATGCAACAGGCGCAAGTCGAGCCAACGGGCAGGTAGAACGCACTATTAGCACATTGAAACACTTATTAACTGCTGTCGAGTCTAGCAGTCAATCATGGCAAGATTCTTTAGGAGAGGTGCAGTTGGCTCTTAATTGTACCAGTAATCGAGTGACAAAGGCAAGTCCATTGGAATTGTTGATTGGAAAGATAGCGCGCCCCTTAGGGTTACTTCCACCTGATAATGTAGAAAACTAGGTTGACTTGATAAACGTAAGAACTCAAGCTACAAGATTCGATGCGAACAAAGTTAAGGTGGTTGAGCACAAAGAGGGGGATTTTGTATTGCTCAGAAACGAAGAAAGGCACCAGACTAAGTTAGATCCGAAATTTAGAGGGCCTTTTATAATAACTGCAGTTCTAGATGATAACAGGTATGTGTATAAGTCATTCACTAGTAAGAGAGTGTATAAGTATGCTCATGAGGATTTACTGAAATGCGGACTGAGTTAAACGTATGTGATGATTATACAAACTTGGTTGAAAGTTGTAATAAAATCGTTGAAAGAGACGGTAATGAACTTATTGAAAATAATGAAATCGTTGAAAGAGACAGTAATGAAGTTATTGAAAATAATGAAATCGTTGAAAGAGATCGTAATGAAGTTATGGAAAATAATGAAATCGTTGAAAGAGACGGTAATGAACATATGTTTGAGTTATTATGATTTAATAAAAGTGTTTAATTCAGTAATAAATGTGTTTAATTCAGTAATAATTAATTCAATATCAATAATTGGTGTTTTTAAATTCAATAGGTTAAATGAAGATGTTGCAAAGAGCTATGAAATAAGAAAGGAAATGATGACAAACCGAATGAAGACACAACGAAACTCGCTGCGCTCAGTCAAAAATATTGCTCAGCCTGCTGCTGAGCTGTCTCTGACACATATATATAAATATATATATAAATATATATATATATATATATATATATATATATATATATATATATATATATATATATATATATATATATATATATATATATATATATATATATATATATATATATATATAAATAAAGATTTTAGAGTTGCCAGCTTTCATTAGCCACATCGAGGACTGGCCCATTCTATGGACCACCTTCGAACAAACTACGAATGCTTATGGGTACAGTAATTTGAAAAACTCTCAGCGGTGACAAAAGTGTCTCAAAGGTGAGGCACGACCATCAGTAGAATCCCTTTTGATTCACCATGATAACGTTGCCGCGTTAATGGAACACGTTCGATTCCGATATGGACGCCATGAATTGCTAATTCGAAGTCAGCTGCAATAAATACAGGAAGTGGCACCCATCTCAGAATCATCAATTGGAAGGTACCATTTGCAACAAAGGTGAGAAACCTGGTAGTATTCCTTCACAGATTAAACGGACAACACTATGTAGGTAATCCAATGCTGCTTGAAGAGCTATATGGAAATTAGATTGGGCCAAATACGCGAATGCAATCTTGGCGTATCCGACAATTGCTGATTTCAGTAATTGGTAAACCGAGTTAGCCAATTTAATATCAAAGCTTATTACGATGAAATCTGAACCACGCCGTAAAGTAGTTCTTCACACAGTCGATAACCAAACTCTTGACATGCCCGTTGTGCAAAAATGCCCATTCGATCGTAAGTTGCAAACAGTTCTTGGGATGTGATGTACAAAAAAGGTGGAACGAAATTAAGCGCTTACGTTTATGCTTCTCGTGTCTTAAACCGGGACACTCGCTGCAATATTACCAGCGGCGGAAGAAAAGTCCAGTCGACAGATGCGATCGTAAACATCGCCAGCTGCTGCATAATAAATCAACAGTTCGTAGCGCACAGCGACAAAGACCAGCGCCTGTTTTGATGATAAAGATGAAGATTCCGTTAAGGCAGAGTTAGTGCTAAGTTGCGCCAACGCAGCTCAGAAATTGCTGTTCAAAATATTGCCCGTGACGCTGTATGGTCCGAAGAAGAGAATCCACACGTAAGTACTCGTAGATGAAGGTTCATCCGTCACTATGATGAACAGCAATTTGATAGCGAAACTAGTTTTATGTTCACAACATAAAGTTCCGCTGCGTAATGTTTATGGTGTGGAAAATTTGAAATGACCAATTCTGCTTAAAAGAGATTTGCATCCGAACGATCGTAACTAACCAGCGTTACCAGTAAAACCATATTCAGATGCCACACCTCAAATTCCCATTGCTTTAGATCTCTGTCATTTAGGATTGCCTATTGAAACTTTATATTTGGGAGAGAAAGGGCCGTATGTCGCTAAAACTTTACTTCGATAGGTTGTGTTTGGGAAAACAAATGAGCAGATTTTGGCGACACCATCCAGCGTATTTACCCATTCAACATTGGCAGATAATTTGCATCGCACCGTACTCCCGTGACTATTTTGAAACTGAAAACTTTGGCGTTCGCCCAGCACCGGCTGTAGAGCCAGACGAGGAGATGACAGCACGCAATATCTTACAAGCTGTCACAAAAAAGATAGGCGACTAGTTTGAAACCGGTTTGCTTTGGGATCAGGACAATTTCGAGTTTCCTGATAGCTACTCTATGGCCTTGGGGTGTAATGTAGATCGCATCCACGCGGTGCACCCTGGGTAACGCAAAATGATCTACACTCCCCCCAGGTGCTGCTGTTTTCTTGCATGGGAGTTCAGTAGCACCAATTGGCATGACCCCCGTCCGTCGTCCCCGGACTTCTCTCTTATTCTGAATGCTCTGTGCTGGTAGCTGTAATTTTCTGGACCTAGCTGTCTTTTGTCACGGTAGCACCAAGGTGAAACTTAGGTGTGAACAGCTCCAGTCGAAGGTTGCAGCTGCCCCCGTCCCGTTAAAACCCTCGCAGGCCTCAAAGTACGTTCGACGTCTGTTCCAGTTAAGTCGGTAGTGTGGGTTTGGTTGAGTGGAACTCCCGTTTAGCACTGGTCTGGCCCTGAGCACCTGACCCCATAAGGGCTTGTGCCAACCCTTGCATGGCCTCCCTGCTTGCACAGATAACCATGGAACCATATTTAGTGACCCCACGTTCGGACTGAGATAGCGGTTTTGAGTGGAACAAAAAATAAAAACACAAACACAAACAAAATGTCTACGCCTATCTTCTCAGAGACGCGCAAAACCCTGGCTAGGCAAATGTCCACCAGCAACACCCCCGCCCTTGCTTCGAAGTCAAGCACCATAAGAACTGCCCCTTTAAAAAGCAACACACCTTCGGCAAATAAACCACCCAAGAGCTCTTCGCTGTCCCTAGGCTCTTCAGCGGCTGCTAAGGTATTGACTCACAAACCAGCAGCAGTCGCTTTGTGAGTCGCCTAAACCCTCTTCAGCAAACGTCTCGATATTGCCTCACAAGACGATGGAAACTGCTCAACGTACCGCTCCTGCTTCATGTGCACCTACAAATATGAACCCGAGTACAAGGGCGTACAAGACGCGTAGAGCGGCTTACCGTATTTTGACGAAGCTCAACGCTACAGAACCTTCTCAACTGTCAGAATACGACAAGGGCAAGCTTGAGTGAGCAAAGGCACACGCTGATGTGCGTGTCCACTCCTCCACTGCACAAGCAGCCGGTAACTCCAAGAGGCCACCGATCGCCCGGGCCAATCCACCCAAAGCATCCCTAAGCGCGTAAGACTGGCTACCTGGCTGGAGACAGGTCGAAATGTCACTGTTACCAATTTTCGTTGAGGTTTGTGCCTCATCCCTGGTCCTTCACCCAGCTGCCGTGACGCAGGGTGATATCAAGGACATATTAAGATCATATCTTGCTCGGACCAACGCTCGGCGGATCTATATAAGGTAGCGATCAATAGGGTAGGTGAGATCTCGCCGGGTGCAAAGCTCAATGCGGTACCTTTGGACCAGGTTCCCCAACGCGCTCGCTCCAAACCATGGCTTCCTGCCGAGCCCTCTGAGCCTGAGGCAATCTTAAAGATCCTCAAGCTCAGCAATACCGATCTTCCCACCGATGGCTGGAAGGTCGCGAAAGTTGGTGACCCCAAAGGGACTTTGCGTGAGGTCACCATCATTTAGAACAAGCAATCCTTTGTTCCCATTAACTCCCGCGAGGGGGTGATTAACTATGGCTTTGGAACCATCACTCTCGGCATATACAAGTGCGATGCCCAAGCCCGCCAACAGCCTCCCCCAGCTGGTGCTGCCCCCAAAAGCCACTGCCAATGAGCCTAGATGCTCGGGCCCGGCTCTCACCCCTTTGCCGGGTAGTGACAACAAGAGTATGTGCTCCGTAACAACCAGAATCAGCCGCTTCTCAACTTCCGAACTGGTCGGAGAATTCTTCGACTACATGGACACGGTTGCGGCTGGTGGATACATCTCTCCAATGTCCGAAGAGGAAGAGTTGAATTCCACAATAATCACTCTTCCAGACAATGCTGTAGGTACTACAGATTAACCTTCAGCATTCGAAAACTGCCTCGGCAGCCGTGCTTCTCCGCCTCTCGGATATAGGGGAGGAACTCATTCTCGTCCAAGAACCTTGGGTCGTAAATGACCGCGTTTCTGGACTCAATGCATACGGATATCGTATGGTATATATCGAGGATCAAGGTAAACCAAGATCCTGCATTCTGCTAAAAAATAAGCGTTAACGCTCTTTTACTCCCTATATTCAGTGACAAAGACAATGGTCATTGAAATGGGTCCACGGACCTTCTGGATCTCCTCTAACTACATGCCTCATGACTATGGCGACTCTCCGCCACCAGACATACTAAAGCAAATGGTTGCTGTAGCCCACCAGAAACAGATTCCGGTAATTATCGGCGCCGATGCCAATGCCCATCCTGAAATATGGGGCAGCTCCGGCACAAATGATCGAGGTGAGTGTCTTTTCGACTTTATTATTTCAAATAACTTAGGCATTGCTAACCGGGGAAATGAGCCGACCTTCCTTACATCCGTCAGGAAGGAAGTGCTCGACATAACCCTCGTCAGCGATAACTACTTCAACATGATAAGCAGTTGGTTCGTCTCACAATAATGCTCCTTTTCGGACCACTGCTATATCAGCTTCGACATTAACTCGAGGAAGACTACACGCAATACAGGATCTCTTAAACCAGTCAATAGAAAAAACACGAACTGGCCTCTTTTCCGGCTCAAACTGGGGTCATGCTTTTCAACGACTCCCCCCATTATCCACAACCGTACCGACATTGATCGGGCGGTCGACGATCTGACCACAGCTTTTAAAAAAACCACTCATATTTCTTGCATCACTCCCGAAACACAGGGCAAACCTAAACCTCCATGGTGGAACTCGGAAATGGCAAGTCTTCGCAAAACTTGTAGAATGCTTTTCAACAAAGCTACAGTTACAGCTGATTGGGCCCCTTTCAAAAATAAACAAAAAGAGTTTAAATACGCCATTAGGCGAGGGAAACGAGCGTCATGGAGGGAATTTTGCGAAAGCATTGAATCGACGTCCGAGGCTAGCCGTCTTCGTAAAATTCTCCACTCCTCTCACAAAGCCCTTGACTGTATCCAAAAACCAAATGACAGCTGGACTCACTCAAGCGCCGAAACCCTTGATATCCTGCTAGACACCCACTTCCCAGGGAGTTTAGCCTCAGCGGATCAAGCACTCTACTAGGTGGAGCAGATTTCCCATGATAGCCTCCCCACATTCCAAGTGACAAAAAGTCACCTTGAGTGGTCCATTCAAACCTTTAATCCATAAAAGTCCACCTGACCAGACGGAATCATTCCTGCCGATATCTAAAATGGGGAATAGATTATCCTTAAATGACTGCTACAAATATATAATGCAAGCCTCACATTGCAATATATTCCCTTACGCTAGCGCACGGCTCGGGTCGTCTTCATCCCAAAAGTTGGGAAGGCCTCACACACCAAACCTAAGGATTACAGACCCATAAGTCTAACATCCTTTCTTCTTAAGGTTCTAGAAAGAGCTCTTGACCTACATATCAGGACATCGATCAACCCTTCTCTTCTCTTTGTATCTCAACACGCTTACTCTAAACGCAAATCGGATCAAACTGCACTTCATTCTCTCATTTCTCAAGTTGACAAATCCTTGGCGTACAAGGAATTCACACTTGCCATATTTCTGGACATCGATAGAGCATTCAACAATGTATGCCCCAACGCTGTCATATTCGCACTCTATAAACTTAGCCTGAATTCAGGCCTTCTTACATTTATAGAGCTACTACTAAAATCTAGAATCATCACTTCCACGATCGGCAGTGCCCAATCCAGGAGGGTGGTTAACAGGGGCACGAGACAAGGGGGTGTTTTATCACCCCTCCTCTGGAACCTGGCAGTTAACACACTACTGGTGAGATTGGAATCTACTGGATGCAAAGTGATAGCCTTGCGGACGACATAGCAATCGCGGCATCCGGCAAATTCCCCAAACACTTTCCGAAAAACTTAACTATTCACTCTCTATTGTGTCGAACTGGTATCGCGAATTCGAATTTGGGGTTAACCCATCCAACACCGATACTATGCTTTTCACTAGGAAGTACAAAATTCCAAAGTTTACATACCAAGTCTAAACGGCACTCCGCTCTCTTTGAGCACACACGTTAAGTACTTAGGCCTGATTCTCGAACCCAAAGCTTAATTAGAAAGCCAATCTAGCTGAGAAGGCACGTAAGGCAACATGCGTTATATACTCGTACTGCTATAAAAGAGCAGTTGGTGCACGATCGGGACTTCGTCCTCAAGTCGTGCTCTGGCCCTACACGGCCATCGTTGAACCAAGCCTGTTATACGGGTCGGTCTTCTGGTGGCAAGCTCTCGAAAAAGCCTGTAATATCAAACCCCTCGATAAAATCAGAAGATCCATTGCTCTACTGATCACTGGCGCTCTTCGTAGCACACCTGCAAAAGCCCTTTCTCCCATGCTGCACTGGCTCCCCTCGGGGATCCTGGTTAAGCAACAAGCCAAGCTGACAGCGATTAGATTCAACGCTCTTTCGCACTGGCGAATTCTGAATCAGAATCCACCTGTCCCCAAATTTATCGATTATATGTCGGTCTATCCCTTTCTGCCCCATTACCTTTGGTGCCCCATTTCTTACAAGCCTGACAGAGCTGTCATCCATTAATATTAGGGACATAGCCAGGTTCATCAAAGTATCAGGATGGTTTCCAAAAACATGACGGGGTAGTCGTGCCTTTCCTGGCGCTGTCCTTGCGCTGACTATCACCATCCCAAGTATGGGAACTTTTTAGTCAGTGCTTGAACGGCGCCACACCGTGGTATCACAATGGGCCATTATGTGTGCTCAAGTGTGCTTTTGGCAAACTGGGCGGCCACTCCTACCTACCTAAGTATTCTGGAATTTTTGGAATTGTTGCATTTTTTAAATATTTGGGATTTTTCGAATTTTTTGAATTTTTGAAATTTTTGGGATTTTTGGTACTTTTTGGAATTTTTGGAAATTTTGCAATTTTTAGCTTTTTTGGAATTTTTGGAAATTATGGAACTTTTGTGATTTTTAGGATTTTTGGAATTTTTGGAATTTTTGGAACCGTTAGGATTTTTGGAATTTTTTGGTTTTGTGTTTGTTTGGGTTTTTTTTGGATTTTTTTGGTATTTGTGGAAGCTTTGAAATTTTTGAATTTTTTTGGTTTTATGGGTTTTTTTGGAATTTTTGGAATTTTTGGGATTTTTGGAAATTTTGGAATTTTTGGGATTTTTGGAATATTTCGGAATTTTGGGATTTTTGAAATTATTGAATATTTTTGGAATTATTGGATTTTTTGAAATTTTGAAATTTTTAGGATTTCTGGAATTTTTGGAATTTTTTAATTTTTTGGAATCTTTGCAATTTTTTGCATTTTTGGTGCTTTTGAAATTTTTGTGATTTTTAGGACTTTTGCAATTTTTTGAATTTTTGGAATTTCCATGATATTTTGAGTTTTAGAGATCTTTGGAATTTTTGGGATTTTTGGAATTTTAGGAATTTTTGTAATTTTTGGAATTGTTGGAATTTTTGGAATTTTTTGAAATTTTGTAATTTTTGGCATTTTTGAAGATAATGGAAATTGTGGAATTTTTGGAATTTTTTAGATTTTTGAAATTTTTGGAATTTTTGGGATTTTTGGATATATTGGGTTTTTTGTAATTTTTTAATTTTTTGCATTTTTGTTATTTTTTGGATATTTTTAATTTTTGTAATTTTTAAAATTTTTAAAATTTTTGGAATTTGTGGAATTTTTTGAATATTTCAGATTTTTTGAATTTTTGGGATTTGTGGAATTTTTGGAATTCTTGGAATTTATAGGGATTTTGGGAATTTTTGGGATTTTTAGCATTTTTGAAACTATTGGGATTTTTGGAATTTTTTGGATTTTTGAGATTTATAGAATTTTTGGGATTTTTGGTTTTTTTGCAAATTTTAGAAACTTTAAGATTTTCGGAATTTTTGAAATTTTTGGGACTTTTCGAATTTTTGGAATTCTTGTGAATTTTGGAATTTTTGGGATTTTTGAAATTTTTAGATTATTGGGATTTTTGGGATTGTTTGGGATTTTTGAAATTTTGGGAATTTTTGGAAAATTTGGAATATTTGGGGCTTTTAGAATTTTTAGAATTTTTGGAATTTTTGGGATTTTTAAAATTTTTAGAATTTCTGGAATTTTTGGAATTTTTGAAATTTTTGGTATTTTAAGAAATTCTGTGATTTTTTGAATTTTTGAAATTTTTGGGATTTTTAAAATTTTTGGGATTTTCGGATTTTTTGGAATTTTGGAATTTTTGAGATTTTTAGAATTTTTGGAATTTTTGGAATTTTTTTTATTTATGGGATTTTTTGGAATTTTAGGAATTTTATGAATTTTTTTCATTAAATGTTAATAGAGATAATTTTGAAAAGTTCAATTCAGGATTACTTCACTTAAACCGAAACAGCTTTCAAAGTCAAAGCAAATTTTAACTACTTATCAATCGTGACCAACTTATGCAACTTTCATTAAACTACTGCCTCTCTGCTTCTCAATTTCGTTCTATTCACTACCCACTTCTGCATTATCATCGATCTCTCTGCTCGATTCGCCGTGTACGCTACACTGGTTGGGTAGTGCTACTTTGTTGCATTCGACCCTCCTGACTGTCATCTGACCCGGAAAACAACAGATCATCATCCTCTGTTGATTGTTGCCAATGTTTAATATAATAACAACTTGTAGATGTTAAATTTGGACCATCGAATTCAGCTGCCTTTATGACGTCATAACGCCCTCCTCTTTTCACTTTCGTTACTTCATACGAGCCCACATATTCGTATATTAGTTTTTTCCCAGCTACGAATTGAGTCCTTTTAATCGCCACTAGGTCACTCGTTTTGTATTCGACTAAGCCTTTGAATTTTCTGTCATGCTGCTTCTTACAGTTTTCTTGCGCTTTCAGTATTTGCTGTTTAACCTCATGTCTTAGCTGCTCTCTTCGTCAAAACTATTTACCAGTTATTCTTCCAACATTTCGAGTAATCTAATGTCAACTTTTGCTTTCATTTTTATACCGAGAAGTATTTCGAATGGTGTGGATTTTGTTGTACTGTGGACGGAAGAATTGATTGTTTTTTGTACTTGCCCCACATACTTGTAACATTCGGCTGGATCATCTGATGATAGTTTGCTTATAACTTCCAGGATCGTTCTGTTGAGTCGTTCTACTTGGCCATTGCCGCGTGGAACTCCGGTCGTTGTAACCGCATGCTCTATATCTGCTTCCAGACAAAATTCGCTGAATACTTTCGATGAAAAAGCCGCTCCTCGATCGCTGATGATTCTTCTCGGTGATCCAAAAGTACTCAACAAAACTTTCACGTTTTTATTGACTTAATCTGTATTTGTTATCTTGGTCGGAAAGAGCCATACAAACTTGCTAAATGCGTCTATCATGGCGAAAATATATTTGTATCGTTTCGTTGTAATATCCATCGGGCTTAAGTGGTCAACATGTAAGGTGCATAGTGGTGCGTCGCCTTTATCAATGTATTGTAAATACGACCCAACTTTAATCGCTGCCATTATTGCTTTTACTTGATCATCTTTTTGTTGTAGCTTACGTAGTCTTGCCGTTAATGCAGAATGAACCACTATAACATTAACAGGATATCTGCTCAAGCAATCAACATGTTTCATTCGGTTTGCTGCTCTGTGCTCAACTGTGTAGTTAAAGTCTTGGATGTACATAATACATTGTGCTACATCTCTGGGTACATCTTTTTTCTCCACCGTTTGCTTAAATGCTGAACAATCTGTGACCAACCTAAAACATGACGTCTAGCAAAGAGTGTTTATACTTTTTGAAGGTTAAATAGGCTGCTTTTACTTCTAGTTAGTAGCTATGCAGCTTGCTTTCTTGTACGGAAGCTTTTTTTCTCCAGAGACGATTATACTTTTGCATGATTGCAGCGCCTAAACCATGTTTCGAAGCGTCTGTGTGCACCTCAGTTTCAGCATCTCTGTTGTATATTCTGAGTACTGGTTCACTGGATAATTTTCTTTTAATAATATCTATCACGTTGATTAGCTCAACATCAATCTTAAACGACACATCTTTTTTTAAAATATCTGTTAAGGGACGAACAATTTGGGCATACCCTACAACAAATTTTCGAAAATAGCCCGTGAGCCCTAGTAATGATTGCCCATCCTTTTGGGCCTAGCAAAATTTTGCATCGCATTGCACTTTGTTTTTGCGGGAGTTATTGTCCCATTCTCAATGATATGTCCCAGAAACTCAATTATTGTTTTCATAAACATGGATTTTTTTCAATTAAAATCTAATCCATACTTTGCAGCCGTCTGCAGTACCAGTTTTAATTTATTTAAATTTTCTTCCGCAGTTTCTCCGAATACTACTATGTCATCTACGTAAAGTTCATAATATTGTCGTTTATTAAGTTTTGAAAAATATGGCTCATAATGAAATGAAACAAGCCGATGACTTACAAAACCCTTTTGCTGCTTCCCTCGATTGGTACATGGAAAAAACCATTGCGTAGATCTGTAACTGTAAAATATTTTGTTTTCTGTAATTTTTGTAGTACCTTATCAATAACCGGTACTGGAAGACCATCTTTAAGAACCATTTTGTTTAACTGGCGAAAATCTATGCAAATTCTATACTCGCCGCTTTTCTTTTTAGTTACCACGACTCTGCTTATTATTATACCACTTTTCAGACATTCTTCCACTTGCTTGTTTACTGCATCTTCCTCCTCAATGGACAATCTACTTGGAGAATGTCGAAAGGGTTTCATATTTTCATTTGGAAAAATTTTCATATAAATAGAGCAGTTTTCACTTACAGTAGCACCATTATAGTCTTGTATAATTTTTTCGACATCATTTTTATATTTAAAATCAACATCTATTTCTGCCACGTTATAAATCATTAGTTCGGCTTTGCTGTCTCGAAACACCTAACCATTTTCATCGGCATACAATACAAATTTGCTTATAAAATCATAACCGATTATGGCTTCACATTTTAGGTTTTCATCTTCAATTACAAGAAATTCATGTATAGTGTTTATTTTATCAACACTAATCTCGCCACTAATGAGTCCTAAAGGTTTTGTTTTTATATTACCAAGTCGAAGCAATATCGAGCAACTCGGTCGAAATTTCTCATTATTAAACTTTTCTCTATAAAAACTTTCACGAATTAATGACACATCAGCACCGGTGTCTATTAAGCACTCTATTTGCTTACCGTCCAACAACCTCGATTTAAATCGTTTTTGATTTTTAATTATATTTACATTTTTTTCAATAGCTTTATTTAAATCACAATTTTTTGCGATGTGTCCAAACTGGTTGCATTTAAAGCACTTTGCTGGAGTCTTACATTCATTTCTTTTGTGCTCCTTGGAACCAGAATTAAAACAGTGTTTTTGCTTATCAACTGCTGTTTTGCTCATTACGATAGGTTTCTGTCTCACGCTGTATTATATGATAGGTTTCTGTCTCACGCTGTATTATATGTTCGTAAATTTCGTACTGCTCACATATTTGTTTAAAAGAATTCGCATTGTATAAATTCACTTTGAAATTGTCAGCTATATTTACACCATCAACTATGTAACGTATTGTTGAGCGTTCTTCAATGTTAGTTAAACTTGAGATTCGTTTAATATTTAAAACAAATTCATAAAACGATTCAGAATTTTTCATTCTCGTTTCCGCGATTACTTCCTGGTCCGTTATCCTCACTCATTTATGACTGTTCTGTTTTCTCACTTATAATAATGTACTCATATGTCCAGATTTGAATTTTGTCAAACTTCTTAGGTAAATACATACAGTTAGCTTCTTGAATTTGTAGTGTTTTGTTATTGTTTTATTTCAATTCACACACCCGTTACGCTTCTTTATATGCGTGCTTCGTTTTGTTGTTATCTTGAATTTTATGTGCTTTCGTAGTAGATGTTCCCTTTATGATTTTTACCAAAAGAAAGTTTGCTTAATACATTGTGGCCCAAATGAGACCTAGTGATGTTAAACACGTGTAACTCTTGTAATAACGTGTTTTTTTAAATGATTAATTTTAATATGTTAAATACATTTTATGGAAATTTAACGTGACTATGTGTGAAATATGACATCAGACAAATGAACACCATTTTGCTCTTTTTAGCGCATTTTGCATTACACGGCGTAATGTTTCTGGTTGCAGGCGCCGTATTTCGTCTCGAATATTCTGCATGAGCTATCCAAGTGTCTGTGGTTTGTTAACATACACTTTGTCTTTTAAATATCCCCATAAAAAAAGCGGGCGCAGTTAAATCTGGTGAACGAGGAGACCAAGGGAAATCTGAATTTCTTGAAATTATGCGTTCACCAAACATTTCACGCAGCATGTCAATAGTTTGCCTAGCAGTATGCGCAGTGGCTCCATCTTGCTGAAACCACAAATTAGGATGTTGCTCCACCATTGGCCGCAAAAAGTTGTCGATCATTGTTCTGTAAGAAACCCTGGACACCGTTTCTGGCGTTTCATCCTCATTCTCAAAGAAATATGGGCCGATGATTTTTGTGGCCATAACACCGCACCAAACAGTGCATCTGATTGGGTGTGACTGATGCTGATGTATTGCCCTTGGATTTTCGGAGCCCCACAAACTACAGTTTTGTTTATTCACATAACCACTTAATTGAAAATGCGCTTCATCCGTCATCAAAAGATTATTTAAAAAATCATTTTGTATGGCTAATTGTGTAAAGCGAATAGCGTACTGTAGTCGTTGTTGGGGGTCTTGCGGTAGAAGCTGTTGCACAATTTGAACTTTGTATGGATACATCTTAAGATCCAACTTTAAAATTTTCTGTAATGTTGTTCTGGGTATACCCAATTGGCCGGAACGGCGACGAGTTGAGACAGATGGATAATTTGCAACACTCTGCAGCGCAGCTTCCACGTTGTCTTCAGTACGAATATTTCGATGAGCACCTCTTCCTGGACGGTCGGCAACTGAACCCACTTCCTCAAAACGGCGAAGTAAACTTGTAATCATGGAAGATGTGGGCGCTGATCTTACGTTAAAAAAACGGCGATAATTTCGCTGCGTCAAAACAATTGATCGTTGAGAAGAATAATAAAATTCGATAATTTGAATGCGTTGTTGTGGACTGTACGTATTCATTTTAAATTTCCAAGAGTTCAGTTATAATCTGCAAAAAGAAAAAATAAATTATGTTAAAAAATAAAAAAAAGTTATTTGTGTTTCACATCAGCTGGTCTTATTTGGGCCACCCTGTATGTAAAGAATATTTCACAACTTATGTACAGTACTATGCAAATATTTTATGTTCAATTTTTTTTCACTGCGGTTATTATTTGACTTCATATATTGAAATTGAAGTGATTGGACATAGTTGAGCCCCCAAATGTAATTGTATCGCGTTACCACCGCACAAACGCAGTTATTATGATTTAATAAAAGTGTTTAATTCATTCCATATCAATAATTAAAGTTTTTTAATTCTAAAATATGTTAATAGAGATAATTTTGAAAAGTTTAATTCAGGATTACTTCACTTAAACCGAAACAACTTTCAAAGACCATGTTCATATTAGCCTCAAAGAGTCGACTCATTTTCATCTCTACAGGCAAAGGGGGAAGCGGCGAAGAGAAAAGTTACGTGAGGCGAGATTTTTTAATTTGTTAAAAATTTCTGGACTCATTTTGACATTTGACATTTGCCGATGTAAATTTATTGACTTCACATTTGCTGGTGTAGTATTTGCATCAACGCGGAAAAATAAAATTAATTTTTAAATAATGAAATGAAATAGGACACAAACAATGGAGCTCATATCGCTTTATGAGGAAATTCCATTGCTCTACAATACGAAGTCCGAAGAATACAAAGACCGTCTAAAAGAATCGAAGGTTTTGGAGAACATTCCTTCCAGTTGAGGCTACTCAGACCAGAAGTAACTGCATACGAAACAAAAACTAAAATGAAATCTATAAGAAACCAGTATATGTGGGAAAAATACTATTTTAATATAAAAAAAAAAACGTGGCACAGGCATAGAAGAAGTGCATGAATCGAAATTATGGTTTTTCGATGATCTTAAATTCCTAGACGATTTTACTCCTGCTACTACTTCTTATTCTAATATTCCTCAGGTCAGTGGAAGAAAATGAATATAAAATAAATTATTCTAATAGTTATGTATTTGCTTTAGCACAGTACTAGAACTACTTCGGAAAGTTCGGATGGTACAATTGTGCTTGATGAGGATGATGTTTTGCCAAGTTATAGTGGCGGAAAACGTAATAGATGCAGCTTTGAGATGCAAATTGGCAAATCAATTAACATTGCGGAAGAACTGACGGAAAGTATTCGTTTGAAGAGGTCACAGACACAAAAAGAGGAAGACAAACGCTCTCCGCAATACAATTTAGGGAAAATAGTGGAAACCGAATTAGAAGGCATACCAGGAAAATAATGGGCATTATTCAAGAAAAACAATGAGAGCATTTTCGACTCCGAACTTCTCAAAATAAATCTGATCCACAGTCAGTTTCTATGTCTGATATACCACAGTCATCCACATCTCGGGTTTCCTTTGGCTCGTCTTCATCACCGAGTCCTAATCGATTAAGTCCCAAATAGGCCAAAAGAATATCTGAAAACAGATGCACTTCAGGATTTAAAAAGCAAAAAACAGAGACATCCATATCAGAAAATGTGCAATCAATGCGAATGTCAGAAAACTGTTCCGGCCTATAGAAAGCAGTAGCCACTGTCTTGAAAGCGACACAAAATGCATATCACACAAAACAATACAGCATAACAAACCTCAAACTTTAAATGTCTGCATCATGCATTCAGAATCGTCTGTAGCTTCAGCAAATTCAAATGGTGGTTCATAATTTTAGCATTTTTTATTATAATAATGGTTGTAGGTCCAGTTTTGCAACTTTTTCATATGAGTAGACGTCCAACATGAACTATGTGCAACGCCAAGTTTCTTCTCACTGTACATGATATTATTTTTTGAAAAAAATAAGCAATGAATTTAATAAAAAGAAAGTCCAAAAATCTGCAACAGTTTATATATATATATATATATATATATATATATATATATATATATATAAATATATATATATATATATATATATATATATATAAATATATATATATATATATATATATATATATATATATATATACATATATATATATATATATATATATATATATAAATATAAAAATTTATATATATATATATATATATATATATATATATATATATATATATATATATATACATATATATATATATATATATATATATATATATATATATATATATATATATATATATATATATATATATATTATTATATTATTCCTTACACCATAATCAATTATGAGTGCAAGGTGTTGGGGGAATGAGCACTAGCTACAGATGCTTTCGACTCGAAGAGAAAAAGATATATATATATACTCGTATATATATATATATATATATATATATATATATATATATATATATATATATATATATATATACATATATATATATATATATATATATATATATATATATATATATATATATATATATATATATATATATATATTGTAAGGAATCTCTAGCTGGGGTACGCTCAGTCTTCCCAGAGTCCTGTACAATATTTATTGTCTTGACCTTAACACAACGTTTGATGGAGTTTGTTTACTTTATTTTATTTTGCTGCTTCCCTCGATTGGTACATGGAAAAAACCATTGCGTAGATCTGTAACTGTAAAATATTTTGTTTTCTGTAATTTTTGTAGTACCTTATCAATAACCGGTACTGGAAGACCATCTTTAAGAACCATTTTGTTTAACTGGCGAAAATCTATGCAAATTCTATACTCGCCGCTTTTCTTTTTAGTTACCACGACTCTGCTTATTATTATACCACTTTTCAGACATTCTTCCACTTGCTTGTTTACTGCATCTTCCTCCTCAATGGACAATCTACTTGGAGAATGTCGAAAGGGTTTCATATTTTCATTTGGAAAAATTTTCATATAAATAGAGCAGTTTTCACTTACAGTAGCACCATTATAGTCTTGTATAATTTTTTCGACATCATTTTTATATTTAAAATCAACATCTATTTCTGCCACGTTATAAATCATTAGTTCGGCTTTGCTGTCTCGAAACACCTAACCATTTTCATCGGCATACAATACAAATTTGCTTATAAAATCATAACCGATTATGGCTTCACATTTTAGGTTTTCATCTTCAATTACAAGAAATTCATGTATAGTGTTTATTTTATCAACACTAATCTCGCCACTAATGAGTCCTAAAGGTTTTGTTTTTATATTACCAAGTCGAAGCAATATCGAGCAACTCGGTCGAAATTTCTCATTATTAAACTTTTCTCTATAAAAACTTTCACGAATTAATGACACATCAGCACCGGTGTCTATTAAGCACTCTATTTGCTTACCGTCCAACAACCTCGATTTAAATCGTTTTTGATTTTTAATTATATTTACATTTTTTTCAATAGCTTTATTTAAATCACAATTTTTTGCGATGTGTCCAAACTGGTTGCATTTAAAGCACTTTGCTGGAGTCTTACATTCATTTCTTTTGTGCTCCTTGGAACCAGAATTAAAACAGTGTTTTTGCTTATCAACTGCTGTTTTGCTCATTACGATAGGTTTCTGTCTCACGCTGTATTATATGATAGGTTTCTGTCTCACGCTGTATTATATGTTCGTAAATTTCGTACTGCTCACATATTTGTTTAAAAGAATTCGCATTGTATAAATTCACTTTGAAATTGTCAGCTATATTTACACCATCAACTATGTAACGTATTGTTGAGCGTTCTTCAATGTTAGTTAAACTTGAGATTCGTTCAATATTTAAAACAAATTCATAAAACGATTCAGAATTTTTCATTCTCGTTTCCGCGATTACTTCCTGGTCCGTTATCCTCACTCATTTATGACTGTTCTGTTTTCTCACTTATAATAATGTACTCATATGTCCAGATTTGAATTTTGTCAAACTTCTTAGGTAAATACATACAGTTAGCTTCTTGAATTTGTAGTGTTTTGTTATTGTTTTATTTCAATTCACACACCCGTTACGCTTCTTTATATGCGTGCTTCGTTTTGTTGTTATCTTGAATTTTATGTGCTTTCGTAGTAGATGTTCCCTTTATGATTTTTACCAAAAGAAAGTTTGCTTAATACATTGTGGCCCAAATGAGACCTAGTGATGTTAAACACGTGTAACTCTTGTAATAACGTGTTTTTTTAAATGATTAATTTTAATATGTTAAATACATTTTATGGAAATTTAACGTGACTATGTGTGAAATATGACATCAGACAAATGAACACCATTTTGCTCTTTTTAGCGCATTTTGCATTACACGGCGTAATGTTTCTGGTTGCAGGCGCCGTATTTCGTCTCGAATATTCTGCATGAGCTGTCCAAGTGTCTGTGGTTTGTTAACATACACTTTGTCTTTTAAATATCCCCATAAAAAAAGCGGGCGCAGTTAAATCTGGTGAACGAGGAGACCAAGGGAAATCTGAATTTCTTGAAATTATGCGTTCACCAAACATTTCACGCAGCATGTCAATAGTTTGCCTAGCAGTATGCGCAGTGGCTCCATCTTGCTGAAACCACAAATTAGGATGTTGCTCCACCATTGGCCGCAAAAAGTTGTCGATCATTGTTCTGTAAGAAACCCTGGACACCGTTTCTGGCGTTTCATCCTCATTCTCAAAGAAATATGGGCCGATGATTTTTGTGGCCATAACACCGCACCAAACAGTGCATCTGATTGGGTGTGACTGATGCTGATGTATTGCCCTTGGATTTTCGGAGCCCCACAAACTACAGTTTTGTTTATTCACATAACCACTTAATTGAAAATGCGCTTCATCCGTCATCAAAAGATTATTTAAAAAATCATTTTGTATGGCTAATTGTGTAAAGCGAATAGCGTACTGTAGTCGTTGTTGGGGGTCTTGCGGTAGAAGCTGTTGCACAATTTGAACTTTGTATGGATACATCTTAAGATCCAACTTTAAAATTTTCTGTAATGTTGTTCTGGGTATACCCAATTGGCCGGAACGGCGACGAGTTGAGACAGATGGATAATTTGCAACACTCTGCAGCGCAGCTTCCACGTTGTCTTCAGTACGAATATTTCGATGAGCACCTCTTCCTGGACGGTCGGCAACTGAACCCACTTCCTCAAAACGGCGAAGTAAACTTGTAATCATGGAAGATGTGGGCGCTGATCTTACGTTAAAAAAACGGCGATAATTTCGCTGCGTCAAAACAATTGATCGTTGAGAAGAATAATAAAATTCGATAATTTGAATGCGTTGTTGTGGACTGTACGTATTCATTTTAAATTTCCAAGAGTTCAGTTATAATCTGCAAAAAGAAAAAATAAATTATGTTAAAAAATAAAAAAAAGTTATTTGTGTTTCACATCAGCTGGTCTTATTTGGGCCACCCTGTATGTAAAGAATATTTCACAACTTATGTACAGTACTATGCAAATATTTTATGTTCAATTTTTTTTCACTGCGGTTATTATTTGACTTCATATATTGAAATTGAAGTGATTGGACATAGTTGAGCCCCCAAATGTAATTGTATCGCGTTACCACCGCACAAACGCAGTTATTATGATTTAATAAAAGTGTTTAATTCATTCCATATCAATAATTAAAGTTTTTTAATTCTAAAATATGTTAATAGAGATAATTTTGAAAAGTTTAATTCAGGATTACTTCACTTAAACCGAAACAACTTTCAAAGACCATGTTCATATTAGCCTCAAAGAGTCGACTCATTTTCATCTCTACAGGCAAAGGGGGAAGCGGCGAAGAGAAAAGTTACGTGAGGCGAGATTTTTTAATTTGTTAAAAATTTCTGGACTCATTTTGACATTTGACATTTGCCGATGTAAATTTATTGACTTCACATTTGCTGGTGTAGTATTTGCATCAACGCGGAAAAATAAAATTAATTTTTAAATAATGAAATGAAATAGGACACAAACAATGGAGCTCATATCGCTTTATGAGGAAATTCCATTGCTCTACAATACGAAGTCCGAAGAATACAAAGACCGTCTAAAAGAATCGAAGGTTTTGGAGAACATTCCTTCCAGTTGAGGCTACTCAGACCAGAAGTAACTGCATACGAAACAAAAACTAAAATGAAATCTATAAGAAACCAGTATATGTGGGAAAAATACTATTTTAATATAAAAAAAAAACGTGGCACAGGCATAGAAGAAGTGCATGAATCGAAATTATGGTTTTTCGATGATCTTAAATTCCTAGACGATTTTACTCCTGCTACTACTTCTTATTCTAATATTCCTCAGGTCAGTGGAAGAAAATGAATATAAAATAAATTATTCTAATAGTTATGTATTTGCTTTAGCACAGTACTAGAACTACTTCGGAAAGTTCGGATGGTACAATTGTGCTTGATGAGGATGATGTTTTGCCAAGTTATAGTGGCGGAAAACGTAATAGATGCAGCTTAGAGATGCAAATTGGCAAATCAATTAACATTGCGGAAGAACTGACGGAAAGTATTCGTTTGAAGAGGTCACAGACACAAAAAGAGGAAGACAAACGCTCTCCGCAATACAATTTAGGGAAAATAGTGGAAACCGAATTAGAAGGCATACCAGGAAAATAATGGGCATTATTCAAGAAAAACAATGAGAGCATTTTCGACTCCGAACTTCTCAAAATAAATCTGATCCACAGTCAGTTTCTATGTCTGATATACCACAGTCATCCACATCTCGGGTTTCCTTTGGCTCGTCTTCATCACCGAGTCCTAATCGATTGAGTCCCAAATAGGCCAAAAGAATATCTGAAAACAGATGCACTTCAGGATTTAAAAAGCAAAAAACAGAGACATCCATATCAGAAAATGTGCAATCAATGCGAATGTCAGAAAACTGTTCCGGCCTATAGAAAGCAGTAGCCACTGTCTTGAAAGCGACACAAAATGCATATCACACAAAACAATACAGCATAACAAACCTCAAACTTTAAATGTCTGCATCATGCATTCAGAATCGTCTGTAGCTTCAGCAAATTCAAATGGTGGTTCATAATTTTAGCATTTTTTATTATAATAATGGTTGTAGGTCCAGTTTTGCAACTTTTTCATATGAGTAGACGTCCAACATGAACTATGTGCAACGCCAAGTTTCTTCTCACTGTACATGATATTATTTTTTGAAAAAAATAAGCAATGAATTTAATAAAAAGAAAGTCCAAAAATCTGCAACAGTTTATATATATATATATATATATATATATATATATATATATATAAATATATATATATATATATATATATATATATATATATAAATATATATATATATATATATATATATATATACATATATATATATATATATATATATATATATAAATATAAAAATTTATATATATATATATATATATATATATATATATATACATATATATATATATATATATATATATATATATATATATATATATATATATATATATATATATATATATATATATATTGTAAGGAATCTCTAGCTGGGGTACGCTCAGTCTTCCCAGAGTCCTGTACAATATTTATTGTCTTGACCTTAACACAACGTTTGATGGAGTTTCTTTACTTTATTTTATTTTTCAGTAAATTACAACTTCATCTTAGACTAATTAGAACTAATCCTGCATTCTCTCCGCTTCGTCTAATGGCAGTGAAGTGGGGTAGTGGCAGACGTAGAAGCAATAGCTGCTTTGAAATTCAACGCCGGTTAAAACCTCGCGTTTACTTCGTCTAGGGGGGAGCACTCTCTTACGTGGTAGTGATGTCGGTTAAAACCTCACACCACCAGTCACGTAAGAAGTCTCAAAAGTCTAACTTGCAGCAATAGCTGCTTTGAAGTGAAACGCCGGTTAAAACCTCGCGTTTACTTCGTCTAGGGTGGAGCACTCTCTTACGTGGTAGTGATGTCGGTTAAAACCTCACACCACCAATCACGTAAGAAGTCTCAAAAGTCTAACTTGAAGCAATAGCTGCTTTGAAGTGAAACGCCGGTTAAAACCTCGCGTTTACTTCGTCTAGGGTGGAGCACTCTCTTACGTGGTAGTGATGTCGGTTAAAACCTCACACCACCAATCACGTAAGAAGTCTCAAAATTCTAACTTGCAGCAATAGCTGCTTTGAAGTGAAACGCCGGTTAAAACCTCGCGTTTACTTCGTCTAGGGGGGAGCACTCTCTTACGTGGTAGTGATGTCGGTTAAAACCGCACACCACCAATCACGTAAGAAGTCTCAAAATTCTAACTTGAAGCAATAGCTGCTTTGAAGTGAAACGCCGGTTAAAACCTCGCGTTTACTTCGTCTAGGGTGGAGCGCTCTCTTACGTGGTAGTGATGTCGGTTAAAACCTCACACCACCAATCACGTAAGCAGTCTCAAAGTCAGGAATTGTCTGCCGTGGTCGCCACTGTCCGCGAATGCTATACCCACTTACTCGCCTGCTCGTCCGCTGTTGTCGCCGCCGCTGTTGGTTATCACAAGAGAGTGTCTGCTCGTCCTCTGTTGTCGCCGCCGCTGTTCAAATCACAAGAGCTCGTGTTCGTCCGCTGTTGTCGCCGCCGCTGTTGAAATCGCAAGAGACCGGTTACTCTGTGCACCGGCCTTTTATACATTTTTCATGCGAGCATCGACAAGTCCCGTATTTCGGCACTGTGTCGTGTTCGCGCATACGGAATTCCCGTATTTCGGCGTTGTGCCATGTTCGAGCATAACCACGTGTGGCGTGGTTTGGCTACATGTGCTCGCATGGTGTTGGTATATGGTGAGGGCGGTATTTTGTGTGACCTAAAATTGTTACAAAATTTAGGTCTTCACAATATATATATATATATATATATATATATATATATATATATATATATATATATATATATATATATATATATATATATATATATATATATATATATATATATATATATATATATATATATATATATATATATATATATATATATATATATACGAGGGCAGATTGATATTGATGCTACCTAGCGCTAGATGGCAGCACAAACACAAAAACTTTCTTTTTTTTAGAAATTGCGATCTGTCAAACGTCAGCTGTTAAAATTTCACCCAAATTCATCGATTAGTTTATTTGTTGTAGTCGTTTGAAGTAAGCAACTTTTGTGTTTCTTGAAAAATGGAAAAGAACGAATTTCGTGCAGTGATTAAACACTATTATTTGAAAGGGAAAATGGCGAAAGAGACAAAAGAAAAGCTCGATAAACATTACGGTGAGTGTGCTCCGTTAGATTACATGGTAAAATATTGGATTGCTGAATTTAAACACGGCCGAACAAGCACTGCAACAATACCATCAACAGGAAGGCCAAAAGACGTGGTTACTGAAGAAAATATCAAGAAAATCCTCGATATCGTTATGAATGATCGCCGAGTCAAGTTGCGTGAGATTGTTGAAATGGTAAACATATCATATGAGCGTGTGTTCAACATTTTGCATGAACATTTGCATATGTAAAAGCTATCGGCAAGATGGTTGCCGCGTTTGCTCAGTGTCGAACAAAAACAAGTTCGACAGACCACTTCACAGCGGGGTTTGGACATGATAAAGCGTAATCCTGTTGATTTTTGGTGTCGATTAATAACTGTTGATGAAACGTGGGTCCACCACTACACACCTGAAACCAAAAATCAATCGAAACAATGGGTGGAAGCTGGTGGAAGTGCTCCGAATAAGGCGAAGGCAGTGAAATCCGCTGGCAAGGTTATGGCCCCTGTATTTTGCGATGCACACGGAATATTGTTCATCGATTATATTGAAAAAGGATCCCAATCACAGGAAAGTATTATCGTGCATTATTGGATCAATTGATTGATGCAATCAAGGAAAAACGACCACATTTAAAGAAGAAAAAATGCTCTTTCTTCAAGACAACGCACCGGTTCACACAGCATTAGATACGATGCTAAAATTGCTTGAAATACACTTCGAATTGGTTAATCATCCACCTTATAGTCCAGATTTAGCTCCTAGTGACTTTTTCCTGTTTCCAAACTTGGAAAAATGGGTCGCAGGAAAAAGATTCATCTCAAACGAAGAAGTGATTACCAAAACTAACGCATATTTTGAGGGGTTCCCGAAATCGTATTATTCAGATGGTATAAAAAAGTTGGAATATCGTCTTACTAAGTGTGTCGAAGTAAACGGAGACTATGTTGAGAAATAAATGGTTTTTGAAAAAAAAGGCTTTTTCTTACTTAGGTAGCTTCAATATCAATCCGCCCTCGTATATATATATATATATATATATATATATATATATATATATATATATATATATATATATATATATATATATATATATATATATATATATTTATATATATATATATATATATATATATATATATATATATATATATATATATATATATATATATATATATATATAAATATTATGGTGGGGCGATTAGTATGGAAGGAAAAAAATCTTATGAAATGTGCGCTTCGCGTTTCTGATTCTTGGGATTGTACTAAGCAAAAAAAAGTCCACTAGACCATACGTCTACGGTGAAAATCGAGCTTCCAGATTTTGACTTGCAGTTTTTCCACAGACTCTATTTTTTTTGAAAATTTATTTTTATTAGTAGAGTTGTAGCTATTGTCTCGGGCTACAATTTCTCTGAACATATTACTTAGAAAAAACTTCGTTTTCATGGTCGAAAAGTCGAAAATGTAGAAAATTCACCACTTTTTGTCACGTTTTTTTGTATATTTTGGCCTATAACAGCCAAACCATTGAGATTTTCGACAAAAATTCTAGCCAAGACAGTAGTTAAGAACTCTCTACTACATCGCAAAAGCATTGGAACGCTCCTTCAGGCAGTTTTGGCCTTGTGGAAGTGCAAATTTTTCGTGAAAATATTGATAAATTACCATTTTCAGTTGTTCATAGCGCAAAATCAGAAAAATGTTCTATTTCTTATTTTTTTATTAGCACTGCACAGTAGGGCGGAGTGAAAATATGATTTTCTAAATATCGAAATGGAATACCTGGCAAAATATGACCACTGGCTTCATAAATCACCATGCAAAAAATTAATCACCTGTATTGAGTTTTTGAGGTGCCTCAACGGGGTCAAAGTTGATGGTATAGGTGTAAAACTCTACAAAAAGTCACACAACTGCCACGGAGTCGCCCGTAGAGGAGTACGGGAGTCTGTCATACATCGTATACCATTATTTGCAACCTGGAAACTGTGACGGCCCATTTTTAACAATTTCGTAAAATCTTCAAATTTGTATGGGCCCCCATATGGAGTGGAGATAGGGTATGTCCTAGGAAAATGTTTATTGTGGCAAATTAGTGGGGGTCAGTCTTTCATTAAACTCCTCTACGAGCGACTCCGTGGCAGTTGTGTGACTTTTTGTAGAGTTTTACCCATTTACGCTCAACTTTGACCCCGTTGCGGCACCTCAAACGTTATGCTAGAAACTCCTATTTTTGTACAAGTTTATATGTACTATCAGGTCATCTTTTGGTAACTATTCCATTTTAAAATGCTGAAAAAAAAATTACCCCTACAAGTTCACTCCGCCCTACTGCACAGTTTATACACGAAACAATTATTTCTAAAACTTACATTTGCGGCAGATATTTTAAAATGCGTATTTAATTATACCCTTTACCTTTAAAAAAGGTAAATAGGGTATACTAACTTTGTGCTTTTGAGAGGGGTTGGAATTTCAAGAAGGAGGCGTGGTAGGTATGGACATATATATACAGATATGATCAGAATCAATCTAAGCAATTTTTATTTTGTCCGTGGTCTGTCCGTCTGTCCGTCTGTGGCCACTTTTTTTCTACACCGTTAGAGCTATCTTAATGAAATTTTGCAAAAGTATGGTCTGGACAAAGATACAGAACCAGATTGCTATATGGGCCGATTTGGACAAAGACCACGCCTACCTCCCATATAAGGAACTTTTTTCACCTTTTTTAAAATGACTATAACTTCGGACCAATTGACGGAATCTTGATGTTATTTGGCAGTTATGGAGATGTCGGTCCCACTAAACACTGTGCAAAGAGTGGGCGGTATATATTAACTGCCACGCCCACTATTAATAAATATTAATAACTGGTAGAGTATTACGGACGAAATTTTACGGGAGGGAACATATGGACATTACAAAGCTATCTGCAACAAATGGGGCTGATCAGAGAAAAGACACGACCACTTTTGATATAGGGAACTTTCGTGTCTAAAATTAAAATTAGTCTACCTATGCTCGTATTGATGCCAGCGGAATAAAAATTACATAAATATACATGGGGTCCATAATAATGTGTGTGCAGAATATGGAGATCATACTAGAACTGCCACGCCCACAATTAGCCAAAAATCATTACAGTGTTCCTATTAAATATTTATCAACGAAATTTCACAGGAAGGTTGCGGGTAGTAACATTAAACACTACACAAAAAAATGGGCGTGTTATTTTTACAGCCACGCCCACTATTAACATATTATTATAACTTTCGACCTATACAATATTTTTCGACGAAATGTTATAATAGTGGTTATATTGACACTAGAAAGCCATACACAAGAAATGGGGTGAATATGATCATTTCAAGGTGCCCTACCAAAAATTACCGTGAATATTCTCCTTTTGATGCTTTATGAAGAAAACATCCTCATTGTTGCACTCGCACGCACACGAAAAGATAAACGGTATTTCGAAGTCGGTCTAATTCGACTTCAGACTTCTGTACTCGTTTTATGTGTATTTGATGCTGTGATCCTTTACAATAAACTAACAAAAATGCGTCAAATGAACTGAAAACAATAGAAGAATAAAAAATAAGAAATAAAATAAATAGAATAAAATAGAATGAAATAAAAAAATAGAATAAAAATAAGAAATAGAAAATTTTTAAGATTTTGCGCTATGAACAACTGAAAATGGTAATTTATCAATATTTTCACGAAAAGGTTGCACTTTCACAAGGCCAAAACTCCCTGAAGGAGCGTTCGAATGCTTTTGCGATGTACTAGAGAGTTCTTAACTACTGTCTTGGCTAGAATTTTTGTCGAAAATCTCAATGGTTTGGCTGTTATAGGCCAAAATATACAAAAAAAACGTGACAAAAAGTGGTGAATTTTCTACATTTTCGACTTTTCGACTATGAAAACGAAGTTTTTTCTAAGTAATATGTTCAGAGAAATTGTAGCCCGAGACAATAGCTACAACTCTACTAATAAAAATAAGTAAGTCAAAATTTCAAATACTTTACGAAATATGAGCCCAAGAAAATTTTCAAATTTTCCAAAAAAAAAAGTCTGTGGAAAAACTGCAAGTCAAAATCTGGTAGCTCGATTTTTACCGTAGACGTATGGTCTAGTGGACTTTTTTGCTCAGCACAATCCCAAGAATCAGAAACACGAAGCGCCTATTAAGATGTTCAAATCGCCCCACCCTAATATATATATATATATATATATATATATATATATATATATATATATATATATATATATATATATATATATATATATATATATATATATATATATATATATATATATATATATATATATATATATATATATATATATATACTAGCTGACCCTGTCCGCGTTGCTGGCCCCAAACAAACATTAGTGTTGTATTAGCACACGATTTAAGTAGAGCTTTTAACGAAATATACGGCCTTTAAATACAAATCCATGGAATACCTATCATAAAGTTTTTTCACAGAATAACTTATATATGGTGTAGATATGGGCTCAATCAAAATACATGTATTTAAGGCAAATTGGAAACTATATTTATTTATTACTTCATCTTAAGGCCAGTGGATAAGCAATGTTTTTTGTTTTTTTATTTGGTGTAAAAACGTATAAATGTTTTGGCGTGCCAACTCGGGAGCAAGCCACATACAACTGGCCGTGTGAAAAACATGAATTTTCCAAAATTATGCCAGCAATAGTCAATGATTGGCCTTGTGCTTTGTTTAAGGTAATATCAAAGGCAAGACGCAAAGGGAATTGGAGCCGTTTGAATTGGAATGGTAAATCGTTGGAAATCATCGGAATTCGTGGAATAAGTACGTCTTCGCCTTTGAATTTGCCACCGATGATTGTTGCCTCGATTAAATTTGGTGAACAGTTTTTGATGGTCAATCTAGTTCCTTTGCATATCTTTGGTGCATTTAAGTTGCGAATAAGAATTACCGGTGATCCAACCTTTAATGCTAGTACATGCGGTGGCATTCCGGGTGGTTCTAATGAATTCAAAAATTCAGTGGGATAATTGACGGCTTGTTCTTCATCTATTACTGTGTCGATCGATTTGTATTTGATTATTTTGCCGGGCAGTTTCAATTGAATTTGCTCATTGAACTTGTTGACAACATTATTTTTTGGTGCCAAAATTGCACGTTCGCACAGCCAATCCGGACTTTTGTAGGAGGTTGTTATACTTGGGAATACCTTGTCGACAACGGCTTGAATATTCATTTGCATTTGACAGAAGTTAGGCGGGAACGAAATCTCGTTCGTTTCGCGATCATTTGGAATTTTTCCATTTCCGATGTCCAAAAGTTGTTTTGAGAATGTTTGGGCAGACGGGTCTTGCAACAAATGCACACGCATGTTCGTCGATAGCGTGATTTTCTCGACTCGGTTCCAAAGATATGAAGCATTCAAGTATGCGTTCAGCTCTTCTGCGGGCATTGATCTTGGAATAACGGGCAAAGTTTGGCGGAAATCACCAGAAAGAAGAATAAGAGCGCCTCCCATCGGTTGGTCGTTTCCTCGAAAATCACGTAGAGTCCGGTCAAGCGCTTCGAGCAATTTCTTATGGGCCATTGTGCAAACAAAAACAAAAAATTAAAAACATCATCAGAAACAAAAAAATCAAAAACTCACTACCCGGCTAACACAAAAGTACTGATAAATATAACTACATACAACATCGAACAAAATAAAAAAAAAATCGCGAAAATCTGACCTGTAAACATTACATGTTGCGGTCGCCACCCGCGCGTTCAGCTAGTGCAGCAACGGCAACGAAGACAACCGATGCGCAAACACAACAAAACAATAACAACAGCGTGAACATAAATAAAAACAGTTGCGATCTCTCGCCAAGCGAAATTAATACACTTATAGCGCAATTCGACAGCACCGGTAGGCAGCGTAGCTTTTCAATGTGTGATTGCTCCCATAAACAGCTCTCCCTCTCTGGCTCTGCTAACGCTGGCTCTCAGCTTGAGCACGTTACAGTAAGTAACGACTGCTGCAAAAACGTAAGTACGCTTATTGTTGGCTCTGGGTGGGTAAACACTTTGCTGTGGAGTATGCAAAGCAACTCTCTCTCACCATTAGAACCTCTCAACAATACACATAGCGCTACTGGCAAAGAAAAAAACATGCATGCTACAGCCAACCAAGGAAAAGGTTCGGCAATGCAGACTGGTATGGACCGCTATATTGTGGTTAAGCGCAAGTTGAGTCCTCAAAAATTGTCTCAAAAATCGGCAAAGCAGATTAAATATAATGATTCTGCTCCTGAAAAGAATCCACTCGCTTCTAACAGGTTTGCACCTCTTGCAAATGCAGAAGACAATTCTACCCAGAATTCTCTGGGTAGAATTCTGTCTTGTCCAATGCTAAGCCTACATACTTGCCATCCGACAAGCAGGTATAAATAATGTACACTATCTTGTGCATTCCTCTCTGGAGCTGTCCTCTGATCATACTCCCACAGTAATAACTATCTTTTCTGAAAAACTTGAGTGGTAGTTTCGACTACAAGAATACAGACTGGCTTAAATATAAGATGTTCATAAGTTCACATCTTGAAATAAAGACCTCCCTAAAGTCTGAGCAGGAAATAAACTCCGCTATTTTCAATTTCACTCAATTGCTATCCCAAACAGTAAAAATTGCTACAACACGTTCTAAAGCTCAAACCCGACAAGAGTGTACACCCCAAGACATTCTGAAGCTCCTCTCCGAAAAAAGATCTCTTAGGAGAGAATGGCAATTGCATAGATCACCTTCTCTGAAGAAGAAACTGAATGAATGTACTAAAAAACTGCATCACCTTCTAAAAGAAAAGGAAACCTCCGAGTTTCACGAGTTTGTAGAGACCCTCTGTCCTACAGAAGCCTCAAGCTATTCTCTATGGCGAACGGCCAAAAACTCGAACAAACCCATTCAAATGGAGTCACCAATACGCCTTCCCAACGGCAACTGGGCAAGAAGTGATGCAGAAAAGGTAATAGCATTCGCAAATCATTTGCAGCAAGCTTTCACCCCTAGTCTTGCTAGTTCCGACCGTTCTCTAACGGCGGTTGATGCTATCCCTAGCGTCAATGGTGTCTCGATTGCCAAAAAGGAGCTGACAAACGCAATCAAACAACTCAATGCCAAAAAATCTCCAGGGCGTGATCTGATTACGGGCCAAATGATAAAAGAGCTCCCAGCACTAGCCACAATGCATCTCTTGCATATATTAAATGCTATAATACGCACTGGATTCTTTCCTTACTCATGGAAAATTTCTCAAATTACCATGATTCCCAAAGCTGGAAAGGACATGCGTCTCTTCCTACAGACCAATTAGTCTGTACAATTTTTTCAAAACTCTTTGAAAGTTTGATAATAAAGCGCATTAAAGACATTGTCAAACAGTCTAATGTTATACCAAACCACCAGTTTGGGTTTAGAGAAAAACACAGTACTATCGAACAAGTTCATCGCATTGTAAACACTATGCAAGAAACGTTCGAAAAGAAGCAATACTGTTCCGCAGTTTTTCTCGACATCACTCAGGCATTTGATAAGGTCTGGCACGAAGGAATCTTGCACAACCTGAAATGTATGTTACCTCTTAACATCTACACATTGCTCGAAAGCTATTTCTCAGGTAGACGCTTTGTGGTGAAACAAAAAACTTCATCTCAGATTAATACCCTATACAAGCTGGAGTACCGAAAGGCAGCGTATTAGGCCCCCTGCTCTATCACTGCAGATATGCCAACAAACGGCAAGACTATCACCTATACTTTTGCCGATGACACGGCCATATTGTGCACTCACACAAATCCGAAAGAGGCGTCAAAACTTCTCCAAGTACACGTCAACATGCTTCAGGAATGGTTTGACCACTGGAGAATCAAAGTCAAGGAGTCGAAATGCTTTCATGTCCCATTCACTCTATGCAGGAGTACTTGCCCCCCTGTGCAAATTAACACCAAGGCGATCCCTCAGGCGACAGAAACTAAATATCTAGGAATGCATTTAGATCGCAGACTTACTTGGGCAAAGCATATAAGTGCAAAAATTACTCAGATTAAACTCAAAATAAACGAGCTAAACTGGCTTTTGAACAGGCAGTCCAAGCTCAAACTGGACTTTAAAGTTCTACTCTACAAAGTATTTATCAAGCCCATAAGGATCTACGGTATCCAACTCTGGGGTACTGCTTCACCCTCAAATGTCGAAAAGCTGCAAAAAGCCCAATCGAAAATCCTTCTAATGATTACCAATGCTCCTTGGTACATCAAAAACGTTAACATCCACAGAGATTTACATATATTGGTTGACACGTGAGTGACGCCTCTGTTAGCGTTGTGTTCCAATGCTGATCACCTTCAAGCAGGCCCAATCCGAAACACGCTTCTCTATAAGTCTGACAGTCATTTCCATGGATGGTTTTCAAGGCGGCGAATGATGTTGGACCTTTGATCGTTTGCAATAACAATCGCAAATAATAGCATTCAGCATTATTCGGATGAACGGTGTAGACACGTCCCAAAGCATGAGAAGAATGCACACCAGCATATTCTGCGACAATCGCACCATGCTTTCTTCTCATGAACTTCTTCGACGACGTGTTCCAAGTGTAATATTTGCACACAATTCAAAGAAAGCGGTGAGAGTGGTGTGTGGCGGCTGTTCGGCTCTATTTTCAGCATTTCGTTCGGTGAAATAAACACGCTGGCCCTTTTCCAAATGAACAGCTAGATGTTGAACTGTTGGATATCGCTCGTGGATGTTGAATGAAAGAATACGCTAAACTGCTTCATTGCTGCTGAAGTAACGCTCCATCTGGAATTGGTTGATTTCGTCAGTTTGATTGGCAAGCCCGAATACTGCCATGTCGCTGCCTTTGTTGACGTATTTGCAAATATATTTGATCGACTTTACCGAATTACAGTACTCAACATTGATGTGGGCATCAAACAATTTTGAAAACAGCGGTGAGTAGGGCACGATCCATCTGTTATCGAGTTCAACATCTACATTGCGCATTTTAATTGCAGTTGTGTATCCACCGTCATCCACCTTTCTTCGCCTATACAGAGAATATCCATCGCCTCCTGTTTGAGTTTCTTGGAGCTTTCTTTCATGCATGGTGAATTTGTGTTCAGTTCACCGCAAGGCCCGTGGATCAAGTGTTTTCGGATTGATTCAAATAGAACCGGATCTGCTGTGGGAATCGGGAGTTCTGCGGAAATCACGTCATCAATTTTTGTTGGCATGATTTTTTGTTTTAGCCAGACTAAAATATGGGCGTGTGGCAGGCCTCGCTTCTGCCATTAAACCGAGTACATCCAGCACTAAGTTTCGCCAAATATGTGATTTTTGGTGATGACATCCATCAGCCTTGTCAACTTTTGTTTGAATACTCGGCCGAGGATATCGTGTCTATGTGTTGAACCTTGGCCGGTTAATAAAAGGTCGGTGATGTCTTTCCATGCTGGGTTGCATGTGAAAGTGATGAAGAGGTCTGGCCGTCCATACTTGCGCATCTTGAGCGTACTGATGCATGTGTCGCGGACTGCCTGTGTATGTCGCTGGCACGATCACCATTTGGCCGATATTCGCAGCGTTTTCATCATTGGCGATCGCATCACGCAAGTGGACATATTCTTTGACGCGTAGCTTTTGCTGATTCAACCGAATGAAGAGCAGACGTTCACTTTCAATTTTCGCATACATTGTCGATAATGAATTGATGGAAGACTTCACGCCATTTCAACAAATAATTACATTCATTTGGCCTGATCATTAGGCGATAGGCATAAAAGTCCATACAGGAAACTTTTTTGTCGACTCTCCATTTGAGTTGGGGTTCATCTGCATTACGTTGAAATGATACCCATCCTCACCCCGTGGAAAAAGCACTGGATATTGTAGTGCATCATACGATCGATGAGTTTCCGCAATGTGCTGAACACTTGCATTCCGGCGATGGATGATGATATCGCGTCGTCTGTGCCGACCCTAACAACAGTGACGTCACCTATCACCGGTGCATTGAAGCGCCGCTCATGCTCACCAGCCGGTGTCTTGTCAGCTCTTATCACAACCTTATAATCATCTGCCGGCATCTGGTCTAGGGCTGTTTTGTATAAACGGATGAGGCTGTTATGTTCGTGTAACATAGCTGGAAGACTCGAAACGATTTCCCGTCTGACTTCAGTACTGATTGCGCAACGCTGTTCAACTTCTGTAGCTTCATTGCCAGTGAAATAAATTTGGAGGAACTTGGCATCATCATTGGGAAGTGGGAACAACGATCCAATTCTGTGGTAGATTTGGCCTTACACTTTGAAGGTGGGCATGTAACCGGCGTTGTTGATGATATTAGTTGCTCCGAAGGACGTCATTTGAAAGCGTGAGTTGTGCTTTCGGATGTTTTGAAGGAAGTGCTCGGAAATTGGATTGGCTCTAGAAATGCAACTTTGTAGGGGTTCAGGCGGCTCAATCATTGGTGGCAAAACAACTTTACCGTTCGAACAACACATTCCCGGGGATTCCTTAGTGAACTTCAGAGCACGACAATGTAAGCAAACTTTGTTCATTGCGCCAATCACTACGTCCTTGTGATTGCGGTAGTCATCGTCCCTATTGTAGTGAAATGCCGCCAACTTTAAATCGATTCTTTCTCTTGATCGAGCCATTCGCGAGCGATTGGCAGCAAGTCTTTCGACATGCTGTTGGGGTGTCTCAACAGCTCTAGATGAAGATGCACTGTCACGCATTTGCTGAAGCCGTGATTCGCGTTCTCTTTCCGTTTCTGCGGCTCTAGACGTAGATGCCCTTTCGCGATTTTCCTGAAGACGTGATTCGCGTTCCTCAGCTGATTCAGTGGCTCTTCTTTCCCTCTGCATCCGTGTTGCGGTGGTTTTTCTAGCAATGGCTGTTTTTTTTTGTGGCATTTTAGTAAACTGTAATCGTGCAAAAGGAACAATGATGTAATTTCGGATGTTTTGAAGGAAGTGTAAAATAAATATATGTATATGTCATTGGTGGTACAATATGAAAATTGGATTTTGCCACGCCCCTCCGCCCACAGACCGAAAATCAAAAATCAGACTTCGCAGTGTCACCCGCCTGAATATTCTGAAGATTCCCTGAAAATTTCATCAAAATCGGCCCAGCCGTTTTGGAGTCCATACGTTACATACATACACACATACTGTTTTATAACTATATATAGATATATACGAGTATAATATACGGAGCTCAGCCAAAACTAACTATCATTTCTTGAATAGTAAATCTCACTTAATCCAATAATAATTGTTGTTTAAGTTGATACAATGGTTTATTTGTTTCTTCAATCTTATCATTATCACTACTTTCCGCAGAATGTAGTATTTGCATCATTACTAGAAAAATTGTTAATGTATAGTCTAGATAAAGCATCTGCTAACTACCTGGTTTATAGATAACTTTTGGAGAAAAATATTTTATCAAAGCATTCCATCTTTTCATTTTTGTGGTGGGATTACGATGTGACATAGCAAATGGCCAGTATGAGTTTCTAAATTTGTTACTTCTTATCTTTCTAATTTGCTACTTATAAATAGTTTCTTAAATTTTTTAACGACCATACTATAATATACAATCTTTCCTCATTTGTTGCATAATTACATTCTGATGAATTTAATATTTTTGAAATAAAAATTATTGGTTTACTTTCTGGTGACAATAGCACCTATTGTTGAATTCAAAGCATCTATTAATAACAATTTTGTATTAAAATCTAAACTACCCTCCAACTAAAGGGTAGCATAGGGTTAACAGTAGTTATCAATGGTATCCAGCCAAGCGTTTCCTCCGACGGAATCAAAGAGGTACTAAATGAAGTTGGTTATAACACTAAATCGGTATTCAACATAAAAAACAGGAATAATGTACCGCAGCCACTGTTTCGGATCGAATTAGAACCAGATCTAAAGAAACTCAAACATGAAGAATCTCATCCCATTTACAACATGCGTTACCTAATGCACCGAAAAATAACGGTAGAAGAACCCCATAAACCAAAGGCCCTGTTCAGTGCACAAATTGCTAAGAATTTGGGCACACTAAATCATACTGCACTCTATGTAGTGTTTGTGTCATCTGCGGTTATCTACACACTTCATCCAAGTGTCCATCGAATAAAATGGATATATCAATGAAGAAATGCAGCAATTGCGGCGGAAACCACACTGCCAATTACAGAGGTTGCGCCGTGTACAGCACCGTGAAACAAAAATATTTCAATAACATAGGTCAAAACAGCAACAAAAAGATTTCAACTTACACTGAGCGATCACTATTTCCTAATACAACCCATTCTGCATGACCATTGTAATCTCAACTGGCATCGTATGCAAGTACAGTAAAAAATACCACCCAGCTCGAAGCCGCAAATATCCAAGCCCATAGCGACCAACCAAATTCAGTAGAGGACTAACTCAAATAACTTGTCCAAACCATGAACCAATTCAGGGTCTCGATGCAGACTATGATACAGGAAATGATTAGAAACCAATCCCTTCTACTGCAAGACCTTTTATCCAAACCATGAGCTCGATCAAACTTTGCCATTGGAACGCAAATGAGCCAGCACCGATTTGAATTAATTCACTTCCTAACCATCCATCAAAGAGACATTATGCTTATTTCAGAAACACATTTCACAGAAAAAAATAGTTTTAAAATCCCGCACTACAAACTGTATAGCACAAACAATCCTCAAGGCAAAGCCTGTGCCGCAATACTAATAAAAAACAGAATAAAACACCATTCACTAACGAGCTTCAGTAAAGACAATTTGTATGCAACGTCAATATGCATTGAAGAGTACATCACTAATTTATCAGTCACAGCGATTTATTGTCCGCCGCGGGTCAGTATAACAGAACAGCAATACAACGACTTTTTTGCATCTCTCGGGACTAGATTCATAGTTGCCGGGGACTTCAATGCAAAACACACATAATGGGGTTCCCGCCTGATCACACCCAAAGAAGGAAAACTATGGTCGGTTGTTAATAAACTTGGCCTGGACATAGTATCTTCCAATCAACCAACCCACTGGCTCTCAGACAGGCGGAAAACACCAGATCTGATCGATTTTGGGATATTCAAAGGTCTTGAAAGATCAAACATATCTGCGAAACCGTGTTATGATCTATACTCAGACCACTCGAAAACAACAATCAAAATCAACTCCACTATTACACCCCCACCAGATTCACATTTAATGCTACATAATAAATTTACCAACTAGATAAACTACAAAAAATTCATAAGCACTCACCTTCAATATGACTGTAAACTGACAAACTCCCACGACATAGATTGTACGCTTAAAACATGAAATCAGCAGATGCTATTCGGGCTAAAGTAGCTACTCCTGTAAAAAAACCCAATTTCAGAATTAGAAACTCAATCTTCAGTTCTAATGAGATCGAAGCTCTAGTTAAACAGAAAAGGAATCTGAGAAGGAAATTGCAACAGTCCAGATCACCAAACCTTAAAAATCAACTGTCATGCTGCTCCAGGAAGCTTAGAACGATCCTTAAAACGACAAAAGTGAAAGAACTTCAGCAGTAACTTGAAAACTTATCCCCCACTATATCTACTGATTATTCTTTGTGAAGAGCAGCTAGAATCTTGAAGCGTCCCGTCCTCACCGAATCAACTTTGGGTAGGCAAGGAGCCTGTGAGGTGGAAGCTGAAGGGGATCGCATAGGATAGGTCAGCAATGTCTACGACATAGGCTCAGATGTTGAGATGCAATTGCTCAGTCCTTCTCAACCCTCCCCTCCACATTCTCCTGAGCCAGGGAAGGAGACAAGGAAGGTGGTAAGCCTCACGAAAGAGCAAAAGGCCAGAAATGGCTATAAGCGCTCGGCTTACTATCTCCGAAAAATGAAGGGGAAGGATCCTTCTTCCTTTAAAAAAAGGGAGATGGATCTCATTAAGAAGCATATAAAGGTCGTAGCAAGGTTTGAGAAAAATAAAGCTGCGGCCAGTTCAAGTTAATAAAATGGAGCAGGGAATTTTTGGGGCAAAGTCGCAAAAACGCTTCGATCTCCAGAAAAAATGGTAAGCCGGAAAAGGCCACAGGTGACCGCGTAAAGGTGCTACCAAAGCCGAGTTCTTCGAAGGAGCCACATAGATTGGCATTGGGCAAAACTCCAAAAAGAGTTCGGTCTGATAAGCCGGCTCAGAGGACTTCAAAAAAGCCGAAGCCATCGGCCTATTTCGAATCACCTATGGAGCTACAGGTAGCTATCATCGACAGAGTCGACCCTGATGGGAAGATAACGCCGAAAAATGGATTGCTAGTGGAGGCGCTCCAGATAGCGGAAATGGTCGGGTCTGACCGCGGGGACCGGCAGTTTGACGGGGCCGGCTAGCAGAGGGGTGTTAAATTAATTGGATGCAACCACAAGAAGTCTCTGGACTTCTTAACGCGTGCAATTAGAGGCCTTGACCAACTCTGGCCTCGTTCTCTGCTTCCGATCCGCCCGGTTGTTGTCCTCCGGGTCCGGCCCAGGAGTCCACAGTCAAGTTGATCGGACGGCAAAACCAGTCTCTAAATTCGGCAGAATGGCTGGTGATCTCCAAAATCAAAAAGCAAAAATGGAGTGGGAAGTGACGCGGTGCTCGCAGTGGACTCCGCGTCGCCATCCAAATTAAGGAGCGACAACAAGGAGGAACGGCCGCCACCACAACTTATCGTCTACGGTGAGTCACGCGGACTGGGCATAGTGGCCGGCTGTGACGCAAACGGACACCATGAGCTCTGGGGTAGCACATATACACATGGTAGTGGTGAGTCCATTTTTGATTACATTCTCTCCACTAGCCTAACTTTTTGTAACAAGGGAAATCAGCCAATGTTTCGTAATAAGGTTAGGGAGGAAGTTATTGATATCACTTATCTCTTAGGGCTCAACAATTCTGCAGTAAGGGTGCTTACGGGGGTCATTACGGGGCATTGTGCTATCGCACCAATGCTTCAACATTGGCGTATGCCGTCGAGCGAACTGTGTAGGAGTTGCCATGATGAAGAAGAGACAGAGTCGATTCATCACTTTGTATGTCAATGTCCAAGACTAAAGTTGAAACGACTTCAATGTTTGGGGTCGCGCTTCTTCACAAGTTTGACAGAGATAACGAAAGTGGATTTATCGGATCTTCTAGCTTTCATCTGGAAAACCAAATGGTTTAATAGGGATGGTAATTCTAATGTTTATGGAATTCAAGAGTAAGGACGAGTATGCCTCCTCCTGGCATTTTTGAAGGCAGACACAATGGACATAAATGTCTCCCAGTGGAAGTGCGGATACTTCGTATCAATACACCCCTTCCCAAACTAACCTAACCTAACCTAGCCCTATTCTTCACAAAGTGATCACAAAATGTTTAAAGCACAAACGACCGGTAAAAATTCTTTGTACCATCGATAAATGTATCCGATTTGTAAAACAAGAACAATTATTTCTTAACACTTATCCTTTATATTTGAATGTTAAAATACTCAAAAAAGGACACCGACCGCGATAGCTATCAGCAAATTTTCCTGGAACATAAATCAAGATTGGAAAAATCGTGGCAATACACATATACCGACGGTTCAAATAGTATTGATGCGACTTCTTTCGCTGTAGTAAACAACAATGGTGATCCACCAAGCATTGGTCTACTCGGCAACCATTGCACTGCATTCACTGCAAAGCTAACAGAAATCTACAACGCTACCAAATCAGCCAAAGCCAGGGGTAAATTTATATTTTGCTCAGACAGTCAATCAAGTATTAATTATATTCGCAGAAATAATAAAATTCAACAAAAGAACCAAAATTATTTGGATTCCCAGCCACTCCGGTATTTGCAAGAACGAATATGGTGACGCAATGGCCAATTTTGCCCAAAGGACCGCAGCACCATAGAAAAAAAAGACATCCACCGCTATATATATCAATATATGCTCCAAATACAACACAGCTCTTGGGCTGACTACGTACACCATTATGGTTCAATCAACCCATTGAGACTAAGCCCTAACTACCCAACACATCTTAATTGGTTCGAGATCCGTCCGTTCATTCGCTTCAGACTAGGGCACATCAGAATTAGCCACGAGCACCTGCTAAATGCATCAGGCACGTCAAGTTGCCATTTCTGCAATAAACAATCAGTTTCAATAATCCAGATATTGCACGAATGCCAGCACTTTCATATTGCGAGGACCACTCTTAGGACACAATCCCCAGCGAGCTGCTAAATAATCCTTCAACTGATAATATAAAAAAAATTATATAGTTTCTTAAAAAACACTAATTTAATTAATTTCATTTAAAAATACTTACATAGTATAACACAACATGTATTAAATGTAAAAATACCAGTATAGTATATTTATTACATGAGAGCTGAAAGCCGCAGTTGCTAGTGCTCCTCTTCCAAATTGTACACAAATTTATTTTTGTACAATTTATAATAACAATAATAAAATTTTCAATACAGTAAAAATAAATCCAACACAACAAACACCCACTTACGTATTTGGAATGTTGCGCATCGAGCGGTGTCGGACGAAGATTATTACCAAAGTCCCATTGCCTAATACGCCCACAATAAAAATCATCGCAAACAGCATTGTTACAACGTAAGTGTCCGGCCGTTGGAATGGTGGCACATAATCACTCGGTAAATCGATTTTGGCAGCAGTGTCTACCACATTATTGTGCTCGGATTTTGTGTTATTTTTCAAGGCTAAGCTAGTCACAATATTGGCTTTTTCTAACACCTCCACTGCAACTGCTGCTGCTACGTTTAATGCATTTTCTGCCACTTCAGTAAGTGTTGAAATCATCTCGCCCTCTCTTAATTTGCGGTAATATTTTACTATGGCTAATGTATGTATATTGTGGGAATTTTGATCTATTATAATAAGTGCTTGTATTTGAATATTTTACTGCAGTAGAAACAGATTTATGTAGTCCTGCTGCCTGTAATAAAACAAGAGAATGAAAAAGTATTTTTCTGATAAGATTTAACAATGTTAATATTCGTACCCTTAACTTTTAAAGGGATGACGAGTAAAGAAGTCTGAAGTCGGGTTAGACCGCCTTCGAAATAGCCTTTATATGTTCGTAGTTTTAAAAATATGTTAATAGTGGATGTGGCTGAGAAAATAAAGGGAATACTGATATTGCTATGCTTATCTGATTGTCAAAATTCTTTGCTCTCAAACGTAATTACGAATTAATTACAGCTTTCCATAGCAAGATTATTCTTTCTATACTATATTCTTTCTGTTCTTACTCACTGTTTATTGAATATCATGGTAAAATAACCCAGTTACTGCCGTCGGCTAATTTTTCTTAAAAATGATTATCTTTGGACTGAAAAATTATATTTTTCCTTTATTTCTCTCACTCAACAAGGATAGAACCAAAGATTGGGCAAATCGGTGTACAAACATTTTTCATTATGCGCAGCTACATCACAGTCCTTTTTATACCCTTTAGGCATGGTAGGTATGGACATATATATACAGATATGATCAGAACCACTTTCTAAGCAATTTTTATTTTGTCCGTCCGTCTGTCCGTCTGTGGCCACTTTTTTCTACACCGTTAGAGCTATCTTAATGAAATTTTGCAAACGTATAGATTGGACAAAGATACAGAAGCAGATTGCTATATGGACCGATTTGGACAAAGGCCACGCCTACCTCACATATAAGTAACTTTTGTCACCTTTTTTAAAATGACTATAACTTCGGTCCAATTGACGGAATCGTGACGTTATTTGGCAGTTATGGAGATGTGGGTTCCCCTAAACACTGTGAAAAAAGTGGGCGGTAAATATTATCTGACACGCCCACTATTAACAAATATTAATAACTGAAGATGTGGTAGAGATTAACGGACGAAATTTTACGGGAAAGAACATGTGGACATTACAAAGCTATCTGCAATAAATGGGGCTGATCAGAGAAAAGACACGCCCACTTTTGATATAGGGAACTTTCGGAACTAAAATTAAAATTAGCCTACCTATGCTCGTATTGATGCCAGCGGAATAAAAATTGGCAGAAATATTCATGGGGTCCTTAATAGTGTGTGTGCAGAATATGGAGATCATAATAGAGCTGCCACGCCCACAATTAGCCAAACATCATTACTGTGTTCCTATTAAAGATTTATCAACGAAATTTCACAGGAATGTTGCGTGTACTAACATTAAATAGCACACAAAAAATGGGCGTGTTATTTATACAGCCACGCCCACTTACATATTATTACAACTTACGACCTATACAATATTTTTGGACGAAATTTTATTTTAGTACGTATATGGACACAACAAAGCCATACACAAGAAATGGGGTCGCTATAATCCATTCAAGGTACCTTACCGCAATTTAACGTAGATATGCTCCTAATGATGATTTATGAAGAAAATATCCCAATTGTTGAACTCGCACTCACAAGAAAAGGTAAAGGGTATTTTGTAGTCGGTCTAACCCGACTTCAGACTTCTTTACTCGTTATAAATAAAAAAGTGAGCACTGCTGTGAAAGATTAAAAATACCAAGGTTTATTAGTTTATATGAAACATTTTTCTGCGAAATAAATATGAGAACATATTACAAAAATATTGACGAAAATATTTAGTTAAAATTTCAATTGGAAAATAGACCATCGTAAATGCACAATTTAAAAAATAATCTATCCAAACATATTTATTGTTTTGGGTGGCTGTCGTGATGTCAGAACCCATCAGCTTATTGTCAAACTAGCTGCTAAAATATAACGGACTTGCGCAATCCGTAATTTTCTTCTCTATAATTCTTGACTAAAAATACATAATCAACGAGTAAAGAAGTCTGAAGTCGGGTTAGACCGACTTCGAAATACGCTTTGCCTTTCCTTATGCGTGTGAGTTCAACAATGGGGATGTGTTTTTCATATATTATCATTAGGAGCATATCTACGGTAATTTTCGGAACATAGTTGGTGCAGCCGGTAGGATCCGGCCAACATGTAGGCATACATGTGTAGATACGCCCCAACACCTAACATAATTGGCGCAGTCGGTATTGCCACCGCAAGGCTGCCAGCATAACGGAGCCGGTCATAACGACATACAAGAGAAACCCAGGATTAGTAGAAAAAACATCCTGGAGCAGGAAAAATAAACCTGCAACGAAACCATCATCAACAAGTCGCGATCATCGGACAGAGGAACAATGAAGGGAGCGATCGAAAAACTGCAAGTATTTATTTATTGTAGCGTGGTATAAGTAGATACTTCTGCGACCCTGAAGGCGCTGCAGCGCTGGTCAAAGAAGTTGCAACTTACAGGCTCGATTGCGCTGTTGCACGCAGCTTTATAAACCATCAGTATGATGGGAGGGTCTATGTATGTCGTCTTAGCTGTGGGGATTTTTTTTGGTAGGGGATGTGTGTGTGTGTCGGTAGGCACATTTATTTTGTTTTAGCACTGATTTAAATATTTAACAGTGTAAGCTTATGGTATTAGGCAAGAATACTTCAAGTGGTGCATACAACACGGGTTGTTGCATCAAAGTTTGTGTAGTTCCGAAACTACGATTTGTGCAAAAATGTTTAATTAATATTTTGCACGGAAGAAACTGAATATAATGCTAAAATGGAGACGTGTTAGTAGTGCTGTAATCATTTCTTGTATTTGAAAATTTTGTTTGATGGGGAGAAAATATGGAGAATAATTTCGTGAAATCGATCTACTTAGACAAAATGGGTTTATAGAAAAGAAATAACAAAATAAACGGAAATATTTATTTGTATCTGTATTCACGTTTAATAGTTGTGCAATTAATAAAATATGATTTTTATACTTACGTAATTTAGTTTTCTCTACGGCATTTACGCCACAATTGTCTTTCTATGTTGAGAAATGTTTGTTTTACTAAATAATAAATCTGAGACCTTGTTGGTATCCTGTTACGTGTTTTAGTTTAGAAAATCAACTTTATTGCCTTCACATGAAGCTAGGTTAATGAAAAATAATATAAGCGGGAGCAAGAAAACGAAATCGGGTCAAATGGAAGAGATTTTTAGTGAAGTAAACACTTGTTTATGATGATTTTATGGGGTTTATAGTGGGGCGGACATCAGTTGGTATACATTGGAGTTGACGTTGAGTATAATTTGGTAAGTTAATAATGATTGAAATAAAAAAATTTATAAATTTATATCTGGGGACTCAATGATTTCGGGGTAGTCATATGGCATTATTTTAAATTATAAAGTAAGTGGAATTATCAAGTACAAGTTTAAAAATTAAAGGACTAAGTTGTGCAGCAGTTTACTGATTACTGTTGTATCTATAACTATTCTATAAGACTACTTTTGTATTTACTACTACTTTATTATATTACTTACTATTAATTACGTGATTGTAACACGTCGCTGCCAAACGTGAGTAGCGTCAATTGGAAATAGACGATCAAAACGTATAGAAGTGTTTCATTTACTAAGCTTACATTTCTAAGCTTACAGTTGTAACATCTATTTTTTTTTTTTGGAAGTCACGGGTTCGTAAATTAGAATTAATTCGGTCTATGGAAGTACCAAAAGAAGCTAAAATATAGCCGGAAGGGCAAAGCGGCAGAGCGAGGAAATCCAGAAGAAAATCAGGAATTGTAGAAAGGATAATAAGACACGAAAGAATAGCGAGTACTACAGCAAATGCATAGCAGAACTAGAAGCCTTACTGGAGACATTTAACCATAATAACGCGTTAAGGAGTGTTGTGGTGACAAGGAGTACCTAGACAAGGATTATCCGGTATATGCCAACGGTTTAATACGGGACTGGTTGACCAAGTTCAGATTAGATCTAGAAGAGGTGCAAGCGGAAGCAGATGGTCCTGGTTCACCGGAGGACAAGACTTAAGACAAGCTAAGGTCTTTACTGACAAAAGTAAAGTTATTTTCAAAAAAACTGTATGAACAATTGGAAGCAGCAACGAGCAAAAGTGAAGCCCAGGTGCTCTGGAGATAAGCGAGGGACAGTGAGAGCGTGCCAACTTTGGAAGCAGCAGACCAAGCATTAGCGACTATTCAGAGTCAAACGGAGGAGAAATTCTTTCAAATCTTTAAAGATACAGAAGAGTTGATGGCGAATAGAGAATTGCTCGAGAATAAAACTAGAGAGCTTTCTAGGCATCTCCGATACACCGAGGAAACCGCATCATATTTGGAGATTGAAAATCTAGAGCTCAAGAGAATCATGGCAACTGCTAAGCCAACAAGAGTAAGATGGGCATCAGCTTCTCAAATAGATAAACAAACAGTACTAGCTTTGCCACCAGAAATTGTCACCCGAAGGAACCAATCGGGTTACTAAGCTGAAAATTGTAGTAAGTGATAATCATCGTCATCGTTTTCGGTCTAGAACTACTGAAAACGGAGTCGTGCTTTTATCACCAGAAGATCAGGAATTTTAGCAGAGGTCTACTTTCCAGAGGTCCATCCTTTATTACGAGCCTTCTAGAAGCGAAGGAAATAAAGATTGAAGTCGCCGCAGGAATTAACGACAACCACTTAATAAAACAGAGTAATAGATTCGGAGGTATTAAGATGGGGATAGAGGAAATTTCGAAAACAGTCGCCAGGTTTACTGGTGCTGCGTCTGAAGACTTATGGTAAGAAGTCAGTAGGTTCATTCAGGGGGGTGATGTTTCAAGGAGGAGCATCAGGCCAGATGAATTACAGGATTTCTTTGACTGTGTGAAGCAGAGGTTGTTCGGAGACGCATACAACCTTGTCTTACCAACGCGATTCGGCAGTGCAGACGAGCTTTACGGGTTCCTGAGGAGATCTTAGCTGAAGATGAGGACTTTGGAAGATGTAACTCAAGAAATCCGAATGGGAAAACAGCTGGCAGGTGAGGACATACGAACCTTTGCAAGGCGTCTAGGATCACTACAGGGCCGGCAACAGAAAGAGTGAGGGGTAAATACAATGGCATTGGAGATACAACTCTATTGTACTATGTTGAGAAGTCAATGTTAACAGCTTCCGTTGTGGGTCTCCGCGACCACGCTCTGATGCATATGCTGAATAGCAGAACAGGAACTCTGGAGGAATTAGCAGAAGAGGCGAATAGAGCACAATTCCTGGTGGAGCTGAGTACGGCCGGTTTTGGCGAGGTACATATGCTAGAAAACAGACAGGACATGTTCACTACCGCTGTCATAGATAGAGAGGGCAACAATTCAGTACCAAACATATACAGAGGAGCGTATAATCCGGGTGTTTCCGGCAACAGAGCCGCGAATCCGAGAAATCCGTACAGATGGATTGTACAGAGGACACACACATGTTCTTTCTGCCGTAAGCCAGGTCATACAAGGGATGAGTGCTTCACACGCAAAAACACGCGTTACTATATGAAATGTCAAGCATATGGCCATGAAGCAAGTCTACAGTGCCTAGGGGGCACATAATGGGATCAGAGTAGGAGAAGGTGGGAATAATTTCAACAGACCAAGAATTAATTCCATGGAAGAAATTAGCCAAGGAAGGAATCCCTTCAACACTGGGAGTAGTCTGCAGCGACCAAATTTGAATTCCAGAAGTGAAGCGAGGATGAGCAACACCGCACGGGTGTTGAAATGCTTCTCATGTGGACGAATGGGACATCGGGCCTGAGAATTCAGGCAAAAACAATACCAACAATGGAACCAGGGAAACTGGCCCAGTCGAGGCCAATAGGCTGCAAAGCCAAGAAGGAAAAAGCAAATAGCAGGCCAAAAGTAGCAAGGATTGTGAATCGCGTGTCAAGCCATGTAGGGGCGATGACCCAAGAGAGAGACGAGCATGAGGAACTCCAAAATATTATTCTTGAATGCGTTTTGATTTGGTTTACAGTGGTGATTCTAGTAGTAGGGTTAGGTTTTGATAAAATTAGGAATTATAGGCCGGTAGCCGTAAAAGCGGTATAGGAGTACAAGGATAAGATAGCTAGGCTAGCATGTAAAGAATATATGTATATAAAGAAGAACTACAACTCTTGGTGAGAGAGTATCAGAGAGCTAGGGAATAGATACGCATTCATTTTGGGAACCAGAAGGCGTTGCTTCGTGGTTAATAGAACAGCTGATGCGTTGGTCGAGATACCCTGCAAGGAGGCAGCTAGTGGAAAACTATTGCTTTTGGTAGACTCAGGAGCGGACACAAGCCTCGTTAAATCTAGTATTCTACGAAAATGACTGGAAACTGATGAAATGAGTGTGTAGAATCTTAACGGTGCCTTTGGGGGTGTATTAGGACACTAGGCTCAGTTACGGTGAACCACAGATAGTTTAGGGACGTGAGATTCAGAATATACGTAGTGAAACTTGAAAAGGAAGGTATTCCGGCTGATGGTATACTCGGGCGGGATAACCTTGGGGGCCGCAGAATTCTAGATGCAGGAACTAAAGAGTAATCATTTTTCGGTAAGAATAGGAATAGGATTTTGACTCTTCCACTAAGGTCATGGCGGGAAGGAACCTTGAATAGGGTTAAGTATAGTATACCGGAAATGCGCGAGGATAACGAGAGTAATTACTCTCCGTGTGAACACGAAACTTCGGACGGTGGATTTGCACAAGCAGCAGCTAGTGGAGGGCGTATACATGGGAGAGACCATAGTTAAATGCATCAGAATAGGACTATTATATGGATAATGATTTTAGGCCAAAGTTCACCAGTTACGATAATTTCAACGAACTGAATTATGGGTCGGTTAATCAGATTAAGCAGGCCAATATAAGAAAAAGGATGGACAGTGTACTAGAGTCACTGAAGTTACACACAATCGTAAATTCAGAAGAATCAATGTTAAACGGTCAGTAGTTGAAGCAGCAGAAATAAAAGAAACGAATGACGAAAGAGCCCCACAGCAAGCCAACAGGGTAGAGTGGCTCGAGAATGACAAAGATATTCAGGAGGTAGATATTATGAAGGATTTCCATGATTCACGTCTAGGTGGACAGAAGGGATCTTGGAAAACCTACGAGAGAGTAGCGGAAATATCAGCTACAGTGAGCGCATGAGTTGATTAGAAAAAACCAAGATCATGCTAAACGAGTTGCCAGAGAAGCGTACAATAAGGTACTAAGCCCAGTAGTCTTTCAGGTTGTTGACCGAGTACTAATGAAGAACCAAAGTAGGAAAAATAAATTTTCTCAGTTTGGTTAGGGCCGTATACGGTGGCAGAAATCCGCAGCCCAGTTACCAAGGTGGGAACGATTAAAGGCAAAGCCAAAAAACTCCACAATAAATGACTAAGATTATTCTATTTGCGAACTCACAACTAAAAAACGAGTGTACTGCGCTCGTAGACACTCATATTTCTCATTTGATGAGCAACTGAAATCAGCATTTTATTTAAAAGCTTAAAATAGCGTAAGTTCTATTTTCAAAGTCAAGGCCAGTGTGAAATGAAACCATGTTGACTTAAGTTGTTAACAACTTACACAGTGTAAATATGCAAGCAAACGCCGGAGCTAAATTGCAGTAAGAACAAGAATAAGAAGAGAGAGAATGGTTGAAAAATATTAAGTAAAGTAATTATTAGTATGGGAAAATGTGAGGTAGAAAAAATCAGATTTGAGAACCAAAATTCAACGGAAGAAAAAATAATTTGAAAAAAAGATTTCTTTAATGCATTTGAGCAAACTGAAAGTGCATTTAGTAACCCATCGTGCAAAGCGCAAAGTGAAGCGCATGCAGGGCGGAAATATCAGCAGTGCACGTATTCTTCGGCATTCGTACAAACTTTGCATATAGTATGAGTATAGAGTGCATATACGAGTATGTTTGCAGACGTAAGTTCGTACAAACTTGGTACATGAGATAAGGGTGGACTAAATCTGTCCGAATAGGAAATATTAGAATGAATGTATGGGCATTTATTTTAATAAGTAGGCATGATAGTAAGTATATATAATTTATTTTTAAAAACTTAACTGGGTCGAATATACTTCAACGAAAATCTTCTATAGAAGGGGGTGATAGAATTAAGAAGTAGGAATAGATATCTTTGAGTAAGAAATTGGATCAATCTAATTACGGATAAAAGCATCAATCAGTAATGCAAAATAAAAATTACATATAATAATTCTTTGGGGTATAAGCGAATTCGAGTAATTCTGAACGAGTCGGCATTATGTATTTATGAATGAACGTCATACACAAGTACGTATAAACTTATATAAAATAATGTGGACTTACATACATAAGCATGCAGCTGAAAGCAGAGTATTTAAATTTGCTATAAAAATAAAGAAAAAATTTAGGAAAAAAAAATGTTAACATAACTAAAAATTAAACTGGGGTAGGTTTTGTGGGAATTGATTGGATTAGTAGCTAAGTAGAATATAGAATAAGCAAGATAAAGTAAAATGTAAGAGGAAAGATGGTGTGGGCAATGTAATGGATTAGAAAGAAGTTCAAGTGAAACATTTAAATATAAGTAAGATCAGCTAAAATTTAAGTTCTATGAAACAGAAAAATCGCAAAAGAAACAAAAGAAATTAATAAATGGATACAAATAGTACCTATAATAAAAGGGGTAAGACACGGTTAAAATTTCACTCCTATTTTCCAATGCATATTACTATATTAATAATAAGTAACATCTTTTGAACTTTGATAGGGCAAGACGGGAGAAGCAAAATAAAATTAGAACAAGAAGTGCCTGGAATGTATGTATGTAATGGGCAAATTAGTAACTTTAGATTAATCTATGGCTAATGCTGTCACGGGGTAAGAATACGTTTGCAGAAGGGCAGTCAACAAATCCGGATGTAGTACTGGAGACCGCAGGGGAAGTATGTTTCGCGAAGGATGAGTGGGTGATTGTCACGGAGTTGCCAAGGACGGATTTGGAAAATATTTTGAAGCAGAATATGAGGAATAATCTTTCTGGAAAATAATCTGCGGCCACGGGTGCTGAGGAAAAGCGAAAGTGCGAAGCATCAACATAGAAATAATGGTGGTTGGCGACCTATTGCATGCCAAGCTGCAGGTATTGTTTGTAACTTTGAACAAGTTACCCGAGGCAGCTCCATCATTGAGAGGCATCGCTTGGTACAATAAGGCTCCGAAGCGGTTCTACGTTTTAGCCGAAGTGCGAACCACGTAGACAGAAACGGTCTAGCAGTAGTTATCAGAGTTCCACTAACACTACTGGAATGATTGACGATGTACAAATTGTACGCTATTCCAAAGTGATTGAACGCATATTGTAGTTTATCGCCAAAGACTGGGTATGATTACATAGCTGAAAGCCAATCAGAACAATAATGAATTTTTCAATCCACAAGGAAAGAGAAAGATTGCCGGGGTGTGTATCTAGCAAACAGTCACGATATCACCTGGAAGAGTTGCTCACCCGAATAATATAGAATTTAGAACCTGAACGGTGTGAACGCGTGGCTATTCTAGCATCGGCTGGATTTCTGGTAGCCTCCAAATCTATAAACAGACGACATGCTCAAGCAAAGCAACACGTCTGGATCTAATGGGAACAGGTTATAATACGATTAGCGCGAAATACAGAGCACGAGGTGAGTCACGGTTCAATTTATCGACTTCTTTCATCAGAACAGGCGAAGTTTCATGTAAACTCTAGGAGTTACTGAATAATTTCCTACAAACGCACTCAAAACGAACTCTCATTACGCTAGCAGCATTTTCCCGATTAGACCATCAGGATCTGTGGAAAACGATGAATAGCCATAGAAGCAATCAGCGACTTAGTTAAGCAGGCTAAAGCCGAAAAGAAACTGTTCTTGTGATGGGCCTCACCGCGTCCAACGATAGAATTCACATTTAGAAAAACGGGAGGGTTTGCCACACCGGATTCTTCCTAGTAGTGATAATAACGATGGTCTTCTTGTCGAAAATGACGCCAAACAGGAATTTTCCGAGGACGTCGTACCAGGCCTATCGACAACGGAATGCATATTTCACCGAGGGAATGCAACAAAACAGGAGATGAAAGACGCAGTGTTAGTATAAAAAAAATTATAGAAATAAATTGTAAAATAAAAAGAAGAACAAAAGGAAAAGAAAACGAAAAGCCCAATAATATAAAAAAATATATATGTAAAAAAATATAAGGACCATTAAGAAAAAAAAAATTATTGTATAAACAACAACCAAAAAAAAAACAAAAACAAAGAGAGAAAATAATACAGAAACAATTAAAGATAAAACAAACAATAAGAATCCAAAACATGGCAAAAATAGAGAATAAAAAAACAAATGCATTATATAGTATATAAGATGCACAATTTGTTTTTGGTGCAGATATACGATCGTATAATACCAATTATTAACTAAGAGGCAGTGCCACTCGATGATTACATTGGCGGACAATTGCAGAATATGCAAAACAAAGAGTAGGGCAATTACAAATAACAATGTAGGGCAATTAGAAATAATAAAGTAGAACGTTAAGATACAACAATATGAATGTAAATAGTATATAAGCAGTTGTTTTACAAATAGAGAAAGTCTTCTTCTAACAACTAAATTCGAACGCGTTTCAATTCGAGCAAGAGTAGAATCTAGGCGAAGTACACCACACAACACCCCAACAATGGTAGTTATTGACATACGAGTATATATTCAGATATGATCAGAATCACTTTCTAAGCAATTTTTATTTTGTCCGTCTGTAGCCACTTTTTTTCTAGAAACAACTTTTTGGAAGAAATTTTATATTAGTACGTATATGGACCCTACAAAGCCATATACAAGGGGGTGTATCAGATAAAGGATACGTCTCTATCCCATATAATGAACTTAGGGGACCCCACTGAAAACAATTACCCTATCTATGCTTCTAGTGATGATATATGAATACAAATTGGTAGATATATACACTGGGTGTGCATTCCAACTATGGGCAGATAATTACTAATGCCACGCCCACAAATGACCAAAAATCATTACTAGGTTCCTATTAAAGATTTATCAACGAAATTTCACAGAAAGGTTGCCGGTACACAAAAATGGGCGGTTCATTTTTAGATTCACGCCCACTATTGACATATTGTTATAACTTTCGACCAATAGAATATTTTTGGACGATATTTTATAGTAGTACATATATTGATTCTACAAAGACATATAAAAGAATTGGGGTAGATCAGATAAAGGCCACGGCTCCCACTAATATAATCAATTCAAGGTACCCGACTGAAAATTACCGTAAATATTCTCCTAATGATGTTTTATGAAGAAAATATCCCCATTGTTTAACTCGACCGCACAAGGAAAGGTAAAGGGTCTTTCACAGTCGGTGTAACCCGACTTCAGACTTCATTACTCGTTTCTTCTAATTTAACAAACAAAAATATTCAACAATTATTATTTTGGTCAGGTGAATTTATATCCTTTTTTAGGGTTCAATACTGGACTGGAACAACCTATCTGACATATGTATAGATGGGGGTTCCACAGACATAATCAATATTAATTAGAAATTAATTCTGATTAATTATATGTAAATATGTCCTAATTATGGGGGTCACAAAATAACTTAACCATACAGATTGAACCCTTTTTATACACTTCGACTTTAAAAATGGTAAAAAGTGTATACTAAGTTTGTGCTGTTAGGGGGTTCCAACTAGAAGAAGGAGGCGTGGTAGGCATGAACTTAAATACACAGATATAATCAGAATCACATTCGGAATTTTTTAACTTTTGCTTTTCTTTGCATACATATAATGTAAAGTACAATAAATAAGTAGCAATTAACCAACAAACGCAACGCATTATCATTTTAAGAAGGCTACTCCGCAACTAACGCCACAAAATAATCCTTCGAGATGGATCGGTTCTTCGAATCAAAAACTTAAGTTTAATAAAAATATTAAAACGTACAAATAAATTTAATAAACTTAATATATGTTTATGTAAAACTAAAGTTAAAATCTATTACCAAGAATATACGAATGTACATCTATGTATATACTTGCATGCCAATATAAAGAACAGTTTTATTTTCATATTAAAGTGGATTTGCATATGTTTTGATTGGTGATAACTGGTTTTGCAATTTTTAAATAACACTGCATAGTGAAAGGAAAGACATACAAACATTAGTGAAACGAAATCAAGGGATAGCTCGCTCAGAACTTTGGCTCGTTATTTGTTTAAAAGCAGAGACAGCAAATAAGTATATAGCAAGCACCAAAGACAATATATCGTACAAGAATGATAAAATAGAAGATTGCGCCATGCGCAGGTCTGTTATTCCTCTCTCGAAAAAAACACATCACAGCTGATTGGCTGTAACGTCAAAAGGCGCTTTGAAATATTTTTTTATATGAAAAATGCATGTGTAAAGGCAATAATTTATGAATTAAAAGGCTTTTAATTATTTTGAATAATATATAACTTAACAAATGCACTTGCAAGTAAATGAGTACAAATTATTGAAAAACTCGTTCGATAAAAAGTACTTAACTAGCGGATTAAGCAGATTTTCATGTACCAAAAAAGAAAAAGTCAATTTGTGTAGCGATTTAAAAAATATAAGTATTTTAATATTATATAAATATTCATATATTTAATAAATATACACATATTAGAATTTCATTTCTCATAATTATTTCATTTTATATTCCCATTATCGCACCAAAACAGTAAATAACAACTTTCACGACACAAATTCTATTAACAAATTTTTGAATAAAAAAAAATTTTAATGCCAAATCAATTTAAATATATTATTTCACATTTATTTATATAAATATTGTCATAAAATGCGACAAATATTAAAATATTTAATACTAAACACAAATTATCACATTTCTCACCATAAAATGTATGCAATTTTGGCTGTTCTCTCATTTCGTGTGCGCCTTATGACGAGATGCGCAGAGGGAGGAAATTTTCGTACCAGCAGAGGCGCAATCTTCTATTTTATCAATCTTAGACAATATACAGAAAGACCTTTCATTACTCTCTTGAATGAGAATCAACATATTGAAATGTATGGCAACCACATTGGAATATTGATCAGCAATTTCACGACGCAGCCGTGAATGTGTATCCATCGTCAGCCACACATATGGCTATTGTTGTTTGCACATTCCAATGAATAATTTAGTGTGTGTGTGTGTGTGTGTGCTCGCAGCAGAAGCGAAAGATTTGAAAACAAATTTTTATTTTCTGTTTTGTGTGGCTGGGGTAAAATACACAAGAATGAATTTTCTGTATGGCAAAAGTTTTTACGGAAAGTGGGGCTTAAAACAAAGCATTTGTGGTTTTGCGTATAAGAAAGATTTGCCATGTCATGACGAAGCATAATGCGTGCATATTAGAACACTTGACAATATAAAATAAATATGCATGCATAGGATTTTTTATAAAGATCGATAACGCAAGTGGCTAAGCGTTGGTCTATCAATTTTATGATGCCGGGTTCAAGTCCGCTGAGAAATGTGTTTATTTTTATATTTTTTAAATTGTTCATCCTTTTTTTGAAAGCAAACTAACAATTATTTTTATAAAAAATAATAAGAATAGTTTACTACTTTAACATAAATTATCCAGCATAAAATAATTTTACTAAACCACATTGAATTGCTGCTGCTATAGCAGATCATTACAGCAAAGAAATTTATATCTTCTAAAAATAGTCATAACGGTGTTTCTTAACTCACATATGTACATAAATTCATGTGGGCTTGAAATTGTGTGAGTATTTGTACGATTTCAATACCTTTGTTTATGTTGGTTTTTTTATGCTTTTGCGCAATTCGTCTGAAGAAGCTCATAAATTTCACAAAATCTAATCCAATCAAGCATTTCGTTAGTCAATGAATATTTGCAATTTTAGGAAGTTTTTGTTTTGACAAATCATATGCATCCATACATGCATAAGAACGTACATATGTATGAACATAGTTGTCTCTTGATCATTTGTCAGGTAGCGTATTGTGCCATAAAAAGAATGAAATGAAATGAAAATAAAGCGCCTTCATGTCTCGATTGGAGTTTTTGTTGCATGATGTGCGGTGTGACTTCTTTAAATATTAAGTGAAGCAGAATTAGAATTCAATTTGTCATGAAATTTTGGATATGTCAATATATTCAGTATGGACAAATATCAGCACAATTTACTCTTTCGAATTTATATTTCTTATTTTCGCGTTAGCAGCATGTGATCAAACATATTTTGAGTCTATCCGAAGAAAGAATAATTATGCACAAAAAACCAATTTTGCTAAAATTAGTGTTAATATATTAATATTAATATGTTCATGTGTTGCCTATTCCATCAGAAAATGTATCTAAATAATTTTTAGACTAAGGGTACAGTCAACAAAATCATGGTTTTAAACGTTTTGTTTTATTTTGTCAGATCGGCTTCAAATACTATAACCACATTATATTACAATTTAAACCACTCGTACGTACCTGAATATGTGCATACATACGAGGTGTGATCAAAAAGGAACCGTTATTGTGTGATCAAAAAATAAAGTATTTATTAATTCATCAACAACTATCTTGTCCCCTTTAAAGTAATTCCCCTCAGATATAATACACTTATGCCAACATTTTTTTCAATCCTCGAAACACTTCTGAAACGATTTTTTGGTATCGTCAGCAGCTCCTGTTTCGATTTTTCTTTTGTCTCCTCAATCGTAGCAAAACGCTTTCCTTTCATCGGTGTCTTCAGTTTTGGAAAGAGGAAAAAGTCAGCGGGGGCCAAGTCTGGTGAATACGGTGGTTGAGGCATGATAACGGTTTTGTTTTTGGCCAAAAACAGCTCCATGCGACGTTGTTTTTGCTCAAAATTTCGCAATTTTTGAACAATCTTCTTGGCATGAGCCGAACGATATGCCAACATCATCAGCAACCTCTCTGATAGTGATTCGACGATTATCCAAAATCATTTTCTTCACTGCGTCAATGTTTTCATCGGTTGTTGACGTGCTCGGGCGACCAGTACGAGCATCGTCATTGACATCTTCTCGGCCTTCCTTAAACCGGTTATACCACAATTGAACTTGTGTTCTGCTCATAGTAGACTCGCCAAAGGCCACAGTCAACTTTTCGAATGTCCTTGCGCATTTAATTTAATTTTTTACACAAAACTCAATACAGCTTCTTTGATCCATTTGTTCGAATAGTAAAAAATGGAAGAGCACACCAAAACACGACTCACCTTTTTATCTGTCAAAAACAAACTGACAATTTAAAATGGTTGGTATTGCCAACATATATAAAAGACATGTGTACCAACATAAAAAAAAAAAAATGCGAACATCGAAGATACGTAACTCACGAAAAGATGAAAATAACGGTTATCTTTTGATCACACCTCGTAGACGAGCAAACCATTGGGCTAAACACACTCATACCAGTTTTGTTGATTTTGGAGTACATTAGAGAGTCAAAGTATTTGCTGGTGCAATTCTGAATTAACTAAAATTTCTATAACATAACATTCCGCAAAAGATCACTTTTGGTCTTCTGCTTTGCAATCCGATAGTGGCTTTTTTGGTGATAAAGAAATAAATTAAATAAATACATATTATTATTTATTAATTTTATACACCAATTTTTTTTTTTTTACTAATTTACAATTTAAATTTTAAAAATATTCCCATAATTAGTTATAGAAATATACATGCCTACCTACGTAAATGAAATTATTCAAATACAATTAACTTACATATAGTAGTACTAATATTTCCAAAGTAATTTTTTTTAAATATACGAGTATATTGTAAAGTGCATGAATTTCAATATTAGTTAAAATTTTTTGGAATTTTTACAAATGTTTTTTTGTGATGATATTAATTCTGTTCCTGAATAAATTTAATATTATACACTGCCGAATAAGAACATTTGTATAATTATATATCTGAATAAACTGTGTGCAGGCGTTAACAAAGTCGACTTCGCTAATTGTTTCTTTTTCTACAGCCACTCAAAATGCATGTACACACCAGTACACACTACAACCGGCCCGCTGGTGGCATAAAGCTAATGCCTCGTCTTCGATTGCTATGATTGAAATTCGTTTTCATTCCAACAAATAAATAAAAATAACATTCCTACATTCATATACATACACACATCCGCATGCCGTAAGCATGCAAGCAAGCATAGAAACATTCGCACATTTAATAAAGACACACCCACATATAGAACGCAAACACCAGAATGTGTATCTACATGTTTTGCTTTTGCATTACCGAGCACACTTCGGGTGTTGAGTTAATAGTTTCTCCATAGGCAGCCACGCAATTTTAATTCATTTCGCTGAGTGAAGAGAACGATGTAATATCTTTATATTATATTAGTTGTGTTTCTTTCAACGCGAGTCTAAATAAAACGCTACGCGTCGCTTAACATTTTAACATTTGGCAGCACTGGTTTTGACAATTAAAATGCTAATACATACACATTTGTAAACAAATTTTAAAGAACAGGAAAAACAAGACCAAATGTATTTTAAAGTTAAATTTTGTGTACGAGTATGTATAATTTTCAGACATTTAATTTATTAAATTTTTTAGACATATGTTCGAATAGTAAGATGTGCTTTGCTAGAAAACAAAATTAATCTATATTTAGCATTAAATAAATGTAAACGTTAATTGAAAAATGGTTTTCTTAATTTATTAAATGAAAAAAATATTTCACTATATCTTATAGCAATAAACAGGTACATATTCAGTCAATTCAAATCATTTAAATAAAATACAACAAATAAAAATACTCCTTACGCTCCTGGTAGCATCTCAGCAGCCCCATTGTCTCCTCTCTACTCCACCGCTTCCGTTTGCTATTGAATACAAAAAAATAACAATTAATTAATTATTTCAATCAATCATAATATTTATAAGTTACTTTCACTTTATAAGTTAGTTTCACTTTCATTTTTAATTTAAATAAAAAATTATTAAATTATTTACAAACCTATTTTCTTTGTTCCCCATTTTATATGACAGCTTTTTATATAATTACAGCGGTTTATTCTCTGTTTATGCTTTTTCTCGTTCACAATAGACAACAAAATGGTTTTGGCAGCACTTCTGTTTGAGGTGCTAAAGTTTAAGCGCATACAAGCACCTTGTCTTAACTAAGCGGTCCATATGTATGAATGAGCGGGCGTTTTATTCAGACTCGCGTTGAAAGAAACACAGCTATTGTCTTAGCAAGTACCAACTAGAAGCGTATATAAAATTGGTTGGTAAAGATTGGGAGAAATTCTGTTATGTGCAAGAGAGGGTGGAGGCATCGTGCGGATCAGAAGCACAAACGGCTAAAGACGCAGCGAAAGAGCAAGCCGAAGAATACCATATGAACGCAGTAGCCAATTTTAAGAAAATGATAGACAATCAAATTGAGGTTGGAAAATTCGCAACCCGAATCAAAGGCAGTGGTTACAGAGCCTAGAAACAATATTTGTGCTAACATAAAACTGCCACTAATAACCCAGGAAGCTTTGACCGGTTGTCAAAAGCTGCACTACCTACGCTGTTGCTTAATGGGTGAACCATTGCAATTAATCTCATGCTTTAAATTACAAGATGAGAATTTTGTTGAAGCATGGAATTTGTTGCGGGATAGATACCAGATAAGTCGGGTAATAAAAGGTCACAATTTAAGCGCAATTTTTGCTGTTCAAAAGGTAAGCTGGGATTCTGGCTGTGCCATCAGAAGTGTGCTTGATCCAATCATGCCAAATGTGCGCGCTCTTAAAGCTATGAAAGTGCTTGTTGAGTACTGGGATGATTTCCTTATTCATGCAATTATTCATCGGCTTGCTAATGAAACTCGACGTCAATGGGAGCTATCACTTACAGACGAGACGACGCCTAGGCTAGAAGATTTGCATACATTTTTAGAAGCTCGCTGCCGTTCATTAGAGGTAATCAAATCAACTGGTTGCGTACGCTGCTAATAAAAACAAGAACGCTTAAAGCTCAAGTAAGGGCAATAAAACTTACCACGCTGCACAAGTAAACAACGCCGCAGGAAAACAATGTAGTTATTGTTCCGGTAAGCATTTGATCTATGAATGTACTAATTTTCGAAGTTTATCTTTGCATGCAAGATCTCAAGTCGCCAAAGAAAGGGGACTGTGTTTCAACTGCTTGAGCGGGATGCATAAAAGCAACGTTTGTCGAAGTTCCTCCACCTGTGGGTTCTGCCACAAGCGTCATCATACTCTGTTGCATAATTTTGGGTGGATTAATGAAAATTATGTAAGGGACAACAACAGAAACTCCTCTCCTGCTGTAACGGACATGGTGGATGCAACCGCATTATCCGCTTCAGTAAATAGGCCCGTACTTTTGGCAGCTGCTTTAGTACGAATTGCAGTTCACACTGGAGAAACATATGTCTTTCGTGCTTTGTTCGATAATGGTTCACACTCATCATTTATTTCAGAATCCTGCGTTCACAGATTATGCTTAAAGAGGCAACGCAGTGAAGTCATTGTGAGTGGAATTGGTGGGTCGAAGAGCGCTGTGAAAGGGGAAGTATTTGTCTAACTCATGCCTTTAGACAGCGATGAGTATCACACCATGTCTACATTGGTACTACCCAAATTAACTGGGTATTTACCACCAAACAAAGTCGCTTATGCCAATTGGTCTCATATTAAAACTGGCTGATCCTAATTTCTGTACACCAGCTTGAATAGATTTAATTATTAGTGCAGACGAGATACCTGATCTTTTCGATGCCAACACCATCAAAGGTCTAGAGTACACTCTGATTGCCAAAAAACCTTTTTCGGATTTGTATTATTTGGTAAAACGAAGGGCACAACATCCGCACCTAGCAACACAACATGTTTATTCGCGGACTCGGATCTACGAAAAGCTATAATCAAATCTTGGCAAGTTGAGGAGGTGCTAAATAAGAAGATTTATACTCCAGACCCAGTGATCAAAGAATCTAGTGAAACCACCAAAACTCGCATCTAATGCACATCACGCAATTACAACATTGCAACAAACCGCAAAGGAATCTCGAAATGAGATCTATGCTAACATTATAATCAAGGACTTTTATATGGATGACCTACTCACAGGCTCCTTATCAGATGAGCTCAACAATATTACAAAGAGTGTGACAGCTACATTAGAAAACGGATGTTTTCAACTACCTAAATTCGCCTCAAATCGCAATTAGTTATATCTCGAATACCCGTGGAAGATACTGAACAAAACCAATCATAATTGCTGGCTGAAGATGAGACCGTTCATGCATTGGGATTAATGTGGAATTCAAATGGAGATTTTCTACATTATACTGTTAAGCCAAGCTCTCCGTCAACTTCTTTCACGAAAAGAGAGTTATTATCAGACTCTTGTCGGCTATTTGATCCCACGGGCAAGATAGCTAAAGTTACGTTAGTACCAAAAACGCGGTTTCAGCACATATGGAAATTGGATATTGGATGGGATGATCCTGTACCGGATGATATAGTGGCTATTTGGTTACAACATAGAGAAGATTTAAAGACTTTTACTAATCTCTGCATTCCACGTTGGATTGGTACTGGCGTTGAGGACTCTAAGACTGACCTACATTGCTTCGCCGATGCTTCAGAGGTTGCTTACGCTTTGGTAGTGTACGAACGCACCGAATATGCCGATGGATCTGTGCATGGTTACTCAGTCTTCCTAGCAAATGGACTATATTTGTAGCAAATCGCGTCGCTAAAATGCAGGATATCATACCGCCCGAAAAGTGGTTTTATGTCTCCATGCATGAAAGCCCTGCGGACTGTGCTTCTAGGGGTTTGTCAGCTTCTAAATTAGATATTCATGAGTTGTGGTGGAAGGGTCCAGCGTGGCTCTCTCAGCCAACTACGCAATGGCCTGCCTCAAGAACAGAAAATACCTCTACGCAACTAGAAGCCCGCACAAGGAAATTGTGTGCACATGCCGTGGGAATAACTCCTTTTGTAAGCTATTGATGTACTACTATTCCTTTAGGCCTATATATAATATATAATATTATATATATATATATAATATATAATAACAATTGCCGTGATTTTGGCAAACTAATGCAGCATGAACTGATCACAGCCAAGGAAATCTGGATTAAAAGCACTCAAGCAGTTATAGTCCCTGAAGAGATTCAATGCTGCATGCAATCTAAAGCTATTTCGCTTCGCAGCCCGCTATCGAGATTGAATATATTCTTAAATGCTAAGGGTATATTGAGAGTTGGTGGAAGAATACGTCAGACGCAAAATTTCCGATTATACTCCATAGTAAATCGCGTATCGTTAATTTGATTTTAAATGACTTGTATACAAATTTATATCATGGTGACCCATTATTAATGCAAACTGCATTGCAACGTAAATTTTGGGTGTTAGTAGCAAGGAATGCTGTCCGTAAAATCTATCGCGAATGTGTGGCTTGTCGCCGTCAATGTATTGATCGAACTCAACAAATCATTCCTGAATTTCGAGTGAATATCACACGTCCATTCTTCTCCACTGTCGTTGATATGGCTGGACCTTTCAATTTGAAGTTTTCAAAAGGCCGTGGTTCTAAGGCCGTGAAGGGGTATGCCGCTGTTTTTGTTTGTATGGGTACGGGCGCGATGCACTTGGAGCTTGCGGGAGATCTTTCTGCTGAAACTTTCATAAGAGTTTTGAAAAGGTTCGTGGCACGGCGCGGATACTGTTGTCATTATTATTCTGTTAATGGCACAAATTTTATAGGAGCTGCGTATTGTTTATAATAAAGCAATGAAAAATTCGGAGTTCCACCGCTATCTAACAGATTATAACATTGAGTGGAAATTCAACCCACTTTCTGCACCTCACATGGGAGGTTATTGGGAAGCAGCTGTGAAACGAATTAAATTTCATATGAAACGCGCTCTGGATACGCGACTTCGCTATTGACGTGTGAGGAATGCTATACCATTCTGGCGGAAATTGAAGCATGTGTGAAATCTCGACCTCTGTGTGCACTATCGATGGATCCGCTGGATTCATTCAGCATTTTTGGCGTCTGTGACATGTCGAATACCTCTCGTCATTGCAAAAAAGGTCCAAATGGTTGCGACCACAACGAAATTTTGAAGTTTGTGATTTAGTAGCAATACGAGAAGAGAAGTCACATCCTTCCAAATGGAAAATGGATCATATCATTAATACTATTTCGGATGATCAAGTCAAAATTCGCATTGTGGAACTGCCAGTGGCACTCTGATTTCCCACATAGTTAAACTTGTGTCTATATTACCTAATGCCTTCTAATGTATATAATAAAATATAAAAATATATATATACTCGTATACTAGCTGACCCGGAAAACGCTGTTTTGCCATGTATATTATTTCTAGGAAACGCTTTTTTAGTTCAATAAAGCGTTACAGACAATTAAAGTATGCTTTATTTTGGTTAATAAATTAATCTTTATCAAAGTAACAAATATATCTTAAATTACAATTCTCGATAGCTATCTAAACATTCAAAATAATTTTTCCTATCAATTATGGCAGTTGAAAAAAAATTAAGATTAATATCTCAGCGCAATAGAGTGTACAATGTTCTTGGTTAGTCTGTCTTTAGCCAACACAAACAAACTGGATGGTTTTCCCACGCGAGAACATGCCACATATAGTTGTCCGTGGGAAAAGCATGGTGTTTCCTAATCTAAGCCACATACAGACAATGTCTGGCCTTGTGACTTATTGATCGTCATAGCAAATGCCAATCTAACTGGGAATGGTGGCATGCCTGGCAAATCCAATGAATTTAAAAACTCAACTGGATAATTCACAGTTTCGTTGGTATCGCAAACTGCATCGATAGATTAGTATGACACCAAGTCCCCAGGCAACAACTGTTGTATCTTTAAATTTAACCCATTGACGTCCACATTTTTTGCTGCCAAAATCGCTCTTTCTGCCAGCCAATTATGATTTTCATATTGTGTGTGTACATAGGGAAATATGTGATCTATGAGAGTATTTTGAGAGTCGATGATTGTGCAGAAGTCCGTCGGTAATTTTATGCATCCAGTATTTTCATGTACAGCAACTTTCCCATCGCCAATATCTAACAGTTGTTTAGAGAAAGTTTCGGCGGATGGATTCTGAAGCATTTGAACGCGCATGTTCACCGTCATTTGTACTTTTTCAACATTACGCCACAGTCGCGATGATTTTAAGCAATCATTGATTTCATCAGCGCACGTAGAACGTGCAAAAACGGGAAGTGTTTGTCTAAAATCACCTGAAAGGAGTAACAAAGTGTCACCAAATAGTTTATCGTTGTTTTTTATATCCTTTAATGTCCTATCCAATGCCTCAAGCGAATGTTTGTGAGCCATAGTGCATTCATCCCAGATAATAATTTTACATTGTTTCAGCACTGTGGCCATAGACGATTGTTTTTTATGTTGCACACTGCATCTGGATTATTTTGAATATTCAAAGGCAGCTTAAATGCTGAATGAGCTGTTCTGCCTCCATTTAATAAAGTTGCTGCAATGACAGAAGATGCAACGGCCAATGCGATGCCATTTTTTGATCGTATCTCGGCAAGAAGTAGCGAAATAAGGAACGTTTTGCCAGTTCCACCTGGTGCATCCAAAAAAAAGAATCCTCCTTGTCCTGCAGAAACTGCCAGCATAATGCGGTCGTAAATAAGTTTTTGTTCATCATTTAGTAATGGAATATTGCGACTAACAATGCCTGCCATTTCCACAGTATTGTACTGCAGTTCACGATTCATATCTGTGTTGAGTAAATCAGATGCACTTCGATTCGGCGAGCTCATACCGAAATGACTGATTGGTAAATTCGCAATAGCAATGCAAAGATCCTCGATAGCAATCAATGATTCATTGTACATTGCATCACTGAATGATAACGTTAGATCGTTGTACCTTGTACGATATCGATACAAAATGTCATCAGTCATTGAATCTTTGTGATTATCCCACAACATTTGCACTCGGGCCGGGAAACATGTAGTCAGTACTATAGCAAATAGTAGACGAATTTGTGTTCCTGTGCAGTTTAATGCTGCTTTAGCAAGCATACTGTCCCATTGATTGTCGTCTTCTAGCAAGCCATGTGCATGGCATGCATCTTTATACGTTGGATACTGTTGTCCATCTACCTTGAGTATATCTTGAAATGACAATGGTAGATAAAAACACTCAGTCTGCCTTGGATTGACTGTATATACACGACCCAAAGTATTTGATTTAAAGAGACCGGGGCACGCATCAACTGGTGTCCCTTGCTTGCGGGGCATCCATTTTTTCGATTGAGTACATGTAAAATATTGTGGAACTTCAGAATAGAGCAGTGTTTGTGCGAAGGCACAAAATGCATCCGCACGATTGCACAGTTCAAAAAATTCGGTAAGCGTAGCTTTTGGTGGATTTATAGCACGATCAAACGCTGTATCGTCCGTGAAATATACGCGCTGGCCGTTTTCAAGATGGACTGCTAAATGTATAACTGCTGGATCCCGTTCATGAATTGGGAAACCGAAAATACGCCAGACAGCTTCATTGGAACTGATATACCGGCCAATTTGGTAATTCGTAATTTCATCATTTTGATTCAACGGAGGAGCATTTACATTAGTATTTTCAATTCTAAATACAGCCTTTATGAACATATTTGCAAATATATTTGATACTTTCACCGAACTGCATGACTCAACATTAATATGAGCATTGAATGTTTTGCTCAGCAGAGGTGAATATGGTACCACCCAACGATTGTCAATGTCGATGTCTGCGTTACTGTCCGATTGTCCGCCATTTTCAGTACTTCTTCGACGATATATTGGATATCCGTCAACATGTGTTACCGTATCGTTTGTGAAATCTTTAGGAAAACGCTTTGTACATTTTCCGTCTACCATGCAAGGTGATGAAGGATTCAGATTTCCGCACGGACCATGAATCATGTTTGTAGTAACAATATCAAATAGTAATTGATCAGTAGACGCATCTGGAATCTCTGCAGAAATTAAACTATCGATGTCTTCAGCACGTATTTTGTCGACGAACCAAATTAAAATGTTGGCAAAGCTCACGACATCGTAAAATTATATTGTCTCGGCCGCGTCTAATCATCAAACGATACGAATAAAAATCCTTCGATCTAACGTTTTTATTTGTTTCGGCTCCTGTAATAATATATGCTTAAATTAATTGAAGATTCTTAAATAATAATTAATTATGTTTTTAATAATGAATGAATTACCTGTTACGGGATCTCGTTGTTTAATGTTTACGCAATATCCGTCTTGTCCCTTCCAGAAAATTATTGGATATTGGAGAGCGTCATAAGAACGGTGGGTATCACTAATGAACTGAAGATTATTATTTCCTCTTCGAATCACGATTTGTCGCATAGCTGTATGGTCGCCAACCATGATTCCAGCAACGTCGTCAACAACAGGTGGGTTGAATCAACGTATATGCTCTCCAGCTTGTGTTCTATCAGGCTTGATGACAATAGCATGATTGTCACTTTGTAGCTTGTGCACGTGTGATTTGAATAATTTCAATAATTCATTATGCTCATTTAACAGAGCGTCCAGCTCGCTGACGATACGCCTGGCAAAAAGTGAATTGAGATTATGGTATTCGCAACGTGCATCCACACGATTGGCGAGTGCACGTTCGGAGTCCTCGCCACCCATAAAGTAAATTTGTAAAAATTTATGTGATTCGTTTGGCATTGGCATTAATGAGCCCACTTTGTGATAAACTTGGCCTTTGATTTTGAACGTGGAACTAAATTGTTGACCGTTTGCAGCAATATTGTTAACAATTTCTGTTGCTCCAAACGATGTCTTTTGAAAATATGAATTGAATGTGCGAATTGACTTTAGGAAAAGGCTAGAATCTGGACCTGTACCGATAAGTAAACCGTGCAATGGTTCAGGTGGTGTTTCAATTTCTGTTAGTTTTACTTTTGCTGATGAGCAACACATCCCAACTGGCTCATTTTTAAATTTAAGTGCATGACAATGCGGGCATTCCTTGTCCAAAGTACCAATAACCACTTTGGAATGAGCGTAATCTCGCGCCTTTTGCGATTGTGATTCACGTAACTGCGCCATGCTTGCACGCACATCTGCATTGTTTTCTTGGATTTGTTCGCCAGACCTTCGTGCTCGTATATCTCGCGGGACTCTAGAATTGATTGTTTGACGACTCAAATTGGCCCTTTTGCGTCTTTTTAGAATTGCTGACTGTAACGTATCAATATCGGGTTGAATTATAACTGATTTTTAAATTATTTCGAATATTGTAAAAAAAAATGAAATTATAATATTTGTTGTCAGAAAAATTTTATATTATCAAAAAATGTTATAAATGCTAAGTGGCCGAAAGCCCCATAGTGATTAAGACCTAAAATTTAGTGGGATGAAAAATAGATGTTGTCCGATTCTCAGACCTACAGAATATGCAAAAAAATTTCATGAGAATCGGTCAAGCCGTTTCGGAGGAGGTTAACTACTAACACCGCGACACGAGAATTTTATATATTAGATATATATATATATATATATATATATATATATATATATATATATATATATATATATATATATATATATATATATATATATATATATATATATATATATATATATATATATATATATATATATATATATATATATATATATATATATATATATATATATATATATATATATATATATATATATATATGTAGTTTCTTCCTTTTTCCTCAGAGAAAACACTCCATTTTATTTTTAAATGTAATTTATTAAAGTAAATGTTTTTTTTTGAAGCGTCTTATTTCATGCGCCCTTATCACTAGCAGTGTAACTTAAAGACTAAAAAACAAAAAAAAATAACTAATTCAATTGACATTCGCTCGCCTGACTGCGAGGGGTTGCCAACTATGAATAACAATGCAGGGTACAGAAATACCAAATCCTACATACGGCCATTTCTGACCTACATTCGACCCGAATGTTCGGTCCACGGTTTCATAAACTCCACAACCGTCGTTGTTTTACCCGGTCCTTCCGAGCCACCAACCCTCCCAACTTCGTATCTACCATGCTTATGACATCCAATCACCTTATAAGGACCATGAAATTTCGGTCTCAATTTCAAACCTGAACCATATTGGGTTCGTTTTATAGCAACAAGATCGTTCACTGTATACGAAGTCTCAGGAATTCTTTTCTTGTTAAAAGTTTTGCAATTTTCCTGCTGTAACTTTAAAATGTTTTCTCTCGCTTCTAACCTTTCGGAATCACGCTGTTCTGTTAGCTCAGAAACAACTTCATCTTCTAACATTTTCCTCAAATCTGGGTAATCTTTGCTTCTCATATCGAAACCCGTTAACAGTCTAAATGGCGAAAACTTTGTACTTCTTGGCGGTGTACTGTTTATGATTTGCTGTATTCTACTAAGGTGCTGATACCAGTTTTTCGGTTTCTCTACGCATAATTTGGCTAACATGGGAACGACAATGCGGTGTATCCTTTCTACTTGACCATTTCCACGTGGTACACCAGTGTCAATAAGTAAATGTTAGATACTCTCCGATTTACAATAATCCTCAAATTCACGAGAAGTGAAAGCACTACCCCTGTCCGTTATTATCAACTCTGGGTTTCCAAATACACTAGCTTGCTTGCTTAGTCGGTCTAAAACTTCTTGACTGCCGGTACTCTTAGTTGGGTACAACCAGACAAACTTCGAAAATCCATCCACCACGACTAAAATATGATTATATTGTTTATGGGTGGCCTCCATAGGTCCAACGTGATCTAAGTGGTAAACGACAAAAGGCTTATCCGACTTATCAATGGGATTAAGAAATCCTTCTTTTCGACCTCTTTTAGCCTCCGAAACAATACACTCAACACAACTTCTGACGACTCTGTCTAACTTGCTACTCGCGTTCTGAATATAAAAAATCTCTTCTAAAAGATCGAGAGTCTTCTTTGTCGCAAAATGTCCTTGCCTATGAGATAACTGAATATCGTCTTTCTCCATAGCTGATGGGATTACTATAAGTTCCTTGTCTGGATTCTTATATAAAATATCAAACGTTATAAAATAATCTTCATATGAGCCGTTTTCTAAAATTTTCCTAACAGCCTTTATCCATTCATCTTGTAACTGAGCTTCTTTGATTTGATGCCTCAAAGAGTCTTCTACCATCAAGCAACAAACTCGGCTCAGGGCGTCTACATGCCTCATTTTGGATCCTGATCTATGCTCAATCTCATACTCAAATTCTTGTTAAAAGAGCGCCCATCTTGAAACTCTGACTGGCATGTCCTTTTTCTTCATCGTCATAGCAAACGCGTTACAATCTGTAACTATTTTAATTTTCCTATCCATAACATATACCCTCCATTTTCGTAAAGCTTCTATGACTGCTAATACCTCTAACTCATAGGATGTATATTTCTGTTCGGCAAGTGTTGTTTTTCTACTCAAATATTCAACGGGATGCAATTGCTGGTCCTCTCGATCAGCTTGCAGTAACACTGCACCATACCCGTACATACTGGCGTCCGCATGAATTTCAGTCACCGCCCCAGGATTAAATAACTTTAATACTGGTGCTTTAACCAAAGCATTTCTCAACTATTCAAAAGCTAATCTCTGCTCATCTCCCATTATAAATTCGACATTTTTTTTTCCAGCAGCTCCTGTAGTTCCGTCCTTAAACGGTTTGTTCCCATGACGGACGTTGAGAATTTATACCGTGACTCTTCTTGACTTTTATGGACCAGCATTATCCCTTTGCCAACCACTCTGCAACCAGCTTCAATGGTCATAAAACCGGTGTTTACTAATTCCAACCGTGTGGTTTCGTCTGAGCACACCGCCGTGAAAATCGTCTGGTCGTCAAAATGTTAGAGCCATCTGTTTATGGTTCTGGTAGCTACCAGAATTCCTCCCGTGGCTGGAATGGCTATGTGATCGCATTGATCTTGCTCATGCTTCAATATTTCTATCTCGCAGTAATCGCTTGCTCGCGTAATCACTTTTCCGGGATGATAGCATAAACGCTTAATTGTGCCCACCTCTCGACATTTCCCCTCGTCCTCTATTGATAGGCCGATGTAATGCTCTTGAGCCTGGCTTGCTGCTATGTAATCATATCTCGTTTTCGGGAGCACGCACCAATCTTGGTTTAGTCTTTTGGGTATGGGGTACACTTTGTACATTGTAAATAACTCCAATAATGGCACTGGAATCTTGACGACTACTGTCAACCCGTTCTCCGCCTCTTCTGTGCGAACCTCGGCTAGTTCATAGAACCGCTCCGGTGCTCGCTGTACCATGAAATTCCTTTCATCGACCCTGGTGCCGCCTTGAGCAATTCATCAGACGTCAGGAACAATGGGTGTAGCTTGCCATGTATCAAATCATCAAGTACCACTATCTCCGTTTGGTGTTGGTCCTGCAACCTCAACATCTGCTCAGAAAGCACTTTCCCCTACATGAAATATTCTGCTAAGTTCACCTCTGCTTCCTCATGTCTCTTTCCGATGCCCTCCAACGCCAAGTGCATCTCTTCCAGCTCTTGGAATGTCTTATTTAATGCTTCGTGAAGGCCCTGGTAACCTGCTCTCATCACAGTCACCTCTTTTCCCAGCAATGACAACGTCCTTGATTGCCTCTTCTCAAGGTCCTGTAAGTGACCATAAATGCGCTCTGAATCTTGGTGGTCCATTGTAGCAATTGCCCATTTGAGAACTTCACCGCCAACATCTATTAGCGACCGGCGTTTCCTTCCTTTCAGAGACAATGTCCTCTCCTTTTCCAAGAATCTTCTCATTATAGTCTCTATTTCCAAAGTCGAAGAGTCGCATTTACGTTTTAGCTCGGTCCCGCTAGCCGCTGCATGCCTCTCACATAGCCTACTGGTTGTCTCCTGCATTCCCTTGAATTGTTCCACAATAGTCCTCAATTCCGTTCGTGGAAACTCAGTTACAACCACCTAATAATCTTTGGTGAACCATACATCTCCTGCTTTTCTATCAATACATCCGTCTCCGGTAGTTTGTCCAACCGCACCTCCGCACGTATCCCGTAGGTAATCGCAATCAACATCACTAATACGATCTATAAAATGATAAAATTCTACACTAAATATACCATACCTCCGACTAAAAAATACAATATTATCTTCATAAATTGCTTATTTTATAATTGAATGCTATATCATTCAATTCTCCGTCCACTCGTCTTCTCCCCTTACATTTTCGGATTCGCCACCGCATCCCAGAGGAAAAGAGGACCTGACTATATTACATTATTGCCATATAGTGCATCATTTCCGTTTTTCGTTAATTTTCCATGTTCTTTTTAATACTTGAGGTATCACTCATTCTAGTTTCGAACCAATTTATTGGTTCTCCGACAAAACCAGATTATATACAATAATCCCGTTTGTGTCAAAACTTTGTCCATTGCAAGACTATAACTTTCATCGCACACAATTATTTTTTCTTTTAAATTTACTTCTACCCTGATATGTATATATCCATTAACGATCGTCCCTTTCTAGATCGTACATGGCTACATACATACATCCAAGGCACCATACTATTCATTAACCCATACTATTATCCTAAATTGTCTCTCTCCATTTATCAATACACTAAATTCTAAATTAATAAACAGTATTTATCTAACCCGCTGGAAAGTCAGCAACCTCATAAATTGTAATCACCCGACTTCCTATATTCGATTACACAATAAAACTACCTACTTGTTTAAATATATATACGAACCTCTACCCAATACCTAGTAACCATGCCTTAACTCTGGTCGTAGGGTGCTCATCCTTCTCTTAACCGAACCTGCTCACTACACTATGACCCGATTATCGCTGGCCGACTTGAGAACATGTCTCAGCACTTTAGCTCAGCTATTTTCGGTTAATTTTCTACGCTATTCCGCTGAAATGTGTCTTACTAGCATTTTTTTTCCGAGAACAGACCGCTTATTGTTTTACTGTAAAACCACGTTTTGCACTGAATTTCAGCACAGTTAAGCTTCATCAACTATATAGGACACTACCCTAGGACAATTCATGCTGAATTTTAAACAGGTGACCAGAACCCTGATGGAAGAATCGGCAGCCCTGGTGCATCCTGCTTGCGCTGCCCTCAGCATCGAGGAGCACAGACGCCTAACAGATCTCCCCCGCGGATCCTATACGCCGACCTACGCCATACTAAATAATCACCTAAGGGAAATTGACACCCGATGGGACTACCCGGAGGCAGTGGACGCCTGTTGGAGGCTCCTCCTAACATCCCGACTCAACCCAGACGAACCAGGAGTTGGGAGCGTGCTCGGACAGCTTTTAGTCGTGCTGCACCGGGCTCATGAGATGACCGTGCCCGGATTCCCACCCGGGAATCCAATGCTAATTAAGAAATTTTCCCTTAAATTAATAAAAGCTAAATAAAAAAAAACTTAAATATTAATTGACTACTTATTTTGCAATTTCCATTCACTGTAAGTATGCCTTCTCTCCCCTGATGCCCTTACGCTCCATCGCCTGGTCACAATGCCTATGCCTTAAACTGCCGTACGTGTGTATGTATCCAACATACATACATACCCATTCCTCATACCCATTTCTCATAACTAGTATACTCACTCTCTTTTAAATACACATTTGCATTTCCATTTTTCATCCCATACACATATGTATATACTAATATATACTACTTCACTAGCAGTTCCGTCGCTTGGTGTTAACGTTCAAGCGCCAAAACTTAGTTCATACACCGCTGTATGTATGTATGTACATACTAGAAGTTTTATATTAGTACCCACGACTGTCTTAAGTTTTATTTTATTTTATTTTAAAATACGTGCAATGAACCCGTTTATTATTACAAATAATAACATATTTTATATATAGTTCAAAAAAAAAAATTTTCTCTACTGCCTTCATTCGGCAATAGTGTTTAATAAGCAGATTTTCATTACGTCAATTTACTCGCCCGAGTTTAAGTGGCACACTTTTACTGGCATTGACTCTGAAAATCGGCGCTGTGTGTGTTATTGGATACACACACGTACTTGTTCATGTTATTATTCTTGTGTTTACAAATGAATTTAGGTGTGTGGTCTAACGTGGAATAATTTCAACAAATTATTATGTAGCTTTTTATTCTTGCCCTTAATCGTTACGACTGTTGTAACTGGGCTTCGGATCTCTGCTACCACGTACGGACCTATCCACACAGGTGAGAATTTGTTTCTCCTAGCTTGATTCCTCATGGGTACCTGATCACCCACGTTCAAAACGACTGGGTTTAGTACCTTGTTATAGGCCTCCCTGGCTACTCGTTTAGCACAATCCTGGTTTTCTCTGACCAACTCGTGCGCTCGCTGTAGCTGATACTTTTGTACTTTATTAGGGTCATCAGCATTGTACACCGGCGCACACTTGCGCTTTAGATTTGCTGGCATATTAAAATCAAACCCGTAGAGCGTCCTGAACGGAGTCTGCTTCGTTGATACATGTACCGTATTATTGTGCACATGCATTGCAGTGGTTAACCATTGATCCCAATTCGAGCCGTCTTCCCTGGCAAAACTGCGCAAGTACTCGGCCAGAGGTCGATGACTACGTTCCAATGAGCAATTCGCCTGTGGATGATATGGTGTTATGTGCAACTTCTTGATTCCCAGCATTTTACACGTTTCTGAGAATAGTTTTGATACAAAATTAGAACCATTGTCGGTTATCAAAACCTTAGGTATGTTGTATCGTGCTATTATTTCATCAAAGAATGCCTTGGCCACCGTACCTGCTTCAGCATCGGGTATAGCCACGCACGCCATATACTTTGAGAAATCATCTTGGAACGTCAAAATGTATTTATTTCCCGAAACTGTCTCAGGTAAAATTCCTACAATATCCATATGAACTTTATCAAATGGCTGTTTTGGTGTGTCAGTTAACACCATTGGCATCTTTGTCAGCCTTGAACTTTTGTTGGCCTGACATTTTGGACAACTCTTTATACATTTTTTAATATCCTTGAGCATACCCTTCCATCCGTATACTCGCCTAATTCTGTCATGGGTTTTCCAGAATCCCTGGTGTCCTCTTAGAGGCGAATCATGCAAACCCTTTAAGACAGCCTGGATATCCTTTATATCCTCCAGCCATTCCACACTGCTGGCTCTTTGTTCGTGGGCATCTTCACCCGTCTTGCTAACATTTCTTGTTGCATCAATTTTATCCTCTTGCATTCTCTCGGCCTTCTCCTTATCTGACCGTGCCTTGGCCCTCGTTTGCACTACTGATACTTTCTGTGCCTGCGGTACTCTGCTGAGTGCATCCGTATTCAGATTCTTTTTCCCAGGTTTGTATATGATTTCAAAATCATACTCAGACAATTTGTGTCTGAACCTGGCTAGCCTAGACATTTGGTCTTTCAAATTGGCTATGCCTCTCAACGGCTGGTGATCAGTATATATCTTGAATGGGCGTCCTAGCAGATATGCTCTAAAATTCTTCGTAGCCCACACTATGGCTAGAAATTCCTTCTCTGTTGTGGAGTATCTCTTCTCCGTGTCGCTAAGCGCTCTGCTTGCGAATGCTATTGGTCGGTCATTACCGACTTCCCTTTGTGACAATACTGCCCCTAATGCTTCATTGCTAGCATCAGTGGTCAACAAAAAAGTTTGCTCAAAGTCGGGGTATGCCAAAATTGGTGGCGAGCTAATTATCTCCTTTAGCCTCTCGAATGCTTGCTGAGAGCTCTCTGTCCATTCGAGCTTGTCCTCTTTTCGTAGCAACTTATGCACTGGCAACGCAATTCCGGCTAGTCCTTCCACGAACTTTCTGTAATAGTTCACTGGTCCTAGGAATGCTTTCACTTCCTTTCTATTTCTTGGAACCGCTAAATTTTTAACGCATTCCACCGTCTAAGGATCAGGCAGTGCTCCTGCCTCTGAGCAACGATGGCCTAAATAAACCACCTCTCTTCGCAAAAATTGACACTTCTCCGTGTTCAATTTCAAATTGTGTTCTCGTAATTTCTGGAGCACCTTGCACAAGCGTTGCGAATGCTGCTGCAAGTTCTTCCCATAAATTACAATATCATCCAGATACACAAAACAATCTAACCCTTGTAAGCCTGTTAGCATATGGTTCATTAGCCGTTGGAAGGTAGCCGGTGCTCCTGTTAATCCAAACGGCATTCTATTAAACTCATAATGCCCTAAACCGGTGCTGAACGCGGTTTTCTGCTTATCTTGGGTATCCACCAGAACTTGGTGGTAGCCACTCGTTAAATTAAGCGTAGAAAAATATCTACTGTGTCCCAATTGATCCAGAATCTCTTCTATCCTTGGTATCGGGAACACCTGCTTGATAGTGGCGTCATTCAATTTCCTAAAATCGACGACCATTCTCCACTTCTTCTGACCCTGAGCACCTCCTTTCTTTGGCACCAAAATTATTGGTGAGTTCCAAGTCGAGACACTCGGTGAAATTATGTTATCCTTTAACATTCCTTCCACTTGCCTGTTTACCTCATCTTTGTGAGCTTGTGGCAATCTGTATTGCTCCTGGTTAGTTGGTGCTTGATCCACCCTAGTAGGTATTTCATGCTCTACCTCTGGTGTATATGTCAACTGGTCTCCTTCCAGCAAAAATATGTCATGGAATGACATACAAATGGCTTCTATTGATGCCTTCTCTTCCGAATTTACGCTTGGGTCTAACTTTAGTGATTCTAGCACTCTCTCCAATCTCTTTCTTATATCTACCTGCTTAATTTGATTAACCGATCCATAACTCGGTTCCTTAAAACTATCATAACTAGTGAACTTAATCCTAAAATCCTTATCCATATAGTAGTCCTCTTCTGATGCATTTAGTACACAAGCGTACACTTTACCCTTGTTAACGTGCGTTATGGTCTCTCCCATATATACGCCGTCCGCTAGCTGCTGCTTGTGCAAAACAAGAGTCCTACGTTTCGTGTTTACACGCATAGTAACTACTCTGGTTGACCTTGCGTTCACTACCTCTATACAATTCTTAACCCTATTCACGGTTCCTTCCAGCCATGACTTTAATGGAAGAGTAAGGATCCTATTCCTATTATTATCGTAAAATGATAACTGCTTTTCTAGCGCATCCAGTATGGTGCGGCCCCAGAGATTATCGCGGCCAATTATCCCATCGGCCGGGATACCTTCCCTATCCAATTCGACTGCGTGCACTCTAAAACTCATGCTCTTAACTTTACTGTGCCCTATTTTTGTGACCCCAGTGTTCTGATGCAACCTCCGAACGCCCCATTAAGCGTTCTTACATATTTTGGGTTAACAACTAGTCCTTTCCGTAAAACACTAGATTTTACGAGGCTAGTATCCGCCCCTGAATCTACCAAAAGCACTAGCTTTCCACTAGCTGCCTCCTTGCAGGGTATATCGATGAAAGCATCTCCTACTCTGGTCACAACGAAACAACGCCTTTTTGACTCCAAAATGGACGCGTATCTACTTCCTAACTCTTCCAATTCTCTCCTCCATGCACCGCAGTTATGCCTTACAATCCTATACTCCCTCAAAATTACCGCTAATACCTTAACTATACATCCTCGTACCACGTACACGGCGATTGGCCTATACTCTCTAATCTTATTGAAACTTAATCTAAGTACTAGAATCACTACAGTTACCCAAATCAGTGCGCAATCAAAAATTTTCTCCCGGAGAGAATCATGCTCCTCCGTAACTTGAACCATTGTTCTTATAATACTTGGTACGTGGTATTGGAGAGCCTCTTGCTCCTCCTTTTCCTGGACTGTACTTCCTACATTACCAGTCACACGTACCTCCGGCCTAACTGTTACCTCCTTTCTTTTGGCTTTCCAGTCTATTGGCCTCGACTGGGCCGCTGGAAGTTTCCCTTGTTCCTCTGTTGAAACTGCCTATCCCTGCACTCCGCAGCTCGATGTCCCATCCGACCACATGAAAAGCATTTCAACCAATGTTGGGTGTTGCCTAACCTTTGTCCTCCTCTAGTATTCCAATTTGGCCGCTGCTGACCATTCCCTGTGCTGAAAGGATTTCTTCCTTGGTTATTCCCTTCCGTAGAATTGCCCCTGCTGTCCCTTAAGGGTGGATCCGGGCGCCTCGTACCCGGCTGCCTTTCATTTTGATCCCATTTATTATCTATTTGGCACTGTCTACTTGCCTCATGACCATGTGTTTGGCACTCCATACAATAGGGCGTATTCTTGCGTGTAATACATTCATCCCTTGTAGAACCTGGCTTATGGCAGAACGAACATGTGGGTGCCCTCTGTACAACCTCCCTGTGCGGATTTCTCTGACACGCGGCTCTGCTGTCGGAGACACCGGGATTATATGCTCCTCTGTACACGTTTGGGACGAAATGAATTCTTTCTCTATCCATGACAGCGGCAGTTAAATTGTCCTGTCTATTTTCAAACATATGTATCTCCTCCAATCCGGCCGTACTCCGTTCCACAAGGACTTGCGCTCGAATTGCTTCTTCTACCAATTCCTCCAGATTTCCTGTTTTGCTATTCAGCATATGAATTTTTAGAGCGGAATTGCGGAGCCCCACTACGAAGGTCGTTAACACTGACTTGTAAACTTCGTATAATAACGCGGGATCACCAACGCCATCGTACTTACTTTTGACTACTTCTTGGGCCAACATCCGAAGTGACTCCAAACGCCTGGCGAAGGCGCGAATCCCTTGCCAGTTGTTTCCCGATTCTAATCTCCTGGGATATGTCTTCCAGAGTTCTCTCCTTAAGATAAGTTTTCTTCAGAAGGCCATAAAGCTCATTCACACTGGCGAATTGTTTTGGCAGCACAAGGTTGTACGCATCTCCAAATAACGTTTGCTTTATGCAGTCGAAGAAATCCTGTAACTCATCAGGGCTTATGCTCCGCTTTGCAAGCTCACAACCTTGAATCCTATTGAGTTTTGACCTTAAATCTGCTGAAGCAGCACCAGTAAACACAGGTACTAGCCTGGACACGGTCTTGGAGATATCCTCGATACCCATTTTACGTATTCCTGTATTACTTATGACCGGTAAAATTTTAGAGTTATCCTTTTGTGTGTTGTCCAAATTCACTCCCCTTGGATCTGAAATATATAGCGACGGACTCAAACTTATTAGTCTTCGACCGTTTGCTCGTACAGGCGAAATATCATCCACTGTATTGGGACTTTGCAGCTCTGATTCTGGCTCGTTGGACGGATAAACCTGATTCTTATTATCTATTGAACTTCCTGGAGAAAATATCTCGACACCGATTTCCGATGCGTCAAATAAAAACTCCGCTTCACTTTCTCCAGTCAATATTAATCTAGGCTTTACCACACAGCCTATCCCTTCCGGAGTTATACTCCGGCCAGCGAACTTCTGGTGGCAGAGTTAGTACTGTCTGCGTTTGAATTTGAGAGGTTGAAGCCGATCTCACTCTTGCTGACTTAGTGGTTGCCTCGAATCTTTTGAGCTCCAAGTTTTCCTTCTCCAGATGCGACGCGGCTTCCTCAGTTTCCCGGAGTTGCCTAGAAAGTACTCTAGTTTTATTTTCGAGAAATTCCGTATTTATCTTCAATTCTTCAGTATCTTTGAAGACTTGAAAAATTTTTCTTCCGTCCGACTCTGAATAGTAGCTAACGCTTGGTCTGCTGCTTCCAGAGTTGACAGGTTTCCACCGTCTCTCGCTAATCTCCAGAATACCTGGGCTTCACTCTTGCTTGTTGCCGCTTCCAATTGTTCAAACAATTTTTCTGCAAACAATTTTACCTCGGTTTGCAGAGACCTAAGCTTGTCTCGAGCCTTGTCCTCCTGCGAACTAGGACTATCCTCCTGTGCTTCCAGCTCTTCTAAATCCAACTTGAATTTAGTCAACCAGTCTCGTGTCAAACCGTTGACGTGTAACGCGTAATCCTTGGTAAAGTATTCCTTGTCACCACAACAGTCCTTAAACTTTAACAACTCCTCGTTGTTGCTATTGAATACATTCAACAAGGCTTCTAACTCCGTTATGCGCTTGCGGTAGTACACGCTGTTTTTCCTTGCTTTGCTGTCCTTCCTGCAATTTCTGATTCTCCTTTGGATGGCCTCACTCTGCCTCTTTTGCTCTTCCAGCAATATCTTCGCCTCTGCTGGTGCTTCCATAGACGGAATTAATCCCTACTTTTAACCCAAACTCCAAAAACCAAGTGTTACCGTATCCTAATTTTAAAACTTCACTTGAAAATTCCCTTAGAAAATCCAATATGACTACCCCAAATCCAATTAGTCCCCAAATATAAGCATAGCAGTATACCAAATTATAATTTATTCAAAATCTCATTTACTTTATTTCACAAAAGTACTACCAGAAAATCTTCGCACTCAAAGAAATATTTTTCCGCAGAACTATACTCATATTCATTTCTGAACATCGCTCTGTTGAACTGTTTCGCTTTTCCGTGCGAAACATTGGTGCATTTTTGCTGCGCAAATTGTAGTTTCGAAACTACAAAAACTTTGATGTGACAACATATGTTGACGGCACCTCTCCAAATATTTTCACCTACCCTAATTCAAATGCCAAAAATCTAAAACAACCATTTAAATTATTTCACAATGTATTTATTGACTCAATTCATAACCAAATAGGCATGTTTTTGCTAAACAAAAATATAAATAACACTTTAATTTTATTTACAAAAATTCTTACAGCTAATTATAAAATCCAGTGTTTGCTTGTTCTAGTCTGAACCTTTCCTGCCATAGTCTGTTAGCTTCGCTCCAAGACAGAGGCACTTCTAGATTCGCCTGTTCTGCCAGAAACTTCCTTAGAAAAGCCAGCCGCTTTCTCTCCCGTGCTGCTTTTCCACCACGTCTATGCCAATAGGGGTGCGTGCGCGGCACCTCTGAAATGGGCCTCAGCTCAATCCTCCGACCGTCCGCACCCGTTACGCCTTTGCTACTCTGGCCATTTATTTATTGATATTCAAAGAAAATAAATACCCAGTTTTACTAAATGAATTGAGATTTGAATTATCCTAACCGCAGCCACGAAACACGCTGCCAAACAAAACACACGCGATGCCCCCAAAAAGGGAACCTAACTTTATTCCGGTACTTGACACGGACAGACAAATCAAACGTTAATCCCGCGAACGAACATAAGAAACACCATCCACTATTATGAATGCGTAAGCTCTATACCGTGGCACGTTCTTTCCGAACCAAAGCAACCGGTATGCACGAGTTCGCAATACAACAGGGATTAGAGAGGAACTTTGTTTCCTTTAAACAAAACTTCACATGTTTCACGCCCCCCGAGAGTGCTGAAATGAACGGTTATTATAAAAAAAAAATGAACCTAATTTCAGTGGAACAACCCTATTCAACCTGACCGTAAGTAGAAAGTTTTCTTTTAGATCGACCTATTGTCACCTAGCCGCAGCGGCTAATCAGCCCCAATGCTGCTTCTTCTGCATGACCGGCGCAAAAGCGCCCACACGGCCACCAAAGAATCGTCGGCAAAATTTTCTTATATACTAGGATGTCCTACTATAGACATACTCACCATTTTCGTTTCCTCCATTGCCCTCCTTTGGGCTGGTTATCCTGATATCTTCTTATTGGTGGATTCCCGCGTAGGAGTGCTTCTTTCCTGGCACTCGACGTTGGATCCTACCGGCTGCGCCAAAATATTGGGGATCTCGGGTCCTTGCTTGGCGGGGGACGTCCTGTCGCAGTTCTTTCGGGCGCGTGGCTGAAAACTTAAGAGCCCTAACGTTGAATTCAAACACTATTACTTTAAAGATTCAAAACACAAGAGAGATTTATTCTTACCAAACCTAATACTTATATACTATTTTTTAAACATCTATCTCAGTCTGTGAACTGACCTTTCTGGTGTTCCAGTTCCGCACCTGCTAATTGGTGTCAGTTGGTCAAGCCAACCGAACTACTTCCAAAGTGGCGACGGTGCATTACGCTGCCCTCGTCGACTTGACTGCGGAACTGTAATACCGTAAAAGCTTACATGAGAACGTTACACAGATCACATTGACTTAAAAAATTTAGACCCTAGAAGTATGCCTTATCATAAAACAGTTTTAGCACATGCTAATCCAACATAGTGTGGCATCTATTAGGAGTCGGTGCTGTGAGTCAACTAAACGTAGGTAGTTTGGTTCTAACCCACAACAATGTGCCGTGTAATTAGAATCCTGGCGTGCGGTCATTGGTGAATTCGTTTGTTTTACATTTGAGTGGAATTTGAGTTAGACTTAAGCGAAAGGGATTAGCAATACACAATTAAATTAATCGAGATTTGTTATCGAGTTTGTAACTCAAATAAACCATATAAAAAACCTGCTCGGGAATTAAACTAATCAGTTTCCAATTGGCAACTGACATTTTTCTTGCAATCAGCCTTTCTTCGGCTCACAGTTAGTTATTGCTCAATGTCGTCTTGCCGAGCAACGCTCTAATATATATATATATATATATATATATATATATATATATATATATATATATATATATATATATATATATATATATATATATATATATATATATATATATATATATATATATATATATATATATATATATATATATATATATATATATAAAAAATTGGTGCAAGTGCGTTGTGACTTTATATGATGGTTTATAGATAAGTTTGCACGAAATCGGTCGACGCGTTCGTGAGTTATGACCTTTTATGTCAACACGTGATTTTGTCCATATAAAAGTTTGCATGTATGTATGTATGTTTGTATGCAACGTATGTACTCGAAAACGGCTGAACCGATTTTGATGAAATTTTCAGGCAATTTTCAGAATAAACTCGCGAGTAACATACGCTACACATTGTTTGGATTTTTTACATGTAGGGGGTGAAATTGGCAAATGGGATAAAAACTTTCCCTCCCTATGTATGTATGTATGCATGTAAGCAATGCATGCACTCGAAAACGGCTGGACCGATTTTGATGAAATTTTCAGAGAGTCTTCAGAAAAACCCCTCGGATAACATAGGCTATACATTGTTTGGATTGTTCCACATTTAGGGGGTAAAATTGACAAAAGGGATAAAAACTCACCCTACCTAATTCTATATAAAAATGTATGTATGTTTGCAACGTATGGATTGGAAAAAGGCGGGTTTTTGATTAAGTTTTTACAACGTCTTCACAATTATCTAACCGATGACATAGGATACACATTTCTTAAAAATATCAAAATTTTTGACGTTAAATAGGGCAAAAGTGGTAGAAGCTACCTTCTATATATATAAAAAATTGGTGCAAGTGCGTTGTGACTTTATAACTCATGAACCGTCAAACCGAATTCAATGAAACTTTTTGTGGTTTGTTCGTATGGTCGTGTAGATGGTTTATAGATAAGTTTGCACGAAATCGGTCGACGCGTTCGTGAGTTATGACCTTTTATGTCAACACGTTATTTTGTCCATATAAAAGTTTGCATGTATGTATGTATGTTTGTATGCAACGTATGTACTCGAAAACGGCTGAACCGATTTTGATGAAATTTTCAGGCAATTTTCAGAATAAACTCGCGAGTAACATACGCTACACATTGTTTGGATTTTTTACATGTAGGGGGTGAAATTGGCAAATGGGATAAAAACTTTCCCTCCCTATGTATGTATGTATGCATGTAAGCAATGCATGCACTCGAAAACGGCTGGACCGATTTTGATGAAATTTTCAGAGAGTCTTCAGAAAAACCCCTCGGATAACATAGGCTATACATTGTTTGGATTGTTCCACATTTAGGGGGTAAAATTGACAAAAGGGATAAAAACTCACCCTACCTAATCTATATATATAAAAAATTGGTGCAAGTGCGTAGTGACTTTATAACTCATGAACCGTCAAACCGAATTCAATGAAACTTTTTGTGGTTTGTTCGTATGGTCGTGTAGATGGTTTATAGATAAGTTTGCACGAAATCGGTCGACGCGTTCGTGAGTTATGACCTTTTATGTCAACACGTGATTTTGTCCATATAAAAGTTTGCATGTATGTATGTATGTTTGTATGCAACGTATGTACTCGAAAACGGCTGAACCGATTTTGATGAAATTTTCAGGCAATTTTCAGAATAAACTCGCGAGTAACATACGCTACACATTGTTTGGATTTTTTACATGTAGGGGGTGAAATTGGCAAATGGGATAAAAACTTTCCCTCCCTATGTATGTATGTATGCATGTAAGCAATGCATGCACTCGAAAACGGCTGGACCGATTTTGATGAAATTTTCAGAGAGTCTTCAGAAAAACCCCTCGGATAACATAGGCTATACATTGTTTGGATTGTTCCACATTTAGGGGGTAAAATTGACAAAAGGGATAAAAACTCCCCCTACCTAATCTATCTATATATATAAAAAATTGGTGCAAGTGCGTTGTGACTTTATAACTCATGAACCGTCAAACCGAATTCAATGAAACTTTTTGTGGTTTGTTCGTATGGTCGTGTAGATGGTTTATAGATACAAAAATCCTGAATGGCTGTGCGAACTTGCAATTTAGGCACAAAAAAATGATAAAGTCAACAATCTTAATGAGAAAATTCAATTGAAACTTTTCGGCGAAATCTATATCTTCTATATATATAAAAAATTGGTGCAAGTGAAATACATGATAAATGCACGTTGTAGAGCATACACGCATATACATTGACACCTACCAGTGAGTGATCATTTTAAGGTTCTTTTCCATCGAACTCGAATTGTGGACAGACGTAATCGGTAAGAGTCGCATTTGATTTTTTTTTTGTTTTTCATATTTTCAGCCATACATCATCAAACAATTTATTTGTTTTTGTTTGACCATTTAAATACAAACAGACAGTAGTGTATATACGCTTTCCATTTGGATTTTCTGGTTGAATTGCTATCGGGTTTCAGGCCATTTATATACGTGTTAGTGTCACTTTGTATAGTTCTTTTTCCTCAGTTCTTAATTTTTTTATACATAAAACAACCAAATAATGCGAATATATGACCACAAACACATACTTATTATACATTTGGATATAGTTTTTTTAACTCTTGAAATTAATTTAAATGATTACTCTTTTCGTACATAGAACAAATTCGAAATGCCACGTCCAAGTCGCTCAAATATTGGTAGACGTACGCGTCATTCGAGAGTTGTTTCAACCAATCGAAGATCACAAAGTGAACAAGATCGTATTCAACAAAATGCATCACAGAGGGAACGACGTAGACGTATAAACCAATCGGTTGATAGTGCAAACACGGTTGACAATGAAAGGTCGATAAATCGACGTACGCGTCCCTCAATTCAAATCATACGACAAATGGAATTGGCGGCTTATAATTATGATAGCACAATTGATTACAGTATGTATTCTTATATTGGACAAATGAATAAACAATGTGTGCATTGTAAAGCATTCAAATTTATGAACGAAACGCCTGGCATGTGCTGTGCTGGTGGGAAAGTTAAATTGCCTGTGTTAGAACCTCCACCAGATCCTTTACACTCATTAATTTATGGCAATTCAGCAGCGTCAAAGCATTTCTTAACAAATATTCAAAAGTACAATTCATGCTTCCAAATGACATCTTTTGGAGCTACAAATATTATAAGAGATGGATTTATGCCGACGTTTAAGGTAATTACTTCGCATGGAATAAATGATATCAAATTTGATTTATGTGCTGTCTCTGTATTTGCTGTCTTCAAAAATTCGGATTCGTCATCTAAATCTATTTCAAAAACATTACAGATTCAAGGACAGATATACCATAGAGCTGGGTCATTGTTGCCATTCCCAGATGCTGACCATCAGTTTTTGCAAATATATTTCATTGGTAATGAGAACAGCGAACTGAATCAGCGCTGTACAATTGCTTCAAATACAAGAAGAGAAATCTTGAGAGAGCTGCAAAGATTTTTACATCAGCACAATGAATTGGTTAAATTATTCAAGATTGCACTGGATCAGATGCCCACCGATGATCATAAAATCATAATACGTGCCGACAGAACACCACTCGGGCAACATTCCAGGCGATTTAACGCACCAACAATCGATGAAGTGGCAATCGTAATAGTTGGTGAACAATTTCGGCCAAGAGATATTGTTTTGCACCGTAGGAATGAGCAACTAAATCGTATTTCTGAACTCCATCGTTGTTATGACGCATTGCAATACCCGATTTTGTTCTGGAGAGGAGATGATGGTTATCATATAAATATACCATTGATAAATCCAATGACTGGTAAAAAAATAATGATTTTTGATTACTTTTGTGAGTAATCTTTGCGTTAAAATAACTAAAAGAATAATTTTTAATATTTGCAGGCCAACAAACAACGAAAAAAGTTAGTGCGATGAATTTTTATTCGTATCGATTGATGATTCGTGATCAAGAGGACAATTACATTTTGCGATGCAATAAACTTTTTCATCAATACATTGTGGACATGTATGCTAAAATCGAGAGCGAAGGATTGCATTTCATCCGTCATAATCAAGCCCGATTGAGATCTGAAGAGCATATACATTTACGTGATGCACTATTGAATGATGTGAATGTGAATGACATTGGACGCTTGACGATATTACCATCGTCATATACCGGTAGCCCACGTCATATGCACGAGTATACACAAGATGCCATGTCATATGTTCGTCATTACGGCCGTCCAGATTTGTTCATCACATTTACTTGCAACCCAAAATGGGCTGATGTGAAGGATTGCTTATTTGATGGTCAGGTCCCAACAGATCGACACGATGTAACCGCTCGCATATTCCACCAAAAATTAAAGAAGTTGATAGATCTGATTGTCAAGCTCCGTGTATTTGGAGAAGTGCGCTGCTATATGTATACAATTGAATGGCAAAAAAGAGGCTTGCCGCACGCTCACATTTTGATATGGTTGGTACAGAAAATAACACCAGATATGATTGATAGTGTTATATCGGCCGAAATTCCAGATCAAACCATCGATCCACAATTATTTGCAGTTGTCACGAAAAATATGATACACGGTCCCTGCGGTGAAATCAATCCAAATTCACCATGTATGATCGACGGCAAATGTTCAAAGCGTTTTCCAAGACAATTGATTGCAGAAACAATACACGGTGATGATGGATATCCACAGTATCGTCGACGATCAGCTCAAGATAATGGTAAAACTACTACTATTAAAATCCGGAACCAAGACTTTGAAGTTGATAATCGTTGGATAGTGCCGTATTCACCATTGTTGTCAAAAATTTTCAATGCTCACATAAATGTCGAATACTGCAATTCAGTCAAATCAATAAAATACATTTGCAAGTATGTTAATAAAGGTAGCGATATGGCTATTTTCGGAGTGACTGCTGAAAATAGAAATGATGAAATTTTGCAGTACCAAATGGGAAGATATATTAGTACTAACGAAGCTATTTGGCGAATTTTATCGTTCCCAATACATGACAGACACCCTGTTGTTATACATTTAGCAGTTCATCTTGAAAATGGGCAACGTGTTTATTTTACTGATGCAAATGCCGCACAAAGTGCATTACAGCCTCCAGCAACTACACTGACAGCTTTTTTCAAGTTATGTGAAACGGATGAATTTGCAAGAACACTATTATATTCGGAAGCACCACGATATTATACTTGGAACGCATCAACAAAAAAATTTCAACGCCGCAAAAAAGGTACTCCTGTTGATGGCTACCGAGGTGTTTTTTCAACGGATGCTTTAGGCCGCATTTATACAGTTAGTCCAAACAATGTTGAATGTTTTTATTTGCGATTGTTGTTGGTGAACGTACGTGGGCCACAGTCATTCCAGAATTTAAGAACTGTCGACGGTGAATTGTGTGTAACATATCGTGATGCATGCCAACGGTTGCGTTTGCTTGAAGATGATACGCATTGGGATGCTACGCTTCACGATGCATCAGTTTCAGCTCACCCAAATCAAATACGTATGTTATTCGCAATAATAATATCAACGTGCTATCCATCAAACCCACTTGAATTGTGGAATAAATATAAAGATTTCATGGCTGAAGACATTTTGATTCGACTTCAACATCGTTCGATGGATCCCGAATTGGTACATACATTAGAAATGTATAATGAGGCCTTGATATTGATTGAAGATATTTGCCTTATGATTGCAAATAAAGCATTAGGATAATTAGGCATGATCGCACCTAATCGTCCAATCCATGATTTATTTGAGCAAGAACTGCAACGCGAACAGCAATTCGAATGCGATGAATTGCGTGCATTTGTGCAAACCAACATTCCACAATTGAATGTTCAGCAAAGGAATGCATACGATAGAATCATGCAAGCTGTCATTAACAACACTGGTGGATTATATTTTTTGGACGCTCCTGGTGGCACTGGGAAAACATTTCTCATTTCATTAATCTTAGCTACAATTAGATCCGAACGAAAAATCGCATTGGCACTTGCTTCTTCTGGTATTGCAGCTACATTATTGGATGGTGGCCGAACTGCACATTCCGCTTTAAAACTGCAATTAAACATGCAATCGGTGGAGATTCCAACGTGTAATATTTCAAGAAATTCTGGAATGGCCAAAGTTTTGCAACAAGCAGCAATCATTTTATGGGATGAATGTCCGATGGCCCATAAAAAATCTTTGGAAGCATTGAATCGAACATTACAGGATCTACGTGGAAATCAATAGTTGTTCGGAGGTGCATTAATATTGCTATCTGGTGATTTTCGACAAACGTTGCCCGTCATTCCCAGATCGACTCCAGCTGATGAAATTAATGCATGTTTGAAAAGTTCGTTTCTTTGGGCAAATATACAGAAGTTAGCGCTTAACATAAATATGCGTGTGCGTCTTCAAAATGATCCATCAGCACGTGAGTTTTCGAAGCAACTGCTGCAGATTGGCGATGGCAAAATTGCAAGTGATTTAAATGGGTTTATCACGTTACCGAACAACTTTTGCACAAGTATGCCATCAAAAGAAGAACTAATTGATCACGTTTTTCCAAACATTGTTCAAAACTATAAAAATCATGATTGGCTAAGAGAACGCGCAATTTTAGCACCAAAAAATGCAAATGTTAATGAAATAAATTTTCAAATTCAACAGAAATTGCCAGGTGACTTGGTATCATACAAATCCATTGATACTGCTACGAATGAAGAAGACGCAGTAAATTATCCGGTTGAATTTTTGAATTCTTTGGAACCACACGGTATGCCACCGCATATTTTGAATTTGAAAATTGGTTCATCGATCATACTTCTTCGAAATCTCAATTCACCAAAACTCTGCAATGGAACGAGACTTTCCGTGAAAAAATTAATGCCCAATTTGATCGAAGCAACAATTCTAACTGGGAAAGCAAAAGGAGAAGTTGTACTGATACCAAGGATCCCATTAATACCAACAGACATGCCATTTCAATTCAAACGTCTTCAATTTCCCGTGCGTTTATCCTTTGCTATAACCGTTAATAAAGCTCAAGGACAAACGCTTCATGTATGTGGTGTGAATTTGGAGGAACCGTGCTTTTCTCACGGACAATTATACGTCGCATGTTCCAGAGTGGGAGCACCACCAAATTTATTTATTCATGCACCACACAATCAAACAAAAAATATTGTATACACTATCGTATTGAATTGATTTACTTTTTTTCATTATTTACAAATAAAAAATAAATAAAAAAAAACCAATGAATTTGATTCAATGTTAATATTCATGCGTAGCGAAGCACGCCGGGATCAGCTATATAATATAGTTTCTTCATATTTAAAATTTTGTATTACACAATACACTAATATCATTATATACCAAAAACAATTTTAAAATTTGTCAACAACAAGTTAACATGTTTCTACAACCTTTGATAATTTTTCTCTATCTTCACCTTTTTAACTTGCATTTTTCAAAATACCCAATCAAGTTGTGCTTCCAAGTTTTCGCACTGTTAGGCATGTTATATTTCAAAACTGTTTCACATATATTGTTGCGATTTTTTAAATAAACAAATTTTTCGAACATTATTGTTTTCTAAATTAAATTTTTTAATGCAAAACCATCAATCCTAAGAAATATAAACTTTTAGATTTAAAACCTTCGGAGGCAGGACGAAGTTTGCCGGGTCCGCTAGTATATATATATATATATATATATATATATATATATATATATATATATATATATATATATATATATATATATATATATATATATATATATATATATATATATATATATATTGTGGTATTTATCATATATTTCTCGCACACACTATACGCGCATCACATTGTTATTAAAAATGCTTTTCATTGCCTTTGTTACGTTTAGAGCAGTTTTATTTTTCAATGCTACACCCCAGGCTTTTTTCTAAAAGGTATCTATTACTGTTAAAAGATAGTGACATTTTTTATTATTAGCATCATAATTCCCCATTTCAACTAAATCTGCTTGCCATAAGTCATCAATTCCTTTCATAATAATTCGTCTTCTTTTAAAATTTTTTCGTGCTTGTTTGTGTAGTTCATTGACTATTTCTCTTTTATTCATTTCCATATTGTCCATGTTCGAGGGTGTTTCCATATTATCTGTTAGTGAATGTATGTATGTGCTATTTTATATACTTTGTGAAAATAAAACCTTTAATTTAACATTTAATAACTGGTTGCTCAAGTTTGATTCGCTTAACATCTTTATTGTCTTTATCGAGATATTTATATAAGTAGTTTTCAATCTGACTAAGTCTTTCTGCAATTTTATTTATAAATTCTTTATTTCCACTAAATAATCGGTCATTAGTTGCTTTTTCAATTAAATTCGTATTCTCTTTAACATCGGTATCAATAATTGCATACAATTTTTCTACATCACTCCTAGTAATTTTCATTTCATTTTCATATTTGGTTTTGAATTCTTCTATTTCTGTTCTTAGAAGCCAATTCTTTTTAACAAGATATGCTTTAGTAACTGCATCATTAACATCACTAGGTTCACTCAGATTAGTAATTCTTTTCTTATTAACTGTTGCGGTTTGAGTCGCTTGCGGGTGTGTCTGGTAGCGTGAATTTACTCGATTAAATTCGATTGAATAAAAACACGTCCGATTCGCTTGAATATGTTTATTTAAAAGGAAGGAAGCAAGACAGGATGTCGCGTTTGACAACTGGAAAAACAGTGCTGCCAGCTCAGATATTTAGTTGCAAAAATGCTACCAATTAGGCGCGAACATGCCGGCCGCCTTGAACGACTGTTTAAAACTTACATCAAAATTATATTAATTTTATTTGAATATTTAAATAGCGAAGATATCCATCTTCGTTGGCAAAAGCGATAACTTGGCGATGGGTCGCAATAGCTCTCCTTCGGATGTCCTTAAATTGACGACCCGAACAAGACCATCAGCACCGGGGTGCCTGTCAAGAACACGGCCGAGCTTCCATGTGGTGGGTGGTGCGTTGTCGTCGTGGACAATCACCATATCGTCCCTTTGTAAATTTTGCATTGGACGTAACCACTTCGTGCGTCGCTGAAGGTTCGCGAGATACTCGTATCGCCAACGCTCCCAGAAATGTAGCCTTATCGCTGTGATTAATTGCCACCGTTGCTGAAGCGTTCCTTTAAAAACTTCCAAGTCAGGATCCGGTAGACCTTTTAATGGTTCGCCAACTATAAAATGGCCCGGTGTTAGCACTTCCAAATCATTGACGTCAGAGTGTATCCAGCAAATAGGTCGAGAGTTTACGCAGGCTTCAACCTCTGTTAGAATTGTTGCGAATACTTCGTACGAAAGAAGAGTAGAGTCTAAGGCACGCTTGAGGTGGTATTTGATGCGTTTTATACCAGCCTCCCAATAACCACCCATGTGCGGGGCGCTTGGTGGGTTAAAGTGCCAAGTAGTTTGAGCGTCAGCGAAGTAAGACGTCAGCTTGACGTTACCGATGCAGCGTTCAAATGCAGCACGCAACTCCCTTTCAGCTCCGACAAAATTGGTGCCATAGTCGGAATAAATGTGTTGGCAATATCCTCTTCTATTGGTGAAACGCTTGAATGCGGCGATAAAACTAATTGAGGAGAGATCTCCTGCCAATTCCAAGTGCATTGCGCCTGTATTCATGCATTGACTTCGCGCCTCTTCCATGTGTAAATTTTCTCCTGTACGGACCAGGAAAGTCAACTGCACTTTGAAGGAAACATCGCGTACTGGTAAGACGACTCAACGATAGATCGGACATCTGTTGTTGCAGCGGTTTGCGATTCGTTTACATCGTACGCAATGGCGATATATCCCTCGAACGAGGCTTCGGATACCAGGGACCCAGAATCGGCGTTGAATTGCTGCTTGCATCATTTGCGGCCCGGCGTGCAACATAGCAACGTGGATTTCAGCGGCGATAACTTTGGCGAGTGAAGAATTCTTGGGCAATATTATCGGGTGTTTGATATCGTTTGAGCAAGGTGCGTTTTTAATATGCCCACCTACTCGAAGAATGCCTTCGGCATGTAGAAATGGCTGAAGGCGAGCAAGACTGCTGCGCAAGGGTATTGACTTCTTCAATCTGCAACTAGAAATTTCTTGCACGAAAACGTTAGATTGGGAGTACCTTACCAATACGAACTCAGCTTTGCAAATTTCCGGGCCGGTTAACGGCCCCAATAGCCGTGCGGCTGCATAGGACTGACGAGCGAATATGCGTGAGTTGTTGACAAAGCGAATCAAATAGGCGGTAATTCGTTTGAGCTTATTGTAAGAGTGAAATCGGGTTAGCAAATCCCACTCTTCGGCGGTTTGTGTTAAATGCGACATAGCCTTGCTGGATTTTTGCTCCAGCTCCGCAGTGTGTTGCGTGGAAGGTTTAAACCGTTTGTAATAAATGCAATGCATTTAAATTTAAAAATGAAACCATTAGAATATGTTGTGCTGGCGAAAAAGTTAAATTAACACCATTAAGTTCTAACACCTGAGCCATTATTCTCTTTGGTTGGTGGCAGAACAAATCAGTCAAAACAATTCTTGAAATTCATTCAGTCGTACAATTGTTGCTTTCAAGTGACATCATTTGGAGCACAACACATTGTTCGTGATAGAATTATGCCAACTTTTAAGGTAAATAATGTGGTTTTCAATTCAGATATTAATATATGTTTTGATTTATACGAAAATTCTAACCAAATTTATACGAAAATTCTAACCAATTTGTTGAATATTAATTAAAGATTCAGGGTCAGGTGTACCATAAAAGTGGTTCGTTATTGCCATTCGACAACCAAGAGTATCGCTTTCTACAAATTTATTTCATGGGAAATGGAGATGAAGAAGTTGATCAGCGTTATTCAATAAATCCAAAATTAAGCAAACCAATTATTCGTGAATTACAAATATTATTACATGAACATAATGAATTGGTTAGAATGTTTAAATCACAAATTGATATTGTGCCTGCTCACAATTATAGAATAAGAATAAATGCGGATAAAACGCCAGCTGGCCAACATGTAGGAAGATTTAATGCACCAAGATTTGAAGATGAAGTAGCGATTGTCATGTTTGGAGAAGAATTCAATAGGCGTGATATTATTTTGCAACGTAGAAATAACCAGTTGGAAAATGTTAGTGAAACACACCGTTCTTATGATTGGTTGCAATATCCGCAAATTTTTCAATTTAGGAATGATTAATCATTCAACCGGTGCGTACAAAATAAAATAATTTTAAGGAATGAAATTAAAATATAATTGATTAATGGAATTTATTTTTATTTCTTTTTATGGCAGGTGCGGTAACTGATAAAAAGGTTAGCGCTATGAATTATTACGCGTATCGATTAATGGTTCGACAAAATGAATACAATCACATTTTGCATTGCCGTGAGCTTTTTCATCAGTACATTGTTGATATGTATGCAAAAATTGAAACTGTACGTTTAAATTACATCAAATATAACCAAGCAAAACTACGCTCAGAAGAATACATTCATTTGCGTGGTGCTATTAACAATGATGTGCATGCTAATGATATTGGCAATATGGTGATTTTACCATCTTCATATGTTGGTGGACCACGACATATGCATGCAATGTGTTATGTGCGTCATTATGGAAGACCTGATTTATTTATAACTTTCACGTGCAATCCGCAATGGACAGAAATTAAAGAACATTTATTTGAAGGTCAAGGGCCAACAGACCGACATGATATAAGTGCACGTGTATTTAAGCAAAAGATGAAATCATTAATGGACATGTTGATAAAATTAAAAATATTTGGTGAAGTACGTTGCTGGATGTATTCGATTGAATGGCAACAGAGAGGACTACCACACGCTCACATTTTAATTTGGATGGTTGACAAAATAACACCAGAACAAATTGATAGCGTTATATCAGCAGAAATTCCTGATCCTGAAATTAATCCTGAATTGCATGAAATTGTTACCAATAACATGATTCATGTCCCATGCGGTAGTTTGAATATGAATTCAGTATGTATGCAAGATGGAAAGTGTACAAAGCGATCAAATATATTTGTAAATATATCACGAAAGGTAGTGATATGGCTGCTTTCGGTGTTGCTGAAAATGATGAAATAAAACATTACCGAACTGGTCGATACATCAGCAGTAATGAAGCAGTATGGCGTATACTCTCTTTTGCAATACATGAAAGATACCCGACCGTTCAACATTTAGCTGTTCATTTGGAAAATGGTCAGCGTATTTATTTTAATGAACAAAATGCAGCACAAAGAGCAATTGCGCCACCAAATACAACTTTGACCGCATTTTTTAAATTGTGCCAAGAAGATTCATTTGGAAGAACATTACTTTATGCTCAGGTTCAATCATATTATACTTGGAATGCATCAAAAAAGGATTTTCAACGTCGAAAGCAAGGCAAACCTGTTCAAGGTCATCCAAGTGTGTTTAAAACTGATGCTTTAGGTCGAATTTACACAGTTCACCCAAATAATGATGAGTGTTTTTATTTGCGTATGCTTTTGATAAATGTTCATGGTCCAACATCATTTAATTATTTGAGAACTCTTGATGGACAATTATGCGCCACTTACCGTGAAACATGTCAAAAACTAGGATTGCTTCAGCACGATACACATTGGGAAAATACATTAACTGATGCATCGGTATCAGCATATCCACAACAAATTAGAATTTTATTTTCTATCATTATATCAACGTGCAATCCGGCGAATCCATCTGATTTATGGATGAAATTTCGTGATTACATGACGGAAGATATTTTACATCGAATACGCACCTTAAATATGAATGCTCAATTGAATTATACAGACGAAATGTATAATGAGGCATTGATATTGATTGAGGATATGTATTTAGGAATAACGAGTAAAGCTTTGGCTCAGTTAGGTACGCCATCACCAAATCGTTCAAGAAATGATATTTTTAATCAAGATTTACTTCGAGAACAAAATTACGATCGAAATATGCTGACAAATTATGTTCAAGAAAATATTCCTAAAGTAAATCAACAGCAAAAATTAGCTTATGAAAAAATTATGCAAGAAATTGATAATGGTAATGGTGGGATATACTTTTTGGATGCACCTGCTGGCACTGGCAAAACTTTTTTGATAACTTTAATTTTAGCAACTGTACGAGCACGTGGTAGAATTGCTTTGGCACTTGCATCTTCTGGACTTGCAGCCACTTTATTGGATGGTGGTAGGACGGCGCATGCAGCGCTAAAATTGCCTTTGAATATGACGATAAATGAAGCATCATCATGCAGTTTATCAAAAACCTCTGGCATCGCTAGAGTTTTGAAACAATTTGATATTTTGTTGTGGGATGAATGCACAATGGCACACAAGAAATCAATTGAAGCTTTGGATCTAACAATGAGAGATTTCCGTGGAAATCAAAATTTATTTGCTGGTACTTTTATATTGTTAGCAGGAGACTTTAGACAAAGACTACATGTTATCTCAAAATCAACACCAGCTGATGAAATAAATGCGTGTTTGACGCTATCAAATCTATGGAGATACGTTAAAACTTTAAGACTCACCACCAATGTTCGTGTGCAATTGCAAAATTTATATTATTTTGCACTTCTTTTTCAGGAAAATGTCTATTCTTTCTAGAAAATTTAATTTTTAATACAAAGACGTAAACGTATGTTATTGTATTGTCCAGCAAAGCGGGCAGGGTTACGCTAGTATATATATATATATATATATATATATATATATATATATATATATATATATATATATATATATATATATATATATATATACATATATATATATATATATATATATATATATATATATATATATATATATATATATATATAAATATATATATATATGTATATATATATATATATATATATATATATATATATATATATAAAAATTCAGTTCGGTACTGTACTACGTCTTCTTGATTCTTTTAAACAATCTTTAAGAGATTCCCAAGTTTTTATGCTAGGCTGACTCCTGATAAAAATTTTTGCAGCCCCTTTCAAAAGCTGTTTTGCGTAAATAAATTTCTGAATACCGCTCCATGTAACCGGAGATGCGCAATCTTCAAATTCTTGAATCCATGTTGCTATTTCTGGCAACCCTTCTCCCGAAAAATGTGAAACTGAATCCGAGATATCCCGTAAAGTGAATACAGAACCCCTTTCCGGCACACCGTTGGCCACACTATAAACTGATTCATTGTCATCGTCATCATTTGGGTCACTTTCCAAAGGCTCGATACGGAAGTGAGAAAATAGTCGCTCACGAAGAACCGGTTTATTCCCAACTCGCGGCAAATGTAACTCAGCCAATTTATTTTTCAAACTTTCTACGTTTAAGGCAAATATTTCCTCTCTTTTCATTTTTACAAGCGAATGTCAACTTTCACAAATATACAAAATACTTTTCCACAATATATTTTAATTATTGATATACAATATTAATCAAAAATTCCAACTTTAATTTTACTCGACAATTTTTTTTGAAATTTCACAAAAAATTTTACTTCTCAAAATTATACCAAATTTTAATTATACAAATTTTATTTTTCAATTCGAATTTTACGTTTGTTTAAATTTTCTTGACAACACACAGTATATTCTTATTAAATAATTCAATTTGAAATTTACAGGGCAATACAAATTATTTTCCAATTGAAAATTCTTTTCTATATTTCATTTTAAGTTTACCAATTAGAATCAAAATTAATGTTTGATAAGAACTGAATTGATGTACAAGGACTGTCAACAACACAATAGATCAGTGCTCCTCAAACTTAAAATCTAATTAGATATACATACGCAGCAGCTGCAATTTTCAAATTAACGTTCAAATCTCCTTAATAACCAAGCATGTTCGTTTCAGCAAAATGTAAATACTTTTCCCCTCTTCACGGCAATTCACTGGTTATTATTTCGCTCTCTAGCTATATATCCACACACACAGATTGACGTTTATGACTTTTCGTGTTGTTTTTGTTTTTATCTCGTTACAACTCTCGTTTCTTTTTGATTTATGCACACAACCACACAGTCTCAAACAACCACCATTTGGAATTGTTTTTTTTTCCAAATTTTGTTTTCTCTGTTGTCACACAGGCGTTTGATTTGTTTTTTTTTATTTTTTTTCTCTAACAACCACCACTTGGAATTGTTTTTGTGGTTTTGTCGGTTATTTTTCAAATTGTGTTTTCTCTGTTACCACTCAGGCGTTTGATTCCTTACTTTTTTTCTTTTAACTCTCTCTCACTCTCAGAGTTATACAGTTTTTTTTTCTAGATCGTTTTGTCTTCTTTAGCACTCAACTGTTTACAATTTTCTAGAAGTTTTGTTTTACTCTTTTTTGTTCCAGTTTTTTTTAAATGGATTTGTTCCCCTTTTTCTTACAAATTTCAATTATTTATTTTGTTCACACAGCAAATTAAATTATTTGAATTTTTTCCAAAAGGTTTGTTCCAAGCCACTCAGGCTATCATATATCAGTAAATTATTTAAATTTTGTCAAAATATTTTTGTTTTTAAGCCACTCAGGCTACAACACAGCAACAAATTATTTAAATTTCTGTACAAATTTTTGTTTCTAAGCCACTCAGGCTATCACACAGCAATAAATTATTTAAATTTTTAGCAAAATATTTGTTTTTAAGCCACTCAGGCTATCACACAGCAACAAATTATTTAAATTTTTAGCAAAATATTTGTTTTTAAGCCACTCAGGCTATCACACAGCAACAAATTATTTAAATTTTTACAAAAATATTTGTTTTTAAGCCACTCAGGCTATCACACAGCAACAAATTATTTAAATTTTTAGCAAAATATTTGTTTTGAAGCCACTCAGGCTATCACACAGCAACAAATTATTTAAATTTTTACAAAAATATTTGTTTTTAAGCCACTCAGGCTATCACACAGCAACAAATTATTTAAATTTTTCCTTTCCAACAAGCACCACACAGGTTACTGTTTCTGTTTTTTTTTCTTCCAAAAAATTCAAAGCCAAAACCATTTAGGTTGTTTCAAAATCTTTCCACTCTTTATTTCTTTTTTGTTTTTTGGAACGTTTGTCTCCGTTCGTTTATTCAAAAAAAAAACACCCACACACTCAATTGTTTTGCCGCTGTTGCATTTTTTCCACTGTTTGTTGGCACGTTTTTCTACGTCAATCCCGGTTGAGCCCCCAATTTGTAGTTTAAGGTACACTCTACTGAACCCAAATTTATTGGTTGACGCCAATTTGTGATCACTTCCTTTTTCCTCAGAGAAAACACTCCATTTTATTATTAAATGTAATTTATTAAAGTAAATGTTTATTTTTGAAGCGTCTTATTTCATGCACCCTTATCACTAGCAATGTAACTTAAAGACTAAAAAACAAAACAAAATAACTAATTCAATTGACATTCGCTCGGCTGACTGCGAGGGGTTGCCAACTATGAATAACAATGCAGGGTACAGAAATACCAAATCCTACATATATATATATATATATATATATATATATATATATATATATATATATATATATATATATATATATATATATATATATATATATATATATATATATATATATATATATATATATATATATATATATATATATATATATATATATATATATGTATATATATATATATATATATATATATATATATATATATATATATATATATATATATATATCTTTATATATATCAAAATAAGTTGTCCTATGTTCGTGATTTTATAACTCGAGAACCACTCAACCATAAGAGTACATGCGTTGGAAAGGTCTACTTTCACTGATGGTTTATAATTAAAAACATCGAAAAATTTCTACGAATATGCGTTATACACACAGTTTTATGATAGTGTGTTTTCCCCATATAAAATGTATTTTTTTTTCTTATGAGAAATACATTTTGTCGGTATAAGGCTCTGCTTGCTCGCGTCATTTGACTTATTTAATTTCTGTGTGTTTATTGATTGTCATTTAAGTTTACAGTGTGAGCATTGACATTTTTTAATTATTGATTTGTAATCTTTCAGTTAAAATTAAAATCTTTTAAATCAAAAAAAATTAAAAAAATTAATCAACAATGCCGCGAAGGAGCCGTTCACAAATTGGCCGACGAACACGCCACAGTAGTCAAATACGTTTAAATAGATCTAATCAAGATGAACAAGAGCGATTAGAAAGTAATGAATTAGCAAGGCAACAAATGGTACGATCAAGATAAAATCAAAATCAAGAACAAAGAGAAGAACGTATTGAAAGTGTGAGAGTTAGAAACCGAAGAGATCGTGAACGTAACACTGAACATGACAATCAAAACAGGCAACAACGGAGACGTAGCCATTCAATTGGAAATTTGGATCGTGCAGGTTTTAATTATGATCATAATATTGATTACGCTTCGCATCCATCTATTCAAATTGGCAAAATGGATAAAGTTTGTAATAAATGCAATGCATTTAAATTTAAAAATGAAACCGATGGAATGTGTTGTGCTGGCGAAAAAGTTAAATTAACACCATTAAGTCCTAACACCTGAGCCATTATTCTCTTTGGCTGGTGGCAGAACAAATCAGTCAAAACATTTCTTGAAATTCATTTAGTCGTACAATTGTTGCTTTCAAGTGACATCATTTGGAGCACAACACATTGTTCGTGATAGATTTATGCCAACTTTTAAGGTAAATAATGTGGTTTTCAATTCAGATATTAATATATGTTTTGATTTATACGAAAATTCTAACCAAATTTATACGAAAATTCTAACCAATTTGTTGAATATTAATTAAAGATTCGGGGTCAGGTGTACCATAAAATTGGTTCGTTAATGCCATTCAACAACCAAGAGTATCGCTTTCTACAAATTTTCTTCATGGGAAATGGAGATGAAGAAGTTGATAAACGTTATTCAATAAATCCGAAATTAAGCAAATGTTGGGGTCCTTATCTGCTTGTCGGCGAGAGACGTCCTCTGGAATGTCCTGTCGCGGTAACCTGTAAACCTACACCACTTTGTTTCAAATAAAACTCACAGACACATTTTTCTTTTAGAAGTCAAAATCACAGGAGAGCTTTATTCTTAAAATACTAGTTCTTATATACTATTTACAGACGAACATTACAGTCTACGTCTTGACTTTTCTGGTGTTCCAGTTACGCAATTGTTATTTGGTGTCAGTGGCTCAAACCCACTGACCTACTGCAAGTAAAAGTGTCGTCGGTGCATTCTAAATGCCCTTCGTCAGCTTGACTGCAGAACTGTGACACCCTAAAAGTTTACATCATAATTAATGCATAAATACTATCCATTTACAATATTTGCACCCTAAAAATATGTGCGTTCTTAATGAATTTAATAGGAGCCGGTGCTGTGAGTCAACTACGCGTGGGTAGCTTGATTCTAACTCACAACATCCCTCCCCTCTTTCTAAAAGAAGTTAGTGCAACTAACTTCCATGAAATCTCTACAATATTTTTCTTGCACTGCAAACAGATATTTAACTATATAGTACATACATATAATTTGTTTTTATTTATTTATTTTTTTTAAATCGCCTTATTTGGGTTCTATCACGGTTTTTATTTTTTTCTTTTCCAAATTTTTTTTTCAGCTTTTATTTTCTTTTGTATTTTTTTTTTTTTTCTTTACTTTGTTTTTGTTTCTTCTTATTTTTGTGTATCATTTTTTTTTTATATTCCCCTTTTTATAATTTGGTCTCTCATCGACTCTTTTCTCACTTCCGTACAATGCATTTTATTCTCATACTTAAATCTTATCTTCCGCTATGATATTTAAATCTAAAATCTTACGTTATAACCTCCGCTAACTGATGATCCGGTTGTCGGCTGCCGTTGTCGGTATGGTCGTTGTGTTGCGCCGTTGGTGTGGTTGATTCGAGTCTTTGAAGGGCCGCTACTATCTTGCACCATTTCTTCGAAATGAGCGTCGTCACCATCATTATCACCAGGATGAGGCCAGCTATACTGACTACCCCTCCCATCATCCAGGTGTGCACTGTCTCACAGGAATTGGTGAGGTGTGACACCCTTTCAACATCTTCTGCCTCCTTTACCAAATCGTTGATTGCTCTGCTGTTCGTTGTAAGGGTTTTCCGTAGATCCTCGAAATGCATGAGTGAGACTGTGTTCGGTGTTGTGAGCGTATGGCCGGAATCATTTCGTTTGTGATTTTCCAGCAGCTCCTGTAGTTCCGTCCTTAAACGGTTTGTTCCCATGACGGACGTTGAGTATTTATACCGTGACTCTTCTTGACTTTTATGGACCAGCATTATCCCTTTGCCAACCACTCTGCAACCAGCTTCAATGGTCATAAAACCGGTGTTTACTAATTCCAACCGTGTGGTTTCGTCTGAGCACACCGCCGTGAAAATCGCCTGGTCGTCAAAATGTTAGAGCCATCTGTTTATGGTTCTGGTAGCTACCAGAATTCCTCCCGTGGCTGGAATGGCTATGTGATCGCATTGATCTTGCTCATGCTTCAATATTTCTATCTCGCAGTAATCGCTTGCTCGCGTAATCACTTTTCCGGGATGATAGCATAAACGCTTAATTGTGCCCACCTCTCGACATTTCCCCTCGTCCTCTATTGATAGGCCGATGTAATGCTCTTGAGCCTGGCTTGCTGCTATGTAATCATATCTCGTTTTCGGGAGCACGCACCAATCTTGGTTTAGTCTTTTGGGTATGGGGTACACTTTGTACATTGTAAATAACTCCAATAATGGCACTGGAATCTTGACGACTACTGTCAACCCGTTCTCCGCCTCTTCTGTGCGAACCTCGGCTAGTTCATAGAACCGCTCCGGTACCTCGCTGTACCATGAAATTCCTTTCATCGACCCTGGTGCCGCCTTGAGCAATTCATCAGACGTCAGGAACAATGGGTGTAGCTTGCCATGTATCAAATCATCAAGTACCACTATCTCCGTTTGCTGTTGGTCCTGGAACCTCAACATCTGCTCAGAAAGAACTTTCTCCAACATGAAAAATTCTGCTAAGTTCACCTCTGCTTCCTCATGTCTCTTTCCGATGCCCTCCAACGCCAAGTGCATCTCTTCCAGCTCTTGGAATGTCTTATTTACTGCTTCGTGAAGGCCCTGGTAACCTGCTCTCATCACAGTCACTTCTTTTCCCAGCAATGACAACATCCTTGATTGCTTCTTCTCAAGGTCCTGTAAGTGACCATAATTGCGCTATGAATCTTGGTGGTCCATCGTACCAATTGCCCATTTGAGAACTTCACCGCCAACATCTATTAGCGACCGGCGTTTCCTTCCTTTCAGAGACAATGTCCTCTCCTTTTCCAAGAATCTTCTCATTCTAGTCTCTATTTCCAAAGTCGAAGAGTCGCATTTACGTTTTAGCTCGGTCCCGCTAGCCGCTGCATGCCTCTCACATAGCCTACTGGTTGTCTCCTGCATTCCCTTGAATTGTTCCACAATAGTCCTCAATTCCGTTCGTGGAAACTCAGTTACAACCACCCAATAATCTTTGGTGAACCATACATCTCCTGCTTTTCTATCAATACATCCGTCTCCGGTAGTTTGTCCAACCGCACCTCCGCACGTATCCCGTAGGTAATCGCAATCAACATCACTAATACGATCTATAAAATGATAAAATTCTACACTAAATATACCATACCTCCGACTAAAAAATACAATATTATCTTCATAAATTGCTTATTTTATAATTGAATGCTATATCATTCAATTCTCCGTCCACTCGTCTTCTCCCCTTACATTTTCGGATTCGCCACCGCATCCCAGAGGAAAAGAGGACCTGACTATATTACATTATTGCCATATAGTGCATCATTTCCCTTTTTCGTTAATTTTCCATGTTCTTTTTAATACTTGAGGTATCACTCATTCTAGTTTCGAACCAATTTATTGGTTCTCCGACAAAACCAGATTATATAAAATAATCCCGTTTGTGTCAAAACTTTGTCCATTGCAAGAATATAACTTTCATCGCACACAATTATTTTTTCTTTTAAATTTACTTCTACCCTGATATGTATATATCCATTAACGATCGTCCCTTTCTAGATCGTACATGGCTACATACATACATCGAAGGCACTATACTATTCATTAACCCATACTATTATCCTAAATTGTCTCTCTCCATTTATCAATACACTAAATTCTAAATTAATAAACAGAATTTATCTAACCCGCTGGAAAGTCAGCAACCTCATAAATTGTAATCACCCGACTTCCTATATTCGATTACACAATAAAACTACCTACTTGTTTAAATATATATACGAACCTCTACCCAATACCTAGTAACCATGCCTTAACTCTGGTCGTAGGGTGCTCATCCTTCTCTTAGCCGAACCTGCTCACTACACTATGACCCGATTATCGCTGACCGACTTGAGAACATGTCTCAGCACTTTACTTTTATTTCGACACTTGTTGTGTAAATTCGCCTTGTCAGACAACTCACAATACTCAATACTTTTCCTCAAGTCAGCACAATCTCGGTAGTAAATTCTGAATGTTGTGCTATAAAACCACGCTTTCGTAGCTTATTCCCTACAGTCAACAATTGTAGAAACAACTAACAACATGCTGAACGCCAACGCGAAATTAGGACGCTGCGTGCTTAGCCACACCCAGGTGTTGCGCACATTGATGGAAGAGGCGTCACCCCTAATTCACCAAGCAGCGATGGCCCTGGAGCAGCACGAAATACAAAAATTAATGGAAAGATCCTGGGACGCAGAACAACAATTGGTGAAGGATCTGCGGACATGCCTCAAAGAGGTGTCCACTCAGTGGGATTACCCTATGGAAGTCCTACTGGCCTGGCGATTGGCTTTTACCATGATGGTAAGACCTGAGGACCCTGAAGTTGAGCAGCCGCTAGGGCGCCTGTCGGTGCTGCTCCACCGAATTCATGAGTTTACGGTGCCGGGGTTCCCAATTGTGAACCCCAAACTTGTACTGAAATACTACTAAAAATATAAATAAAAGCTAAATTACAAAAAAAAAATAGAAATTCCTTTGTTATTGTTTATAAAATTTTTCAGCCTACCGTAAGTATTCCCGATATTAATGCTACTCCTCTCAAGGATTCCTTCCTCTATTGCATCTCCTACAACCTCCATGAATGACCTTGCTCCTTACCCATACCCCTTCTTTTCTTTATACACTAATTATTATTATTTTTCTCTTACCTCATATAGTATTCTTTTATTATTCTTTCTTCATATTTCCACTACGGCGGAGTTACGAACAAATATACGTTAGTACGTCCATTCTGTATACTATACATATATATACGTATATATATGTATCGTATATATACGTGACTCACGTCACCAACAGTGTTACTGCTTATGCGACATATCGCACTTCACTAACAGCCGTATATATGTGTATATATAATCTACGTTCAGTTTAATTATGTGTATATTTTAAGTCAAGTTTTATATTACTTACTAATGATTGTCTTACTTTTTTTTTATTTTATTTTATTCTTTTACTTACGTGCAATATTTATCATTTAAAAATAAAAATATATATATTTTTCCCTACTGTGCTTCGTTCGGCCATAGTGCACAATAAGCACATATTTATTACGCCAACTTTACTTGCTCGAGGTTAATTGGCACACTTCTGCTGGCCTTGACTTTGAAAATCGGAGCTGTGTGTTATCCGATATACCCACGTACATGTTTGCGTTGTTATTCTTGTGTTTACACTTGTAAAACACTGCTAACACAAGTCTTTAGTTGCGTGGTCTAATGTGGAATAATTTCAACAAATTATTATGCAGCTTTTTATTTTTTCCCTTCATCGTTACGACTGTTGTAACTGGGCTTTGGATCTCTGCTACTACATACGGACCTATCCACACAGGTGAGAATTTGTTTCTCCTAGCCTGATTCTTCATGAGTACTTGATCACCCACGTTAAAAACTACTGGGTTTAGTACCTTGTTATAGGCTTCCCTGGGTACTCGTTTAGCACAATCCTGGTTTTCTCTGACCAACTCGTGCGCTCGCTGTAGCTGATACTTTTGCACTTTATTCGGGTCATCAGCATTGTACACTGGCGCACATTTGCGCTTCAGATTTGCTGGCATGTTGAAATCAAAACCGTAGAGTGTTCTAAACGGAGTTTGCTTCGTTGATACATGTACCGTATTATTGTGTACATGCATTGCAGTGGTCAACCATTGATCCCAATTCGAGCCGTCTTCCTTGGCAAAACTGCGCAAGTACTCGGCCAGAGGTCGATGTCTACGTTCCAATGAGCCATTCGCCTGTGGATGATATGGTGTTATGTGCAACTTCTTGATTCCCAGCATTTTACACGTTTCTGAGAATAGTTTTGATACGAAATTTGAACCATTGTCGGTTATCAAAACCTTGGTATGTTGTATCGTGCTATAATTTCATCAAAGAATGCTTTGGCTACCGTACCTGCTTCCGCATCGGGTATAGCCACGCACGCCATATACTTTGAGAAATCATCTTGGAACGTCAATATGTACTTGTTTCCCGAAACTGTCTCAGGTAAAATTCCTACAATATCCATATGAACTTTATCAAATGGTTGTTTTGGTGTGTCAGCTAACACCATTGGCATCTTTGTTAGCCTTGAACTTTTGTTAGCCTGACATTTTGGACAACGCTTTATATATTTTTTTATGTCTTTAAGCATACCTTGCCATCCGTATACTCGCCTAATTCTGTCATGAGTTTTCCAAAATCCTTGGTGTCCACCTAGAGGAGAATCATGGAAACCCTTTAACACAGCCTGGATATCCTTTATATCCTCCAGCCATTCCACACTACTGGCTCCTTGTTCATTAGCATCGTCACCCGCATTGCTAACATTTCTTGTTGCATCAATTTTATCCTCTTGAATTCTCTCGGCCTTCTCCTTATCTGACCGTGCCTTGGCCCTCGTTTGCACTACTGATACCTTCTGTGCCTGCGGTACTCTGCTGAGTGCATCCGTATTCAGATTCTTTTTCCCAGGTTTGTATATGATTTCAAAATCATACTCAGACAATTTGTGTCTCAACCTAGCTAGCCTAGACGTTTGGTCTTTCAAATTGGCTATGCCTCTCAACGGCTGGTGATCAGTATATATTTTAAATGGGCGTCCTAGCAGATATGCCCTAAAATTCTTTGTAGCCCACACTATGGCTAGAAATTCCTTTTCTATTGTGGAATATCTCTTCTCCGTGTCGCTAAGCGCTCTGCTTGCGAATGATATTGGTCGGTCATTACCGACTTCCCTTTGTGACAATACTGCCCCTAATGCTTCATTGCTAGCATCAGAGGTCAACAAAAAGGTTTGCTCAAAGTCGGGGTACGCCAAAATTGGTGGCGAGCTAATTATTTCCTTTAGCCTCTCGAATGCTTGCTGACATCTCTCTGTCCATTCGAACTTTGCTTCTTTACGTAGCAACTTATTAATTGGCAACGAAATTCTGGCTAGTCCTTCCACGAACTTTCTGTAATAGTTCACTGGTCCTAGGAATGCTTTCACTTCCTTTCTATTTCTTGGAACCGCTAAATTTTTAACGCATTCCACCTTCTGCGGGTCCGGCAGTGCTCCTGCCTCTGAGCAACGATGGCCTAAATAAACCACCTCTCTTCGCAAAAATTGACACTTCTCCGTGTTCAATTTCAAATTGTGTTCTCGTAATTTCTGGAGCACCTTGCGCAAGCGTTGCGAATGCTGCTGCAAGTTGTTCCCATAAATTTCAATATCATCCAGATACACAAAACAATCTAACCCTTGTAAGCCTGTTAGCACATAGTTCATTAGCCGTTGGAAGGTGCTCCTGTTAATCCAAACGGCATTCTATTAAACTCATAATGCCCTAAACCGGTGCTGAACGCGGTTTTCTGCTTATCTTGGGTATCCACCAGAACTTGGTGGTAGCCACTCGCTAAATCAAGCGTAGAAAAATATCTACTGTGTCCCAATTGATCCAGAACCTCTTCTATCCTTGGTATCGGGAACACCTGCTTGATAGTGGCGTCGTTCAATTTCCTAAAATCGACGACCATTCTCCACTTCTTCTGACCCTGAGCACCTCCCTTTTTTGGTACCAAAATTATTGGTGAGTTCCAAGGCGAGATACGCGGTGAGATTATGTTATCTTTCAACATTCCCTGCACTTGCCTATTTACCTCATCTTTGTGAGCTTGTGGCAATCTGTATTGCTTCTGGTTTATTGGTGGTTGATCCACTCTAGTAGGTATTTCATGCTCTACCTCTGGTGTATATGTCAACTGGTCTCCTTTCAGCAAAAATATGTCATGGAATGACGCACAAATGGCTTCTATTGATGCCTTCTCCTCTGAGTTTACGCTTGGGTCTAACTTCAGTGATTCTAGCACTCTCTCCATTCTTTTTCTTATATCTACCTCCTTAATCTGATATACCGATCTATAATTTGGTTCTTTAAAATTATCATAACTAGTGAACTTAGGCCTAAACTCCTCATCCATCAGATAGTCCTTTTCTGAGGCGTTGAGTACACAAGCGTACACCTTACCCTTGTCAACGTGCATTATGGTTTCTCCCATATACACGCCCTCCGCTACCTGCTGCTTGTGCAAAACAACAGTCCTAAGTTTCGTATTTACATGCATAGTAACTACTCTGGTTGACCTTGCATTTACTACCTCCATACTATTCTTAACCTTACTCACGGTTCCTTCCTGCCATGACTTTAATGGAAGAGTGAGGATTCTATTCTTATTATTATCATAGAATGATAACTTTTTGTCGAGCGCATCCAGTATGGTGCGTCCCCAAAGATTATCGCGGCCAATTATCCCATCAGCCGGGATACCTTTCCTATCCACTTCCACTGCATGCACTCTAAAACTTATACCCTTAACTCTACTGTGCCCTATTCTGAGCGACCCCAATGTCCTAATACACCCTCCAAACGCCCCATTAAGCGTTCTTAAGTCCATTTGATTAATGTCTAGCCCCTTCCGTAAAACACTAGATTTTACGAGGCTAGTGTCCGCCCCTGAATCTATTAGTAGCACTAGCTTTCCACTCACCGCCTCCTGGCAGGGCATCTCGATGAAGGCATCACCTATCCTGCTCATAGCGAAGCAACCTCCTTTTGTTCCCAATATGGACGTGTATCCATTCCCTAACTCTTCGTGATACTGGAGAGCCCCTTGCTCCTCCTTCTCCTGGACTGTAGTTCCTACATTACTAGTCCCACGTACTTCCGGCCTTATTATTACTTCCTTTCTTTTGGCTTTCCAGTCTATTGGCCTCGACTGGGCCGCTGGAAGTTTCCCTGGTTCCTTTGTTGGGATTGTCTATCCCTGCATTCCGCTGCCCGATGTCCTATCTGTCCACATGAGAAACATTTCAACCCCAGTTGGGTGTTGCCTATCCTTTGTTCACCTCTAGAATTCCAATTTGGTCGCTGCTGACCATTCCCAGTGTTGAAAGGATTTCTTCCTTGGTTAATTCCTTCCGTTGAATTAACTCGGGGACTACTGAAGTTACCCCTACTGTTCCTGAAGGGTGGAACCCGGCGCCTCGTAGCCGGCTGCCTTCTCCTTTGTTCCCATTTCGTGTCTGCTTGGCACTGTCTACTTGTCTCATGACCGTAAGTTTGGCACTCCAAACAGTAACGCGTGTTTATGCGTGCAACGCATTCATCCCTTGTATGCCCTGGCTCACGGCAGAACGAACATGTGGGTGGCCTCTGTGCAAACCCCCTGTACGGATTTCTCTAATTCGCGGCTCTGCTGTCGGAGACACCGGGATTATATGCTCCTCTGTATATGTTTGGGACGTAATTACTTCCATCTCTGTTCACGACAGCGGCGGTGAACATGTCCTGTCTATTTTCCAACACGTGTACCTCGCCTAACCCAGCCGTACTCCGTTCCACGAGAACTTGTGCTCTAATCGCTTCCTCTACTAATCCCTCCAGAGATCCTGTTCTGCTATTCAGCATATGAATCTTTAGAACGGAGTTGCGGAGCCCCACCACGAAAGTTGTCAACACCGACTTGTCAACTTCGTGTAATAACGCTGTATCTCCAATGCCATTGTACTTGTTCCTGATTATTTCCTGGGCCATCATCTGAAGTGACTATAAACGCCTAGCAAAGGCACGTATGTCTTCACTTGACAGCTGCTTCCCGATTCTTATTTCTTGGGTTATGTCCTCCAAAGTTCTCTCCTTCAAATAAGTTCTCCTTATAAGACTGTAAAGCTCGTCCACACTGGCGAATTGCTTTGGCAACACTTGAGTGCTATCTTTATGGGTTTTTCCTAGATTCACTTCTCCCGGATCTGAGAGGTAATTGACCAATGACGGACTCAAACTCATTAGTCTTCGATCGTTTGTTCGTACAGGCGAAATACTGTCCACAGTATTGGGACTTTCCTGTACCGTTACTGCTTCTGGCTCTTTTGGCGGATATCCCTGATTTTCGTTATTAATCGGGCTTCCCGGAGAAAAAGGCTCGACACCGATTTCAGATGCGCCAAACAAAAATTCCGCTTGTCTTTCTTCATTTAGTACTAATTTTGGCTTCACCACGCGGCTTATCCCTTCTGGTGTTAAATATTCCGGCCAACGTACTTCCGGAGGCAATGTCAATACTGTCTGCGTACATCCAGCTGATGCTGATTTTGATCTCTCCCTATTCAGTGAGGTCCTATTGGTCGCCCGTCCTCTTTTTAATTCTGCACACTCCTTTTCCAACAGCGATGCTGCTTCCTCTGTCTCCGTCAATCTCCGAGAAAGTTCCTTTACCCTATTCTCGAGATACTCTTTTTGTGCTCTCAAATCTTCTGTTTTCTCATGAAATTTGAACAACTTTTCTTCTGTCCTTTTTTGAATTGCCGTTAAGGCTTGATCCGCCACTTCTAATGGTGACACAGCTCCTCCGGCGTTCGCCTGCCTCCACAATTCCTGAGCTTCTTCCCTGCTCGTACTCGCTTCGAACTGGTCAACTATTTTCCCAGTAAACAGTTTCACCTCTGACTGTATTGATTTCAATCTGTTCCTTATTTCCTCGTCTGGCGAATCCAAACTCACAATCTCTTGTCCTAGTCCCTCTAATTCAGAACTAAATGTATCTGCCCATTCGTTGACCAGACTATTTATGTAGTCTGCGTATTTTTCTGCAAAATATTTTCCCTTGCCGTACTCAACTGCGTGAGGCAACAACAGTCCGTGATTATTGTTGAACTCTCTCCCCAGATCTTGCAACTGTGTTACTCGCTTGCGGTAATACACGTTGTCCTTACGTAAACTGCCGTCCTTCTTAAAATTACGGACCAGTTCTTCAATCGCTTCGCCAATCTGCTCCTGCCTCAGCAGTAATCCTTGCGCTTCCTTCGTCATATCCCAAATGCCAGAACAGATGGCGTATCCCAATTACAAATAAAAATCCAATAATTGTTCAAACTTGTTACAATATTTTATTCGATCTTACTTAATGATTCAAAACAGAGTTATTAAAAAAAAACATTCCACCGTATATTCTATCTTTATATACATATTCTGCTATACTTGTTTCCCATCACAAAATTCCGCTGTCTACCGGCGTCCATTAAGTCCTTGCGTCAATGCAAATTGGTTTGACTTTCTCACAGATACTCCTAGTTTTCTCCTCACCATCTTTAATACTCCCAAAAATCCATAGGAAAGGCCATATGTTTGTAAAAACCGAAATTTGATTTACAGGCAATAGTGTCTTGATTCATTCCCGGAAATTTGAATCCATATTTAAAAATAAACCCATAACGTATGCACCACGTAATAATAACATTTAAATTTTTCCTAATACCCTAAGCTCATGGTATTTAATTGTGTAAAAAAGTGAAAAAATGTATCCCTACCGACAAACAAACACAAAACCCCTACAAAAAAAATCCTCACAGCTAGGATGAACATACATAGACCGTCCGATCATACTGACGGTTTATGGTTGCCATTCAAAGCTGCGTGCAACAGCGCAAACGCGCCTGTAGGTTGCAACTTCTTTAACCAGCGCTATGGCGCCTTCAGGGTCGCAGAAGTATCTACTTAGATTACGCTATTATACACTCTACTCACCCAAATTTTTTTCGATGACATCTTTATTCCACAGTGTCCTTAGATGAGGTCCTTCGAATTCGTTGCAGGATGCCTCTCTGCTTCAGGGTTCCTTGCCCTGGAATTCCTCCAATAGGTCCTTTAGACCGGCTGCGCCAAAATGTGGGGTCATTATCTGCTTGTCGGCGAGAGACGTCCTCTGGAATGTCCTGTCGCGGTAACCTGTAAACCTACACCACTTTGTTTCAAATAAAACTCACAGACACTTTTCGTTTAGAAGTCAAAATCACAAGAGAGCTTTATTCTTAAAATACTAGTTCTTATATACTATTTACAGACGAACATTACAGTCTACGTCTTGACTTTTCTGGTGTTCCAGTTACGCAATTGTTATTTGGTGTCAGTGGCTCAAACCCACTGACCTACTGCAAGTAAAAGTGTCGTCGGTGCATTCTAAATGCCCTTCGTCAGCTTTACTGCAGAACTGTGACACCCTAAAAGTTTACATCATAATTAATGCATAAATACTATCCATTTACAATATTTGTACCCTAAAAATATGTGCGTTCTTAATGAATTTAATAGGAGCCGGTGCTGTGAGTCAACTACGCGTGGGTAGCTTGATTCTAACTCACAACACAAACCAATTATTCGTGAATTGCAAATATTATTACAATGAATTGGTTAGAATGTTTAAATCACAAATTGATAATGTGCCTGCTGACAATTATGGAATAAGAATAAATGCGGATAAAACGCTAGCTGGCCAACATGTAGGAAGATTTAATGCACCAAGATTTGAAGATGAAGTAGCGATTGTCATGGTTGGAGAAGAATTCAATAGTCGTGATATTATTTTGCAACGTAGAAATGACCAGTTGGAAAATGCTAGTGCAACACACCGTTCTTATGATTGGTTGCAATATCCGCAAATTTTTTGGCAATGTGAAGATGGGTACCATTTCAATTTAGGAATGATTAATCATTCAACCGGTGCGTACAAAATAAAATAATTTTAAGGAATGAAATTAAAATATAATTGATTAATGGAATTTATTTTTATTTCTTTTTGTGGCAGGTGCGGTAACTGATAAAAAGGTTAGCGCTATGAATTATTACGCGTATCGATTAATGGTTCGACAAAATGAATACAATCACATTTTGCATTGCCGTGAGCTTTTTCATCAGTACATTGTTGATATGTATGCAAAAATTGAAACTGTACGTTTAAATTACATCAAATATAACCAAGCAAAACTACGCTCAGAAGAATACATTCATTTGCGTGATGCTATTAACAATGATGTGCATCCTAATGATATTGGCAATATGGTGATTTTACCATTTTCATATGTTGGTGGACCACGACATATGCATGCAATGTGTTATGTGCGTCATTATGGAAGACCTGATTTATTTATAACTTTCACGTGCAATCCGCAATGGACAGAAATTAAAGAACATTTATTTGAAGGTCAAGGGCCAACAGACCGACATGATATAAGTGCACGTGTATTTAAGCAAAAGATGAAATCATAAATGGACAATGATAAAATTAAAAATATTTGGTGAAGTACGTTGCTGGATGTATTCGATTGAATGGCAACAGAGAGGACTACCACACGCTCACATTTTAATTTGGATGGTTGACAAAAAAGCACCACAACAAATTGGTAGCGTTATATCAGCAGAAATTCCTGATCCTGAAATTGATCCTGAATTGCATGAAATTGTTACCAAAAACATGATTCATGGATCATGCGGTAGTTTGAATATGAATTCAGTATGTATGCAAGATGGAAAGTGTACAAAAAATTATCCACAAGCATTAGTTTCTGAAACCATTACTGGAAATGATGGGTATCCAAAATATCGTCGACGATCAACACAAGATAATTGTAGATCAACAACTGTCAAAGTGGGAACACAAGAAATCGAGGTCGACAATCGTTGGATTGTCCCATATTCACCAATTTTATCAAAAACTTTTAAGGCTCACATTAACGTTGAATACTGCAATTCAGTTAAAGCAATCAAATTTATTTGTAAATATATCACGAAAAGTAGTGATATGGCTGCTTCCGGTGTTGCTGAAAATGATGAAATAAAACATTACCGAACTGGTCGATACATCAGCAGTAATGAAGCAGTATGGCGTATACTCTCTTTTGCAATACATGAAAGATACCCGACCGTTCAACATTTAGCTGTTCATTTGGAAAATGGTCAGCGTATTTATTTTAATGAACAAAATGCAGCACAAAGAGCAATTGCGCCACCAAATATAACTTTGACCGCATTTTTTAAATTGTGCCAAGAAGATTCATTTGGAAGAACATTACTTTATGCTCAGGTTCAATCATATTATACTTGGAATGCATCAATAAAGGGTTTTCAACGTCGAAAGCAAGGCAAACCTGTTCAAGGTCATCCAAGTGTGTTTAAAACTGATGCTTTAGGTCGAATTTACACAGTTCACCCAAATAATGATGAGTGTTTTTATTTGCGTTTGCTTTGATAAATGTTCATGGTCCAACATCATTTAATTATTTGAGAACTCTTGATGGACAATTATGCGCCACTTACCGTGAAACATGTCAAAAACTAGGATTGCTTCAGCACGATACACATTGGGAAAATACATTAACTGATGCATCGGTATCAGCATATCCACAACAAATTAGAATTTTATTTTCTATCATTATATCAACGTGCAATCCGGCGAATCCATCTGATTTATGGATGAAATTTCGTGATTACATGACGGAAGATATTTTACATCGAATACGCACCTTAAATATGAATGCTCAATTGAATTATACAGACGAAATGTATAATGAGGCATTGATATTGATTGAGGATATGTGTTTAGGAATGGCGAGTAAAGCTTTGGCTCAGTTAGGAATGCCATCACCAAATCGTTCAAGAAATGATATTTTTAATCAAGATTTACTTCGAGAACAAAATTACGATCCAAATGTGCTGACAAATTATGTTCAAGAAAATATTCCTAAATTAAATCAACAGCAAAAATTAGCTTATGAAAAAATTATGCAAGAAATTGATAATGGTAATGGTGGGATATACTTTTTGGATGCACCTGCTGGCACTGGCAAAACTTTTTTGATAACTTTAATTTTAGCAACTGTACGAGCACGTGGTAGAATTGCTTTGGCACTTGCATCTTCTGGACTTGCAGCCACTTTATTGGATGGTGGTAGGACGGCGCATGCAGCGCTAAAATTGCCTTTGAATATGACGATAAATGAAGCATCATCATGCAGTTTATCAAAAACCTCTGGCATGGCTAGAGTTTTGAAACAATTTGACATTTTGTTGTGGGATGAATGCACAATGGCACACAAGAAATCAATTGAAGCTTTGGATCTAACAATGAGAGATTTCCGTGGAAATCAAAATTTATTTGCTGGTGCTTTTATATTGTTAGCAGGAGACTTTAGACAAAGACTACATGTTATCTCAAAATCAACACCAGCTGATGAAATAAATGCGTGTTTGACGCTATCAAATCTATGGAGATACGTTAAAACTTTAAGACTCACCACCAATGTTCGTGTGCAATTGCAAAATGATCAATCAGCTACAACATTTTAAAAGCAATTGCTTTTAATGGGTGATGGTAAAATGCCAATTGATAATGATGGTATCATTACAATTCCGAGAGATTTTTACATATTCACACAATCAAAAGAAGAACTAATTGAAGAAGTCTTCCCAAATATACAACAGCAATACAAAAATCATGCTTGGTGGAATGAAAGAGCTATATTGGCAGGAAAAAATAAGGATGTCAATGATTTTAATTTCATCATTAAATCTCAAATAGATGGTGAATTGATCACATATATATCTGTTGATACTGTGAAGAATCAAGAAGATGTAGTACATTACCCAACTGAATTTTTGAATTCTCTTGATTTGTTTGGAATGCCACCGCATAATTTACAATTGAAAATCGGATCTACAATCATTATGCTTCGTAATATAAATCCACCAAAACTATGCAACGGAACAAGACTTGCGGTCAAAAACTTAATGAATTATGTAATTGAAGCAACAATTTTAAATGGGAAATTCAAAGGCGAAGATGTTTTAATACCACGCATCCCAATGATTCCCACTGATATGCCATTTCAATTTCAACAATTACAGTTTCCCGTTCGTTTGGGGTTTGCAATGACTATTAATAAAGCTCAAGGCCAGTCGTTGCAAGTTTCCGGAATAAATTTAGAATTTCCTGTATTTTCACACGGTCAACTTTATGTTGCATGTTCACGTGTTGGGAAGCCGTCGTCTTTATTCATTTTTTGTGAAAATGGCAATACTAAAAATGTCGCTTACCACCAAGCTCTGCAATAAATTTTTTTCTTTTTGATGTTCTCACTTTAAAAAACTTATATATATATATATATATATATATATATATATATATATATATATATATATATATATATATATATATATATATATATATATATATATATATACGAGTATACTAGTGGCCCGGCGGACTTCGTCCCACCCTAAAATATAACGAAACTATTGCAAGACAATGCAATTCTAACAATGCCACTTCAACTTTCATAATCCAGCAGATGACGTTTCGAATTAAATATGGAGGCATTGTACTATTAAACTAAACAAAAAAAATTTACATTCCATTAAACTAAACCTTAAATAAATAATTTTCTTAAATAAAAAATTTTCTTAGCAAACCATCCTCTTTATTCGAGTACTTTCTGATACACAATATTTTTTGTTTTTTGTTCCGGTGCCAACACAAACAAAGCAGATGACTTACCAACACGTGAACAGGCTACATACAATTGCCCATGTGAAAAACATTAATTTTCTAAATTTAGACCACAAACATCCAATGATTGGCATTGAGCCTTGTTAATTGTCATGGCAAACGCAAGACGAACCGGGAATTGAATGCGTTTGAATTCGAAAGGCATGTCTGTCGGTAGCAAAGGAATACGCGGAATGATAACTTGTTCTCCTTTAAACTTGCCTTTGAGAATTGTTGCGTAAATGATATTGTTCATGATTTGCTTCACAATCAAACGCGTTCCGTTACAGAATTTAGGAGGTTGCAAATTTCGAAGCATAATCATTACTAAACCAACTTTTAGTTGCAAAATGTTTTGCGGAACACCAGGCAAATCCAAAGAAGAATTCAAAAATTCGGTGGGGTAATTCATAGCTTCATCTTCATTTACCACACAATCAACAGATTTGAATGAATGCATTGGACCACCAATTTTATTTTGAATTTTAAAATTAATCTCATTCACATCCTTGTTCTTCGCTGCCAAAATTGCGCGTTCACTTAACCAATCGTGATTCAAATAATTTACAACAATATCCGGAAACACTTTACCAATTAGTTCATCTTTCGATGTAACGAAATTACAAAAATTCGACGGAAATGAAATCAAACCGGTTGTGACATCGACGGGAACTTCACCATTACCGATGGCTATCAGTTGTTTGGAGAACACATCAGCTGTGGGATCGTTTTGTAATGAAACTCGCATATTCGTATTCAATTTAAGTTTCTTCACAAAGCGCCACAAAGACGATGACTTCAAGGAAGCAAACAATGAACGTATTTGATTTGCAAGTGCGCACATAATTGCATCAGCAAGAGTCATATCCCAATGTGTATCATTCTCCAGCAATTGCAAACGTTGACAGGCATCACGATATGTAGGACAGAGTACTCCATCGACGGTTCGAAGTGACTCGAATGAAGTTGGCCCACGAACATTCACCAACAGTAATCGCAAATAGAAACATTCTGCATTTCTAGATGGATGCACTCTGTAAATACGACCGATGGCATCTGTTGAGAACACATCTGGATAATCTGGAACTCGCAAGTTTTTCGATGAAGCATTCCAAGTGTAATAACGCGGCATCTGAGAGTAGAGCAATGTTCGTGCGAATGGATCACTCTCGCATGTCGAAAAGAAACTGGTCAATGTTGTAGCTGGTGGTCTTTCAGCACGTTGAATGGCAGTGTGTTCAGTGAAATAAACACGTTGACCATTCTCCAGATGCACCGCCAAATAAACTACAGTTGGATGACGTTCACGAATTGGAAATGAAAAAATTCTCCAAAGAGCCTCATTGCAACTAACATATCTTCCAATTTGATACCGCGTGACTTCATCATCGGCATTTGGATCCGGAACACCAAACGCAGTCATATCACTACCTTTTGTAATATACTTGCAAACCTATTTGATTGCTTTAATCGAATTACAGTCCTCCATATTGATATGCGCATCAAATGTTTTGGAAAGTAGTGGTGAATATGGAACAAACCAACTGTTATGGACCACAACATCATTTTGTTTGTAACGACTCTTTTTTATAGCTGGGGTAAAACTCAGCGGCTCCAGGGGTCGTGTACAGAAAAATATCAAAAGTCCTGCGAGTTATAATAATAATAGCGTATTTATTTAATATAATGATTGTGAACTCTTGCTCGAAACAATTCTATTTCCTTAACTCTATGTTTGTATAAATAACTTGTTTAATGTATACTTGTTTTCCTGTCTCTACGTCCCGGTAAGTATATGTCTCTGTGACTCAGTGGGAGAACGATTAAAAACCAGAAGCTCTCACTGAGTCCCTATGGTCTCTGTATGACTTAGTGGGAAAACGATTAAAGAACCAGAGGTTCCCCCTAAGTCCCTAAGACTCGGTTGCGTATGTGTCTCAGTGATTCAGTGGGAGAACGATTAAAAACCAGAGGCTCTCACTGAATCCCTGTAGTCTCTGTCTGTGTATGGCTTAGCGAGAAAACGATTAAAACCAGAGGTTCTCGCTAGGCTTTCTGTGTTCGTATGGTACTTTGTAGAGCTGTTGCTAGTCAGGATGCTGGTGATCGACGAAGAGACTTACTGCCTGGGCTACGTGGTTTATATAGTCCCAGGTCGCAGCGGCTGACACATGTTGTTGTTCGCAGGCCACCGTTGTGTGATTTTACTTCCGTTGGCCAGTAGTCGATTGTTGTTGTTGTGGCAGGCTTGTTGTTGTTGCAGTCAGGCTTGTTGGTGTTGCCGTCTTTTGCCCTTGGGCCACCTTCAACTTCTGGCGGTCAGCCACCTCACTCCAACGGTCCCTGGTTAGCCTGCAGTATTGTTGCCTGCCAGCAGCGCTGTCCGGAATCCTGTAGTGTTCTTGTTGTTAAATATTTAATTTAACTGACAATCAACATTTCCCTCTTGTGCTTCGCTCTCGTTTCTTCGTGTTGTTAGTGTAAAATTTCCAAGCGAGTGCACTCGGCAAATTCCACCGCTGAGTTCATGCACTCACCTTCTCTTGTCCTGCATGTATTTGTTGTATTCCTCGTCGCTGTGTTTTCCTTTTGTTGTTGTTAAATATTTAATTTAACTGACAACCAGCATTTCGTTTGTATTCCTCCTTCTGCTTGCTGGTCGTTGGCGTGGTGGTTGTTCTGTCGTTGTCCCTCTTGTGATTCGCTCTCGTTTCTTCGTGTTGTTGGTGTAAGATTTCCGAGCGAGCGCACTCGGCAAATTCCACCGCTGAGTTCGTGCACTCACCTTCTCTTGTCCGGCATGTATTTGTTGTATTCCTAGTCGCTGTGTTTTTCCTCGCTCTTTGCAAGCATAGCGCTGATTGGCAAGATCGTTGGCTGTGGTGGTCGGGTTTTTTGTTGTAATTGCTATTATTCCAACTGGTCTAATATGCTGCTGCTGATCTGCGCTCCTACCACGGCCGCGCTAATTGGTTACAATGCTTGTAGTTCGTTTCGTTAGGTTCTCACTGCAGTTGTTTCGGTTGGCATTGTGGGCGTTTCCAAGGTGCAATTATTCGGTCTGCTATTCAGGGTGTTTGTGTGTATATAGCGACTCTGTCACCTGTGGTGTGGGCCAAAATTTCCCACAGAAGATTTTGGTTCTTACATGTTTCACTTTCAATATAACTGTTCTGCCATTATCATCAGGTGAACGACGTCGATAAAGTGGATATCCCTCGTTGCCAGTAATAGTTTCCGCAGTGAGAGGACGTGGGTAGCGTTTAGAACACTTGCCGTTAGCCATGCACGGTGAATCCATGTTATTGTTGCCACACGGTACGTGAATCATATTCTTAATTACTATATCATACAATTCTTGATCAATTTCTGGATCCGGTATCTCTGCGCAAATGACAGCATCGATTTCGTCTGGTCGAATCTTTTCAACAAACCAAAGTAGAATACGCGCGTACGGCAAACCTCTCTTCTGCCATTCAACAGAATACATCCAGCATCGAACATCACCAAATACACGATGTTTAACGATAAAATCCATTAGAACCTTCAGCTTCTGTCTGAACACACGTGCGGTGATATCATGTCGATCACTCGATGTTTGGCCGGGAATTAAAATGCGCTGGATATCAATCCATCTTGAGTTGCAAGTGAAGATGACAAATAAATCAGGACGACCGTACTGTCGAACAAACGCCATCGCGTCTTAAGCATACTCGTGCATGTGGCGTGGACTGCCAAAATACGTTGCCGGTAAGATTGTTAGTCGACCGAGATTCCTCGCATCACCTTCAGTGCTTATTGCATCCCGCAAATGCATGTACTCCTCTGAACGTAATTTCGCTTGATTAAAACGAATGTAATTGAGCCGTTCAGTCTCCATTTTGACATACATATCCACGCAGAATTGTTGAAGCAATCGGCGAAGTCGCAACATATAATTATCCTCACTTTGACGAATCATCAAACGATATGCATAGTAGTTCATCGAACTTACTTTCTTCGTTGTTTCTTCACGTAATTACAAATGAATCCAAAGTAACAAATAAATGCAAAGTTTGAAAATAAAATTAAGATTCCATTTAATTGATTGATTTGGTGACATGATTAAAGAAAGTAGTATATCTAATGAACATAAGGATATTTCCTTCATTGATTTGTTAAACGAAAACAAATTTTGGAATTTATCAAAGTAAAACTACAATTGTAATTCTTATAAAATATCCTATAATAAAACAAATGTGTAAAAATTGTATTGTAAGAGCAGTCACATAATAATGAAAAACTTTATATTCCAAATGATTTTCTATATTTGTGTAATTTAGCTCTATACATTGTAATAAAAACCTAATCAATAATATTTGTAAAAAAAGTTTGGTTGACACTTGTATAACTAGTTTATTAAATAATCATAAAGGGACATGCAATACAACAATAGAGGAAACTCACAAAATTGAAAAAATAGATGATGAAATACTTGCAATTGAAGAGCATAATATTGTTAAAGAGGAAAGTGGCAGAACAATTGTTAATGGAACATATTAAACACATTTTAAAAGCTGCACCAAAATCAATAAAGAAACATTTTACAATAATAAACAAAGAAGCCTTAAACAAATCCAAATAAGCGAAACAGTGGAAATAATACGAATTGTCCAAATTACAACAGAAAATGCTTCTAATATAGATAATATTAAAGAAAATCACTTCTCTACAGATCGAAAAAACAAAAATTAATAATTTTAACTATAGAAATTGCAACATTGATACTCTTATTTTTTGCATCTAAATGCGAAAAGTTTAAACTTAAAAAAAGAGTCAAATTTTAATATAAGAAACAATTGCAGGAATAAATCAAACAAAAAACTGAAATTACGGGACCTAATTTTTAAGAAGGAGGAGTTAGCACATGAAAGCACCCTAAAGAACTCTAAAGCACTCTCAAGCGCATTCCATTAAGACGCTAATATAAAGAACCCAAATATAACATTTTAATAATAAGCGAATTATTTCAAACTAAATAAAATTGTCACCAAGTCTCTTAAGTGTTAGCTAATTGTAAACTATTGTCCTGCGTTAGGTTATAAATATTTAAGTTGTCATCAGGGCTTTTAAATAGCTTTTAAATAATAAAAAAAGAAAATATTCTTATCGCACCATTGGCCTGCTATTAAATAAACAAGTATATTGGCTTGAAGAATAAAATACTATTGCTTTTCTAGAATTAAGTTGATTTTTGAAGCGACTTTCATAAAGTCAAGAAAAAAAATTTAACTTTGAAATCCATTCGATTGGTGTGTGTTTTTTAAAATTCAACAACGAATAAATGAACTTTACTAGTTATAAATGCCCAAAATGAAAGAAGTCAAAACTGCGATGAGAGAAGCATAACGTTATATAAAAACCACTTTATTCGATTTTTAAATTGTAAAATGTATATATTAATAAGGAACCACATTGTTTGTGCACCCTTTTACCAGCTTCCTATTAACCCGTTTTTCGATTTGTAGAATATATAAATTATGTTCACAGCAAACATTAACTGGGTTATATTCAGGGTCAAAGTTCCCCATATAAGCAACAAAAGCAACAACGTCCAGTGTGTTAAGCTTTGTTGTTGTTGTTCTCAGAAAATAATTCACTCTCTATCAGCGTACGTGGCTTCTGCTCAAGAATGATAGAAACAGAAATTACGACATCCCGCGTAGAATATTAAAATCTTCTGCGCAAGTAGCACAAATGATGTCACGCACACTATATTCCTATTGGGTAATAATATCCAGAAAAATATATATGGTCCTATTGGCTAATAATTTCCAGTAAAATATATATGTAAATATGACAGTTGGACAATTTATTATTTTTCTTTTCAAATTATTTAATAGTGAAAAATTAAATAGTTTTTTTTTTTAAATTACGTTGTTATTTTATTGAATTTTCTCTTCGTGGATTGGTATATTGAGGAATTTCTGTTTTAAATAATCTTATTCTAATGTACATTCTACATCTAAAAATAAGTTTTCTTCACAATTTCTTTTGTTTTAATGTCATTTGCTTCCGTCAAATGTTTTTGCAAATATCCGCAAGTAAGCAATAATTTTTCTCCACTTAATTTCAAAAAAATTACAACGCATTATTTCAGCGTTTCCATTATTGAATTTGATGGCTTACGTAGCCCACCTTCACTTAGATGTTTCACCCATGAGAGAGTACAGTGCAAAAAAAAAATAAATGTATATACGTATATATATATATATATATATATATATATATATATATATATATATATATATATATATATATATATATATATATATATATATATATATATATATATATATATATATATATATATATATATATATATATATATATATATATATATATATATACTAGAGTAACCCTGCCCGCGTTGCTGGACAATACAATAACATACGTTTACGTCTTTGTATTAAAAATTAAATTTTCTAGAAAGAATAGACATTTTCCTGAAAAAGAAGTGCAAAATAATATAAATTTTTTAAAGTGAGAACATCAAAAAGAAAAAAATTTATTGCAGTGCTTGGTGGTAAACGACATTTTTAGTATTGCCATTTTCACAAAAAATGAATAAAGACGACGGCTTCCAACACGTGAACATGCAACATAAAGTTGACCGTGTGAAAATACAGGAATTTCGAAATTTATTCCGGAAACTTCCAACGACTGGCCTTGAGCTTTATTAATAGTCATTGCAAAACCCAAACGAACGGGAAACTGTAATCGTTGAAATTGAAATGGCATATCATTGGGATGCGTGGTATTAAAACATCTTCGCCTTTGAATTTCCCATTTAAAATTGTTGCTTCAATTACATAATTCATTACTTTTTTGACCGCAAGTCTTGTTCCGTTGCATAATTTTGGTGGATTTATATTTCGAAGCATAATAATTGTAGATCGGATTTTCAATTGTAAATTATGCGGTGGCATTCCAGGCAAATCAAGAGAATTCAAAAATTCAGTTGGGTAATATACTACGTCTTCTTGATTCTTCACAGTATCAACAGATTTATATGCGATCAATTCACCATCTATTTGAGATTGAATGATGAAATTCAAATCATTGACATCCTTATTTTTTGTGCCAATATAGCTCTTTCACTCAACCAAGCAATGTTTTTGTATTGCTGTTGTATATTTGGGAAGACTTTTTCAATTAGTTCTTCTTTTTATTGTGTGAATATGCAAAAATCTCTCGGAATTGTAATGAAACCATCATTATCAATTGGCATTTTACCATCACCCATTAAAAGCAATTGCTTTGAAAATGTTGCAGCTGATTGATCATTTTGCAATTGCACACGAACAGTGGTGGTGAGTCTTAACGTTTTAACGTATCTCCATAGATTTGATAGCGTCAAACACGCATTTATTTCATCAGCTGGTGTTGATTTTGAGATAGCATGTAGTCTTTGGCTAAAGTCTCCTGCTAACAATATAAAAGCACCACCAAATAAATTTTGATTTCCACGGAAATCTCTCATTGTTCGATCCAAAGCTTCAATTGATTTCTTGTGTGCCATTGTGCATTCATCCCACAACAAAATATCAAAATGTTTCAAAATTCTAGCCATGCCAGAGGTTTTTGATAAATTGCATGATGGTGCTTCATTTATCGTCATATTCAAAGGCAATTTTAGCGCTGAATGCGCTGTCCTACCACCATCCAATAAAGTGGCTGCAATTCCAGAAGATGCAAGTGCCAAAGCAATTCTACCACGTGCTCGTACAGTTGCTAAAATTAAAGTTATCAAAAAAGTTTTGCCAGTACCACCAGGTGCATCCAAAAATTACATCCCACCATTACCATTATCAATTTCTTGCATAATTCTTTCATAAGCTAATTTTTGCTGTTGATTTAATTTAGGAATATTCTCTTGAACATAATTTGTCAGCACATTTGGATCGTAATTCTGTTCTCGAAGCAAATCTTGATTAAAAATATCATTTCTTGAACGATTTGGTGTTGGCATACCTAACTGAGCCAAAGCTTTACTCGCCATTCCTAAACACATATCCTCAATCAATATCAATGCCTCATTATACATATCCTCTGTATAATTCAATTGAGCATTAATATTTAAGGTGCGTATTCGATGTAAAATATCTTCCGTCATGTAATCACGAAATTTCATCCATAAATCAGATGGATTCGCCGGATTGCACGTTGATATAATGATAGAAAATAAAATTCTAATTTGTTGTGGATATGCTGATACCGATGCATCAGTTAATGTATTTTCCCAATGTGTATCGTGCTGAAGCAATCCTAGTTTTTGACATGTTTCACGGTAAGTGGCGCATAATTGTCCATCAAGAGTTCTCAAATAATTAAATGATGTTGGACCATGAACATTTATCAAAAGCATACGCAAATAAAAACACTCATCATTATTTGGGTGAACTGTGTAAATTCGACCTAAAGCATCAGTTTTAAACACACTTGGATGACCTTGAACAGGTTTGCCTTGCTTTCGACGTTGAAAATCCTTTATTGATGCATTCCAAGTATAATATGATTGAACCTGAGCATAAAGTAATGTTCTTCCAAATGAATCTTCTTGGCACAATTTAAAAAATGCGGTCAAAGTTGTATTTGGTGGCGCAATTGCTCTTTGTGCTGCATTTTGTTCATTAAAACAAATACGCTGACCATTTTCCAAATGAACAGCTAAATGTTGAACGGTCGGGTATCTTTCATGTATTGCAAAAGAGAGTATACGCCATACTGCTTCATTACTGCTGATGTATCGACCAGTTCGGTAATGTTTTATTTCATCATTTTCAGCAACACCGAAAGCAGCCATATCACTACCTTTCGTGATATATTTACAAATATATTTGATCGCTTTGTACACTTTCCATCTTGCATACATACTGAATTCATATTCAAACTACCGCATGGGACATGAATCATGTTATTGGTAACAATTTCATGCAATTCAGGATCAATTTCAGGATCAGGAATTTCTGCTGATATAACGCTATCAATTTGTTCTGGTGTTATTTTGTCAACCATCCAAATTAAAATGTGAGCGTGTGGTAGTCCTCTCTGTTGCCATTCAATCGAATACATCCAGCAACGTACTTCACAAAATATTTTTAATTTTATCAACATGTCCATTAATGATTTCATCTTTTGCTTAAATACACGTGCACTTATATCATGTCGGTATGTTGGCCCTTGACCTTCAAATAAATGTTCTTTAATTTCTGTCCATTGCGGATTGCACGTGAAAGTTATAAATAAATCAGGTCTTCCATAATGACGCACATAACACATTGCATGCATATGTCGTGGTCCACCAACATATGAAAATGGTAAAATCACCATATTGCCAATATCATTAGGATGCACATCATTGTTAATAGCATCACGCAAATGAATGTATTCTTCTGAGCATAGTTTTGCTTGGTTATATTTGATGTAATTTAAACGTACAGTTTCAATTTTTGCATACATATCAACAATGTACTGATGAAAAAGCTTACGGCAATGCAAAATGTGATTGTATTCATTTTGTCGAACCATTAATCGATACGCGTAATAATTCATAGCGCTAACCTTTTTATCAGTTACCGCACCTGCCATAAAAAGAAAAAAAAATAAATTCCATTAATCAATTATATTTTAATTTCATTCCTTAAAATTATTTTATTTTGTACGCACCGGTTGAATGATTAATCATTCCTAAATTGAAATGGTACCCATCTTCACATTGCCAAAAAATTCGCGGATATTTCAACCAATCATAAGAACGGTGTGTTTCACTAACATTTTCCAACTGGTCATTTCTACGTTGCAAAATAATATCACGCCTATTGAATTCTTCTCCAAACATGACAATCGCTACTTCATCTTCAAATCTTGGTGCATTAAATCTTCCTACATGTTGGCCAGCTAGCGTTTTATCCGCATTTATTCTTATTCCATAATTGTCAGCAGCACATTATCAATTTGTGATTTAAACATTCTAACCAATTCATTATGTTCATGTAATAATATTTGTAATTCACGAATAATTGGTTTGCTTAATTTTGGATTTATTGAATAACGCTGATCAACTTCTTCATCTCCATTTCCCATGAAATAAATTTGTAGAAAGCGATACTCTTGGTTGTCGAATGGCAATAACGAACCACTTTTATGGTACACCTGACCCTGAATCTTTAATTAATATTCAACAAATTGGTTAGAATTTTCGTATAAATTTGGTTAGAATTTTCGTATAAATCAAAACATATATTAATATCTGAATTGAAAACCACATTATTTACCTTAAAAGTTGGCATAATTCTATCACGAACAATGTGTTGTGCTCCAAATGATGTCACTTGAAAGCAACAATTGTACGACTGAATGAATTTCAAGAAATGTTTTGACTGATTTGTTCTGCCACCAACCAAAGAGAATAATGGCTCAGGTGTTAGAACTTAATGGTGTTAATTTAACTTTTTCGCCAGCACAACATATTCTATTAGTTTCATTTTTAAATTTAAATGCATTGCATTTATTACAAACTTTATCCATTTTGCCAATTTGAATAGATGGATGCGAAGCGTAATCAATATTATGATCATAATTAAAACCTGCACGATCCAAATTTCCAATTGAATGGCTACGTCTCCGTTGTTGCCTGTTTTGATTGTCATGTTCAGTGTTACGTTCACGATCTCTTCGGTTTCTAACTCTCACACTTTCAATACGTTCTTCTCTTTGTTCTTGATTTTGATTTTATCTTGATCGTACCATTTGTTGCCTTGCTAATTCATTACTTTCTAATCGCTCCTGTTCATCTTGATTAGATCTATTTAAACGTATTTGACTACTGTGGCGTGTTCGTCGGCCAATTTGTGAACGGCTCCTTCGCGGCATTGTTGATTAATTTTTTTAATTTTTTTTTATTTAAAAGATTTTAATTTTAACTGAAAGATTACAAATCAATAATTAAAAAATGTCAATGCTCACACTGTAAACTTAAATGACAATCAATAAACACACAGAAATTAAATAAGTCAAATGACGCGAGCAAGCAGAGCCTTATACCGACAAAATGTATTTCTCATAAGAAAAAAAAATACATTTTATATGGGGAAAACACACTATCATAAAAGTGTGTGTATAACGCATATTCGTAGAAATTTTTCGATGTTTTTAATTATAAACCATCAGTGAAAGTAGACCTTTCCAACGCATGTACTCTTATGGTTGAGTGGTTCTCGAGTTATAAAATCACGAACATAGGACAACTTATTTTGATATATATAAAGATATATATATATATATATATATATATATATATATATATATATATGTATATATATATATATATATATATGTATGTATATATATATATATATATATATATATAAATATATATATATATATATATATATATATATATATATATATATACATATATATATATATATATATATATATATATATATATATATATATATATATGTAGGATTTGGTATTTCTGTACCCTGCATTGTTATTCATAGTTGGCAACCCCTCGCAGTCAGGCGTGCGAATGTCAATTGAATTAGTTATTTTGTTTTGTTTTTTAGTCTTTAAGTTACATTGCTAGTGATAAGGGTGCATGAAATAAGACGCTTCAAAAATAAACATTTACTTTAATAAATTGCATTTAATAATAAAATGGAGTGTTTTCTCTGAGGAAAAAGGAAGTGATCACAAATTGGCGTCAACCAATAAATTTGGGTTCAGTAGAGTGTACCTTAAACTACAAATTGGGGGCTCAACCGGGATTGACGTAGAAAAACGTGCCAACAAACAGTGGAAAAAATGCAACAGCGGCAAAACAATTGAGTGTGTGGGTGTTTTTTTTTGAATAAACGAACGGAGACAAACGTTCCAAAAAACAAAAAAGAAATAAAGAGTGGAAAGATTTTGAAACAACCTAAATGGTTTTGGCTTTGAATTTTTTGGAAGAAAAAAAAACAGAAACAGTAACCTGTGTGGTGCTTGTTGGAAAGGAAAAATTTAAATAATTTGTTGCTGTGTGCTAGCCTGAGTGGTTTAAAAACAAATATTTTTGTAAAAATTTAAATAATTTGTTGCTGTGTGATAGCCTGAGTGGCTTAAAAACAAATATTTTGCTAAAAATTTAAATAATTTGTTGCTGTGTGATAGCCTGAGTGGCTTAAAAACAAATATTTTGCTAAAAATTTAAATAATTTGTTGCTGTGTGATAGCCTGAGTGGCTTAAAAACAAATATTTTTGTAAAAATTTAAATAATTTGTTGCTGTGTGATAGCCTGAGTGGCTTCAAAACAAATATTTTGCTAAAAATTTAAATAATTTGTTGCTGTGTGATAGCCTGAGTGGCTTAAAAACAAATATTTTGCTAAAAATTTAAATAATTTATTGCTGTGTGATAGCCTGAGTGGCTTAGAAACAAAAAATTGTACAGAAATTTAAATAATTTGTTGATGTGTTGTAGCCTGAGTGGCTTAAAAACAAAAATATTTTGACAAAATTTAAATAATTTACTGATATATGATAGCCTGAGTGGCTTGGAACAAACCTTTTGGAAAAAATTCAAATAATTTAATTTGCTGTGTGAACAAAATAAATAATTGAAATTTGTAAGAAAAAGGGGAACAAATCCATTTAAAAAAAACTGGAACAAAAAAGAGTAAAACAAAACTTCTAGAAAATTGTAAACAGTTGAGTGCTAAAGAAGACAAAACGATCTAGAAAAAAAAACTGTATAACTCTGAGAGTGAGAGAGAGTTAAAAGAAAAAAAGTAAGGAATCAAACGCCTGAGTGGCAACAGAGAAAACACAATTTGAAAAATAACCGACAAAACCACAAAAACAATTCCAAGTGGTGGTTGTTAGAGAAAAAAAATAAAAAAAAAACAAATCAAGCGCCTGTGTGACAACAGAGAAAACAAAATTTGGAAAAAAAAACAATTCCAAATGGTGGTTGTTTGAGACTGTGTGGTTGTGTGCATAAATCAAAAAGAAACGAGAGTTGTAACGAGTTAAAAACAAAAACAACACGAAAAGTCATAAACATCAATATGTGTGTGTGGATATATAGCTAGAGAGCGAAATAATAACCAGTGAATTGCCGTGAAGAGGGGAAAAGTATTTACATTTTGCTGAAACGAACATGCTTGGTTATTAAGGAGATTTGAACGTTAATTTGAAAATTGCAGCTGCTGCGTATGTATATCTAATTAGATTTTAAGTTTGAGGAGCACTGATCTATTGTGTTGTTGACAGTCCTTGTACATCAATTCAGTTCTTATCAAACATTAATTTTGATTCTAATTGGTAAACTTAAAATGAAATATAGAAAAGAATTTTCAATTGGAAAATAATTTGTATTGCCCTGTAAATTTCAAATTGAATTATTTAATAAGAATATACTGTGTGTTGTCAAGAAAATTTAAACAAACGTAAAATTCGAATTGAAAAATAAAATTTGTATAATTAAAATTTGGTATAATTTTGAGAAGTAAAATTTTTTGTGAAATTTCAAAAAAAATTGTCGAGTAAAATTAAAGTTGGAATTTTTGATTAATATTGTATATCAATAATTAAAATATATTGTGGAAAAGTATTTTGTATATTTGTGAAAGTTGACATTCGCTTGTAAAAATGAAAAGAGAGGAAATATTTGCCTTAAACGTAGAAAGTTTGAAAAATAAATTGGCTGAGTTACATTTGCCGCGAGTTGGGAATAAACCGGTTCTTCGTGAGCGACTATTTTCTCACTTCCGTATCGAGCCTTTGGAAAGTGACCCAAATGATGACGATGACAATGAATCAGTTTATAGTGTGGCCAACGGTGTGCCGGAAAGGGTTTCTGTATTCACTTTACGGGATATCTCGGATTCAGTTTCACATTTTTCGGGAGAAGGGTTGCCAGAAATAGCAACATGGATTCAAGAATTTGAAGATTGCGCATCTCCGGTTACATGGAGCGGTATTCAGAAATTTATTTACGCAAAACAGCTTTTGAAAGGGGCTGCAAAAATTTTTATCAGGAGTCAGCCTAGCATAAAAACTTGGGAATCTCTTAAAGATTGTTTAAAAGACGAGTTTGGTAGAAAATTGTCAGCTTTGGAAGTGCATAAAGTTTTGAGAAATCGTAAAAACGTTTAAATGAATCTTTTAGGGAATATCTGTATAGTTTGCAAGAAATCGGTAGTCAGATAAGACTAGACGATGAATGCTTTATAGAATATTTTATCGAGGGAATCGCGGATTCCAGATCAAATAAATCAATTCTTTATCAGGCCACAAATTTGGTCGAATTGAAAGAGAAATTGCGGGTTTACGAAAAGGTAAATGAAGTAGGCAAGTCGACAAACCACCCTACAAGTTTTAGCCAGAGTAAAAATAATTTCAACAAAAGTGGTGATAAAGTTGATGAGAAAAAACTGCGAAAATGTTACAAATGTGGCGATACATCGTATTTAGCAAATGCATGTGCGAGTAACGAAGTCAGGTGTTTTAAGTGCAAACAAGTTGGACACAAGTCGTTTGAATGTAAAGTGCGTGGCAAAAAAGAAAATGGCAGTAACGAGAAAAAAAATTCAGTCGGAAATGTTCACACGTTAACTTCAGATTATATATCGCAAAGACTTGTTCCATCAAATCGAGTTTTTAAAGATATTTTGATTAACGGTAGAGAGGTATCGGTAATTGTAGACACCGGTAGTGACATTTGTGCTATTAGGCGTGATGTTCTACTATTATTGGATGACATAGAATTGAGTAAAGAAACCAAAACTTTAGTGGGCATTGGTGCAAAAGACATTACCACAATAGGAAGTTTTACTGTCGAAGTAAATTTGGATGGTATTCTTTTGCCAATATCATTCCATGTTGTCAGAGAGGGTGATATACTTTACTCAGCGGTCATCGGAAATGATATCTTTGAATATGTAAATATGGCGATAGGAAAAGAAGGGGCCACATTTAGCAAAAAAGTTGTGGGTGAAGTAACAAGCAAATCAGTGGAATCGACTCGTAGCGCTAACTGCGAAGAGAAACCGGATGACTTGTTTGCTTATACTGGAAAAGAGTACAGTAACGTCGGAGACAAAATTGAAGAGGATAAATTTTGTAAAATGATGAGCACAATGATCGTCGAGAAGGACGAAAATATAGACCTAGATTTATCGAGTTTAAGTGTAAAGTTTAAAAATTTTATATTGTCCTAAAAAACCTGATTTTCACCCAGTGGAAATGAAAACTGTCCTTACTGATGAGACACCAATTAGTCACAGACCCCGAAGACTTTCTATACCAGATCAGCAACTAGTTGACATCCAAGTTGACGAATGGCTAGTGGACGGAATAGTAAGAGTCAGTTTCTCGGAGTTTTCATCGCCAGTAGTTTTAGTAGGTAAAAAGGATGGGACAAAGAGACTTTGTTGTGATTATCGCCAGTTGAATGAGAAAATTGTACGAGACAATTTTCCCATGGCACTAATTGATGAAGTTGTACAAAAGTTACAAGAGGCAAAGATTTATACGACGTTGGATTTAAGAAACGGTTTTTTCCATGTGCCGGTCGCACCAGAATCGCAAAAATACACATCTTTCGTCACGGCGAAAGGCCAGTTCGAATTTTTATTCGTGCCGTTTGGAATTTCGAATTCCCCTGCAGTGTTCTGTAGATACATTTCTTCTGTTTTCCGAGAATTGATAAATGATGGAACTGTTATAATTTATGTGGATGACATGGTCATTCCATCGTCGACAGAAGAAGAAGGTACAGAAAAATTGGGTAGAGTTTTGAAAGTAGCCGAAAGTAATGGAATTAAAGTTAAATGGGAAAAATGCCAGTTTCTGAAGAAAAAGATAACATTTTTGGGTTATGAGATCGAGAATTCTAGTATATTACCGTCAGCCTGTAAAACGAACGCAATAGCGAATTTTCCATTACCAGTCAATCAGAAAACGGTACAAAGATGTTTGGGCCTAGCCTCGTATTTTAGAAGATTCGTGCCAGATTTTGCGTTGGTAGCTAAACCACTTTCAGATCTTTTGAGAAAAAATGTCGAATTTATAATGGGAGATGAGCAGAGATTAGCTTTTGAATAGTTGAGAAATGCTTTGGTTAAAGCACCAGTATTAAAGTTATTTAATCCTGGAGCGGTGACTGAAATTCATGCGGACGCCAGTATGTACGGGTATGGTGCAGTGTTACTGCAAGCTGATCGAGATGACCAGCAATTGCATCCCGTTGAATATTTGAGTAGAAAAACAACACTTGCCGAACAGAAATATACATCCTATGAGTTAGAGGTATTAGCAGTCATAGAAGCTTTACGAAAATGGAGGGTATATGTTATGGGTAGGAAAATTAAAATAGTTACAGATTGTAACGCGTTTGCTATGACGATGAAGAAAAAGGACATGCCAGTCAGAGTTTCAAGATGGGCGCTCTTTTAACAAGAATTTGAGTATGAGATTGAGCATAGATCAGGATCCAAAATGAGGCATGTAGACGCCCTGAGCCGAGTTTGTTGCTTGATGGTAGAAGACTCTTTGAGGCATCAAATCAAAGAAGCTCAGTTACAAGATGAATGGATAAAGGCTGTTAGGAAAATTTTAGAAAACGGCTCATATGAAGATTATTTTATAACGTTTGATATTTTATATAAGAATCCAGACAAGGAACTTATAGTAATCCCATCAGCTATGGAGAAAGACGATATTCAGTTATCTCATAGGCAAGGACATTTTGCGACAAAGAAGACTCTCGATCTTTTAGAAGAGAATTTCTATATTCAGAACGCGAGTAGCAAGTTAGACAGAGTCGTCAGAAGTTGTGTTGAGTGTATTGTTTCGGAGGCTAAAAGAGGTCGAAAAGAAGGATTTCTTAATCCCATTGATAAGTCGGATAAGCCTTTTGTCGTTTACCACTTAGATCACGTTGGACCTATGGAGGCCACCCATAAACAATATAATCATATTTTAGTCGTGGTGGATGGATTTTCGAAGTTTGTCTGGTTGTACCCAACTAAGAGTACCGGCAGTCAAGAAGTTTTAGACCGACTAAGCAAGCAAGCTAGTGTATTTGGAAACCCAGAGTTGATAATAACGGACAGGGGTAGTGCTTTCACTTCTCGTGAATTTGAGGATTATTGTAAATCGGAGAGTATCTAACATTTACTTATTGCCACTGGTGTACCACGTGGAAATGGTCAAGTAGAAAAGATACACCGCATTGTCGTTCCCATGTTAGCCAAATTATGCGTAGAGAAACCGAAAAACTGGTATCAGCACCTTAGTAGAATACAGCAAATCATAAACAGTACACCGCCAAGAAGTACAAAGTTTTCGCCATTTAGACTGTTAACGGGTGTCGATATGAGAAGCGAAGATTACCCAGATTTGAGGAAAATGTTAGAAGATGAAGTTGTTTCTGATCTAACAGAACAGCGCGATTCCGAAAGGTTAGAAGCGAGAGAAAACATTTTAAAGTTACAGCAGGAAAATTGCAAAACTTTTAACAAGAAAAGAATTCCTGAGACTTCGTATACAGTGAACGATCTTGTTGCTATAAAACGAACCCAATATGGTTCAGGTTTGAAATTGAGACCGAAATTTCATGGTCCTTATAAGGTGATTGGATGTCATAAGCATGGTAGATACGAAGTTGGGAGGGTTGGTGGCTCGGAAGGACCGGGTAAAACAACGACGGTTGTGGAGTTTATGAAACCGTGGACCGAACATTCGGGTCGAATGTAGGTCAGAAATGGCCGAATGTAGGATTTGGTATTTCTGTACCCTGCATTGTTATTCATAGTTGGCAACCCCTCGCAGTCAGGCGAGCGAATGTCAATTGAATTAGTTATTTTTTTTTGTTTTTTAGTCTTTAAGTTACACTGCTAGTGATAAGGGCGCATGAAATAAGACGCTTCAAAAATAAACATTTACTTTAATAAATTACATTTAAAAATAAAATGGAGTGTTTTCTCTGAGGAAAAAGGAAGAAACTACATATAAATATATATATATATATATATATATATATATATATATATATATATATATATATATATATATATATATATATATATATATATATATATATATATATATATATATATATATCTAATATATAAAATTCTCGTGTCGCGGTGTTAGTAGTTAACCTCCTCCGAAACGGCTTGACCGATTCTCATGAAATTTTTTTGCATATTCTGTAGGTCTGAGAATCGGACAACATCTATTTTTCATCCCACTAAATTTTAAGGTCTTAATCACTATGGGGCTTTCGGCCACTTAGCATTTATAACATTTTTTGATAATATAAAATTTTTCTGACAACAAATATTAGAATTTCATTTTTTTTTACAATATTCGAAATAATTTAAAAATCAGTTATAATTCAACCCGATATTGATACGTTACAGTCAGCAATACTAAAAAGACGCAAAGGGGCCAATTTGAGTCGTCAAACAATCAATTCTAGAGTCCCGCAAGATATACGAGCACGAAGGTCTGGCGAACAAATCCAAGAAAACAATGCAGATGTGCGTGCAAGCATGGCGCAGTTACGTGAATCACAATCGCAAAAGGCGCGAGATTACGCTCATTCCAAAGTGGTTATTGGTACTTTGGACAAGGAATGCCCGCATTGTCATGCACTTAAATTTAAAAATGAGCCAGTTGGGATGTGTTGCTCATCAGCAAAAGTAAAACTAACAGAAATTGAAACACCACCTGAACCATTGCACGGTTTACTTATCGGTACAGGTCCAGATTCTAGCCTTTTCCTAAAGTCAATTCGCACATTCAATTCATATTTTCAAAAGACATCGTTTGGAGCAACAGAAATTGTTAACAATATTGCTGCAAACGGTCAACAATTTAGTTCCACGTTCAAAATCAAAGGCCAAGTTTATCACAAAGTGGGCTCATTAATGCCAATGCCAAACGAATCACATAAATTTTTACAAATTTACTTTATGGGTGGCGAGGACTCCGAACGTGCACTCGCCAATCGTGTGGATGCACGTTGCGAATACCATAATCTCAATTCACTTTTTGCCAGGCGTATCGTCAGCGAGCTGGACGCTCTGTTAAATGAGCATAATGAATTATTGAAATTATTCAAATCACACGTGCACAAGCTACAAAGTGACAATCATGCTATTGTCATCAAGCCTGATAGAACACCAGCTGGAGAGCATATACGTTGATTCAACCCACCTGTTGTTGACGACGTTTGCTTGAATCATGGTTGGCGACCATACAGCTATGCGACAAATCGTGATTCGAAGAGGAAATAATAATCTTCAGTTCATTAGTGATACCCACCGTTCTTATGACGCTCTCCAATATCCAATAATTTTCTGGAAGGGACAAGACGGATATTGCGTAAACATTAAACAACGAGATCCCGTAACAGGTAATTCATTCATTATTAAAAACATAATTAATTATTATTTAAGAATCTTCAATTAATTTAAGCATATATTATTACAGGAGCCGAAACAAATAAGAACGTTAGATCGAAGGATTTTTATTCGTATCGTTTGATGATTAGACGCGGCCGAGACAATATAATTTTACGATGTCGTGCGCTTTGCCAACATTTTAATTTGGTTCGTCGACAAAATACGTGCTGAAGACATCGATAGTTTAATTTCTGCAGAGATTCCAGATGCGTCTACTGATCAATTACTATTTGATATTGTTACTACAAACATGATTCATGGTCCGTGCGGAAATCTGAATCCTTCATCACCTTGCATGGTAGACGGAAAATGTACAAAGCGTTTTCCTAAAGATTTCACAAACGATACGGTAACACATGTTGACGGATATCCAATATATCGTCGAAGAAGTACTGAAAATGGCGGACAATCGGACAGTAACGTAGACATCGACATTGACAATCGTTGGGTGGTACCATATTCACCTCTGCTGAGCAAAACATTCAATGCTCATATTAATGTTGAGTCATGCAGTTCGGTGAAAGTATCAAATATATTTGCAAATATGTTCATAAAGGCTGTATTTAGAATTGAAAATACTAATGTAAATGCTCCTCCGTTGAATCAAAATGATGAAATTACGAATTACCAAATTGGCCGGTATATCAGTTCCAATGAAGCTGTCTGGCGTATTTTCGGTTTCCCAATTCATGAACGGGATCCAGCAGTTATACATTTAACAGTCCATCTTGAAAACGGCCAGCGCGTATACTTCACGGACGATACAGCATTTGATCGTGCTATAAATCCACCAAAAGCTACGCTTACCGAATTTTTTGAACTGTGCAATCGTGCGGATGCATTTTGTGCCTTCGCACAAACACTGCTCTATTCTGAAGTTCCACAATATTTTACATGGGCTCAATCGAAAAAATGGATGCCCCGCAAGCAAGGGACACCTATTGATGCGTGACCCGGTCTCTTTAAATCAAATACTTTGGGTCGTGTATATACAGTCAATCCAAGGCAGACTGAGTGTTTTTATCTACCATTGTCATTTCAAGATATACTCAAGGTAGATGGACAACAGTATCCAACGTATAAAGATGCATGCCATGCACTAGGCTTGCTAGAAGACGACAATCAATGGGACAGTATGCTTGCTGAAGCAGCATTAAACTGCACAGGAACACAAATTCGTCTACTATTTGCTATAGTACTGACTACATGTTTCCCGGCCCGAGTGCAAATGTTGTGGGATAATCACAAAGATTCAATGACTGATGACATTTTGTATCGATATCGTACAAGGTACAACGATCTAACGTTATCATTCAGTGATGCAATGTACAATGAATCATTGATTGCTATCGAGGATCTTTGCATTGCTATTGCGAATTTACCAATCAGTCATTTCGGTATGAGCTCGCCGAATCGAAGTGCATCTGATTTACTCAACACAGATATGAATCGTGAACTACAGTACAATACTGTGGAAATGGCAGGCATTGTTAGTCGCAATATTCCATTACTAAATGATGAACAAAAACTTATTTACGACCGCATTATGCTGGCAGTTTCTGCAGGACAAGGAGGATTCTTTTTTTTGGATGCACCAGGTGGAACTGGCAAAACGTTCCTTATTTCGCTACTTCTTGCCGAGATACGATCAAAAAATGGCATCGCATTGGCCGTTGCATCTTCTGGCATTGCAGCTACTTTATTAAATGGAGGCAGAACAGCTCATTCAGCATTTAAGCTGCCTTTGAATATTCAAAATAATCCAGATGCAGTGTGCAACATAAAAAACAATCGTCTATGGCCACAGTGCTGAAACAATGTAAAATTATTATCTGGGATGAATGCACTATGGCTCACAAACATTCGCTTGAGGCATTGGATAGGACATTAAAGGATATAAAAAACAACGATAAACTATTTGGTGACACTTTGTTACTCCTTTCAGGTGATTTTAGACAAACACTTCCCGTTTTTGCACGTTCTACGTGCGCTGATGAAATCAATGATTGCTTAAAATCATCGCGACTGTGGCGTAATGTTGAAAAAGTACAAATGACGGTGAACATGCGCGTTCAAATGCTTCAGAATCCATCCGCCGAAACTTTCTCTAAACAACTGTTAGATATTGGCGATGGGAAAGTTGCTGTACATGAAAATACTGGATGCATAAAATTACCGACGGACTTCTGCACAATCATCGACTCTCAAAATACTCTCATAGATCACATATTTCCCTATGTACACACACAATATGAAAATCATAATTGGCTGGCAGAAAGAGCGATTTTGGCAGCAAAAAATGTGGACGTCAATGGGTTAAATTTAAAGATACAACAGTTGTTGCCTGGGGACTTGGTGTCATACTAATCTATCGATGCAGTTTGCGATACCAACGAAACTGTGAATTATCCAGTTGAGTTTTTAAATTCATTGGATTTGCCAGGCATGCCACCATTCCCAGTTAGATTGGCATTTGCTATGACGATCAATAAGTCACAAGGCCAGACATTGTCTGTATGTGGCTTAGATTAGGAAACACCATGCTTTTCCCACGGACAACTATATGTGGCATGTTCTCGCGTGGGAAAACCATCCAGTTTGTTTGTGTTGGCTAAAGACAGACTAACCAAGAACATTGTACACTCTATTGCGCTGAGATATTAATCTTAATTTTTTTTCAACTGCCATAATTGATAGGAAAAATTATTTTGAATGTTTAGATAGCTATCGAGAATTGTAATTTAAGATATATTTGTTACTTTGATAAAGATTAATTTATTAACCAAAATAAAGCATACTTTAATTGTCTGTAACGCTTTATTGAACTAAAAAAACGTTTCCTAGAAATAATATACATGGCAAAACAGCGTTTTCCGGGTCAGCTAGTATACGAGTATATATATATTTTTATATTTTATTATATACATTAGTAGGCATTAGGTAATATAGACACAAGTTTAACTATGTGGGAAATCAGAGTGCCACTGGCAGTTATCAGTTCCACAATGCGAATTTTGCCTTGATCATCCGAAATAGTATTAATGATATGATCCATTTTCCATTTGGAAGGATGTGACTTCTCTTCTCGTATTGCTACTAAATCACAAACTTCAAAATTTCGTTGTGGTCGCAACCATTTGGACCTTTTTTGCAATGACGAGAGGTATTCGACATGTCACAGACGCCAAAAATGCTGAATGAATCCAGCGGATCCATCGATAGTGCACACAGAGGTCGAGATTTCACACATGCTTCAATTTCCGCCAGAATGGTATAGCATTCCTCACCCGTCAATAGCGAAGTCGCGTATCCAGAGCGCGTTTCATATGAAATTTAATTCGTTTCACAGCTGCTTCCCAATAACCTCCCATGTGAGGTGCAGAAAGTGGGTTGAATTTCCACTCAATGTTACAATCTGTTAGATAGCGGTGGAACTCCGAATTTTTCATTGCTTTATTATAAACAATACGCAGCTCCTATAAAATTTGTGCCATTAACAGAATAATAATGACAACAGTATCCGCGCCGTGCCACGAACCTTTTCAAAACTCTTATGAAAGTTTCAGCAGAAAGATCTCCCGCAAGCTCCAAGTGCATCGCGCCCGTACCCATACAAACAAAAACAGCGGCATACCCCTTCACGGCCTTAGAACCACGGCCTTTTGAAAACTTCAAATTGAAAGGTCCAGCCATATCAACGACAGTGGAGAAGAATGGACGTGTGATATTCACTCGAAATTCAGGAATGATTTGTTGAGTTCGATCAATACATTGACGGCGACAAGCCACACATTCGCGATAGATTTTACGGACAGCATTCCTTGCTACTAACACCCAAAATTTACGTTGCAATGCAGTTTGCATTAATAATGGGTCACCATGATATAAATTTGTATACAAGTCATTTAAAATCAAATTAACGATACGCGATTTACTATGGAGTATAATCGGAAATTTTGCGTCTGACGTATTCTTCCACCAACTCTCAATATACCCTTAGCATTTAAGAATATATTCAATCTCGATAGCGGGCTGCGAAGCGAAATAGCTTTAGATTGCATGCAGCATTGAATCTCTTCAGGGACTATAACTGCTTGAGTGCTTTTAATCCAGATTTCCTTGGCTGTGATCAGTTCATGCTGCATTAGTTTGCCAAAATCACGGCAATTGTTATTATATATTATATATATATATATAATATTATATATTATATATAGGCCTAAAGGAATAGTAGTACATCAATAGCTTACAAAAGGAGTTATTCCCACGGCATGTGCACACAATTTCCTTGTGCGGGCTTCTAGTTGCGTAGAGGTATTTTCTGTTCTTAAGGCAGGCCATTGCGTAGTTGGCTGAGAGAGCCACGCTGGACCCTTCCACCACAACTCATGAATATCTAATTTAGAAGCTGACAAACCCCTAGAAGCACAGTCCGCAGGGCTTTCATGCATGGAGACATAAAACCACTTTTCGGGCGGTATGATATCCTGCATTTTAGCGACGCGATTTGCTACAAATATAGTCCATTTGCTAGGAAGACTGAGTAACCATGCACAGATCCATCGGCATATTCGGTGCGTTCGTACACTACCAAAGCGTAAGCAACCTCTGAAGCATCGGCGAAGCAATGTAGGTCAGTCTTAGAGTCCTCAACGCCAGTACCAATCCAACGTGGAATGCAGAGATTAGTAAAAGTCTTTAAATCTTCTCTATGTTGTAACCAAATAGCCACTATATCATCCGGTACAGGATCATCCCATCCAATATCCAATTTCCATATGTGTTGAAACCGCGTTTTTGGTACTAACGTAACTTTAGCTATCTTGCCCGTGGGATCAAATAGCCGACAAGAGTCTGATAATAACTCTCTTTTCGTGAAAGAAGTTGACGGAGAGCTTGGCTTAACAGTATAATGTAGAAAATCTCCATTTGAATTCCACATTAATCCCAATGCATGAACGGTCTCATCTTCAGCCAGCAATTATGATTGGTTTTGTTCAGTATCTTCCACGGGTATTCGAGATATAACTAATTGCGATTTGAGGCGAATTTAGGTAGTTGAAAACATCCGTTTTCTAATGTAGCTGTCACACTCTTTGTAATATTGTTGAGCTCATCTGATAAGGAGCCTGTGAGTAGGTCATCCATATAAAAGTCCTTGATTATAATGTTAGCATAGATCTCATTTCGAGATTCCTTTGCGGTTTGTTGCAATGTTGTAATTGCGTGATGTGCATTAGATGCGAGTTTTGGTGGTTTCACTAGATTCTTTGATCACTGGGTCTGGAGTATAAATCTTCTTATTTAGCACCTCCTCAACTTGCCAAGATTTGATTATAGCTTTTCGTAGATCCGAGTCCGCGAATAAACATGTTGTGTTGCTAGGTGCGGATGTTGTGCCCTTCGTTTTACCAAATAATACAAATCCGAAAAAGGTTTTTTGGGCAATCAGAGTGTACTCTAGACCTTTGATGGTGTTGGCATCGAAAAGATCAGGTATCTCGTCTGCACCAATAATTAAATCTATTCAAGCTGGTGTACAGAAATTCGGATCAGCCAGTTTTAATATGAGACCAATTGGCATAAGCGACTTTGTTTGGTGGTAAATACCCAGTTAATTTGGGTAGTACCAATGTAGACATGGTGTGATACTCATCGCTGTCTAAAGGCATGAGTTAGACAAATACTTCCCCTTTCACAGCGCTCTTCGACCCACCAATTCCACTCACAATGACTTCACTGCTTTGCCTCTTTAAGCATAATCTGTGAACGCAGGATTCTGAAATAAATGATGAGTGTGAACCATTATCGAACAAAGCACGAAAGACATATGTTTCTCCAGTGTGAACTGCAATTCGTACTAAAGCAGCTGCCAAAAGTACGGGCCTATTTACTGAAGCGGATAATGCGGTTGCATCCACCATGTCCGTTACAGCAGGAGAGGAGTTTCTGTTGTTGTCCCTTACATAATTTTCATTAATCCACCCAAAATTATGCAACAGAGTATGATGACGCTTGTGGCAGAACCCACAGGTGGAGGAACTTCGACAAACGTTGCTTTTATGCATCCCGCTCAAGCAGTTGAAACACAGTCCCCTTTCTTTGGCGACTTGAGATCTTGCATGCAAAGATAAACTTCGAAAATTAGTACATTCATAGATCAAATGCTTACCGGAACAATAACTACATTGTTTTCCTGCGGCGTTGTTAACTTGTGCAGCGTGGTAAGCTTTATTGCCCTTACTTGAGCTTTAAGCGTTCTTGTTTTTATTAGCAGCGTACGCAACCAGTTGATTTGATTACCTCTAATGAACGGCAGCGAGCTTCTAAAAATGTATGCAAATCTTCTAGCCTAGGCGTCGTCTCGTCTGTAAGTGATAGCTCCCATTGACGTCGAGTTTCATTAGCAAGCCGATGAATAATTGCATGAATAAGGAAATCATCCCAGTACTCAACAAGCACTTTCATAGCTTTAAGAGCGCGCACATTTGGCATGATTGGATCAAGCACACTTTTGATGGCACAGCCAGAATCCCAGCTTACCTTTTGAACAGCAAAAATTGCGCTTAAATTGTGACCTTTTATTACCCGACTTATCTGCTATCTATCCCGCAACAAATTCCATGCTTCAACAAAATTCTCATCTTGTAATTTAAAGCATGAGATTAATTGCAATGGTTCACCCATTAAGCAACAGCGTAGACTAGTCTCTGAAGCGTTTGTCAATTTGTATATCTGCTGGAGTCTGAAAAATTGTGCGTCGGGAATGGCTTAGTGCGATTCGTCTTGGATGCCAGTTGCAGAAAGAAAGAGGCTGAGTTGTCGGTTGCTCCGGCTTTTATGCTCCATCTTCAGTGTAGATCCTCCAATAAGTGTGGTTGTGCGGGAACTGTTGTTTGTTGTGGCATCTGTCTGCTAACTCGTGTTTTTACTGTTTCCCGCATTGTTCTTCTTGCTTAGAATTTGACCTTGGGCCACCTTCAGCACCTTGTTGTTGTTTTCTCTCTGTTGTTGTTGTAAGTTTTTCACCTTGGGTCACTTGAAACGTTTGGTGTTGTTTCTTGTCTTGTTTGTTGTTGTTGCTGTTTGTCCTAGGATCACCTTCAGCACTTTTATATCGCATGAAGTATTTAAAAATATTAAATATTTTGGATATAATTTGTTTCTGCTTCTCCTCCACTGGTGGCGCGCTTAGCGATCGGTCTGTCGTGTTCCACTTTGGGCTTTGCCTTCGTTTTTGGGTATTGTTAGTGGGTTATTTGTCGAAGTAATGCAGTCGGCAACTGCTGTCGCGATCTCTTTTTGGAAATTCATATCATAGAGTTAGGCACTATTGTTATAAATTCATATTATTTTAACTGTGGTCAGCCGGTTGCACAATTGTTTGTGTAATATTTTCCTCTGTTATCTTACATTGTTGACTTCGTTGCATGATTTTGGTTGCTTATCACAGGATTCTACTGTTTCACTTAATTGTAGCCTTGTCTTCTCTTCTCCCAACGCAGAGTATAAGCAAAGAAGAATAAGAAAAGACATCCAATTCCCTCCATATTTATTTACCGTTCCGACCATTTTTTTTGCTCACACGTATAGTGTATGTGAATTTATTGTGTCTGTTGTAAAAATATTCCATATCCCTGTAGTGAAAATTACAGACAGTCTTCAAAATACACTACTAAATTTAATAGTAAAAAATCTAGTGGTTAATTTACTAGTTCAAAACTTATCTATAAGTTAACCAGTGTATACTAAATTTTTCCTTTCTTGTCAATTTAATAAAAAAGGAAGAAAAGACAAACATTGGAATTTGAAGAAAAACAGTTATTTTTATAATTTCAAACACTTTTTGTAATTCCTCATTTTAGAGATAAATCTTCAAGATAACGCGCGTTTTAATATATCCGCAAAGTGTTCGAAAGGAGAGTGGAAATGCGACACCATGAATTAACATGCTAAATTAATACATTCTTCATTTATGCACAAAAAATATTTTACATGTCGAATACACATTATTATACTATGTACATACATATACTCGTATATGAATTTTACATACATATAAAAGTGTTACCAAGGGCGTTGGGGTTGCCAAGGGGGACAGGTTCACGTTAGGGTTTCCTGCAACTAACGGCTCATGTCTCTTCAATCTTCCTACTCTCACCTCCACGTGGTGCACCCTGGTAACCTGCGCAACCTAGGTGAAGATGTGGTAACCAACCCATGTGGGATCCTTGGGCAGGGCCAACGAGAGAGGGAGCTTTGGTGAGGCAACTCTGACATATTCGGTTTAAGGATTCATCAAAGTGTGCGAGGCCAGGTGGGGTTTCGCATGTAGGAACGGTGGCGGAGGAGTACTATAGGTACCAACGGCAGCGCCCATACCCCCGAAGTGGGTTACCACTACCAAACAAAAAATCCCTAGCTTAGGGTAGTGCGCTGGGCTTGGAACCCGCCACATAAAACACAAATAATCTAGTGAATATAAGATTGAAGCCTCGGATGAAATACCTCTCAACTGTTGACGACAACCCCCGCAAACGTTATAAGGAACACGATTTAAGGATATGCACCTGGAATGTCCGGACCCTTAATAGGGAAGGTGCCTCTATCCAGCTGGTTGACGTCCTCGAAAAATATAAAGCTGACGTCACCGCACTCCAGGAAATGCGATGGACGGGACATGGACGCTCAAAAAAAGCTATATGTGACATCTACTACAGCTGCCATGCGACGAGGCGCAGATTCGGTGTAGGTTTTGTGGTAAGCAAACGACTGCGAGATGAAGTCCTGGGATTTACCCCAGTCGACGACAGGCTTGCCACACTCCGCATTAAGGCGAAATACTTTAACATCAGCCTAATCTGCGCACATGCTCCGACGGATGAGAAAGACGAAAACACCAAGGATGCCTTCTACGATCAACTAGAAAAAACCTTCGATCGATGCCCCCGCCACGATGTAAAAATTGTGCTAGGTGACTTCAACGCCAAGGTGGGCAAAGAAAGCATTCTTGAACCAACCGTCGGTAAGTTCAGCCTCCACGAGCAGTCATCAGAAAACGGTTTCAGGCTGATCGACTTCGCCGCAGCACGGAACATGGTAGTTAGTAGTACTAGATTCCAGCATCCTGATATTCATAAAGCCACCTGACTGTCCCCAAATCATAAAACCAGGAACCAAATTGAACACGTTGTAATCGACGGCAGGCATGCATCCAGCGTGTTAGACGTACGTACAATTCGAGGTGCCAGCATTGACTCGGACCACTACCTTGTTGTAGCTAAGGTTCGCACTCGCCTCAGTGCGGCAAAAAACGTTCGCTCTAATTCGCAGAGGAAGCTTGACGTCGGAAAGCTACAATCGCTACAGACAGCTACCGCATTTGTTACTCGGCTCTCGAATATGCTGACGGATTCTCCCCATGATCTCGATATTTGTGCGCAGTGGTCGCTTATATCCCAATCCATGCGCACGGCCGCTGAAGAGGTGATTGGCTATCACCGCCCGAAGAAAAACAGCTGGTATGACGAAGAGTGTCGCAACGCAGCTGCAGAGAAAGACGCAGCATACCAACTCATCTTGCGATCGGCTGCGCAAGAAACGAGAAGCCGGAAAGAGAAAATGCGAGGAAATGGAGATGTTTGGCAGCAGGATAGCAATGAAGATGAAGCCGACCCCACAGTTGCTGACGACGAACATGCAGTAACGCCCCCCGACTATGACGAGGTATTGCTAGTTATTAGGCGGCTCAAAAACAACAAATCCCCCGGAGCTGATGGTATACCAGCGGAGCTATTCAAGGCTGGCGGCGATGAGCTCACGAAACGCATGCACCAGCTCATCTGCAAAATATGGCCGGAGGAATGCATGCCTAGCAAACTGGAACTTAAGTGTGCTCTGCCCAATCCACAAGAAGGATGATCCGGCAATCTGTGCCAACTACCGCGGGATCAGCCTTCTGAACATCGCATATAAGGTCCTGTCGAGCGTAGTCTTTGAAAGGCTGAAGCCCATCGCCAATGAACTGATTGGGCCTTATCAGTGTGGCTTCAGACCTGGTAAAGGCACCATTGACCAAATGTTCACACTACGCCAAATCCTGGAGAAAACCCTACAGAAGCAGATTGACATACACCACCTTTTCGTCGATTTCAAAGCCGCATTCAACAGCACCGTAAGGAGCCAACTGTACCCCCTAAAAGTTTAATTTAAACGTGGCCCCCATTTCTTCGGAATTTTTTCTCCGAATATTCCCTATTTTAAACAACATCCCAGCAGTGAAACCAACTAGTTAAAATTCTAGTAAAACTCATATTATATGTAAAATTCATATATAAGTAATATAATAATGTGTACTCGACATGTAAAAAAATTTTTGGGCATAAATGAGGAGTGTATTAATTCAGCATGTTAATTCATGATGCCGCATTTCCACTTTTCATTGCGAACACTTGCGGATATTTTAAAACACGCGTTAACTTGAAGATTTATCTCTAAAATGAGGAATTACAAAAAGTGTTTGAAATTATAAAAAGAACTGTTTTTCTTCAAATTCCAATGTTTGACAGGAAAAGTAACAAAAATTATAATAGTAACGGTAACAATAATTTCAGACGTATACGTTGTAAAGACGAAAAGTACCAGAAGTATTTTCCGCATACACCTCCTACAAAGAATACAACAAAAACTATATGCTACCACCAGAGACCGTGTTAACTCCAAAAACAAATAACGATGTCCACCATATTTTATTTAGAAATAACCACCAACAATATTCAAGCATGCAACCATCCCCGATATCATGCAGCTTAAAAAGGTAACCACCTCCCACGCTAAATGCAACAACAAAGACAGCAGATAAGTATAACAAAACATTTACGCACAGACGATCGGACCAATAAACGTACAGGTTGTGAGGAGCTCAGAAACCGAAAGGGCTAGACTGACGACGAGCACACAGAGTAGGGTAGTAATTACATATATATAATTATATATATGTATAGGAAATAAGTAGTAATTTTGAAAATAAATAAAAACACTTATTAAAACTAATACAACTGCATTAAATTTCTGTAAGCGACCCTGGAACCCGCTGAGTTTTTACCCCAGCGAAAACGAGTCATTACAACGTGTAATGAATATATGAAAATATACACAAATCACGTGATGTAATTCGTCAAATTGTGGGACATCTAAAACAAAATTCAGATTTCTTATTGACACAGGGGAGATATATAAAAAAGGTAAAATAAACACCAATGCGGATGCACTGTCAAGAATCAAAGTCGATTCTGACATACTAAAATCAATGATTCCGAAAGAAAACGATTGATCCGTTAACAAAGCATTAGTAATTACAAGGGGCATGTCTGCTAAAAAGAACACAGACATAAATCAGGAGAAATCTAGTTATCATTCGACGTCTGATTTGTGACTGCACGTCCATATCTGACGTCAGGAATGTAAGATAATTGAAATTTGTATTTATGAGCAATAAAAAGGGTACTCATATTAATATAAATAAAAATGAGATACTTGTGATAAGCGGTGATACTCCATCGAACCCAGGTTCGCTATCGGAAAAACTAAGAATAAACAAATCAAATATAAAAGAACTAGCGCTAGATGAGAAAGATGATATATTTAGGTACGTACCGAAAGAAAAATTAAAAGTGGAATATAATAAGTTGCAACAGAAGAATAAAGAAAATAATGAATGCTCAAAGTTGAATATATTGGTACATATATAGCAATCCCCACAGAATAATAGATAACGTAATTATGTATAAACTAATCGCAGAATATCATGATTCGCCTTACGGAATTAATTTTTTTTATTTTTTTTATTTTATTTAAGTTACTTCAGCGATGAAGAATTATTGGGCCAAACTTGGACAGTTATAACGCCACCACCATAAAATTTGAAACTTAAGTTTTATATATAGATATCAATATCCTTTAAAAGTCGGTGATTATTTTGAAGGCGTGGTCTTCTTTAGCCTGGATTAGGGTTCTGTTGGGGTCCGTATCTGCTTGTCGGCGAGAGACGTCCTCTGGAATGTCCTGTCGCGGGAACCTGTAAAACCTACACCACTTTGTTAAATGAGCACTGCACTATTTTGGGTTTAAAACAACAAGAGCTTTATTCTTAAAATGCTAGTTCTTATATACTATTTACAAATAAACATTACAGTCTACGTCTTCACTTTTCTGGTGTTCCAGTTACGCAATTGTTACTTGGTGTCAGTTGCTCAAGCCCGCTGACCTACTGCAAGTAAAAGTGTCGTCGGTGCATTCTAAATGCCCCTCGTCAGCTTGACTGCGGAACTGTGACACCCTAAAAGTTTACATCATAATTAATGAATAATTACTGTTCATTTTCAATATTTGCACCCTAAAAATATGTGCGTTCTTAATGAATTTAATAGGAGCCGTTGCTGTGAGTCAACTACGCGTAGGTAGCTTGATTCTAACTCACAACATCCCTCCCCTCTTTCTAAAAGAAGTTAGTGCAACTAACTTCCATAAAATCTCTACAATATTTTTCTTGCAATGTAAACAATTATGTGCATTTATTTAACTCTATAGTACATATATATAATTTGTTTTATTTTTTTTTTCATGAAATCGCCTTGTTTGGGTTCTATCACGGTTTTTTCTTCCTTTTTTATTCTTTTCTTTTCCATATATATATTTTTTTTTTCTCTAGCTTTTATTTTCTTTTGTAGTTTTCTTTCTTTTATTTTTTATTTTTTTTTCTTTACTTTGTTTTTGTTTTTGTTTGTTTGTTTTTTTTTTTATTTTTATCCATCATTATTTTTTTTTTTTATAATCCCCTTTTTATAATTTGGTCTTTCATTGACTCTTTTCTCATTGGCGTATATACAAACATCTAAACAATAACACAATTCTACTCTATACATAAAACCTTACATTATACTGCGCTCTCTGCTACCCGCTGGTCCATTTGACGACCGTCGTTTGTCGGAGTGAAGTCCCTCGATGAACTCTGCATACCCCTCCCTTCTTTCTGGACCGGTACGTAAAAAGATGATGCAAGCTTGCGCGATTAGATGCGCTTCTGACGAAGTCAAAATAAATATTCGACATTCGCTTAGTGAGTGACAATGGATATTTTCTCATTGGAGAAATCGTTACGAAGTTTAGCCGATAAATCTTGGCTACGTTATGTTTGATCTTTTCGTGGTTAAAAACGATTTTTTGCGCCAGGAGATTATTCTGCGAAGCTAATTGAACGATGTAGTTGTGGCTGTTATTGTTATTGTAGTCGTTTCTCGGTGGAATTACGGAGTTACCTCGGGTTTTGGCTAAAATTATCTCTTTTTCATTTTCGACAATAATACAATATACATACTGATATATGTAATAATGGTAAACACGTTGGATTCTTTATACGGACAACGTACATGTTAGTGCTTTTCATGCCATTTAGTCAGTTATGCAATAAAACTCAAGTATTATTAGACTTTTACTAGTCAGATAGAGACTCTTCCATTCGGCCGATACCATCTCCATTTTTTTATAAGCTTAAATCGTAGTCATCTCGCAGATGGGAAGTTGAAAGCTCTTCCACTTTTTCATATAAAAATGAATTCTCACTAATTTCGTTTTCATTTTTTTTTTTCAACCCAAAAATTATCTCTGGACATTATCGTTGCCAAACTCGTCTTTCTTCCTTTGCGGCTTACTGATCACTTTTCTTCTACGTCTTCTTACTTCTTCTCATTCAGTCAGATTTTTGTTCGCTGCACTTGCATTTCCTCTACTGGTCTCCTGGATGTTGGTTAACATCTTACTCAGTCTTCGACGCTGCAGGAAGTCCCTTCCAGGTTCATGCTGCACCATATTGAACCATCCAGATGTTTGTTCACCAACGCCTGAATATCTAAATACAATACGCTTAGCTTATCGGACTTGCCGAGTTTTAATTATTCTTACTAGCTATTACATTCATTCAATTTTTAACGTAAACAGTAAATTGGATTCAAATCTATATATCGCTTATCTACTACGTCTTAACAAACAAACTATAAACAAGTAACAAAAACTATTTCCTTTACAAATACTATTAATTAACTATAATACATTTTCTTATAATTGTTGGCGGCATTAAAACTTTAAATCCTTCTCAAATATATACATTTTACAAAAATTTGCTTCATACATAACAATTATTTTCTAATTTAATTATATGTCGCCCAAAAAAAAAATTTTTTATATCAATTCTTGGCAAAACTAGTGCCTTTTACATAAGCGAGATTATTTAAGATAAACCCGTTTATGTGAAAACATTGTCCATTGCATGACTATATCTTTCATCGCATACAATTGACTTTTTATTTAAATTTACTTCTAGCCTGATATGTATATATCCATTAACGATTCTATTTTCCATCCTGTAATCAGCCCGTATATGAATACATACATACATTCAAGGCGCTTTAAATTACCTAGAATTAATTACTAACGTTATTTTCCCCAATTAACTACTCATTTTTTCGAATTTCCATACGCTAATTTCTTAAACAATAAACAGTTAAAACCTATGTACGAGTATATCTACATATAGCCTGCTGCAGTATCTGCAAATATATACATACGCACATACCCATTCCTCCTAACTAGAATACTTACTTCTTTAAATATACATTCGTACATTCATTCTTTAACTTATACACATATATATACATATACTCGTATATATACTTACTTCACCAGCAGTTCCATTGCCTGGCGTTAATGCCCACGCATCGAATTTCAGTGCATACACTGCCGTATGTATGTATGTACATATTCGAAGTTTTGTTTTATATTACTTACCCACGACTGTCTTATTATTTCATTTTATTTTTTAATTACGTGCAATATTTATCATTATTTAAAAAAAAAAATATTTTTCCCTACTATGCTTCGCTCGGCCACAGTGCATAATAAGCACTTTTATTACGTCAACTTTAATCGCTCGATTTTAAGTGGCACACTTCTACTGGCTTTAACTTTGAGAATCGGAGCTGTGTGTGTTATTTGATACACACACGTACATGTTTACGTTGTTATTTTTGTGTTTACACTTGTAAGACACTGCTAACACATGTCTTTATTTGTGTGGTCTAATGTGGAATAATTTCAACAAATTATTATGTAGCTTTTTATTTTTGCCCTTAATTGTTACGACCGTTGTAACTGGGCTTTTGATCTCTGCTACTACATAGGGACCTATCCACACAGGTGAGAATTTGTTTCTCCTAGCCTGATTCTTCATTAGTACTTGATCACCCACATGAAAAACTACTGGGTTTAGTACCTTGTTATAGGCTTCCCTGGCCACTCGCTTAGCATATTCCTGGTTTTCTCTAACCAATTCGTGCGCTCGCTGTAACTGATACTTCTGCACTTTATTCGGGTTATCAGCATTGTATACAGGCGCACATTTGCGCTTCAAATTCGCTGGCATGTTGAAATCAAACCCGTAGAGTGTTCTAAATGGAGTTTGCTTCGTTGATACATGCACGGTATTGTTGTGTACGTGCATTGCAGTGGTCAACCATTGATCCCAATTCGAGCCGTCTTCCTTGGCGAAACTGCGCAAGTACTCGGCCAGAGGTCGATGACTACGTTCCAGTGAGCCATTCGCCTGCGGATGATATGGTGTTATATGCAACTTCTTAATTCCCAGCATTTTACATGTTTCTGAGAATAATTTCGATACGAAATTTGAACCATTGTCGGTTATCAAAACCTTAGGTATGTTGTATCGTGCTACTATTTCATCAAAGAATGCTTTGGCCACCGTGCTTGCTTCAGCATCGGGTATAGCCACGCACGCCATATACTTTGAGAAATCGTCTTGGAACGTCAAAATATATTTATTCCCCGAAACAGTCTCAGGTAAAATACCTACAATATCCATATGAACTTTATCAAATGGCTGTTTAGGTGTGTCAGTTAACACCATTGGCATCTTTGTCAGCCTTGAACTTTTGTTGGCCTGACATTTTGGACAACTCTTTATATATTTCTTAATGTCCTTGAGCATACCCTTCCATCCGTATACTCGCCTAATTCTGTCATGGGTTTTCCAGAATCCCTGGTGGCCACCCAGAGGTGGATCATGGAAACCCTTTAATACAGCCTGGATATCCTTTATATCCTCCAGCCATTCTACATTACTGGCTGCTTGCTCATTGGCATCGAAACCCGCATTGCTAACATCTCTTGTAGCATCAACTTTATCCTTCTGCATTCTCTCGGCCTTCTCCTTATCCGACCGTGCTTTGGACCTTGTTTGCACTACTGATACTTTCTGTGCCTGCGGTACTCTGCTGAGTGCATCGGCATTCAGATTCTTCTTCCCAGGTTTGTATATGATTTCAAAATCATACTCAGACAATTTGTGTCTGAACCTGGCTAGCCTAGACGTTTGGTCTTTCAAGTTGGCTATGCCTCTCAACGGCTGGTGATCAGTGTATATCTTGAATGGGCGTCCTAACAAATATGCTCTAAAATTCTTCGTAGCCCATACTACGGCTAGAAATTCCCTTTCTATTGTGGAGTATCTCTTCTCCGTGTCGCTAAGCGCCCTGCTTGCGAATGCTATTGGTCGGTCATTCCCGACTTCCCCTTGTGACAATACTGCCCCTAATGCTTCATTGCTAGCATCAGTGGTCAACAAAAAAGTTTGCTCAAAGTCGGGGTATGCCAAAATTGGTGGCGAGCTAATTATTTCTTTTAGCCTCTCGAATGCCTGCTGACATCTCCCTGTCCATTCGAACTTTGCCTCTTTTCGTAGCAACTTGTTAATTGGCAACGCAATTCCGGCTAGTCCTTCCACGAACTTTCTATAATAGTTCACTAGTCCTAGGAATGCTTGCACTTCTTTTCTGTTTCTTGGAACCGCTAAATTTCTAACGCATTCCACCTTCTGCGGGTCAGGCAGTGCTCCTGCTTCTGAGCAACGATGGCCTAAATAAACCACCTCTCTTCGTAGAAATTGACACTTCTCCGTGTTCAATTTCAAGTTGTGTTCTCGCAACTTCTGGAGCACCTTGCGCAAGCGTTGCGAATGCTGCTGCAAGTTCTTCCCATAAATTACAATATCATCGAGATACACAAAACAATCTAACCCTTGTAAGCCTGTTAGCACATGGTTCATTAGCCGTTGGAAGGTAGCCGGTGCTCCTGTTAATCCAAACGGCATTCTATTAAACTCATAATGCCCTAAACCGGTGCTGAACGCGGTTTTCTGCTTATCTTGGGTATCCACCAGAACTTGGTGGTAGCCACTCGTTAAATTAAGCGTAGAAAAATATCTACTGTGTCCCAATTGATCCAGAATCTCTTCTATCCTTGGTATCGGGAACACCTGCTTGATAGTGGCGTCATTCAATTTCCTAAAATCGACGACCATTCTCCACTTCTTCTGACCCTGAGCACCTCCTTTCTTTGGCACCAAAATTATTGGTGAGTTCCAAGTCGAGACACTCGGTGAAATTATGTTATCCTTTAACATTCCTTCCACTTGCCTGTTTACCTCATCTTTGTGAGCTTGTGGCAATCTGTATTGCTCCTGGTTAGTTGGCGCTTGATCCACTCTAGTAGGTATTTCATGCTCTACCTCTGGTGTATATGTTAACTGGTCTCCTTCCAGCAAAAATATGTCATGGAATGACGCACAAATGGCTTCTATTGATGCCTTCTCTTCTGAATTCACGCTTGGGTCTAGCTTCAGTGATTCTAGCACTCGCTCCATTCTTTCTCTTATATCAACTTGTTTAATCTGATTCACCGATCTATAATTCGGTTCCTTAAAATTATCATAGCTAGTGAACTTAGGCCTAAAATCCTCCTCCATCAAGTAGTCCTTTTCCGATGCATTGAGTACGCAAGCGTACACCTTTCCCTTGTCAACGTGCGTTATCGTTTCCCCCATATATACGCCCTCCGCTAGCTGCTGCTTGTGTAAAACAACAGTCCTAAGTTTCGTATTTACATGCATAGTAACTACTCTGGTTGACCTTGCATTCACTACCTCCATACAATTCTTAACCTTACTCACGGTTCCTTCCTGCCATGACATTAATGGAAAAGTAAGGATTCTATGCTTATTGTTATCATAGAATGATATCTGCTTGTCGAGGGCATCCAGTATGGTGCGTCCCCAAAGATTATCGCGGCCAATTATCCCATCAGCCGGGATACCTTTCCTATCGACTTCCACTGCGTGCATTCTAAAACTCATACCCTTTACTCCACTGTGCCCTATTCTGAGCGACCCCAATGTCCTAATGCACCCTCCAAACGCTCCGTTAAGCGTTCTTAAGTCCATTTGATTAATGTCTAGCCCCTTACGTAAAACACTAGATTTTACGAGGCTAGTGTCCGCTCCTGAATCTACTAATAGCACTAGCTTTCCACTCGCTGCTTCCTCGCAGGGTATCTCGATGAAGGCATCACCTATTCTGCTAATAGCGAAGCAACCTCCTTTTGTTCCCAATATGGACGTGTATCCACTTCCTAACCCTTCGTGATATTGGAGAGCCTCTTGCTCCTCCTTCTCCTGGACTGTAGTTCCTACATTACTAGTCCCACTTACTTCCGGCCTAATTATTACTCTCTTTCTTTTGGCTTTCCAGTCTATTGGCTTCGACTGGGCCGCTGGAAGTTTCCCTGGTTCCTTTGCTGGGACTTTCTATCCCTGCATTCCGCTGCCCGATGTCCCATCTGTCCACATGAGAAGCATCTCAACCCCTGTCGGGTGTTGCGTATCCTTGGTTCACTCCTGGAATTCCAATTTGATTGCTGCTGACCACTCCCAGTTTTGAAAGGATTTCTTCCTTGGTTAATTCCTTCTGTTGAATTAACTCGGGGTCTACTGAAATTACCCCTGCTGTCCCTCAAGGGTGGAACCGGGCGCCTCGTAGCTGGCTGCCTTCTATTCTGATTCCATACCGTGCCTCCTTGGCACTGTCTACTTGCCTCATGACCGTAAGTTTGGCACTCCATACAGTAGGGCGTGTTTTTGCGTGTAACGCATTCATCCCTTGTGTGCCCGGGCTTGTGACAGAATGAGCAAATGGGTTTCCTTGGAGGAAAATCTTGATCTCTTTGTTGCGGAAATTGACCCATCAATCTACCAATTCCACATCTGTTTTCCTGCTGTACTATTCCTACCTCTGCAGGAGCATCAGTCCAGCAGATTCCACCTGTTGTCGTTCGCTGTTGTATTGCTGCTTCAGCTAAAGAGACCGCTTCCACTAACTCTGCCATACTCCTCGGCGTGAGAGTAAGAGTATAATTAGCTAAATCCCTATTTATCAGGCCTGCCTTGAACACAGAAATCATAGTCCGTTCTACTTGAGCCTTGTATGCTGCAACATTTTCTGGAAACTGCCTGTTGGCTTCCGTCTCAGCAGCGTTCCCGAGAGACTGGAGCCTTCGTCCCCAGGCTCTCAATTCCTCCCCCGGTGTTTGAGTTGATTCCTGAATTTCCCGAACGAGACAGTCGTATGACTTTTGTTTTAAATACGTCGTATCCAAAAGTGCGTATAACTCCGGCAGGGTGCTTACTGAGCTATGCGCTAGTAAATCAAACGCATCACCTGTGGTTCTTTGCCTAATACACTTTATTAAGTGTTCCCCGTCCGCTTCCGAAACACTCTGTTGCGCTAGCTCACAACCTTCTTTGAAGCGCCGGATCTCAGTTCTCAGGTCATACAACTCGACTCCTGAGAACATGGGCACCAACTTCTCCACCGCATGAGCAACTTGCAGAATGCCCATTTTATAGCTTTGTGTTTTCTCAATTGCTGGTAAAACCTTAGCTTTATTAATCTCTTTGGTAGTTTCCAAATTCTCTTCTCCCGGATCTGAGAGGTAATTGGCCAGTGACGGACTCAAACTAATTAGTCTTCGATAGTTTGTTCGTGCAGGCGAAATACTGCCCACAGTATCGGAACTTTGCTGCACGGGTACTGCTTCCGGCTCCTTTGGCGGATATCCCTGATTTTTATTATTTATCGGGCCTCCCGGAGAAAAAGGCTCGACACCGATTTCAGATGCGCCAAACAAAAATTCCGCTTGCCTTTCTTCATTAAGTACTAATTTTGGTTTTACCATGCGGCTTATCCCTTCTGGTGTTAAATATTCCGGCCAGCGAACTTCAGGAGGCAATGTCAATACTGTCTGTGTAAATCCAGCCGATGCTGATTTTGATCTCTCCTTTCTATGTGGGTTGCTATTGGTCGCCCGTCCTCTTTTCAATCCTGCACACTCCTTTTCCAACAGCGTTGCTGCTTCCTCTGTTTCCGTCAATCTCTGAGAAAGTTCCTTTACCTTCTTCTCCAGATACTCTTTTTGTGCTCTCCAGTCTTCTGCTTTCTTATGAAAACTGAACAACGTTTCTTCTGTTCTTTTTTGGATTGCCGTCAAGGCTTGATCCGCTACCTCTAATGGTGACACAGCGCCTCCGGCGTTCGCCTGCCTCCACAATTCCTGAGCTTCTTCCCTGCTCGTACTCGCTTCGAACTGGTCAACTATTTTCCCAGTAAACAGTTTCACCTCTGACTGTATTGATTTCAATCTGTTCCTTATTTCCTCGTCTGGCGAAACCAAACTCACTGTTTGTTGCCCTAGTCCCTCTAATTCAGAACTAAATGTATCTGCCCATTCGTTGACCAGACTATTCATGTAGTCTGCGTAATTTTCCGCAAAATATTTTGCCTTGCCGTACTCAACTGCGTGAGGCAACAACAGTCCGTGATTATTGTTGAACTCTCTCCCCAGATCTTGCAACTGTGTTATTCGCTTGCGGTAATACACGTTGTCCTTACGTAAACTGCCGTCTTTCTTAAAATTACGGACCAGCTTTTCAATCGTTTCGCCAATTTGCTCCTGCCTCAGCAGTAATCCTTGCGCTTCCTTCGTCATATCCCAAATGCCAGAACAGATGGTGTATCCCAATTACAAAAAATCCAATAATTGTTAAAACTTGTTATTAACTTATCCCAATATTTTATTCCATCTTACTTATTGATAAATACAAATTTATTTAAAAAAAAAAAACATTCCACCGTAAATTCTATGTATATACATATTCTGCTATACTTGTTTTCCATCACAAAGTTCCGCTGTCTACCGGCGTCCATTACTCCTTGATTTCCTCTCACCATCCTTAATACTCCCAAAAATCCATAAAAAAGGCCATATGTTTGTAAAAACCGAAATTTAATTTACCGGCAAAAGTGTCTTGATTCATTCCCGGAAATTTGAATCCATATTTAAAAATAAACCCGTAACGTATGCGCCACATAATAATAGCATTTAAATGTTTTCTTCAACATTGCTACGCAAATCGTAGTTTCCGAACTACAAAAAACTTTAATGCAACAACACGTGTTGTCTGCACCTCTTCACCTAATACCCTAAACTCAAAATGCCAAATATTTAAATCAATCTTTATTTTGATTTTAAAACAATATAAATTGAATCATATAAATGTCCCTACCGACAAACAAACACAAATCCCCTAAAAAAAAAATCCTCACAGCTAGGATGAACATACATAGACCGTCCGATCATACTGACGGTTTATGGTTGCCATTCAAAGCTGCGTGCAACAGCGCAAACGCGCCTATAGGTTGCGACTTCTTTGACCAGCGCTACGGCGCCTTCAGGGTCGCAGAAGTATCTACTTATTTTACGCTACTATACACTCTACTCACCATTATTTTTCCCGATGACATCCTTTTTTCCACAGTGTCCTTAGATGAGGTCCTTCGAATTCGTTGCAGGATGCCTCTCTGCTTCAGGGTTCCTTGCCCTGGGATTGCTCCAATAGGTCCTTTAGACCGGCTGCGCCAAAATGTTGGGGTCCGTATCTGCTTGTCGGCGAGAGACGTCCTCTGGAATGTCCTGTCGCGGGAACCTGTAAAACCTACACCACTTTGTTAAATGAGCACTGCACTATTTTGGGTTTAAAACAACAAGAGCTTTATTCTTAAAATGCTAGTTCTTATATACTATTTACAAATAAACATTACAGTCTACGTCTTCACTTTTCTGGTGTTCCAGTTACGCAATTGTTACTTGGTGTCAGTTGCTCAAGCCCGCTGACCTACTGCAAGTAAAAGTGTCGTCGGTGCATTCTAAATGCCCCTCGTCAGCTTGACTGCGGAACTGTGACACCCTAAAAGTTTACATCATAATTAATGAATAATTACTGTTCATTTTCAATATTTGCACCCTAAAAATATGTGCGTTCTTAATGAATTTAATAGGAGCCGTTGCTGTGAGTCAACTACGCGTAGGTAGCTTGATTCTAACTCACAACAGTTCTTAGAGAGTTGAATTGTATAAGTGATGGGAAAGAATTTCTTAGCAAATTATATTTAGTACAATGAAAGATGATGTGTTCTGGGTCTTCAGGGCATTGGCAAACTTCACAGTTTCCATCTTCAATTACTCTTAGTTTCTTCAGCGTCTTGTTACAGAAAGCATGTCCTGATAGGATGCGGTTAATTTGCTTGACTTCTTTAGGATTCAAGTTCTTATTTTTTTCAAACCATGGATTTTTCAGAATATCGGGAAACAGTTCTCCATACTTCGTGTCTTTTTCAGAAATTTGATTGACATATTCCCTTTTCCATTGTTGTTGTATTTCATGCTGTATCTTGTTTATTTAATCTTGGAGTGGCCATGGGAAGTCAACTTCCTCACCTTCATGACCTGCATTTTTGGCTTCTTTATCGACTCGCTCGTTGAGATTTATTTTGCTGTGACCTGGGATATAACGAATATATATAATGAATTCATTTTGGTGTAAGAAAAACCGTTTAAAATTGAAACAAAAATACGTTTGGAAGAATATGTGAAAACTGGTGAAAAATTGTGTCACAAATTGTAAACATTGTGCTCAGAATACACAAATACGACATACAAAAGAACAAATGGTTATTACAGACACTCCAACGGCTAGTTTTGAAACTGTAGCAATTGATACTGTCGGTCCGCTAAGAATATCTAATCGGTACAGATATATTTTGACAGCGTAGTGCTAATTGACAAAATTTGTGATAGCGTACCCCATGGAAACCAAATATGCCAACGGTGTAGCTAAAACACTTGTTGACCAATTCATTCTCAAGTATGGTAATTTCAAACATTTGATATCAGACAAGGGTACAGAGTTCGTAAACGAACTAATGAAAAATGTATGTAAAAATCTAAAAATGAATCAAATATTCAGTAGGGCGCTATCACCGCATTCTTAATGAATTCATGTTGACGTTCGCAAACGATAACGAGTGGATATCATTTTACACTTTTGCTTACAATACGACACCGCATGTCGATATGGGTTACTCACCATATGAGCTAGTGTTTGGTAAACTGCTACACTTACCAAGTGACATAATTGAAACAAGAGAACCAATTAATGATTTGAAAATGATCCGAATGAACTGAAGTTGAGAATGAGAACGTCAATAGACAAAGCAAGGGAATTGGACGAAGTTGTGAATAAGAAAAGAAGCATTGAAAGCAAAACAAATGAAAATGCATACGAAGACCTAGTATTAGTAAAATTAGGTAATCGTAAAAATTCTCAAAGTCCATACCATGGTCCGTAAAGAATTTCAAAACAAATTCATTCATATTGATAAACGGCATGGAGAAGAAAATGCATAACAATATGCTAAAACGATACAATGTTCTAATATGAGAATAAGAAATAAAAAAAATGTAAGAGTAAAAATTTCAAAAAAATAATAATAATAATATTAAACTACTATTATAAGAATTTGTAGCCTTATAGTTAATGAAAATTTAAATTATATTCATATTGCAATACTAGCACATAAGACAAATTATTTTTTATATAAATATAAGTACTAAATACAAATCTAATAAGTAACAACTTAGTATTAAACAAAATCCAATAAGTAAAAATTTGAATCAAATAATTAAGAACTTATTTCCCCCAAACACACAAACACAAAAATTTAAAGTCGTTTTTTCTCTTTCAAACAAATGTACATTTTTTTAAAGGGTGGAATACATGTGCACTATTGCACACAAACGTAGTGTAGCACAAATACTACCTACGCAATCACTACACATCCAAGCCAAACCAATGCATAACACACATCCATCAGCTGCACTCCGACACTTTAACACTTGACATGTTAGGTAAACCATGTATGTTCTTGACCAAATCCGCGTGTATTTTCTTATGAAGGTCCAAATTCTCCATAATAACCGTGAAATTTATTATTATAAGTCGAAAGCTTTTAGAGGCACCATCTGGTGGTGAGTTTTTTGTTGGAAGCGTTTGTGGAAAGCTGTGTTTTGGCTTGTGTCTTTGCTATGATGGAAGGAGCTTTTGTGGAAAGCTGTGTATTGGTTTGTGTCTTTGCTAGAAGGAAAAGTACACATGAATTGAAATTTCCTCATACCGCGCCCCTGTGTTTGCTTTTGATCAGCACAAGTTTCTTATAAGCTCAAAGTTCAACTCAGTTTGGTATTTACTGATAAGAAAACAGCGCTTGACGCTGAGTGCATGTATGCACACGTTGGAGTTTGAAGCCGAGGGTGGCGTCACCCACGTACCTTTCAGCTGATGTGTGTGTGTGTGTTTTTTTTTATATTTAACGACGAGGAAAACATCTAAAGTCAGAACCCCGTCAGTGCGGGGCTCTAACTCCGCTAAAACCTCCTCTAGTCATTACGGTATTTCCCCCCCTGAGACACTGATTAGGTTCTACGTCTGGAGACCGTAAGAGCATTTACTGCTCAGACGTCAGTATGACGTCTGTCATTATGTCAGTCCTGTGTGTCTCAGTATCGGAGAGGCGCTGGTGGCTGCGGTCAGCGTTACGCGCTCGTTCTGCGATTCGCACCGTCTTCATAATGGTGGCCGCTGCAGAGCAAACTGCTTCCCACTTGACAAGCGTATCGCACATGTGCGCACAGAGGTTGTCCATTGTTGGTGGTTCATCGAGGACAGCACTCAGTTCATCCCGGGTGCCTTTGAAGTGTGGGCAGTCGAAAAACACGTGCTGTGCGTTCTCGTGCACCCCAGGGCAGTACGGACAGTATGGGACTTCCTCATACTTTCTCTCATTGAGGTACTGCTTAAAGCAGCCGTGACCAGTTAGCAACTGTGTGACGTAGTAGTTCAGTTCCCCGTGCGTCCTTGTTACCCATGGTGTGATGTGAGGGATCAGCATGAAGGTCCATCGACCCTTTTCGGATTGCTCCCACCTCTGTTGCCATTCCGCAATGGTGTTTTTTCTTTCCGCGGCTTTGTCGATGTTTGTGGGTCTCGCCCTCTGCTTGTAGAGCCGGTGTACCTCCTTCGCCAGCAAGTCAATGGGTGGTTTGCTGCTTATTATCCCTATTGCTTCGTCCGATACACTGCGAAATGCGCTAGCCACGCGTAGTGCACTCAGCCTATGTACCTCCCAGATTGGCGCGGCATACAAAATGATGGAGCTAGTAACCGTCGATAGCAATCTCCGTTGACTTGAGCGTGGGCCTCCAATATTCGGCATCATGCGTGTAAGTGCTCCGTTTAATCTCGTGGCCTTTTCGCAGACTGCTTTCAGATGCTCTTTGAAGGTGAGCGTGGAGTCAATAATTACTCCCAGGTACCGAAGTAGTTGTTGGGATGCGATCTGATGGCTTCCCACTGTGATAGTGAACCTCTCGGTTATTTTCCTCGTACTAAGTAGTACCGCCTCTCTTTTATGTGCGGCCAGTTCTATCTTTGCACTAGTGAGCCATTCCATACCCAATTGCGTCATTGCATCTGTTCTGCAGTGTGTGGATGTGTTTTGCAACCGCCAGCATTGCGATGTCGTGTGCGTACCCGATGAGCGTTACATCCATTGGTAGGTCCAAGCGGAGTATGCCACCATACATGATATTCCACAGGATAGGGCCGAGTACAGATCCTTGTGGGACGCCACCCGTGACTGCAGAGCGACGAACGCCCTCATCAGTGTCGTATAACAGCACTCTGTTCTGGAAGTAGCTGGATATCAACCTTTGTAAGTACACCGGAACGCAGAAACTCCGAAGTGCTTCCATAATTAGAGGCCAGCCCGCTGAGTTGAATGCATTTTTTACGTCCAGCGTCACCACCGCGCAATACTTCTTTGTACCTCCTCACCATCGCTTGCCACTTATTGCTATGTCCGTTACGGCCGGAATGGCATCTACCGTCGAACGTCCCCTTCGGAAACCATATTGACGGTCTGAAAGCCCACCATGTTTTTCTACCGCCTCCTGGAGTCGTTCGCAGATAATCCGCTCCAAAATTTTGCCTATCGTGTCTAACATGCACAATGGTCGATATGTTTTTTTTTTTTTTTTTTTTTTTTTTGTCGGAACAATCTAGTAAGCGCAGCACTCAGACAGAGTATATATCCATTGTACTGCACTTAAGGTTCCCTTTTACACGGCTTTAAATCTACCCGAACTCCGACCAAGTAGAAGTAGATCCTGTGGAGCCAAGGAGCCAAGTTGGTTACTCCTCAGCACATCAGTGCCAAAAATCCCAAACCTGTTTCGAGCAAAGGCAGGGCAGACGCAAAGAAAATGGTCCGCCGTCTCGTCTTCCTCTCCACAGGCTGGGCACAGCGCACTGTCTGATATGCCAATCCTTTCCATGTGCCTAGCCCATAGAAAGTGCCCTGTCATCACGCCAACCAACAGCCTGTAGTCCCTCCTACCTAAAGATAGAAGGAACCGTGACCATCGGTCAGAGATAGCAGGTAGCATAATTTTCGTCCATCCACAGCCTCTCTCGGCCCGTCATGCTCGCTTGTGGGTCGAAGCAACCCACTTGTTGGCAGTGGCTTTGATGGCAGCGGAAGGGAGTGGCAGAACAGGCTCAGGGCCAATAAAAACAGCCTCGGAGCCCATCCTGGCCAAAGAGTCAGAGGCAATGCCAGCGTGTCCCGGGACCCAAGTCAGCGTCAGACAATTATGTTTTCCAACACAATTTAGCCTGAATTTGCAGGAACTGACTATCGTGGAAGTGGTGGTCGGACTATCCAAGGCCATGAGCGCAGCTTGGATGTCACTGCAGACACAAATAGATTTGCCTTTCCACCTGTTTTCCACAACAAAGTCCATCGCCTCAAGTATTGCATACACCTCCGCCTGAAACACAGACGCATTCAGACCAAGGGCAACGAACCGACGGGTCCCACTAGATTCCACGAAGACACCAGAACCTGAACTTTCTTCAGTCCTGGAGCCATCAGTGAAAATACGGCAGCAGCGTTTGCCGGGCTCGTTCTCGGGATCTAACCATGAACGAGCCTCTGGCAGCAACACATTGTACCGCTTTTCTAGAATGACGGTTGACGACATGGAGTCCGGGGGCATAGAGAGGATTGCAGAATCGATGTCAGTGCCTGCGCCGTCGTCAAACAAACCCCATACCAGTGGCCACTATGTTTCACTATGCAGATGGCCTTAACGGCCTCTCCGCGGATGAAGACATCTAGTGGCGGGAGAATCACCAAAGCATGAAGTGCAGGGCCTGGAGTAGTCGGAAATGCTCCTGTACAACATATGGCCACAGCACGTTGTAGTTTTGATAGAGCTTTTTTGACCCCTACAAGAGAGAGTCTGCTCATCCAAACCATCGCTGCATATGTGATAATAGGTCTTACCATAGCTGTATAGATCCATAGGACCTTACTAGGGGAAAGACCCCATGTCTTACCAAAAACACCCTTACACTGCCAGAAAACTGGCAGTGCTTTGGATGTTTTCAGTTCGACATGTGTTTTCCAAAGAAGTTTGTTATCAAGGATGACTCCAAGATATTTGATTTCCTTGGATAGCTGGATAGTGACTCCTTTTAGTGTAGGCAGAATAAGTCCATCAAGCTTTCTCCTTCTGGTAAAGAGGACAATACCAGTCTTGATAGGATTAGCCGATAGCCCATTCGCACTGCACCAAGTGTCAATCATATCCAGAGTTCTCTGCACCCTTCTACAGACAATCATAAGGGATGGACCTGTCACAAGATAGCCAACATCATCCGCATATGCCTGAGCGTATACACCCGAGTCATTAATGGCGTTAAGCAGGGAATCGATTACCAAGCACCAGAGCCATGGAGACATTACACCACCTTGGGGACAGCCTCTATTAACCCCAGACGACACCAGCAAATCTTCCTCCGCCCGCACCGTTATGATTCTCTGGGCCAGCATTGAACGTATCGAATTTACTAGGACCCGGTATACGCCATGCTGCCTAGCAGAGTCGCATTGTCGAAAGTAGCATTGTCAAACGCACCCTCTATGTCCACAAAGATGCCTATTGCGTATTCTTTCCTGTCGATGGCTCGCTCTATCCTTCCAAGAAGGTTTTGCAGAGCCGTCTAGCAGGATTTTCCGCTTTGATAGGCATGCTGAAATGGAGAGAGTGGATGCGTCTTCAGAGACTGCCTACGCATGCGAAGCTCCACCAGCCGTTCTAAACTTTTTAGCACGAACGAGGTGATACTAATAGGTCTGAAGCTTTTGGGATTGGTGTAGTCGTCTCTTCCAACCTTTGGAATGAAAGCAACCCTCCCCATCCTCCAAGAGCGTGGTACATAGGCCAGTGCGAGACATGCAGTGAAGATCTTCTTCAGTGCTGCCAACACTAACTCAATGCCTTCCTTCAACACAATCGGATATATGCCATCCAGTCCGGGCGACTTGAAGCTGTCAAAGGATTTGATAGCAAATCTAATAGCAGCCTCACTCGCCACAGTTCTGGCGACATACCAATCATGTCGAGAGGGTGCAGCTGCCCTAACAACAGTTCCGACCAAAAGTGGTTGTTGACGGGCTATGCTTACCTGATTTCCTGGAAAGTGTGACTCCAACAGCAAGCTGAGTGTCTCACTTTGCCTCTCCGTATAGGAGCCATCAGGTTTCCTGAGCGACCCTAGCTTAGCGGTTTGGTCCTTTTTCAGGACTTTCACCAGTTTTGCCGTGTCACTCAGGGATTCGATATCACTGCAGAAATCTCTAAAAGAAGTCCTTTTCGACTCCCGAATTAGCTTCTTGTAGCCCCCTCTGAACACGTCGATATCGTTCGCAGTCCTCATCAAGATTCGTCTTGAGGGCCCGGTTGAGGAGTTTTCTAGACTCACGCCTCAGCACCTGAAGCTCTCGGTTCCACCATGGAACAGGAGTCCGGCTAAGAGGAGGTCTAGGTGGACAGGCTAGCTCGAAGCTGTTTGTTAGAGCGGTGTTGAGATGTTCAACAGCCGCCTCAATGTTCTGCTCCTTGCGAAGTTTCAGTGGCATCACGTGATTGCTACGCAGTGCCTCCCTGAACTTTGGCCAGTCTGTTTTTCTTGGGTTTCTGGTGGGCAATGGCATCTGCGCCCGCTCGCCACACTGAAACTCAATGTATCTGTGGTCCGAGCACGAATCTTCGGAGAGGACCCTCCAGTTGTTGATCGACCACCCCAGTCTTGGATTTGACAGGGTGACGTCAATTACCTCCTGCCTTCTCGTAGTCACAAAAGTAGGCTGCCTGCCTACATTGTGGATGTTCAGGCTGGAGGAGGCAATATACTCGAAAAGTCGAGAGCCCCGCTCATTGCACTTGCTGCTGCCCCAGATCGTATGCTGGGCATTAGCATCGCAACAAAGAACCAGACCAAGACTGCGCCGCTCACAGAACCCTACGAGAGTGGCGACCTTCCCAGGTGGTGGCGCCTCCAAAGCATCGTAAGGAAAGTAAGCAGATGCAATCACGAACCTCGGCCATCCGTGCATACTCTTAAAACTAATCTCTGCCGCAACCAGATCCTGACAACAGAATGCGTCAAGGTACGTCGCTGCGAGATGGGATGATATTATCAGACCGGCTCTAGGTCTAATCGAGTTTCTGTCATATAATATCGTGGCCCCTTTCAACGAGCCAAGGCCACAGAGGCGACCCCTAAAGACCCAGGGCTCTTGTACTGTTGTTTATGTGGGGTGATGTGTGCAGCTGGGTGAGTCGTCTACTTAGGAGTACAGTAGCGGCTTTAGAATGCTGCAAGTTGATCTGCGTTACCGTCAAAGGACGACGGCCACAAAGCAGTGACGTGCACCAACAAGCAAAAATGTGCACTATGTAAGGGGGATCATGCGGCAGGCTGTTATAAATGCCCAGTACACCAGCAGGCTAAAGGAATTATAGTTCATCAATAGCTTACAAAAGGAGTTATTCTCCACGGCATGTGCACACAATTTCCTTGTGTGGGTTTCTAGTTGCGTAGAGGTATTTTCTGTTCTTGAGGCAGGCCATTGCATAGTTGGCTGAGAGAGCCGCGTTTTAGGTACTACCGTAACTGGAGCTATCTTGCCCGTGGGATCAAATAGCCTACAAGAGTCTGATAATAACTCCCTTTTCGTGAAATAAGTCGACGGAGAGCTTGGCTTGACAACATAATGTAGAAAATATCCATTTGAATTCCACACTAATCCCAATGCATGAACGGTATCATCGTCAGCCAGCAATTGTGATTGGTTTTGTTCAGTATCTTCCACGGGTATTCGAGATATAACTAATTGCAAATTTGAGGCGAAGTTGAAAACATCCGTTTTCTAATGTAGCTGTTACACTCTTTGTAATATTATTTAGCTCCTCTTCTGATGAGGAGCCTGTGAGTAGGTCATCCATATAAAAGTCGTTGATTATAATGTTAGCAGAGATCTCATTTCGAGATTGTAATTTAAAGCATGAGATTAATTGCAGCGGTTCACCCATTAAGCAACAGCGTAGGTTGTGCAGCTTTTGACTACCAATCGAAGCTTCCTGGTTTATTAAGCATTAAAGCTGTCAAAAAACGACAACCAAGTGGTTCGATCACCGGAAAAATGTGGCAACTCGAAAAGCGGCAGATTTATGTTAGCACAAATATTATTTCCACGCACTGTAACCACTGCCTTTGATCCGTTTTGCGATTTTCTAAACTCAAATTGATTGTCTAGCATTTTCTTAAAGCTGGCGATTGATATAGTATCTTCGGCTTGCTCTCTCGCTGCGTGTCCACCCTCTCTTGGACATCACAGAATTTCTCCCACCCTTTATCAGCCAATTTTATATACGCTTCTAGTTGATGCTTGCTATCAAAGACAATATACAGAAAGACCTTTCATTGCTCTCTTGAGTGAGAATCAACATATTGAAGTGTATGGCAACCACATTGGAAACATGATCGGCAATTTCACGAAGGAGTCGTGAATATGTATCCATCGTCAGCCACACACATGGATATTGTTGTTTGCACATTCGGATGAATAATTTAGTGTGTGTGTGTGCTCACTGCAGAAGCGAATGGTTTGAAATCAAATTGTTATTTTCTGTTTTGTGTGGTTGGGGTAAAATACACAATAATAAATTTTCTGTATGGCAAAGGTTTAAGGGGCTTAAAATAAGTCATTTGTGGTTTTGCGTATAAAAAAGATTTGCCATGCCATGAGAAAGGATAATGTGTGTATATTAAAACACTTGACAATATAAAAGAAATATGCATGCATAGGATCTTTTATGAAGTTCGATAGCGCAAGTGGTAAAGCGTTGGTCTATCAATTTTATAATGCCGGGTTCAAGTCCGCTGAGAAATGTGTTTATTTTTATATTTTTTTTAATTGTTCATCCTTTTTTTGAAAGCAAACTAATAATTATTTTTATAAAAAATATTAAGAATAATTTCTACTTTAGCATAAATTATCCAGTATTAAATAATTTTACTAAACCACATTCAATTGCTGATGCTATAGCAGATCATTACAGCAAAGAAATTTATATCTTCTAAAAATAGTCATAACAGTCTTTCTTAACTCACTTAATATGTACATAAATTCATGTGGGCATGCAATTGTGTTAGTATTTGTACGATTTCAATACCTTTGTTTATCTAGGTTTTTTGATGCTTTTGCGCAATTCGTCTGAAGAAGCTCATAAAATTCACAAAATCTAATCCAATCAAACATTTCGTTCGTCAATGAATATGTGCAGCTTTGGGAAGTTTTTTGTTTTTTCGTATATGCTATATTAAGTAGATTGTTAGATTGGATTTTATTCTTATGGTAGGAAAAGTAAGAATTTTTCAGAGGTATTAATATTTTTGATATTTCTTTTATATTAATACATTATTTACAATATAGAAATAATATAGAAATTCACTTAAATTAATATAATTAAATTAATAGCATTATAATATATAAAAAAAAACATGCAGTTGCATAGAAGAACTTAGACAGCAACTAATTAAAAAATAAAACAAAAAGTAGTCGCAAATATTATTCACGAATGTACAAGACAGATTATTTGTTTCAAAGTATTTTCTATATACGAAGTGGATTGGGTAAGCCCTGCACACATCACGTAGACATTTTTAGAGGTAAATGTCAAATATAATGGGCAAAAAGACGCACCTTATATTAAAATATGTTTTACTAAACATTATTTATCCTAATATAAATTTAAAATCTCTTGGACTTTTAAATACTTGAAATAACTTTTTATAGATTTTTGATTATAATAATTTTCGATTATGAAGTGGTTTATTATGCGTTGGAACACAATTATGGTTGAACTACATTTTTCCATAGGAAATAAATGTTTATATATAGGTTATTGCATTATATAAAGTTTTATTTACAAAACTTTGTAAATCAATGTATAACAAGAACATATGCATTTAATACTAGATATTGAAGTTCATAAAATTTACTTCAAACATGAACAGCATATACTATGTAAAGGCGGAGAATCAGTGTTTATATATATGTACGAGTATGCACATATTCATGTACGTACGAGTGGTTTAAATTGTAATACAATGTGGTTTTAGTATTTCAAGCTGATCTGAGAAAGTAAAAAAAAAGTTTAAAACCTTGATTTTGTTGACTGTAATTATTTAGATAAATTTCCGGATGGAATAGGTAACAGACGAACGTAAGAATATTAAAATATTAACACTAATTTTATCAAAATTGGTTTTTTTTGCATAATTATTCTTTCTTCGGATAGACTAAATATATGTTTAATCACATGCTGCTAACTCGAAAATATGAAATATAAGATCGAAAGAGTAAATTGTGTTGATATTTCTCCATACTGAAAATATTGACATATCCAAAATTTCATGACAAATTGAATTCTAATTCTGCTTTACTTTATATTTAAAGAAGTCACACCGCACATCATACAACAAAAACTCCAATCGAGACATGAAGGCGCTTTATTTTCATTTCATTTCATTCTTTTTATGGCACAATTCGCTACCTGACAAATGATCAAGAGACAACTATGTTCATACATATGTACATTCTTATGCATGTGATTTGTCAAGGATGCATATGATTTGTCAAGGTTGAATTTCATAATACTCCATCTTCTATAACAGGCATGAAATAATTCTGCTCTAGTTTTGGTCCAGTAAAATGATATAATACTGGTTATTTTATGGAAGATAGTAAAATACTTTTACTACTATTTATAAAAATGATTATTTATATAAAAAAAAATCCGATAAAACACAGCATTTTGCTGGGGCTCGAATCCTAAAAGCGACAAAAACTATAGACCAACCCGTGAACCATTGAGCTAAAGACACCCATACTATTTTTGTTGATTTTAGATTACATTAGAGAGTCAAAGAATTTGCTGGTGCAATTCTGAATTAACTTAATTTTCTATAGTTCTGTACATAACATTTCCCAAAAAATAACTTTTAATCTTCTTCTGGTGCAGCCATGAAGATTTACTGTGCAATTTGATCGTGGCTTTTTTGGGGATAAAGAAATAATTTAAATAAAAATACATATGTGTATTATTATTTATTAATTTTATACACCAATTTACAATATAAATTTTTAAAATATTCGCAGTTATAGAAATATACATGGCTACCTAAGTACGTAAATGAAATTATTCAAATGCAAATACCAAATAAATAAAAATAACATTCGTACATTCATATCCATACACACATATGGATGCCGTAAACATGAAAGCAAGCATACAAACATTCGCACATAGTAATAAACACACATGCACATATAGAAGTCGTAACAAAACGAAAAAACCAGAATGTTTTGCCTTTGCATTGCCGAGCACACTTCGGGTTTTGGCTCCATAGGCAGCCACGGTTTTTTAACTCATTTCGCTGATTGAAGAGAACGATGTAATGTCTTGATAGTATATTGTCTTTGCTTTCACTATGCAGCATTATTTTAAACTTGCAAAACCAGTTATAACGAATCAAAAAGAAATATGCCAACCAACTTTAATATGAAAATATAACTGTCCTTTATATTGGCATGCAAGTACATATATACGAGTATACATATGTATTTTCTTCCAAACAGATTTTAACTTTAATTTTACATAAACATATATTAAGTTTGTTCACTTTATTTCCACGTTTCGATAATTTAATTAAAGTTAAGTTTTTTAATTCGAATAATCGATCCGGCTAGAAGGACCAATTTGTGGTGTTAGATGCGGAGTAGCCTTTCTTAAAAATGATGATGCGTTGCAATTGCGAGTTATATTGCTACTGATTTATTGTACAATAATTATGGTTATTTTTCCTATGATAATTGATTGTATTTGGATTATGTTATTATAGCTATTATTTCTATAATTATTATTACTTTGCTTTGTGTATTGGTACTGCTTCTTATGAAAGTGGAATACAATAATTCGATGGTTATTATTCTCAGTTTTTACCTCTGTGGCTATGTCGATAGCTTCTTTTAATGTATTTGGTCTCCCAGCTATAATTATAGATTTGAATGGTTCTGATAATCCATTCTTGAAAGCACTTAAACCAATTTGGTCGTTTAATTTGACTATTCTTTCCCTATTTGAATATCCCTGTTCACTTATTTGTTGTTCATTTAGCTGGGACAATAAGTTTTCTATTTCGTTGCCATTATGTTGCCTTTATATTTTAGTAATTTTTTTATCTGTGCACTTATTTCGTCAAATTTTTTAAATTTCAGTTTCGTGTTTTATATTGATTAACAACTCTAACTTAAAGTTTTGTAACGTTATGGTTATATCATAAATATATTCTTTAGAGTATAGCCTATTTGGACTCCTATTTAATTTTTCAAAATATTTTTGGCTGTCTCCATAAAAAAAATTATTTTATTATTTTTATTTTATTTTAATTCATTTTTAATTTAATTTAATTATTTGGTGTCTAAAACTATAAATATGAATTTTACATTAGATTCCATTTCTTATTAATTATAAAATATAATCTTAATTTTATATACATTTTTAATATTATAATAATCAAAACTAATTGGATATTATGACTGGCGTATGTTTTATTGTGTTTCCTTGGTATTTGTTTTTTATGTAGTTTCTGTCTGTCCCGCTGTTCCTTGATTTCGGCGAGCTGCTTTTCAGCTTCAATTATCTGTTGCTATAAGTGGCATGCGACGTCCCATGGTGGATGTGGTTCTGAGTTGACCTGTTGTTTGATTATTGCTATTTGGGTGCGCATCTTCACCCAAATCCCACCTCTTTGTCGTTTTTTTTTGTGCTGTTGGTATGTTTTTTAGTTGTCGTATTTGATATTCTTCGATTGTTATAGGTCGTGGCCCTGCAGTCTTGGCTTTCAGCTTCTCTGTCAGACTTGACGAGGGATCTGGCAGGATCGCCATGTAATGATTATATTATATTGTTACGAAATTGCCCTCTTGACAATTTACTCTGTTACAAAATTGCCCTCCTGACAATTCCTCTAACTCTCTGTACTAGGACTCGTACCGCTGGATTGTGTAGTAATCAAACAATCGCTGGTTAAATTAAAATAACTAACTTTATTTAATTATTGCTATTTACACATTTAATATTAGGCTTAAAGTTTACTTAGTTATTATTTGCACTTTATTTAACAAACCATTAGTCACTTTATTTAATAAGTAATTTCATCACTTTAGTTAATAATGAATTTCATCACTTTGCACAATTACAAATACTGCTGCTTTGATTATAATGCTAGATGTACACACTTTTACGGTCTCTGATCTACTCTCTTCGACTTTTAACAGTCTTGTTGCTTTTATAGTTTTCGAAGGTTGGAGTAGAAACTTCCACGCTATTCTCGTACTTTCTAGAAGCTTCTATCCACTTCGACAGAAGTCGAGAATATTCTTTTTAATATTACCGACAGATGGTTCTTGAATAAACTTTTATTCGAATAGTTCGCATCTTGACTCACAGGGGGCACTCATTCTCCAACTCAGATAGGATCCTGAGAGTATGCAATCACATTCACTGTGCTATCACGTTTCACTGCCCTCCGCTTAATCTTGTTCGTCCCGAACAAGGATAGTACTGCAACCTTTATAAGGAGATAACCTCTCTAAATGGACGACTTTCATTTTGCTCCTGGCATTTCTCGCCAATTGGATGCGGTATACTACATCGTTGAGCCGCTTTATCACCTTATAAGGGCCTTCCCAGTGTGTTTGCAGTTTTGGCGATAATCCCTTTTTCCTTTGCGGATTATGAAGCATAACTAGCTGCCCTACCTGAAATCCCTTAGAGTTTGCTCGTAGATCATATCTGGCTTTCATTTTATCACTCATCAGTTGTGTGCGCTTTCTGATGGTTCCATGATTTCATTCAGCTGTCTTCGTTTGTCAGCTACATAACTGCTACATGAAACTTCCGTAGATGAGTAGGCACCGAGTTTCAGATCTGCAGGCAATCTTATGTCACAACCGAAAGCCTTAGCTGGTGTTGTAGATGTTGTATCGTGAGTTGCTGATCGGTATGCCATTAAGAAGAGGGGTATGTGTTGGTCCCAATCTTTCTGGTTTCTGTCCACGACTTTCCTTAGGTGTTCCTCAAGCGTACGATTAAATCTTTCAACCATTCCATCGGATTGTGGCTGCAAAGGGGTTGTACGAGTTTTGCGTATGCCCATCAATTCACTCATTTCCCTGAATATTGTTGACTCGAAATTTCTGCCTTGATCCGAGCGCAACTCGAGGGGAGCTCCGAATCTGCAGACCCAATTATTGATAAATGCATCTGCAATGGTCTTAGCTTCTTGATCGGGGATGTGATATATTTCTGGCCATTTACTAAAGTAGTTGATTACGACGAGAACATATTTGTTGCCGGAATCACTAATTGGAAACGGACCTGCTATGTCCATTGCAATACGCTCAAATGACGCTCCCACGTTGTATAAATGCATCTTCCCCTGACTGCGACGGCTCGGTCCCTTGGCTGCTGTACACTTTTCACAAGCACTAATCCAGTCAACCACCGATTGCTGGCAACCAACCCAATAAAATCGTGTTTTAATTTTCTCGACGGTTTTTGTTATTCCCAAATGTCATCCGCTTGGCCCACTATGGTATTCCTTGAGAATTTCGCTTATGCTTGCCTTGGGTACCACAATCAAGTTCTTCGTGGTTTTCCCATCTTCGCTCTCCCACAGCCGGAATAGGCATCCATCTTGCAGCTTTAAGCTATTCCATTGAGCCCAATATGCTTTAGTTATGGGGCTTTCAGTCGAGATTTCGTTCCAATCAGGCCGTTTTCCTTCATTCTTACTTGATACGATTTTTGCCAAATCTGGGTCATTTCGTTGTTCTTCTTTTATCTTTTCCGCTGTCCATTCATCGTCTGGTAAAACTGCCATTAAGCGCACATCGACTACTCCTTCTTTCCCTTCAGCTTTAGAACAGTGCTTACATTCCATACTGCAAGGACGTCGTGATAGTGCATCAGCATTCCCGTGGCTTCCGCCTCTGCGATGTTCTATTGTGAAATCGTAGCTTTGGAGTCTCTCAATCCATCTCGCAACCTGACCCTCGGGATTTTTGAACTGTAATAGCCAGCGCAGAGCAGCGTGATCTGTTCTCAACAAGAACTTTTGTCCATACAAGTACTTGTTAAAGTGCTTCACGCACTGCATAACCGCCAAAAGTTCTCTCCGTGTCACACAGTAATTTCGCTCTGGCTTTGATAAGATATTGCTGAAGTAGGCTATTACTCTTTCATGTCCGTCAATAATTTGCGACAGGACACCTCCAATCCCGAATCCACTTGCTTCTGTATCCAAAATAAATTTTTCGCCAGGTATTGGATACGCAAGGATCGGAGCTATACACAATAGCTCTTTCAATCTGTTCAATGCCTTCTCCTGTTCGCTTTTCCACTCAAAAGGACAATTTTTCCTCGTGAACGCATGCAGACTACCCCAGGTCTGCAAAGCCTGGAACAAAGCGTCTGTAAAAGGTGCAAAGACCCAAGAAGCTGCGTAGCTCATGCAAACTAGTTGGTCTTGGCCACTCCCTTACTGAGTCTATCTTATCTGGATCTGTGTGTACTCATTCAAGTATGACTTTATGTCCAAGGTACTTGACTTCTTTCTTGAAGAACGAGCATTTCTTTGCGCTCAGCTTGAACCCTGAAGCTCCTAATCGCATCAATACTTCTTCCAAATTCTTCAAGTTTCCCATAACGATGGGGTCTAGGTACACCAGACACGTTTTCCAGTGGAGACCCTTTTGCACATGTTCCATTAAGCGTTCAAATGTAGCTGGAGCATTACACAGTCCGAATGGCATCACTAAAAATTGCCATAGTCCATCACCGGCACTGAATGCTGTATTTTCCTTGTCTTGTTCGTCTACTGCCACTTGCCAATATCCGCTTTGTAAATCCAGCGTTGAGAACCAGTTTGAACCAGAAAGTGTGTCTAACGTATCGTCGATTCGAGGTAATGGATAACTATCTTTCTTCGTTACCTCATTTAGTTTACGATAAACGTGTGGAGCCATCCTTCTTCTTGACTAATACCACTGGAGAACTCCAGGGGCTCGCTGATGGCTCTATGACGTTGTTCTGATGCATTTCCTTCAGCAATACATTCACCTCTTTTCTCTTTGCCAGAGGTACTCTTCTTGACGCTTGACGAATGGGTTTGGCATCACCAGTGTTGATTGTGTGTTTCACCATCTTTGTTCTGCCTTCGTTTTTACCCTTTTCAGCAAATATAGCCAACTTTGATTGGCTCAGGGGTGCAGTCAAGGACTGCACCCCTGAGCACCCGAAGCGAGTGGTCCCCCCATGGGGACCACTCGCTTCGCGGTCTATAGCGAAGCAGGCGTGTCCCTCAGGAAGGCCATCTGCTGGATAAGCGATCCCGATTTGTTGACCAGATGTCCTTTCCTGTCTGCGTGCTCAGAACCCTGGCATCAACACGAGGCTTTGGAGAGTTCTTTCGCACACCAGGGGTAGCAACCGGGATGGTAAAGAAGGTGCTAGTCTTGTGGTGCGAGTGGATGAGGCCACTGTTGATGTCATGGTTTCTCGGTACCGGAGCCGTCTGAGTCTCTTCTTTGTGACTGTAACCTTTCATGTCTTTCCCAGATGAGTGGCTCGGACGATTCTCGTAGCTATCGTCCTTTGACGGTAACGCAGATCAACTTGCAGCATTCTAAAGCCGCTACTGTACTCCTAAGTAGACGACTCACCCAACTGCACACATCACCCCACATAACAGCATTACAAGAGCCCTGGGTCACTAGGGGTCGCCTCTGTGGCCTTGGCTCGTTGAAAGGGGCCACGATATTATATGACAGAAACTCGATTAGACCAAGAGCCGGTCTTATAATATCATCCCATCTCGCAGCGACCTGCCTTGACGCATTCTGTTGTCAGGATCTGGTTGCGGCAGAGATGAGTTTTAAGAGTATGCACGGATGGTCGAGGTTTGTGATTGCATCTGCTTACTTTCCTTACGATGCTTTGGAGGCGCCACCACCTGGGAAGGTCGCCACTCTCGTAGGGTTCTGTGAGCGGCGCAGTCTTGGTCTGGTTCTTTGTTGCGATGCTAATGCCCAGCATACGATCTGGGGCAGCAGCAAGTGCAATGAGCGGGGCTCTCGACTTTTCGAGTATATTGCCTCCTCCAGCCTGAACATCCACAATGTAGGCAGGCAGCCTACTTTTGTGACTACGAGAAGGCAGGAGGTAATTGACGTCACCCTGTCAAATCCAAGACTGGGGTGGTCGATCAACAACTGGAGGGTCCTCTCCGAAGATTCGTGCTCGGACCACAGATACATTGAGTTTCAGTGTGGCGAGCGGGCGCAGATGCCATTGCCCACCAGAAACCCAAGAAAAACAGACTGGCCAAAGTTCAGGGAGGCACTGCGTAGCAATCACGTGATGCCACTGAAACTTCGCAAGGAGCAGAACATTGAGGCGGCTGTTGAACATCTCAACACCGCTCTAACAAACAGCTTCGAGCTAGCCTGTCCACCTAGACCTCCTCTTAGCCGGACTCCTGTTCCATGGTGGAACCGAGAGCTTCAGGTGCTGAGGCGTGAGTCTAGAAAACTCCTCAACCGGGCCCTCAAGACGAATCTTGATGAGGACTGCGAACGATATCGACGTGTTCAGAGGGGGCTACAAGAAGCTAATTCGGGAGTCGAAAAGGACTTCTTTTAGAGATTTCTGCAGTGATATCGAATCCCTGAGTGACACGGCAAAACTGGTGAAAGTCCTGAAAAAGGACCAAACCGCTAAGCTAGGGTCGCTCAGGAAACCTGATGGCTCCTATACGGAGAGGCAAAGTGAGACACTCAGCTTGCTGTTGGAGTTACACTTTCCAGGAAATCAGGTCAGCATAGCCCGTCAACAACCACTTTTGGTCGGAACTGTTGTCAGGGCAGCTGCACCCTCTCGACATGATTGGTATGTCGCCAGAACTGTGGCGAGTGAGGCTGCTATTAGATTTGCTATCAAATCCTTTGACAGCTTCAAGTCGCCCGGACTGGATGGCATATATCCGATTGTGTTGAAGGAAGGCATTGAGTTAGTGTTGGCAGCACTGAAGAAGATCTTCACTGCATGTCTCGCACTGGCCTATGTACCACGCTCTTGGAGGATGGGGAGGGTTGCTTTCATTCCAAAGGTTGGAAGAGACGACTACACCAATCCCAAAAGCTTCAGACCTATTAGTATCACCTCGTTCGTGCTAAAAAGTTTAGAACGGCTGGTGGAGCTTCGCATGCGTAGGCAGTCTCTGAAGACGCATCCACTCTCTCCATTTCAGCATGCCTATCAAAGCGGAAAATCCTGCTAGACGGCTCTGCAAAACCTTCTTGGAAGGATAGAGCGAGCCATCGACAGGAAAGAATACGCAATAGGCATCTTTGTGGACATAGAGGGTGCGTTTGACAATGCTACTTTCGACAATGCGACTCTGCTAGGCGGCATGGCGTATACAGGGTCCTAGTAAATTCGATACGTTCAATGCTGGCCCAGAGAATCATAACGGTGCGGGCGGAGGAAGATTTGCTGGTGTCGTCTGGGGTTAATAGAGGCTGTCCCCAAGGTGGTGTAATGTCTCCATGGCTCTGGTGCTTGGTAATCGATTCCCTGCTTAACGCCATTAATGACTCGGGTGTATACGCTCAGGCATATGCGGATGATGTTGGCTATCTTGTGACAGGTCCATCCCTTATGATTGTCTGTAGAAGGGTGCAGAGAACTCTGGATATGATTGACACTTGGTGCAGTGCGAATGGGCTATCGGCTAATCCTATCAAGACTGGTATTGTCCTCTTTACCAGAAGGAGAAAGCTTGATGGACTTATTCTGCCTACACTAAAAGGAGTCACTATCCAGCTATCCAAGGAAATCAAATATCTTGGAGTCATCCTTGATAACAAACTTCTTTGGAAAACACATGTCGAACTGAAGACATCCAAAGCACTGTCAGTTTTCTGGCAGTGTAAGGGTGTTTTTGGTAAGACATGGGGTCTTTCCCCTAGTAAGGTCCTATGGATCTATACAGCTATGGTAAGACCTATTATCACCTATGCAGCGATGGTTTGGATGAGCAGACTCTCTCTTGTAGGGGTCAAAAAAGCTCTATCAAAACTACAACGTGCTGTGGCCATATGTTGTACCGGAGCATTTCCGACTACTCCAGGCCCTGCACTTCATGCTTTGGTGATTCTCCCGCCACTAGATGTCTTCATCCGCGGAGAGGCCGTTAAGGCCATCTGCATAGTGAAACATAGTGGCCACTGGTATGGGGTTTGTTTGACGACGGCGCAGGCACTGACATCGATTCTGCAATCCTCTCTATGCCCCCGGACTCCATGTCGTCAACCGTCATTCTAGAAAAGCGGTACAATGTGTTGCTGCCAGAGGCTCGTTCATGGTTAGATCCCGAGAACGAGCCCGGCAAACACTGCTGCCGTATTTTCACTGATGGCTCCAGGACTGAAGAAGGTTCAGGTTCTGGTGTCTTCGTGGAATCTAGTGGGACCAGTCGGTTCGTTGCCCTTGGTCTGAATGCGTCTGTGTTTCAGGCGGAGGTGTATGCGATACTTGAGGCGATGGACTTTGTTGTGGAAAACAGGTGGAAAGGCAAATCTATTTGTGTCTGCAGTGACAGCCAAGCTGCGCTCATGGCCTTGGATAGTCCGACCACCACTTCCACGATAGTCAGTTCCTGCAAATTCAGGCTAAATTGTGTTGGAAAACATAATAGTCTGACGCTGACTTGGGTCCCGGGACACGCTGGCATTGCCTCTGACTCTTTGGCCAGGATGGGCTCCGAGGCTGTTTTTATTGGCCCTGAGCCTGTTCTGCCACTCCCTTCCGCTGCCATCAAAGCCACTGCCAACAAGTGGGTTGCTTCGACCCACAAGCGAGCATGGCGGGCCGAGAGAGGCTGTGGATGGACGAAAATTATGCTACCTGCTATCTCTGACCGATGGTCACGGTTCCTTCTATCTTTAGGTAGGAGGGACTACAGGCTGTTGGTTGGCGTGATGACAGGGCACTTTCTATGGACTAGGCACATGGAAAGGATTGGCATATCAGACAGTGCGCTGTGCCCAGCCTGTGGAGAGGAAGACGAGACGGCGGACCATTTTCTTTGCGTCTGCCCTGCCTTTGCTCGAAACAGGTTTGGGATTTTTGGCACTGATGTGCTGAGGAGTAACCAACTTGGCTCCTTGGCTCCACAGGATCTACTTCTACTTGGTCGGAGTTCGGGTAGATTTAAAGCCGTGTAAAAGGGAACCTTAAGTGCAGTACAATGGATATATACTCTGTCTGAGTGCTGCGCTTACTAGATTGTTCCGACAAAAAAAAATAAAAAATAAAAAAAAATAAAACAAATATACGCAGAGTGACCATGTGGCCATTGAGTTGGATAACGCGGCACAAAGGCGTACAAAATAGATGCGCAATGCGCAGACAAAATGCTGGAAAGTGCGGGATTTTGATGCGGAGGTCTTTGATCTAGTGTGGAAAGAAGAACAAATCAGCATTGGCCACGGCCATAACGGATAGCCACCAACGGACTCAGCAAAGCTTGCGACGCTGGGATGTCAAGGGTGTTAAATCGGCACGCTAGAAAACCAGTGTATTGGTGGAATGAGGAGATCGTAGCCGCCAGGAAGGAGTGTATTCAAGCCCGCCGAAAGGCTCAGAGTGCTCGAAAACGCCCGTCATGGGATACACTACGAGCGGAATACAAAAAATGCCGAAAAGCATTGAAGGTGGCCATCCGCAGCAGTAAGAATGAGTGCTTTAAGTCGCTGTGTACGAATGCTGATGTGGATCCATTGGAAAAAGCCTACAAAGTGGTCATGAGTAAGCTAAAAGGGGCAGGTCGCCGCAACCAACTGATGCCGCCCTGATGAGGACTATTGTAGCTACACTCTTCCCACAGCAGACGGATAAAATGCCCAATCATAGCAAGGGTCCAATTACCGACATCCCCGCTGTTACCAGTAGCGATGTAATCATGCTCCTGAGGAGAATCGCTGACAATAAAGCTCCCGGTCTAGATGACATCCCAAATGTGGCACTAAAAGCGGCAATAGAGGCGAGGCCAGAGGCTTTTGCTTTGATGTACAATACGTGCATAAAGGAAGGGATATTCCCAGACAGATGGAAACAGCAGCGACTGGTACTACTGCCCAAGACGGGAAAGCAACCAGACCAACCCTCAGCATATCGACCATTGTGCATGTTAGACACGATAGGCAAAATTTTGGAGCGGATTATCTGCGAACGACTCCAGGAGGCGGTAGAAAAACATGGTGGGCTTTCAGACCGTCAATATGGTTTCCGAAGGGGACGTTCGACGGTAGATGCCATTCCGGCCGTAACGGACATAGCAATAAGTGGCAAGCGATGGTGAGGAGGTACAAAGAAGTATTGCGCGGTGGTGACGCTGGACGTAAAAAATGCGTTCAACTCAGCGGGCTGGCCTCTAATTATGGAAGCACTTCGGAGTTTCTGCGTTCCGGTGTACTTACAAAGGTTGATATCCAGCTACTTCCAGAACAGAGTGCTGTTATACGACACTGATGAGGGCGTTCGTCGCTCTGCAGTCACGGGTGGCGTCCCACAAGGATCTGTACTCGGCCCTATCCTGTGGAATATCATGTATGGTGGCATACTCCGCTTGGACCTACCAATGGATGTAACGCTCATCGGGTACGCACACGACATCGCAATGCTGGCGGTTGCAAAACACATCCACACACTGCAGAACAGATGCAATGACGCAATTGGGTATGGAATGGCTCACTAGTGCAAAGATAGAACTGGCCGCACATAAAAGAGAGGCGGTACTACTTAGTACGAGGAAAATAACCGAGAGGTTCACTATCACAGTGGGAAGCCATCAGATCGCATCCCAACAACTACTTCGGTACCTGGGAGTAATTATTGACTCCACGCTCACCTTCAAAGAGCATCTGAAAGCAGTCTGCGAAAAGGCCACGAGATTAAACGGAGCACTTACACGCATGATGCCGAATATTGGAGGCCCACGCTCAAGTCAACGGAGATTGCTATCGACGGTTACTAGCTCCATCATTTTGTATGCCGCGCCAATCTGGGAGGTACATAGGCTGAGTGCACTACGCGTGGCTAGCGCATTTCGCAGTGTATCGGACGAAGCAATAGGGATAATAAGCAGCAAACCACCCATTGACTTGCTGGCGAAGGAGGTACACCGGCTCTACAAGCAGAGGGCGAGACCCACAAACATCGACAAAGCCGCGGAAAGAAAAAACACCATTGCGGAATGGCAACAGAGGTGGGAGCAATCCGAAAAGGGTCGATGGACCTTCATGCTGATCCCTCACATCACACCATGGGTAACAAGGACGCACGGGGAACTGAACTACTACGTCACACAGTTGCTAACTGGTCACGGCTGCTTTAAGCAGTACCTCAATGAGAGAAAGTATGAGGAAGTCCCATACTGTCCGTACTGCCCTGGGGTGCACGAGAACGCACAGCACGTGTTTTTCGACTGCCCACACTTCAAAGGCACCCGGGATGAACTGAGTGCTGTCCTCGATGAACCACCAACAATGGACAACCTCTGTGCGCACATGTGCGATACGCTTGTCAAGTGGGAAGCAGTTTGCTCTGCAGCGGCCACCATTATGAAGACGGTGCGAATCGCAGAACGAGCGCGTAACGCTGACCGCAGCCACCAGCGCCTCTCCGATACTGAGACACACAGGACTGACATAATGACAGACGTCATACTGACGTCTGAGCAGTAAATGCTCTTACGGTCTCCAGACGTAGAACCTAATCAGTGTCTCAGGGGGGGAAATACCGTAATGACTAGAGGAGGTTTTAGCGGAGTTAGAGCCCCGCACTGACGGGGTTCTGACTTTAGATGTTTTCCTCGTCGTTAAATATAAAAAAAAACACACACACACACATCAGCTGAAAGGTACGTGGGTGACGCCACCCTCGGCTTCAAACTCCAACGTGTGCATACATGCACTCAGCGTCAAGCGCTGTTTTCTTATCAGTAAATACCAAACTGAGTTGAACTTTGAGCTTATAAGAAACTTGTGCTGATCAAAAGCAAACACAGGGGCGCGGTATGAGGAAATTTCAATTCATGTGTACTTTTCCTTCTAGCAAAGACACAAACCAATACACAGCTTTCCACAAAAGCTCCTTCCATCATAGCAAAGACACAAGCCAAAACACAGCTTTCCACAAACGCTTCCAACAAAAAACTCACCACCAGATGGTGCCTCTAAAAGCTTTCGACTTATAATAATAAATTTCACGGTTATTATGGAGAATTTGGACCTTCATAAGAAAATACACGCGGATTTGGTCAAGAACATACATGGTTTACCTAACATGTCAAGTGTTAAAGTGTCGGAGTGCAGCTGATGGATGTGTGTTATGCATTGGTTTGGCTTGGATGTGTAGTGATTGCGTAGGTAGTATTTGTGCTACACTACGTTTGTGTGCAATAGTGCACATGTATTCCACCCTTTAAAAAAATGTACATTTGTTTGAAAGAGAAAAAACGACTTTAAATTTTTGTGTTTGTGTGTTTGGGGGAAATAAGTTCTTAATTATTTGATTCAAATTTTTACTTATTGGATTTTGTTTAATACTAAGTTGTTACTTATTAGATTTGTATTTAGTACTTATATTTATATAAAAAATAATTTGTCTTATGTGCTAGTATTGCAATATGAATATAATTTAAATTTTCATTAACTATAAGGCTACAAATTCTTATAATAGTAGTTTAATATTATTATTATTATTTTTTTGAAATTTTTACTCTTACATTTTTTTTATTTCTTATTCTCATATTAGAACATTGTATCGTTTTAGCATATTGTTATGCATTTTCTTCTCCATGCCGTTTATCAATATGAATGAATTTGTTTTGAAATTCTTTACGGACCATGGTATGGACTTTGAGAATTTTTACGATTACCTAATTTTACTAATACTAGGTCTTCGTATGCATTTTCATTTGTTTTGCTTTCAATGCTTCTTTTCTTATTCACAACTTCGTCCAATTCCCTTGCTTTGTCTATTGACGTTCTCATTCTCAACTTCAGTTCATTCGGATCATTTTCAAATCATTAATTGGTTCTCTTGTTTCAATTATGTCACTTGGTAAGTGTAGCAGTTTACCAAACACTAGCTCATATGGTGAGTAACCCATATCGACATGCGGTGTCGTATTGTAAGCAAAAGTGTAAAATGATATCCACTCGTTATCGTTTGCGAACGTCAACATGAATTCATTAAGAATGCGGTGATAGCGCCCTACTGAATATTTGATTCATTTTTAGATTTTTACATACATTTTTCATTAGTTCGTTTACGAACTCTGTACCCTTGTCTGATATCAAATGTTTGAAATTACCATACTTGAGAATGAATTGGTCAACAAGTGTTTTAGCTACACCGTTGGCATATTTGGTTTCCATGGGGTACGCTATCACAAATTTTGTCAATTAGCACTACGCTGTCAAAATATATCTGTACCGATTAGATATTCTTAGCGGACCGACAGTATCAATTGCTACAGTTTCAAAACTAGCCGTTGGAGTGTCTGTAATAACCATTTGTTCTTTTGTATGTCGTATTTGTGTATTCTGAGCACAATGTTTACAATTTGTGACACAATTTTTCTCCAGTTTTCACATATTCTTCCAAACGTATTTTTGTTTCAATTTTAAACGGTTTTTCTTACACCAAAATGAATTCATTATATATATTCGTTATATCCCAGGTCACAGCAAAATAAATCTCAACGAGCGAGTCGATAAAGAAGCCAAAAATGCAGGTCATGAAGGTGAGGAAGTTGACTTCCCATGGCCACTCCAAGATTAAATAAACAAGATACAGCATGAAATACAACAACAATGGAAAAGGGAATATGTCAATCAAATTTCTGAAAAAGACACGAAGTATGGAGAACTGTTTCCCGATATTCTGAAAAATCCATGGTTTAAAAATAAATAAGAACTTGAATCCTAAAGAAGTCAAGCAAATTAACCGCATCCTATCAGGACATGCTTTCTGTAACAAGACGCTGAAGAAACTAAGAGTAATTGAAGATGGAAACTGTGAAGATTGCCAATGCCCTGAAGACCCAGAACACATCATCTTTCATTGTACTAAATATAATTTGCCAAGAAATTCTTTCCCAGCACTTATACAATTCAACTCTCTAAGAACCCTAATCCAGGCTAAAGAAGACCACGCCTTCAAAATAATCACCGGCTTTTTAAAGGATATTGATATCTATATATAAAACTTAAGTTTCAAATTTTATGGTGGTGGCGTTATAACTGTCCAAGTTTGGCCCAATAATCCTTCATCGCTGAAGTAACTTAAATAAAATTAAAAAAATAAAAAAAATTAATTCCGTAAGGCGCATCATGATATTCTGCGATTAGTTTATACATAATTACGTTATCTATTATTCTGTGGGGATTGCTATATACCAATATATTCAACTTTGAGCATTCATTATTTTCTTTATTCTTCTGTTGCAACTTATTATATTCCACTTTTAATTTTTCTTTCGGTACGTACCTAAATATATCATCTTTCTCATCTAGCGCTAGTTCTTTTATATTTGATTTGTTTATTCTTAGTTTTTCCGATAGCGAACCTGGGTTCGATGGAGTATCACCGCTTATCACAAGTATCTCATTTTTATTTATATTAATATGAGTACCCTTTTTATTGCTCATAAATACAAATTTCAATTATCTTACATTCCTGACGTCAGATATGGACGTGCAGTCACAAATCAGACGTCGAATGATAACTAGATTTCTCCTTATTTATGTCTGTGTTCTTTTTAGCAGACATGCCCCTTGTAATTACTAATGCTTTGTTAACGGATCAATCGTTTTCTTTCGGAATCATTGATTTTAGTATGTCAGAATCGACTTTGATTCTTGACAGTGCATCCGCATTGGTGTTTATTTTACCTTTTTTATATATCTCCCCTGTGTCAATAAGAAATCTGAATTTTGTTTTAGATGTCCCACAATTTGACGAATTACATCACGTGATTTGTGTATATTTTTACAAACCCCCCGGGTGTTGCTCGTTTTCCGAATGATTCATTACACGTTGTAACGACTCGTTTTCGCTGGGGTAAAAACTCAGCGGGTTCCAGGGTCGCTTACAGAAATTTAATGCAGTTGTATTAGTTTTAATAAGTGTTTTTATTTATTTTCAAAATTACTACTTATTTCCTATACATATATATAATTATATATAATTACTACCCTACTCTGTGTGCTCGTGGTAGTGTCCGTGGTTTGTACTAGTGTCCCAGGGAGAGTCGGTCAAAACCATACACTCCTGGCTCTGTCTGCGTTGCGTATGTGTCCCAGGGAGAGTCGGTCAAAACCATAAACTCCTGGCTCTGTCTGCGTTGCGTATGTGTCCCAGGGAGAGTCGGTCAAAACCATAAACTCCTGGCTCTGTCTGCGTTGATTTATTGTCAATAGTCAAAGTAACTAACTACGAAGCTTGGTGCGTCTCTAGGAGCTTGGTGCGTTGTGTACTTACGGAACGATGCTGGATCAAAGAGACTCACTGTCTGGTTCACTCCGCTTATATAGCGAAAACTTGCCATGGGATCAGTGCTCGTTGTTGTTGTGGTCCAGTTGTCCTTAGGCCACCTTCAACTTCTGCTGGTTAACCACCTTGTTGTAATTCCTCTAGTTGTCCATCATAGTTGTTGCTTGCAGTAGTGTGGCCTGATCGCTGCTGTTAGTTGTGGCTTTGCTGTTGTTGTAGAAACGTTTCTTCGTACTCTGCCTGTTTACAGCTTTGCGTTTACGATCGGTTAGCGTGTGTGTGGCGCGCTCTTGTTTTCGCCTTCGGTCGCTATAGTGGTGTTGTTGTTAAAATATTGGTTCACACTCCGCCTGCTTACGGCTCTGTGTTTACGATCGGTGCGCTCTCGTTGTCATCCGTGTTCCGCCTTCGGACGCTGTAGTGTTGTTGTTGTTGTTATACATATTTATTTGTACTCCGCTTGCTGAATGCTTTGTGTGTGTTTCTCCCTCCGTGTTCCGCCTTTGGACGCTGCACTGTTCAGTAGAAATGTTTGCTTGCTGTTTCTTTATCCTTTATAGCCGTACTAGTCCCTCTTGATGTTCTTTGTACTATTAGGCCGTCGTCGTCGTCAGTCTAGCCCTTTCGGTTTCTGAGCTCCTCACAACCTGTACGTTTATTGGTCCGATCGTCTGTGCGTAAATGTTTTGTTATACTTATCTGCTGTCTTTGTTGTTGCATTTAGCGTGGGAGGTGGTTACCTTTTTAAGCTGCATGATATCGGGGATGGTTGCATGCTTGAATATTGTTGGTGGTTATTTCTAAATAAAATATGGTGGACATCGTTATTTGTTTTTGGAGTTAACACGGTCTCTGGTGGTAGCATATAGTTTTTGTTGTATTCTTTGTAGGAGGTGTATGCGGAAAATACTTCTGGTACTTTTCGTCTTTACAACGTATACGTCTGAAATTATTGTTACCGTTACTATTATAATTTTTGTTACTTTTCCTGTCAAACATTGGAATTTGAAGAAAAACAGTTATTTTTATAATTTCAAACACTTTTTGTAATTCCTCATTTTAGAGATAAATCTTCAAGTTAACGCGTGTTTTAAAATATCCGCAAGTGTTCGCAATGAAAAGTGGAAATGCGGCACCATGAATTAACATGCTGAATTAATACACTCCTCATTTATGCCCAAACATTTTTTTACATGTCGAGTACACATTATTATATTACTTATATATGAATTTTACATATAATATGAGTTTTACTAGAATTTTAACTAGTTGGTTTCACTGCTGGAATGTTGTTTAAAATAGGGAATATTCGGAGAAAAAAATCCGAAGAAATGGGGGCCACGTTTAAATTAAACTTTTAGGGGGTACAGTTAGCTCCTTACGGTGCTGTTGAATGCGGCTTTGAAATCGACGAAAAGGTGGTGTATGTCAATCTGCTTCTCTAGGGTTTTCTCCAGGATTTGGCGTAGTGTGAACATTTGGTCAATGGTGCCTTTACCAGGTCTGAAGCCACAGTGATAAGGCCCAATCAGTTCTTTGGCGATGGGCTTCAGCCTTTCACAGACTACGCTCGACAGGACCTTATATGCGATGTTCAGAAGGCTGATCCCGCGGTAGTTGGCACAGATTGCCGGATCACCCTTCTTGTGGATTGGGCAGAGCACACTTAAGTTCCAGTTGCTAGGCATGCATTCCTCCGGCCATATTTTGCAGATGAGCTGGTGCATGCGTTTCGTGAGCTCATCGCCGCCAGCCTTGAATAGCTCCGCTGGTATACCATCAGCTCCGGGGGATTTGTTGTTTTTGAGCCGCCTAATAACTAGCAATACCTCGTCATAGTCGGGGGGCGTTACTGCATGTTCGTCGTCAGCAACTGTGGGGTCGGCTTCATCTTCATTGCTATCCTGCTGCCAATCATCTCGATTTCCTCGCATTCTCTCTTTTCGGCTTCTCGTTTCTTGCGCAGCCGATCGCAAGATGAGTTGGTATGCTGCTTCTTTCTCCGCAGCTGCGTTGCGACACTCTTCGTCATACCAGCTGTTTTTCTTCGGGCGGTGATAGCCAATCACCTCTTCAGCGGCCGTGCGCATGGAGTGGGATATAAGCGACCACTGCGCGCAAATATCGAGATCATGGGGAGAATCCGTCAGCATATTCGAGAGCCGAGTAACAAATGCGGTAGCTGTCTGTAGCGATTGTAGCTTTCCGACGTCAAGCTTCCTCTGCGAATTAGAGCGAACGTTTTTTGCCGCACTGAGGCGAGTGCGAACCTTAGCTACAACAAGGTAGTGGTCCGAGTCAATGCTGGCACCTCGAATTGTACGTACGTCTAACACGCTGGATGCATGCCTGCCGTCGATTACAACGTGATCAATTTGGTTCCTGGTTTTATGATTAGGGGACAGCCAGGTGGCTTTATGAATATCGGGATGCTGGAATCTAGTACTACTAACTACCATGTTCCGTACTGCGGCGAAGTCGATCAGCCTCAAACCGTTTTCCGATGACTGCTCGTGGAGGCTGAACTTACCGACGGTTGGTTCAAAAATGCTTTCTTTGCCCACCTTGGCGTTGAAGTCACCTAGCACAATTTTTACATCGTGACGGGGGCATCGATCGAAGGTTTTTTCTAGTTGATCGTAGAAGGCATCCTTGGTGTTTTCGTCTTTCTCATCCGTCGGAGCATGTGCGCAGATTAGGCTGATGTTAAAGTATTTCGCCTTAATGCGGAGTGTGGCAAGCCTGTCGTCGACTGGGGTAAATCCCAGGACTTCATCTCGCAGTCGTTTGCTTACCACAAAACCTACACCGAGTCTGCGCCTCGTCGCATGGCAGCTGTAGTAGATGTCACATGTAGCTTTTTTTGAGCGTCCATGTCCCGTCCATCGCATTTCCTGGAGTGCGGTGACGTCAGCTTTATATTTTTCGAGGACGTCAACCAGCTGGATAGAGGCACCTTCCCTATTAAGGGTCCGGACATTCCAGGTGCATATCCTTAAATCGTGTTCCTTATAACGTTTGCGGGGGTTGTCGTCAACAGTTGTGAGGTATTTTATCCGAGGCTTCAATCTTATATTCACTAGATTATTTGTGTTTTATGTGGCGGGTTCCAAGCCCAGCGCACTACCCTAAGCTAGGGATTTTTTGTTTGGTAGTGGTAACCCACTTCGGGTGTATGGGCGCTGCCGTTGGTACCTATAGTACTCCTCCGCCACCGTTCCTACATGCGAGACCCCACCTGGCCTCGCACACTTTGATGAATCCTTAAACCGAATATGTCAGAGTGGCCTCACCAAAGCTCCCTCTCTCGTTGGCCCTGCCCAAGGATCCCACATGGGTTGGTTACCACATCTTCACCTAGGTTGCGCAGGTTACCAGGGTGCACCACGTGGAGGTGAGAGTAGGAAGATTTAAGAGACATGAGCCGTTAGTTGCAGGAAACCCTAACGTGAACCTGTCCCCCTTGGCAACCCCAACCCCCTTGGTAACACTTTTATATGTATGTAAAATTCATATACGAGTATATGTATGTACATAGTATAATAATGTGTATTCGACATGTAAAATATTTTTTGTGCATAAATGAAGAATGTATTAATTTAGCATGTTAATTCATGGTGTCGCATTTCCACTCTCCTTTCGAACACTTTGCGGATATATTAAAACGCGCGTTATCTTGAAGATTTATCTCTAAAATGAGGAATTACAAAAAGTGTTTGAAATTATAAAAATAACTGTTTTTCTTCAAATTCCAATGTTTGTCTTTTCTTCCTTTTTTATTAAATTGACAAGAAAGGAAAAATTTAGTATACACTGGTTAACTTATAGATAAGTTTTGAACTAGTAAATTAACCACTAGATTTTTTACTATTAAATTTAGTAGTGTATTTTGAAGACTGTCTGTAATTTTCACTACAGGGATATGGAATATTTTTACAACAGACACAATAAATTCACATACACTATACGTGTGAGCAAAAAAAATGGTCGGAACGGTAAATAAATATGGAGGGAATTGGATGTCTTTTCTTATTCTTCTTTGCTTATACTCTGCGTTGGGAGAAGAGAAGACAAGGCTACAATTAAGTGAAACAGTAGAATCCTGTGATAAGCAACCAAAATCATGCAACGAAGTCAACAATGTAAGATAACAGAGGAAAATATTACACAAACAATTGTGCAACCGGCTGACCACAGTTAAAATAATATGAATTTATAACAATAGTGCCTAACTCTATGATATGAATTTCCAAAAAGAGATCGCGACAGCAGTTGCCGACTGCATTACGTCGACAAATAACCCACTAACAATACCCAAAAACGAAGGCAAAGCCCAAAGTGGAACACGACAGATCGATCGCTAAGCGCGCCACCAGTGGAGGAGAAGCAGAAACAAATTATATCCAAAATATTTAATATTTTTAAATACTTCATGCGATATAAAAGTGCTGAAGGTGATCCTAGGACAAACAGCAACAACAACAAACAAGACAAGAAACAACACCAAACGTTTCAAGTGACCCAAGGTGAAAAACTTACAACAACAACAGAGAGAAAACAACAACAAGGTGCTGAAGGTGGCCCAAGGTCAAATTCTAAGCAAGAAGAACAATGCGGGAAACAGTAAAAACACGAGTTAGCAGACAGATGCCACAACAAACAACAGTTCCCGCACAACCACACTTATTGGAGGATCTACACTGAAGATGGAGCATAAAAGCCGGAGCAACCGACAACTCAGCCTCTTTCTTTCTGCAACTAGCATCCAAGACGAATCGCACTAAGCCATTCCCGACGCACAATTTTTCAGACTCCAGCAGATATACAAATTGACAAACGCTTCAGAGGCTAGTTGGATTTGAAAGAGATTATGGTATATAATCGATTCTCTGCTAGAAACCCAAACTGACAAACGCAACAGCAGCTAGGGGAAATCTAAAAGAGATTATGGTTTGTGATCGATTCTCTGCTAGAAACCCAAACTGGCAAAAGCAACAAAAGCTAGGAGAATCTAAAAGAGATTATGGTTTATAATGGATTCTCTGCTAGAAACCCTAACTGACAAACGCCAAAGAAGCTGGGGGGAATCAAAAAGAGATTGTGGCTTATAATTGATTCGCTCCTAGAAAGCCAAACTGACAAACGCTACAGAAACTAGGGGGTGTCTAAAAGAGAATATAGTTTATAATCGATTCTCTGCTAGAAACCCAAAATGACAAATGCAACAGAAGCTAGGGGAAATCTAAAAGAAATTATAGTTTATAATCGATTCTCTGCTAAAAACCGAAATTTACAAACGCTCCCTAAAACTAAGGGATATCTAAACGAGTCTATGGTGTACAATCGCCATTCTCCTAAAACTAAGTTGACAGATATTTAGGGAGACATTGCAAGGATGATTTTGCAGGCGATTCAGGTATTTCTGCCTTAATTCTATGATTTATTCTTCTATAGTGGATATATGTATATCATTATGAATGTTTTTATTTTTGACAAACCATTGTGAGGAGCAAATTTTAGGCGTAAATTTGCCCCTACATATTTAGTTTTGCCATAACGCCCCAAACGTGTATATTTAAAATAGGGGCCAAGTGCTTAAACAACCAACCCTAAAATATATACGTTAATTGTCCTAAGAATTTGGCACCTCCCACTTTCATTGCTAAAACCACACACACAGCCGCCATCATATTTAGTGCAGCAGCCATCATGCAAGTGAGTCTAAGACACCTCCCACCATAGTAATGCTACCAACAACAAGTGTTATACTCAGCATTGGGAGGACAGAAGACACAGCCACAATTAAGTCAGACAGTGGAACCCTGTGATAAGCGACGAAAAACATGCAACGAAGTGAACAACGCAAGATAACACAGGAGAATATCACACAAACAATTGTGCAACCGGCTGACCACAGCTAAAATAATATAAATTTACAACAACAGTGCCCAACGCACTGATATGAATTCACAACAACAGTGCCCAACGCACTGATATGAATTTACAACAACAGTGCCTAACGCAATGCTAGAATTTTACAAGAGATCGCGACAGAAGTTGCCGACTGCATTAGTTCGGAAAAAAACCCACTAACAACACCCAAAAACGAAGGCCAAGCACAAAGTGGAACACGACAGACCGATCGCTAAGCACACCAACAGACCGGACAAAGCATAAAGAGGAGAAGCAAAATTAAATATCCAATATTTAATATTTTTAAATATTTTATGCCATCGATATAAAATATCAACAAAGTGCTGAAGGTGGCCGAAGGAGAAATAGCAACAACAACAAACAACACAAGGAACAACAACAAGGTAAATCATCACAACAACAACACAATATTGAAGGTGGCCCAAGGGCAAAAACTTACAAGAACAACAGCGAGAAAGCAACAACAATGCGCTGAAGGTGGCCCAAGGTCACATTCAAACGAGAAGAACAATGCGGGAAACCGTAGCATCATGCCACAACAAACTACAGTTCCCGCACAACAACAACTATTGGATGATCTACGCTAAACCTGGAGCATAAAAGCAGGAGCAACTGGCAACCCAGCCTCTTTCTTTCATTCGGCATCAGGCAGACAAGACTTTTTTTTTCATTCGGCATCAGACAGACCAGACGCATCGTACTAAACAAAGTTATACGCACTGACAGACGCAACAGAAGCTAGGGGAATCTAGAGGAGATTATGGTTTATAATCGATTCTCTGCTAGAAACCCACACTGACAAACGCAACAGAAGCTAGGGGAATCTAGAGAAGATTATGGTTTATAATCGATTCTCTGCTAGAAACCCACACTGACAAACGTAACAGAAGCTAGGGGAATCTAGAGGAGATTATGGTTTATAATCGATTCTCTGCTAGAAACCCACACTGACAAACGCAACAGAAGCTAGGGGAATCTAGAGGAGATTATTGTTTATAATCGATTCTCTGCTAGAAACCCACACTGACAAACGCAAACAGAAGCTAGGGGAATCTAGAGGAGATTATGGTTTATAATCGATTCTCTGCTAGAAACCCACACTGACAAACGCAACAGAAGCTAGGGGAATCTAGAGGAGATTATGGTTTATAATCGATTCTCTGCTAGAAACCCACACTGACAAACGCAACAGAAGCTAGGGGAATCTAGAGGAGATTATGGTTTATAATCGATTCTCTGCTAGAAACCCACACTGACAAACGCAACAGAAGCTAGGGGAATCTAGAGGAGATTATGGTTTATAATCGATTCTCTGCTAGAAACCCACACTGACAAACGCAACAGAAGCTAGGGGAATCTAGAGGAGATTATGGTTTATAATCGATTCTCTGCTAGAAACCCACACTGACAAACGCAAACAGAAGCTAGGGGAATCTAGAGGAGATTATGGTTTATAATCGATTCTCTGCTAGAAACCCACACTGACAAACGCAAACAGAAGCTAGGGGAATCTAGAGGAGATTATGGTTTATAATCGATTCTCTGCTAGAAACCCACACTGACAAACGCAACAGAAGCTAGGGGAATCTAGAGGAGATTATGGTTTATAATCGATTCTCTGCTAGAAACCCACACTGACAAACGCAACAGAAGCTAGGGGGACATATAGTTCAACTGTGTCCGTATTTAAGATTAGTAAAATAATTGTATCAAGTAGTTAAGCCTTTTTTTAAAATTAATAAATAAATAAAATAATTCAATCAACGTAAACAAGCTTTGAATACTTTAGAGATTTTCTGTAAACGACTCCTGGCAATCCGGCGAGCTTACCCCGGCGAAAACGAGTCGTTACAGTAAATCTCTAAAGTATTCAAAGCTTGTTTACGTTGATTTAATTATTTTATTTATTTATTAATTTTAAAAAAAGGCTTAACTACTTGATACAATTATTTTACTAATCTTAAATACGGACACAGTTGAACTATATGTCCCCCTAGCTTCTGTTGCGTTTGTCAGTGTGGGTTTCTAGCAGAGAATCGATTATAAACCATAATCTCCTCTAGATTCCCCTAGCTTCTGTTGCGTTTATCAGTGTGGGTTTCTGGTTTATAAACGGGTCGAGCGCATGTCCCCATGCGAAACCAGAAACCGACAAGTAGCACCGGCCAACTGTACCAACAAGGTGGTACCTATAAATCCACGAACAGCATGCAGAAGATGTGGTCAGTCTGATCACATAGCGCGACACTGCCGCAATGCCCAAGTACTTTTCTGTTGGGAGTGCGGTAGGAGAGGAACTAGAACAGTTGAATGCTGTAGGACGGTAGGGGGAAACGAGCGGGGCTGCCCCCAGCAACGAGGCATGGAGCAGCCCACGGACAACAAGCCTCAAACGCAGTAAGTGCACTACGCTACGATGGACAGCGTATCTGTGCCGCCGTCACCATTGGCACAGAAAACATCACCGCCACACTAGACACAGGCGCCACAAGGAGTTTCATCAGCGAGCGACTCATTTCCCATTTAGGTGCTACCACCGGTAGAGTAAACTCTACATACACTAGAGCACGGATGGCGGATGGTCGAACAAGGGATATTACTCAAGCGTTTGTGACGTGTGTCAAGCTTGGTGGAAAGGTATGACAGCTGGAGCTACTTAGCATGCCCGACTCCACCGACGACTTACTGCTCGGCCTGGACTTCATGACACAGCAAGGCCTATCCATGACATGTGGAGGCCAGGAAATCCAGCTAGGCCCCAAGACGGATGGTGTGCAATCACAAGTTATCGCATCGTGCACAACCATACGACATGAAGCCGCTACGGACGAATCAAAGATAAAACTGTTTCTGGCCACAGAGTTTGCTAAATTCACAGACGGGCCAAAAGTGACCAATATCACAAGCCACAAAATAGTGATGCGCGATGACCGACCCATCAAACAGCGATACTACCCGAGAAATCCAGCGCAGCAAGAAATCATTGGCGCGGAAGTGGACGAATTAATAGCTAAAGGCTGTATCGAACTTCGCATAGCCCCCACAGCGCACCGATTGTGCTAGTAAGGAAACGGGATGGGAAATGGCGTCTGTGCATCGATTATCGGCAACTCAACGCCAGGTCCATACCCGACGCATACCCACTGCCGCGAATCCAACACATCTTAGACCGACTGCGTGAGGCTAAATACATCAGTAGTCTCGATCTGAAGAACGGGTATTGGCAGATACCAATGGAGGAGCACAGCAAGCAGTATACCGCATTCACGGTACCCGGCAGAGGCCTCTTCCAGTGGCGTGTTATGCCTTTCGGGCTACACTCCGCACCAGCAACCTTTCAAAGAGCACTGGACCAAGTTATTGGCCACGACATGGAGCCACACGCGTTTGCCTACCTTGATGACATTATTGTCACAGGGAGAGACCTAGAAGAACACATGAGAAACCTGCAAGAGGTGTTCCGACGGTTGAGGGAGGCAAATTTGAAACTAAATCTGGAGAAGTGTGCATTCTTTCGGAAGGAGCTAAAATATCTGGGACACGTGGTCAGCGACAAAGGAATACATACTGACCCAGATAAAATCGCTGCCATACGGGAGCTGCAACCACCAGAGAACATACGACAGCTACGTCGCTGCTTGGGCATCGCATCTTGGTACCGCCGTTTTGTACCCGACTTTGCAAAAGCAGTACATCCTTTAACGATGCTGCTTAAGAAAGGAAAACATTTCCGATGGGGTACCGAACAACAGGAGGCTTTTGAATTACTGAAACAACGATTGACGGAAGCTCCGATCCTCGCCTGCCCAGACTTTAGCCAGAAGTTCACGCTCCAGACCGACGCCAGTGACTACGGGTTGGGAGCAGTGCTTACGCAGGAGATCGAGGGGGCGGAGCGAGTAATAGCGTACGCTAGCAGACACCTGAATGGAGCTGAGCTAAATTACTCCCCAACTGAGAAGGAGTGTCTAGCCATAATATGGGGCATCCGGAAAATGCGGCCATATCTGGAGGGCTACCACTTTACCGTGATCACCGACCACCTATCGCTGAAGTGGCTAAATTCCATCGAGAGCCCTTCAGGACGCATAGCACGGTGGGCGCTAGAACTTCAGCAGCATTCATTCGAGGTACAATACCGCAAAGGAAAACTAAATGTACTGGCAGACGCACTATCAAGACAACCGGTCGAGGCTGCATGCACTGTCACTGTGCAGGACCAAGCAGAGCAAAATTGCAAGTGGTGGCTCAAGCGAAAAGGAGAAATACTTGCCAACCCTGCTAAATTCTCCGACTACACACTGGAAAACGGGCAGCTGTATCGCCATATACCAAATCGCACGGGTGATGAGGATTGTACACCATGGAAGCTGTGCGTACCTAGGCCTCTGAGGGTACGCATTTTGCAAGAGAACCACGACGCGCCAACCGCAGGACACCTAGGCATCCGGAAAACGATAGCCCGAGTTGCAAATAGGTACTACTGGCCAGGACTGTTCCGGGACACCAGCCGCTACGTTCGTCAGTGCACACTATGCCAGAAGTACAAGCCCAGCCAACAACAACCTGCTGGAGAAATGCTGACGCAAATACCCCTGGAGCCGTGGGCCATATTGTGCGCGGATTTTGTTGGACCTCTACCCCGCTCGAAGCATGGAAACACAATGGTACTAGTTTTCCATGATAAGTTCTCAAAATGGACAGAGATGGCGCCTCTTCGGAAGGCCACCACCGAGACTCTACAACGGGCCTTTCGGGAGCGCATCTTAGCCCGTTTCGGAGTTCCTAAGGTCTTAGTGACGGACAACGGATCACAGTTTACAAGCAAGTCCTTTCAGCGCTTTGTAGAAGACTACGGTATCAAGCACCAGTTTACCGCACCGTACACACCACAGGAAAATGCTGCCGAACGCGCCAACCGCACAGTCAAGACAATGATCGCCCAATACGCCGGTAAACAGCAACAAAAGTGGGATGACCTACTGCCGGAGTTAACCCTGGCGATCAATACCAGCGTATCCGAGACAACTGGCTATAGCCCCGCGTTCCTGATACAAGGACGGGAGCCACGACGCCCAGGAGCGATGTACGATGAAACCACCCCAGGAACAGGACAAAGGAAACAAACACCCAACGAAAGAGCCGAACTACTAAAGGAAGCATACACATTAGTGACAAGGAATCTGGAGCGAGCGGCTCAAGATCAACGGCGTCATTATAACCTACGACGAAGGCCCTGGAAACCAGAAGTTGGACAATTGGTGTTAGCAAAACAGCACCATTTGTCCAAAGCCATTGATCACTTCGCCGCCAAGTTGGCCCCACGCTACGATGGGCCATACCGGATAGACACCTTCACCTCCCCAGTCATTGTCAAGATGAAACGTGAAGGAACTAAGGAGACAAAGACAGCGCATATTAGCGAGCTGAAACCATTCTGCGCGCCTGGTGGCATCACAGCATACGCTAACTAACAAACGCATCTGACGAGAACAGTGTACACAACGGAAAGGAATCCGATTCCAGCGAGGATCATGCAAAATCATCACCCTCTGGCAGGGTAAGGTGACCATTTTCCATCGGCCGCAAAGTAGGGAGGACATGTGAGGAGCAAATTTTAGGCGTAAATTTGCCCCTACATATTTAGTTTTGCCATAACGCCCCAAACGTGTATATTTAAAATAGGGGCCAAGTGCTTAAACAACCAACCCTAAAATATATACGTTAATTGTCCTAAGAATTTGGCACCTCCCACTTTCATTGCTAAAACCACACACACAACCGCCATCATATTTAGTGCAGCAGCCATCATGCAAGTGAGTCTAAGACACCTCCCACCATAGTAATGCTACCAACAACAAGTGTTATACTCAGCATTGGGAGGACAGAAGACACAGCCACAATTAAGTCAGACAGTGGAACCCTGTGATAAGCGACGAAAAACATGCAACGAAGTCAACAACGCAAGATAACACAGGAGAATATCACACAAACAATTGTGCAACCGGCTGACCACAGCTAAAATAATATAAATTTACAACAACAGTGCCCAACGCACTGATATGAATTCACAACAACAGTGCCCAACGCACTGATATGAATTTACAACAACAGTGCCTAACGCAATGCTAGAATTTTACAAGAGATCGCGACAGAAGTTGCCGACTGCATTAGTTCGGAAAATAACCCACTAACAACACCCAAAAACGAAGGCCAAGCACAAAGTGGAACACGACAGACCGATCGCTAAGCACACCAACAGACCGGACAAAGCATAAAGAGGAGAAGCAAAATTAAATATCCAATATTTAATATTTTTAAATATTTTATGCCATCGATATAAAATATCAACAAAGTGCTGAAGGTGGCCGAAGGAGAAATAGCAACAACAACAAACAACACAAGGAACAACAACAAGGTAAATCATCACAACAACAACACAATATTGAAGGTGGCCCAAGGGCAAAAACTTACAAGAACAACAGCGAGAAAGCAACAACAATGCGCTGAAGGTGGCCCAAGGTCACATTCAAACGAGAAGAACAATGCGGGAAACCGTAGCAACATGCCACAACAAACTACAGTTCCCGCACAACAACAACTATTGGATGATCTACGCTAAACCTGGAGCATAAAAGCAGGAGCAACTGGCAACCCAGCCTCTTTCTTTCATTCGGCATCAGGCAGACAAGACGTTTTTTTTTTCATTCGGCATCAGACAGACCAGACGCATCGTACTAAACAAAGTTATACGCACTGACAGACGCAACAGAAGCTAGGGGAATCTAGAGGAGATTATGGTTTATAATCGATTCTCTGCTAGAAACCCACACTGACAAACGCAACAGAAGCTAGGGGAATCTAGAGAAGATTATGGTTTATAATCGATTCTCTGCTAGAAACCCACACTGACAAACGCAACAGAAGCTAGGGGAATCTAGAGGAGATTATGGTTTATAATCGATTCTCTGCTAGAAACCCACACTGACAAACGCAACAGAAGCTAGGGGAATCTAGAAGAGATTATGGTTTATAACCGATTCTCTGCTAGAAACCCACACTGACAAACGCAAACAGAAGCTAGGGGAATCTAGAGGAGATTATGGTTTATAATCGATTCTCTGCTAGAAACCCACACTGACAAACGCAACAGAAGCTAGGGGAATCTAGAGGAGATTATGGTTTATAATCGATTCTCTGCTAGAAACCCACACTGACAAACGCAACAGAAGCTAGGGGAATCTAGAGGAGATTATGGTTTATAATCGATTCTCTGCTAGAAACCCACACTGACAAACGCAACAGAAGCTAGGGGAATCTAGAGGAGATTATGGTTTATAATCGATTCTCTGCTAGAAACCCACACTGACAAACGCAACAGAAGCTAGGGGAATCTAGAGGAGATTATGGTTTATAATCGATTCTCTGCTAGAAACCCACACTGACAAACGCAAACAGAAGCTAGGGGAATCTAGAGGAGATTATGGTTTATAATCGATTCTCTGCTAGAAACCCACACTGACAAACGCAAACAGAAGCTAGGGGAATCTAGAGGAGATTCTGGTTTATAATCGATTCTCTGCTAGAAACCCACACTGACAAACGCAACAGAAGCTAGGGGAATCTAGAGGAGATTATGGTTTATAATCGATTCTCTGCTAGAAACCCACACTGACAAACGCAACAGAAGCTAGGGGGACATATAGTTCAACTGTGTCCGTATTTAAGATTAGTAAAATAATTGTATCAAGTAGTTAAGCCTTTTTTTAAAATTAATAAATAAATAAAATAATTAAATCAACGTAAACAAGCTTTGAATACTTTAGAGATTTTCTGTAAACGACTCCTGGCAATCCGGCGAGCTTACCCCGGCGAAAACGAGTCGTTACACCATGGTGCACCGGAAATTGTTCTTAGATTTTCGACTGTGCCCTTTGGATAAGTTCTAGGTTTGGGGTTCTCGCACTACCCCAAAGTTGCACCCTATATGTCCATATGGGTTTTATTATTGCTTTGTATAGAAGGACTTTGTATTCCAAGCGCATCTTTGATTTTTTTTTTTATTAAGCAATTCAGAGAGTTTGCTTTTAGTTTCATTTGAGTTCTTTTCGCTTCTATGTGCTTCTTCCAAGTTAATCTACAGTCAACATGGATTCCTAGATACTTCACTTCTGTTGCTTCCGGTATTTTTATGTCATTTAGTGACACAGTTGGACAGGTTCTGGTTCTGAGGGAGAACATTATGTGTGTACATTTCGCTTCGTTAACTTTAATACGCCAGTTTGCCAGCCAAATTTCTACCTCTTTAAGGTGTTCGTTTAGGTCACGAGAGGCGATGTACGGATTTTGATGGGTACTTAAAATAGCTGTGTCGTCAGCAAATGTGGAAGTAACTAGACTGTTATTTATTGGTAGGTCAGACGTATATATTCGGTAGAGAATAAGACCAAGCACACTCCCTTGTGGTACTGCAGCCAATATTTCACTTTGTACTTCTACGATTCGCTAAGTAAGATTCCAGCACTCCGTGTGTGTTGTATAGCAGAAACTTTTTAATCTTGTGGTCTAGCCCCGCATGCCAGATTTTATCGAAGGCTTGGGCAATGTCCAGAAATATTGCTGAACAGTATTTCTTCTGTTCGAAAGCTCTTCCAATTTCGCTTGATATACGGTGCACCTGCTCTATTGTATCGTGCTCTTTTCTGAATCAGAATTGATGAGTAGGAATGTTGTCATTTTAATTTAGAATCCCAAGTAACAATTTTTCAAATATTTATGAGAGGGTGGGTAGAAAGCTTATGAAGGCTTATGAACCGATATGAGGTCACATGCGTTGGATCTTTTCCTGGTTTAGGAATCATCGTAATTTGCGATATCTTCCATTTATGCGGGAAATGACCCAAGCGAAGGATAGCATTGAACAATTTGGTGAGGTGTATTAACGCTATGTGTGGTAATTCCATGACCATTTTATTTGTGATTAAGTCATATCCAGGGGACTTTTTCGCATTAAGACTTGTTTTAATGGTACACTCTAAGTCTTTGATTTTTAGTTGAAGCGGCTGAGTCACTTTGGTTCTAGGTAAAGTAAGGGACCTCGAAGTTATTGCACGGAGCATTCGGGCAAAAAACTGTTTGTAGATGCGCAGCAAACGCTGCTTCTTTTTCTTCGTCGCTTTTGGCCAAACTTCCATTTCCAAGCCTTACTGGTAGCACACTTTCCTTTGGGCTTTTTGCAACCTTTGTAGCTCTCCAAAGTGAGTAATTGGTGTATTTAAGCGGGCCCAGATCTTTAATATAGGTGTCAATACTTTCTTCAGCTTCCTTTTGAAGTACATCTCTAAGGTGATTTTGTGACAATTTTAATTTCCTCTTTAGGGCAGGTGACCTATATTTCTACCATTATCCACTTAGGCGTCTTTTCTCCTTAACGAGGAAGGTTGAAGTTATGTAACGGGTAGAAACCTCCTTCGTTTTTTCTGCTGCTGTTGCGCACGCAGCCGCTGATGCTAACAAAGAATTAAACTCGTGGAGCGCTCTCTCTAAGTCATCCTTGTTTTTAGGAGCAGATTCCAGGCAAATATGTGTACTCACGTATTTCTTATACTTGAGCCAGTGCGTTTTGTTGGTGGTCAATTTGGGCGATTCATGTACAAGTTCAGAAGTTTTGTTGAAGGTGTGTGATCTGAGGACAAGTCGAAAATTGCTTCAGAGGAAAACATTGCCTTGTTTATGTTTTTGATCACAGCGAAATCAATAAGATCAGGGATTTTATGCTGGTCCGCTAGCCAGTACGTGGGTTGGCCACTTGAGACAAAATCTAGATGATTTCGAACTAACATATGTACAACTGCTTGCCTTTAGGGTTTACCAGACGAGAGCCCCAGTAGGTATGCTTAGAATTATAGCCTCCAGCTTCTATAAATTTTTGTCCGAGTGTTTGAAAAACTGCATGAATTTTTGAAGTGGCTTGGATGTGTCTTTCGGCATATTTCTTACGTAAGAAATGTTTTATACGGGCATTAATGAGAGTTCCTGCGCATCCGTGCGCTTTATCGTCTTGATGATTGGTTTTGTAGAAATATGTAGAAATTGAAATCGGCAATACTAAAGTTGTACTTATGTGCTAAATGGGTTTCTGAGATAAGTATTATGTCAATTTCGCTGTTGCACAAAAAATTCTTGATTTCTTTTTTGTGTTGGATAATACCGTTGGCATTCCAGTAGCATAATCATATTTATTTCAAGTATATTAGTATACAAAAAATAATAAAAATAACAGCACTAGCTCAAGGCCATCAGCTGGTTGTTACAATAAATTAATTATAATGGTTACAATTGCTAGTTCAATATATCGAGTATTAAGATAAATAGTTCATATTAAATTAAATGAGATAAGTTACTTAATGCAAGAAAATTAGATATAAGACTTACATTTAAAAAAGTTTTATCAGCTAGATGTTTCGATGGAACAGCTGTGCCAAAAATCCTTTGCCTTGAATAGGTAAATTCAGGGCAAATGTGTAAAAGATGTTTGACTGATGTGCTAGGAGATTTGCAGAAACTGCACGCCGGATCTCCAGATTTAAGCAAGAGACCGTGAGTGATCTGCGTGTGTCCCAAACGAAGCCTTGTGAATTTCAAAATATCTGTAGATTTAGATCCAGTAGGGAAAATAGGTTTAACCTTAGGTGGGTTAATAGTCGAGTAATGGTGTACGTAATTATTCCACTTCAATAAGGACTTGTTTTGTAGGTACTGTGTTATAAGACTTTTCAATTCAGCTTTCTCTAGAGCGTCAAAATACAACACAGTTGCATTGTGGACACTTTTTGCAACAGAGTCAGCAAATTCATTGCCTTGAATACCGCAATGGCCAGGTATCCACATAAATTAAATTTTATTTTCTTCTTTTATGAGCAAATCTCGAACGTAGGTTACTAAAAGGCTCTCATTTCTGAAGTTTTGTAAGGCATCGATTGCAGATTGGCTATCAGTACAAATACAAAAATTACCTTTGGTTTTGGAGGCTGTAACAGCAGCTTGATAGATGGCAAATATTTCACTGATGAAAGTGGAACAGAGACTATACAATAGCCCTTTTTTCAAAACCACTCCAGATTCAGCAAGAATGTTGTAAACAGGAGTGGTGGTGAAGGCACGTAAGCTTTTCCGAAGGGCAGCATGATACGGAGCACAAAGAAGAATTAAGTTGCTTTTGTCACAGGTTCCATAAATTGGCAGCGAGTAATCGATCAGAGATAGAAATAAGGCGTTAACAATTTAAAAAAGTGTAGAAATTTCTACAAATAATTTTTTTGATGAAAAGTACTTTACTAATACATAATTTATAATTAAGGCGATTAACCAACTTATTTCTAATGTAATTGCAATGAACTTTAAAGGTGTATTTACAGTCAAAGACAACTCCTAATATTTTCATTTGGTTAACGTTGTTAATATATACATACATTATTATAACTTAGTTGTACATTTGGATAACATTTTTTCCGACAAATATGAGTGCAGGATATTACATTTCTCATATGCAATAATCGCTCCTGATTGAAACGATTTTACAGAAATGTCAGCAAGGATTTTATTAAAAATAGTTCTAACATTTACCAAATTATCTTTTGTAGTAAATATCAGCACGTCGTCTGCGTAAATACCGTGGGTTACATTGTACTTATCTATAATTTTACTGATTTCATCGAAAGCAATCTATATATATAAAAGAAAGTGTCCGAAGCGATGTAATCCCATAACTCGAGATTGGCCGAACCTATTTTGATGATTTGTACTTTATTGGAAAGGTATTTTCTCAGTACGGGGTTTAAAAAAAAAGTTTAAAAAAATGTCAAAAACCAAATCTTCAAAATGTCTTATTTTGACCACCCAGCGTGTTGCGACAGGTTTCCTTTTCGATTTTTTTTCAATTTTTTTTCCATTTTGTATTTATTTATTTTGTTATTTTGACAACAATAAAAACAAGAATCAAATTTGAATGTAACATATCGTATCACAATTGAACTGTCAGATAGACACGCAACGTAACGCCATCTGTTATTGATCAATGGAGAAGCCAATTTTGTTTCATGTGTGGTGGCGCTGTTCACGTTGACTAAAAAACTGTTGACGTTGACGTTGTTCTCCATTTTACATGGACTTGACGTTTCGTTGCCGTCTATTTTTTTCATATCTCTACTGTGCCATTTGATTCAGTTGCACAGTTTCTTCATTCGTTGCTGTTTCAGCGTCCATATTGCACTTTGCGAATTCGTGTTTTGTTCGATCAAATAACGTTTGCCGGCCATTGCGCATTACAGATTCTGATTTCTTCATTGCGATTTGGTGAGTTTTTGTGAATTAAAATTGATAACAAGTATTGATAGTAGAACTACCGGACCCCGTTGCACTTCGTTGGATTATTTTCATTTCATTTGAACAGTGGTGATTGAGCGATTGAGGCATTTTGCGAATTTGTTCTGTGTTGCATTGTTGGTTGGCTATTGGGATTTGTCTGTAAGAAGTGGTACGTTTCTATTGTTGTTCCATTGTTTTCAAATTTTCTATTTAAGATTTCATTGTATTGCAGTTGTTCTTCATAATGCCACCAACGAGAAGATCTAATTTAGGCCGACGTTCAGCTGGTGCACGAGCAGTGTCGATCATCGTGCGAATATGAGTCAAGAAGATAGAAACATTGCGCAACAATGAAGAAATGCAAACCACGTCCAAATTCGTGCGCAACAAACAGAAGAACAACAGCAGGCGGTAATCGATTCGCGTAGATTGGCACAACAAAATCGTCGAGTAAATCGATCTGGAAATTTATCGATGCAAAGTCGACGAATAACGACGAGCAAAGAAGAAGTGCTGGCAATGACAATTTGCTCCGAGTAGCATTCCGATATGATTGTGCATTCGATTATCGATCTCTTCCTGCCGTTCAAATTGGTTCAATGGCTACAGTATGTCCACATTGCAACGCATTGAAATTTCCAGGAGAAGCACCTGGATTGTGTTGCCTTAGTGGAAAAGTTAAATTGCCAGCATTGCCATCGCCACCGGAACCATTGCGACCGTATCTACATAGAAGGCGTAACAAGAGAATCAAAGCAATTTCTTGCAAATGTTCAGAACTATAATGGGTGCTTTCAAATGACTTCTTTCGCTGCATCAATTATCAATGAAAGCGGATATAATCCGTCGTTCAAGGTAATTCCTGCTCGAAAGAGTACTCATCTGTTTCCTTTGAATGATCGCATTTTATTAATTTTGAATTCGTCTCTTGGTAACCAGATTCAAGGGCAGGCGCATCATCGTGCTGGGTCGTTATTGCCGCTTCCTGATGGCGAATACAATTTCTTACAAATCTATTTCACTGGGATCCAGAGCGATGAAATAAACCATCGTAGTGCATTGTACAACAGAACGAAAGGAGACATTATCAGAGAATTGCAAAGAATGCTTCATGACCATAATGAATTGATTGGATTATTTAAGAATGCGTTAGACAGAATGCTAACAGATGATCATTAAATCGTGATTAAAGCGGATAAAAGGCCTAACGGAGCGCACGAACGTCAATACAATGCACCGACAATTGATGAGGTTGCCATTATTGTAGTCGGTGAGCAAATGGAGTCACGGGATATTGTACTGACGCGTCGAAACAATGGACAATTGCAACGTATTAGTGAGACGCATCGGTGGTATGATGCACTTCAGTATCCGCTCATGATTTGGAAAGGTGATTACGGCTACCATTTTAGCATCAAAATGTTAAATCCAGTTACTTGTTAGTAGACTACTTTCTTTAATCATGTCACCAAATCAATCAATTAAATGGAATCTTAATTTTATTTTCAAACTTTGCATTTATTTGTTACTTTGGATTCATTTGTTATTACGTGAAGAAACAACGAAGAAAGTAAGTTCGATGAACTACTATGCATATCGTTTGATGATTCGTCAAAGTGAGGATAATTATATGTTGCGACTTCGCCGATTGCTTCAACAATTCTGCGTGGATATGTATGTCAAAATGGAGACTGAACGGCTCAATTACATTCGTTTTAATCAAGCGAAATTACGTTCAGAGGAGTACATGCATTTGCGGGATGCAATAAGCACTGAAGGTGATGCGAGGAATCTCGGTCGACTAACAATCTTACCGGCAACGTATTTTGGCAGTCCACGCCACATGCACGAGTATGCTTAAGACGCGATGGCGTTTGTTCGACAGTACGGTCGTCCTGATTTATTTGTCATCTTCACTTGCAACTCAAGATGGATTGATATCCAGCGCATTTTAATTCCCGGCCAAACATCGAGTGATCGACATGATATCACCGCACGTGTGTTCAGACAGAAGCTGAAGGTTCTAATGGATTTTATCGTTAAACATCGTGTATTTGGTGATGTTCGATGCTGGATGTATTCTGTTGAATGGCAGAAGAGAGGTTTGCCGTACGCGCATATTCTACTTTGGTTTGTTGAAAAGATTCGACCAGACGAAATCGATGCTGTCATTTGCGCAGAGATACCGGATCCAGAAATTGATCAAGAATTGTATGATATAGTAATCAAGAATATGATTCACGTACCGTGTGGCAACAATAACATGGATTCACCGTGCATGGCTAACGGCAAGTGTTCTAAACGCTACCCACGTCCTCTCACTGCGGAAACTATTACTGGCAACGAGGGATATCCACTTTATCGACGTCGTTCACCTGATGATAATGGCAGAACAGTTATATTGAAAGTGAAACATGTAAGAACCAAAATCTTCTGTGGGAAACCACAGGTGACAGAGTCGCTATATACACACAAACACCCTGAATAGCAGACCGAATAATTGCACCTTGGAAACGCCCACAATGCCAACCGAAACAACTGCAGTGAGAACCTAACGAAACGAACTACAAGCATTGTAACCAATTAGCGCGGCCGTGGTAGGAGCGCAGATCAGCAGCAGCATATTAGACCAGTTGGAATAATAGCAATTACAACAAAAAACCCGACCACCACAGCCAACGATCTTGCCAATCAGCGCTATGCTTGCAAAGAGCGAGGAAAAATACAGCGACGAGGAATACAACAAATACATGCCGGACAAGAGAAGGTGAGTGCACGAACTCAGCGGTGGAATTTGCCGAGTGCACTCGCTCGGAAATCTTACACCAACAACACGAAGAAACGAGAGCGAAGCACAAGAAGGACAACGACAGAACAACCACCACGCCAACGACCAGCAAGCAGAAGGAGGAATACAAACGAAATGCTGGTTGTCAGTTAAATTAAATATTTAACAACAACAAAAGGAAAACACAGCGACGAGGAATACAACAAATACATGCAGGACAAGAGAAGGTGAGTGCATGAACTCAGCGGTGGAATTTGCCGAGTGCACTCGCTTGGAAATTTTACACTAACAACACGAAGAAACGAGAGCGAAGCACAAGAGGGAAATGTTGATTGTCAGTTAAATTAAATATTTAACAACAAGAACACTACAGGATTCCGGACAGCGCTGCTGGCAGGCAACAATACTGCAGGCTAACCAGGGACCGTTGGAGTGAGGTGGCTGACCGCCAGAAGTTGAAGGTGGCCCAAGGGCAAAAGACGGCAACACCAACAAGCCTGACTGCAACAACAACAAGCCTGCCACAACAACAACAATCGACTACTGGCCAACGGAAGTAAAATCACACAACGGTGGCCTGCGAACAACAACATGTGTCAGCCGCTGCGACCTGGGACTATATAAACCACGTAGCCCAGGCAGTAAGTCTCTTCGTCGATCACCAGCATCCTGACTAGCAACAGCTCTACAAAGTACCATACGAACACAGAAAGCCTAGCGAGAACCTCTGGTTTTAATCGTTTTCTCGCTAAGCCATACACAGACAGAGACTACAGGGATTCAGTGAGAGCCTCTGGTTTTTAATCGTTCTCCCACTGAATCACTGAGACACATACGCAACCGAGTCTTAGGGACTTAGGGGGAACCTCTGGTTCTTTAATCGTTTTCCCACTAAGTCATACAGAGACCATAGGGACTCAGTGAGAGCTTCTGGTTTTTAATCGTTCTCCCACTGAGTCACAGAGACATATACTTACCGGGACGTAGAGACAGGAAAACAAGTATACATTAAACAAGTTATTTATACAAACATAGAGTTAAGGAAATAGAATTGTTTCGAGCAAGAGTTCACAATCATTATATTAAATAAATACGCTATTATTATTATAACTCGCAGGACTTTTGATATTTTTCTGTACACGACCCCTGGAGCCGCTGAGTTTTACCCCAGCTATAAAAAAGAGTCGTTACAAACAAAATGATGTTGTGGTCCATAACAGTTGGTTTGTTCCATATTCACCACTACTTTCCAAAACATTTGATGCGCATATCAATGTGGAGGACTGTAATTCGATTAAAGCAATCAAATAGGTTTGCAAGTATATTACAAAAGGTAGTGATATGACTGCGTTTGGTGTTCCGGATCCAAATGCCGATGATGAAGTCACGCGGTATCAAATTGGAAGATATGTTAGTTGCAATGAGGCTCTTTGGCGAATTTTTTCATTTCCAATTCGTGAACGTCATCCAACTGTAGTTTATTTGGCGGTGCATCTGGAGAATGGTCAACGTGTTTATTTCACTGAACACACTGCCATTCAACGTGCTGAAAGACCACCAGCTACAACATTGACCAGTTTCTTTTCGACATGCGAGAGTGATCCATTCGCACGAACATTGCTCTACTCTCAGATGCCGCGTTATTACACTTGGAATGCTTCATCGAAAAACTTGCGAGTTCCAGATTATCCAGATGTGTTCTCAACAGATGCCATCGGTCGTATTTACAGAGTGCATCCATCTAGAAATGCAGAATGTTTCTATTTGCGATTACTGTTGGTGAATGTTCGTGGGCCAACTTCATTCGAGTCACTTCGAACCGTCGATGGAGTACTCTGTCCTACATATCGTGATGCCTGTCAACGTTTGCAATTGCTGGAGAATGATACACATTGGGATATGACTCTTGCTGATGCAATTATGTGCGCACTTGCAAATCAAATACGTTCATTGTTTGCTTCCTTGAAGTCATCGTCTTTGTGGCGCTTTGTGAAGAAACTTAAATTGAATACGAATATGCGAGTTTCATTACAAAACGATCCCACAGCTGATGTGTTCTCCAAACAACTGATAGCCATCGGTAATGGTGAAGTTCCCGTCGATGTCACAACCGGTTTGATTTCATTTCCGTCGAATTTTTGTAATTTCGTTACATCGAAAGATGAACTAATTGGTAAAGTGTTTCCGGATATTGTTGTAAATTATTTGAATCACGATTGGTTAAGTGAACGCGCAATTTTGGCAGCGAAGAACAAGGATGTGAATGAGATTAATTTTAAAATTCAAAATAAAATTGGTGGTCCAATGCATTCATTCAAATCTGTTGATTGTGTGGTAAATGAAGATGAAGCTATGAATTACCCCACCGAATTTTTGAATTCTTTGGATTTGCCTGGTGTTCCGCAAAACATTTTGCAACTAAAAGTTGGTTTAGTAATGATTATGCTTCGAAATTTGCAACCTCCTAAATTCTGTAACGGAACGCGTTTGATTGTGAAGCAAATCATGAACAATATCATTTACGCAACAATTCTCAAAGGCAAGTTTAAAGGAGAACAAGTTATCATTCCGCGTATTCCTTTGCTACCGACAGACATGCCTTTCGAATTCAAACGCATTCAATTCCCGGTTCGTCTTGCGTTTGCCATGACAATTAACAAGGCTCAATGCCAATCATTGGATGTTTGTGGTCTAAATTTAGAAAATTAATGTTTTTCACATGGGCAATTGTATGTAGCCTGTTCACGTGTTGGTAAGTCATCTGCTTTGTTTGTGTTGGCACCGGAACAAAAAACAAAAAATATTGTGTATCAGAAAGTACTCGAATAAAGAGGATGGTTTGCTAAGAAAATTTTTTATTTAAGAAAATTATTTATTTAAGGTTTAGTTTAATGGAATGTAAATTTTTTTTGTTTAGTTTAATAGTACAATGCCTCCATATTTAATTCGAAACGTCATCTGCTGGATTATGAAAGTTGAAGTGGCATTGTTAGAATTGCATTGTCTTGCAATAGTTTCGTTATATTTTAGGGTGGGACGAAGTCCGCCGGGCCACTAGTATACTCGTATATATATATATATATATATATATATATATATATATATATATATATATATATATATATATATATATATATATATATATATATATATATATATATATATATATATATATATATATATATATATATATATATATATATATATATATATATATATAAGTTTTTTAAAGTGAGAACATCAAAAAGAAAAAAAATTATTGCAGAGCTTGGTGGTAAGCGACATTTTTAGTATTGCCATTTTCACAAAAAATGAATAAAGACGACGGCTTCCCAACACGTGAACATGCAACATAAAGTTGACCGTGTGAAAATACAGGAAATTCTAAATTTATTCCGGAAACTTGCAACGACTGGCCTTGAGCTTTATTAATAGTCATTGCAAACCCCAAACGAACGGGAAACTGTAATTGTTGAAATTGAAATGGCATATCAGTGGGAATCATTGGGATGCGTGGTATTAAAACATCTTCGCCTTTGAATTTCCCATTTAAAATTGTTGCTTCAATTACATAATTCATTAAGTTTTTGACCGCAAGTCTTGTTCCGTTGCATAGTTTTGGTGGATTTATATTACGAAGCATAATAATTGTAGATCCGATTTTCAATTGTAAATTATGCGGTGGCATTCCAAACAAATCAAGAGAATTCAAAAATTCAGTTGGGTAATGTACTACGTCTTCTTGATTCTTCACAGTATCGACAGATATATATGTGATCAATTCACTATCTATTTGAGATTGAATGATGTAATGAAAATCATTGACATCCTTATTTTTTCCTGCCAATATAGCTCTTTCATTTCACCAAGCATGATTTTTGTATTGCTGTTGTATATTTGGGAAGACTTTTTCAATTAGTTCTTCTTTTGATTGTGTGAATATGCAAAAATCTCTCGGAACTGTAATGAAACCATCATTATCAATTGGCATTTTACCATCACCCATTAAAAGCAATTGCTTTTAAAATGTTGCAGCTGATTGATCATTTTGCAATTGCACACGAACATTGGTGGTGAGTCTTAAAGTTTTAACGTATCTCCATAGATTTGATAGCTTCAAACACGCATTTATTTCATCAGCTGGTGTTGATTTTGAGATAACAGGTAGTGTTTGTCTAAAGTCTCCTGCTAACAATATTAAAGCACCAGCAAATAAATTTTGATTTCCACGGAAATCTCTCATTGTTCGATCCAAAGCTTCAATTGATTTCTTGTGTGCCATTGTGCATTCATCCCACAACAAAATATCAAATTGTTTCAAAATTCTAGCCATGCCAGAGGTTTTTGATAAATTGCATGATGGTGCTTCATTTATCGTCATATTCAAAGGCAATTTTAGCGCTGAATGCGCTGTCCTACCACCATCCAATAAAGTGGCTGCAATTCCAGAATATGCAAGTGCCAAAGCAATTCTACCACGTGCTCGTACAGGTGCTAAAATTAAAGTTATCAAAAAAGTTTTGCCAGTACCACCAGGTGCATCCAAAAGTACATCCCACCATTACCATTATCAATTTCTTGCATAATTTTTTCAAAAGCTAATTTTTGCTGTTGACTTAATTTAGGAATATTCTCTTGAACATAATTTGGCAGCACATTTGGATCGTAATTCTGTTCTCGAAGCAAATCTTGATTAAAAATATCATTTCTTGAACGATTTGGTGATGGCATACCTAACTGAGCCAAAGCTTTACTCGCCATTCCTAAACACATATCCTCAATCAATATCAATACCTTATTATACATGTCCTCTGTATTATTCAATTGAGTATTAATATTTAAGGTGCGTATTCGATGTAAAATGTAATCACGAAATTTCATCCATAAATCAGATGGATTAGCCGGATTGCACGTTGAGATAATGATAGAAAATAAAATTCTAATTTGTTGTGGATATGCTGATACCGATGCATCAGTTAATGTATTTTCCCCAATGTGTATCGTGCTAAAGCAATCCTAGTTTTTGACATGCTTCACGGTAAGTGGCGCATAATTGTCCATCAAGAGTGCTCAAATAATTAAATGATGTTGGACCATGAACATTTATCAAAAGCAAACGCAAATAAAAACACTCATCATTATTTGGGTGAACTGTGTAAATTCGACCTAACGCATCAGTTTCAAACACATTTGGATGACCTTAAACAGGTTTGCCTCTCTTCGACGTTGAAATTCCTTTTGTGATGCATTCCAAGTATAATATGATTGAACCTGAGCATAAAGCAATGTTCTTGCAAATGAATCTTCTTGGCACAATTTAAAAAATGCGGTCAAAGTTGTATTTGGTGGCGCAATTGCTCTTTGTGCTGCATTTTGTTCATTAAAACAAATACGCTGGCCATTTTCCAAATGAACAGCTAAATGTTGAACGGTCGGGTATCTTTCATGTATTGCAAAAGAGAGTATACGCCATACTGCTTCATTACTGCTGATATATCGACCAGTTCGGTAATGTTTTCCGCAACACCGAAAGCAACCATATCACTACCTTTCTTGATATATTTACAAATATATTTGATCGGTTTAACTGAATTGCAGTATTCAACGTTAATGTGAGCCTTAAAAGTTTTTGATAAAATTGGTGAATATGGGACAATCCAACGATTGTCGACCTCGATTTCTTGTGTTCCCACTTTGACAGTTGTTGATCTACAATTATCTTGTGTTGATCGTCGACGATATTTTGGATACCCATCATTTCCAGTAATGGTTTCAGAAACTAATGCTTGTGGATAATTTTTTGTACACTTTCCATCTTGCATACATACTGAATTCATATTCAAACTACCGCATGGTCCATGAATCATGTTTTTGGTAACAATTTCATGCAATTCAGGATCAATTTCAGGATCAGGAATTTCTGCTGATATAACGCTATCAATTTGTTCTGGTGTTATTTTGTCAACCATCCAAATTAAAATGTGAGCGTGTGGTAGTCCTCTCTTTTGCCATTCAATCGAATACATACAGCAACGTACTTCACCAAATATTTTTAATTTTATCAACATGTCCATTAATGATTTCATCTTTTGCTTAAATACACGTGCAGTTATATCATGTCGGTCTGTTGGCCCTTGACCTTCAAATAAATGTTCTTTAATTTCTGTCCATTGCGGATTGCACGTGAAAGTTATAAATAAATCAGGTCTTCCATAATGAGGCACATAGCACTTTGCATCTTGCGCATATTCATGCATATGTCGTGGTCCACCAACATATGAAGATGGTAAAATCACCATATTGACAATATCATTAGGATACACATCATTGTTAATAGCATCACGCAAATGAATGTATTCTTCTGAGCGTAGTTTTGCGTGGTTATTGTAATTTTGGTTTTGCTTGGTTTGATGTAATTTAACCGTTCAGTTTCAATTTTTGCATACATATCAACAATGTACTGATGAAAAAACTTACGGCAATGCAAAATGTGATTGTATTCAGTTTGTCGAACTATTAATCGATACGCGTAATAATGCATAGCGCATCTCTTTTTATCAGTTACCGCACCTGCGATAAAAAGAAATAAAAATAAATTCCATTAATCAATTATATTTTAATTTCATTTCTTACAATTATTTTATTTTGTACGCACCGGTTGAATGATTAATCATTCTTAAATTAAAATGGTACATATCTTTACCTTGCCAAAAAATTTGCGGATATTGCAACCAATCATAAGAACGGTGTGTTTCACTAACATTTTCCAACTGGTCATTTCTACGTTGCAAAATAATATCACGCCTATTGAATTCTTCTCCAACCATGACAATCGCTACTTCATCTTCAAATCTTGGTGCATTAAATCTTCCTACATGTTGGCCAGCTAGCGTTTTATCCGCATTTATTCTTATTCCATAATTGTCAGCAGGCACATTATCAATTTGTGATTTAAACATTATAACCAATTCATTGTAATAATATTTGTAATTCACGAATAATTGGTTTGCTTAATTTCGGATTTATTGAATAACGCTGATCAACTTCCTCATCTCCATTTCCCATGAAATAAATTTGTAGAAAGCGATACTCTTGGTTGTCGAATGGCAATAACGAACCAATTTTATGGTACACCTGACCCTGAATCTTTAATTAATATTCAACAAATTGGTTAGAATTTTCGTATAAATTTGGTTAGAATTTTCGTATAAATCAAAACATATATTAATATCTGAATTGAAAACCACATTATTTACCTTAAAAGTTGGCATAAATCTATCACGAACAATGTGTTGTTCTCCAAATGATGTCATTTGAAAGCAACAATTGTACGACTGAATGAATTTCAAGAAATGTTTTGACTGATTTGTTCTGCCACCAACCAAAGAGAATAATGGCTCAGGTGTTAGGACTTAATGGTGTTAATTTAACTTTTTCGCCAGCACAACACATTCCATCGGTTTCATTTTTAAATTTAAATGCATTGCATTTATTACAAACTTTATCCATTTTGCCAATTTGAATAGATGGATGCGAAGCGTAATCAATATTTTGATCATAATTAAAACCTGCACGATCCAAATTTCCAATTGATTGTCATGTTCAGTGTTTCGTTCACGATCTCTTCTGTTTCTAACTCTCACACTTTCAATACGTTCTTCTCTTTGTTCTTGATTTTGATTTGATCTTGATCGTGCCATATGTTGCCTTGCTAATTCATTACTTTCTAATCGCTCTTGTTCATCCTGATTAGATCTATTTAAACGTATTTGACTGCTGTGGAGTGTTCGTCGGCCAATTTGTGAACGGCTTCGTCGCGGCATTGTTGATTAATATTTTTAATTTTTTTTTTATGCAAAAGATTTTAATTTTAACTGAAAGATTACAAATCAATAATTAAAGAATGTCAATTCTCACACTGTAAACTTAAATGACAATCAATAAGCACACAGAAATTAAATAAGTCAAATGACGCGAGCAAGCAGAGCCTTATACCGACAAAATGTAATTCTCATAAGAAAAAAAAAACATTTTATATGGGGAAAACACAGTATCATAAAACTGTGCATAAAACGCATATTTGTAGAAATTTTTCAATGTTTTTTATAAACCATCAGTGAAAGTAGACCTTTCGAACGCATGTACTCGTTTGAAAATCGGTTGAGTGGTTCTCGAGTTATAAAATCACGAACATAGGACAACTTATTTTTATATATATAAAAGATATATATAAATATTCCTATTTTTATACACATAATCAATTACATTAGTAGGCATTAGTTTATAGACAAAAGTTTGACTATGGGGCGAACAAGAGTGACACCGGCAGCTTTCAGTTCCACAATGCGAAATTTGCTTTGATCATCCGAAATAGTTTTAATGATACGAGCCCATTTCCATCTGGAAGGAGGTAACTTCTCTTCTCATATTTCTACTAAATCACCAACTTCAAAATTTCGTTGGGGTCGCAACCATTTGGACCTTTTTTGCAATGACGAGATGTATTCGACATGCCATCGACGCCAAAAATGCTGCCTTACCTGAGATATCAACTGCCATCTTTCATGCAGGTTACCCTTTATTTCTATAGCATTAGGTTCATGAATTACCTATAACGGCTCACCTACAAGAAAGTGCCCAGGAGTCAAAGTTTCTATATCCAGCGGATCCATCGATAGGTCGAGAATTCACACATGCTTCAATTTCCGCCAAAATGGTATAGAATTCCTCATACGTCAATAGCGAAATTTTCGTATCCAGAGCGCGTTTCATATGAAATTTAATTCGTTTAACAGCTGCTTTTCAGCTCCTACAAAATTTGTGCCATTAACAGAATAATAATGACAACAGTATCCACGCCGTGCCACCAACCTTTTCAAAACTCTTATGAAAGTTTCAGCAGAAAGATCTCCCGCAAGCTCCAAGTGCATCGCGCCCGTACCCATACAAACAAAAACAGCGGCATACCCCTTCACGGCCTTAGAACCACGACCTTTTGCAAACTTCAAATTGAAAGGTCCAGCCATATCAACGACAGTGGAGAAGAATGGACGTGTGATATTCACTCGAAAATCCGGAAGATCTGCCATGATTTGTTGAGTTCGATCAATACTTTGACGGCGACAAGCCCCACATTCGTGATAGATTTTACGGACAGCATTCCTTGCTCCTAACACCCAAAATTTACGGTGCAATGCAGTTTGCATTAATAATGGGTCACCATGATACAACATTTTATGCAAGTCATTTAAAATCAAATTAACTATACGCGATTTGCTACGGAGTACAATCGGAGATTTTGCGTGTGACGTATTCTTCCACCAATTCTCTATATACCGATAGCGGACTGCGAAGCGAAATAGCTTTAGATTGCATGCAGCATTGAATCTCTTCAGGGACTATAACTGCTTGAGTGCTTTGAATCCAGATTTCTTCGGCTTTGATCAGTTCATACTGCATTAGTTTGCCAAAACCACGGCAATTCTAATTACATCTATAGGCGATGAATCGAATACAATAAGCGGTGCTGCACTTTAAATGACTAAAGGAATTATAGTTCATCAATAGCTTACAAAAGGAGTTATTCTCCACGGCATGTGCACACAATTTCCTTCTGTGGGTTTCTAGTTGCGTAGAGGTATTTTCTGTTCTTGAGGCAGGCCATTGCATAGTTGGCTGAGAGAGCCGCGTTTTAGGTACTACCGTAACTGGAGCTATCTTGCCCGTGGGATCAAATAGCCTACAAGAGTCTGATAATAACTCCCTTTTCGTGAAATAAGTCGACGGAGAGCTTGGCTTGACAACATAATGTAGAAAATATCCATTTGAATTCCACATTAATCCCAATGCATGAACGGTATCATCGTCAGCCAGCAATTGTGATTGGTTTTGTTCAGTATCTTCCACGGGTATTCGAGATATAACTAATTGCAAATTTGAGGCGAAGTTGAAAACATCCGTTTTCTAATGTAGCTGTTACACTCTTTGTAATATTATTTAGCTCCTCTTCTGATGAGGAGCCTGTGAGTAGGTCATCCATAAAAAGTCGTTGATTATAATGTTAGCAGAGATCTCATTTCGAGATTGTAATTTAAAGCATGAGATTAATTGCAGCGGTTCACCCATTAAGCAACAGCGTAGGTTGTGCAGCTTTTGACTACCAATCGAAGCTTCCTGGTTTATTAAGCATTAAAGCTGTCAAAAAACGACAACCAAGTGGTTCGATCACCGGAAAAATGTGGCAACTCGAAAAGCGGCAGATTTATGTTAGCACAAATATTATTTCCACGCACTGTAACCACTGCCTTTGATCCGTTTTGCGATTTTCTAAACTCAAATTGATTGTCTAGCATTTTCTTAAAGCTGGCGATTGATATAGTATCTTCGGCTTGCTCTCTCGCTGCGTGTCCACCCTCTCTTGGACATCACAGAATTTCTCCCACCCTTTATCAGCCAATTTTATATACGCTTCTAGTTGATGCTTGCTATCAAAGACAATATACAGAAAGACCTTTCATTGCTCTCTTGAGTGAGAATCAACATATTGAAGTGTATGGCAACCACATTGGAAACATGATCGGCAATTTCACGAAGGAGTCGTGAATATGTATCCATCGTCAGCCACACACATGGATATTGTTGTTTGCACATTCGGATGAATAATTTAGTGTGTGTGTGTGCTCACTGCAGAAGCGAATGGTTTGAAATCAAATTGTTATTTTCTGTTTTGTGTGGCTGGGGTAAAATACACAATAATAAATTTTCTGTATGGCAAAGGTTTAAGGGGCTTAAAATAAGTCATTTGTGGTTTTGCGTATAAAAAAGATTTGCCATGCCATGAGAAAGGATAATGTGTGTATATTAAAACACTTGACAATATAAAAGAAATATGCATGCATAGGATCTTTTATAAAGTTCGATAGCGCAAATGGTAAAGCGTTGGTCTATCAATTTTATAATGCCGGGTTCAAGTCCGCTGAGAAATGTGTTTATTTTTATATTTTTTTTAATTGTTCATCCTTTTTTTGAAAGCAAACTAATAATTATTTTTATAAAAAATATTAAGAATAATTTCTACTTTAGCATAAATTATCCAGTATTAAATAATTTTACTAAACCACATTCAATTGCTGCTGCTATAGCAGATCATTACAGCAAAGAAATTTATATCTTCTAAAAATAGTCATAACAGTCTTTCTTAACTCACTTAATATGTACATAAATTCATGTGGGCATGCAATTGTGTTAGTATTTGTACGATTTCAATAGCTTTGTTTATCTAGGTTTTTTGATGCTTTTGCGCAATTCGTCTGAAGAAGCTCATAAAATTCACAAAATCTAATCCAATCAAACATTTCGTTCGTCAATGAATATGTGCAGCTTTGGGAAGTTTTTTGTTTTTTCGTATATGCTATATTAAGTAGATTGTTAGATTGGATTTTATTCTTATGGTAGGAAAAGTAAGAATTTTTCAGAGGTATTAATATTTTTGATATTTCTTTTATATTAATACATTATTTACAATATAGAAATAATATAGAAATTCACTTAAATTAATATAATTAAACTAATAGCATTATAATATATAAAAAAAAACATGCAGTTGCATAGAAGAACTTAGACAGCAACTAATTAAAAAATAAAACAAAAAGTAGTCGCAAATATTATTCACGAATGTACAAGACAGATTATTTGTTTCAAAGTATTTTCTATATACGAAGTGGATTGGGTAAGCCCTGCACACATCACGTAGACATTTTTAGAGGTAAATGTCAAATATAATGGGCAAAAAGACGCACCTTATATTAAAATATGTTTTACTAAACATTATTTATCCTAATATAAATTTAAAATCTCTTGGACTTTTAAATACTTGAAATAACTTTTTATAGATTTTTGATTATAATAATTTTCGATTATGAAGTGGTTTATTATGCGTTGGAACACAATTATGGTTGAACTACATTTTTCCATAGGAAATAAATGTTTATATATAGGTTATTGCATTATATAAAGTTTTATTTACAAAACTTTGTAAATCAATGTATAACAAGAACATATGCATTTAATACTAGATATTGAAGTTCATAAAATTTACTTCAAACATGAACAGCATATACTATGTAAAGGCGGAGAATCAGTGTTTATATATATGTACGAGTATGCACATATTCATGTACGTACGAGTGGTTTAAATTGTAATACAATGTGGTTTTAGTATTTCAAGCTGATCTGAGAAAGTAAAAAAAAAGTTTAAAACCTTGATTTTGTTGACTGTAATTATTTAGATAAATTTCCGGATGGAATAGGTAACAGACGAACGTAAGAATATTAAAATATTAACACTAATTTTATCAAAATTGGTTTTTTTTGCATAATTATTCTTTCTTCGGATAGACTAAATATATGTTTAATCACATGCTGCTAACTCGAACATATGAAATATAAGATCGAAAGAGTAAATTGTGTTGATATTTCTCCATACTGAAAATATTGACATATCCAAAATTTCATGACAAATTGAATTCTAATTCTGCTTCACTTTATATTTAAAGAAGTCACACCGCACATCATACAACAAAAACTCCAATCGAGACATGAAGGCGCTTTATTTTCATTTCATTTCATTCTTTTTATGGCACAATTCGCTACCTGACAAATGATCAAGAGACAACTATGTTCATACATATGTACATTCTTATGCATGTGATTTGTCAAGGATGCATATGATTTGTCAAGGTTGAATTTCATAATACTCCATCTTCTATAACAGGCATGAAATAATTCTGCTCTAGTTTTGGTCCAGTAAAATGATATAATACTGGTTATTTTATGGAAGATAGTAAAATACTTTTACTACTATTTATAAAAATGATTATTTATATAAAAAAAATCCGATAAAACACAGCATTTTGCTGGGGCTCGAATCCTAAAAGCGACAAAAACTATAGACCAACCCGTGAACCATTGAGCTAAAGACACCCATACTATTTTTGTTGATTTTAGATTACATTAGAGAGTCAAAGAATTTGCTGGTGCAATTCTGAATTAACTTAATTTTCTATAGTTCTGTACATAACATTTCCCAAAAAATAACTTTTAATCTTCTTCTGGTGCAGCCATGAAGATTTACTGTGCAATTTGATCGTGGCTTTTTTGGGGATAAAGAAATAATTTAAATAAAAATACATATGTGTATTATTATTTATTAATTTTATACACCAATTTACAATATAAATTTTTAAAATATTCGCAGTTATAGAAATATACATGGCTACCTAAGTACGTAAATGAAATTATTCAAATGCAAATACCAAATAAATAAAAATAACATTCGTACATTCATATCCATACACACATATGGATGCCGTAAACATGAAAGCAAGCATACAAACATTCGCACATAGTAATAAACACACATGCACATATAGAAGTCGTAACAAAACGAAAAAACCAGAATGTTTTGCCTTTGCATTGCCGAGCACACTTCGGGTTTTGGCTCCATAGGCAGCCACGGTTTTTTAACTCATTTCGCTGATTGAAGAGAACGATGTAATGTCTTGATAGTATATTGTCTTTGCTTTCACTATGCAGCATTATTTTAAACTTGCAAAACCAGTTATAACGAATCAAAAAGAAATATGCCAACCAACTTTAATATGAAAATATAACTGTCCTTTATATTGGCATGCAAGTACATATATACGAGTATACATATGTATTTTCTTCCAAACAGATTTTAACTTTAATTTTACATAAACATATATTAAGTTTGTTCACTTTATTTCCACGTTTCGATAATTTAATTAAAGTTAAGTTTTTTAATTCGAATAATCGATCCGGCTAGAAGGACCAATTTGTGGTGTTAGATGCGGAGTAGCCTTTCTTAAAAATGATGATGCGTTGCAATTGCGAGTTATATTGCTACTGATTTATTGTACAATAATTATGGTTATTTTTCCTATGATAATTGATTGTATTTGGATTATGTTATTATAGCTATTATTTCTATAATTATTATTACTTTGCTTTGTGTATTGGTACTGCTTCTTATGAAAGTGGAATACAATAATTCGATGGTTATTATTCTCAGTTTTTACCTCTGTGGCTATGTCGATAGCTTCTTTTAATGTATTTGGTCTCCCAGCTATAATTATAGATTTGAATGGTTCTGATAATCCATTCTTGAAAGCACTTAAACCAATTTGGTCGTTTAATTTGACTATTCTTTCCCTATTTGAATATCCCTGTTCACTTATTTGTTGTTCATTTAGCTGGGACAATAAGTTTTCTATTTCGTTGCCATTATGTTGCCTTTATATTTTAGTAATTTTTTTATCTGTGCACTTATTTCGTCAAATTTTTTAAATTTCAGTTTCGTGTTTTATATTGATTAACAACTCTAACTTAAAGTTTTGTAACGTTATGGTTATATCATAAATATATTCTTTAGAGTATAGCCTATTTGGACTCCTATTTAATTTTTCAAAATATTTTTGGCTGTCTCCATAAAAAAAATTATTTTATTATTTTTATTTTTTTTTAATTCATTTTTAATTTAATTTAATTATTTGGTGTCTAAAACTATAAATATGAATTTTACATTAGATTCCATTTCTTATTAATTATAAAATATAATCTTAATTTTATATACATTTTTAATATTATAATAATCAAAACTAATTGGATATTATGACTGGCGTATGTTTTATTGTGTTTCCTTGGTATTTGTTTTTTATGTAGTTTCTGTCTGTCCCGCTGTTCCTTGATTTCGGCGAGCTGCTTTTCAGCTTCAATTATCTGTTGCTATAAGTGGCATGCGACGTCCCATGGTGGATGTGGTTCTGAGTTGACCTGTTGTTTGATTATTGCTATTTGGGTGCGCATCTTCACCCAAATCCCACCTCTTTGTCGTTTTTTTGTGTGCTGTTGGTATGTTTTTTAGTTGTCGTATTTGATATTCTTCGATTGTTATAGGTCGTGGCCCTGCAGTCTTGGCTTTCAGCTTCTCTGTCAGACTTGACGAGGGATCTGGCAGGATCGCCATGTAATGATTATATTATATTGTTACGAAATTGCCCTCTTGACAATTTACTCTGTTACAAAATTGCCCTCCTGACAATTCCTCTAACTCTCTGTACTAGGACTCGTACCGCTGGATTGTGTAGTAATCAAACAATCGCTGGTTAAATTAAAATAACTAACTTTATTTAATTATTGCTATTTACACATTTAATATTAGGCTTAAAGTTTACTTAGTTATTATTTGCACTTTATTTAACAAACCATTAATCACTTTATTTAATAAGTAATTTCATCACTTTAGTTAATAATGAATTTCATCACTTTGCACAATTACAAATACTGCTGCTTTGATTATAATGCTAGATGTACACACTTTTACGGTCTCTGATCTACTGTCTTCGACTTTTAACAGTCTTGTTGCTTTTATAGTTTTCGAAGGTTGGAGTAGAAACTTCCACGCTATTCTCGTACTTTCTAGAAGCTTCTATCCACTTCGACAGAAGTCGAGAATATTCTTTTTAATATTACCGACAGATGGTTCTTGAATAAACTTTTATTCGAATAGTTCGCATCTTGACTCACAGGGGGCACTCATTCTCCAACTCAGATGGGATCCTGAGAGTATGCAATCACATTCACTGTGCTATCACGTTTCACTGCCCTCCGCTTAATCTTGTTCGTCCCGAACAAGGATAGTACTGCAACCTTTATAAGGAGATAACCTCTCTAAATGGACGACTTTCATTTTGCTCCTGGCATTTCTCGCCAATTGGATGCGGTATACTACATCGTTGAGCCGCTTTATCACCTTATAAGGGCCTTCCCAGTGTGTTTGCAGTTTTGGCGATAATCCCTTTTTCCTTTGCGGATTATGAAGCATAACTAGCTGCCCTTCCTGAAATCCCTTAGAGTTTGCTCGTAGATCATATCTGGCTTTCATTTTATCACTCATCAGTTGTGTGCGCTTTCTGATGGTTCCATGATTTCATTCAGCTGTCTTCGTTTGTCAGCTACATAACTGCTACATGAAACTTCCGTAGATGAGTAGGCACCGAGTTTCAGATCTGCAGGCAATCTTATGTCACAACCGAAAGCCTTAGCTGGTGTTGTAGATGTTGTATCGTGAGTTGCTGATCGGTATGCCATTAAGAAGAGGGGTATGTGTTGGTCCCAATCTTTCTGGTTTCTGTCCACGACTTTCCTTAGGTGTTCCTCAAGCGTACGATTAAATCTTTCAACCATTCCATCGGATTGTGGCTGCAAAGGCGTTGTACGAGTTTTGCGTATGCCCATCAATTCACTCATTTCCCTGAATATTGTTGACTCGAAATTTCTGCCTTGATCCGAGCGCAACTCGAGGGGAGCTCCGAATCTGCAGACCCAATTATTGATAAATGCATCTGCAATGGTCTTAGCTTCTTGATCGGGGATGTGATATATTTCTGGCCATTTACTAAAGTAGTTGATTACGACGAGAACATATTTGTTGCCGGAATCACTAATTGGAAACGGACCTGCTATGTCCATTGCAATACGCTCAAATGACGCTCCCACGTTGTATAAATGCATCTTCCCCTGACTGCGACGGCTCGGTCCCTTGGCGGCTGTACACTTTTCACAAGCACTAATCCAGTCAACCACCGATTGCTGGCAACCAACCCAATAAAATCGTGTTTTAATTTTCTCGACGGTTTTTGTTATTCCCAAATGTCCTCCGCTTGGCCCACTATGGTATTCCTTGAGAATTTCGCTTATGCTTGCCTTGGGTACCACAATCAAGTTCTTCGTGGTTTTCCCATCTTCGCTCTCCCACAGCCGGAATAGGCATCCATCTTGCAGCTTTAAGCTATTCCATTGAGCCCAATATGCTTTAGTTATGGGGCTTTCAGTCGAGATTTCGTTCCAATCAGGCCGTTTTCCTTCATTCTTACTTGATACGATTTTTGCCAAATCTGGGTCATTTCGTTGTTCTTCTTTTATCTTTTCCGCTGTCCATTCATCGTCTGGTAAAACTGCCATTAAGCGCACATCGACTACTCCTTCTTTCCCTTCAGCTTTAGAACAGTGCTTACATTCCATACTGCAAGGACGTCGTGATAGTGCATCAGCATTCCCGTGGCTTCCGCCTCTGCGATGTTCTATTGTGAAATCGTAGCTTTGGAGTCTCTCAATCCATCTCGCAACCTGACCCTCGGGATTTTTGAACTGTAATAGCCAGCGCAGAGCAGCGTGATCTGTTCTCAACAAGAACTTTTGTCCATACAAGTACTTGTTAAAGTGCTTCACGCACTGCATAACCGCCAAAAGTTCTCTCCGTGTCACACAGTAATTTCGCTCTGGCTTTGATAAGATATTGCTGAAGTAGGCTATTACTCTTTCATGTCCGTCAATAACTTGCGACAGGACACCTCCAATCCCGAATCCACTTGCTTCTGTATCCAAAATAAATTTTTCGCCAGGTATTGGATACGCAAGGATCGGAGCTATACACAATAGCTCTTTCAATCTGTTCAATGCCTTCTCCTGTTCCCTTTTCCACTCAAAAGGACCATTTTTCCTCGTTAATGCATGCAGACTACCAGCCCCGTCTGCAAAGCCTGGAACAAAGCGTCTGTAATAGGTGCAAAGACCCAAGAAGCTGCGTAGCTCATGCAAACTAGGTGGTCTTGGCCACTCCCTTACTGAGTCTATCTTATCTGGATCTGTGTGTACTCCTTCAGGTGTGACTTTATGTCCAAGGTACTTGACTTCTTTCTTGAAGAACGAGCATTTATTTGCGCTCAGCTTCAACCCTGAAGCTCCTAATCGCATCAATACTTCTTCCAAATTCTTCAAGTGGTCCTCGAAGTCCTTTCCCATAACGATGATGTCATCTAGGTACACCAGACACGTTTTCCATTGGAGACCCTTTAGCACATGTTCCATTAAGCGTTCAAATGTAGCTGGAGCATTACACAGTCCGAATGGCATCACCAAAAATTGCCATAGTCCATCACCGGCACTGAATGCTGTCTTTTCCTTGTCTTGTTCGTCTACTGCCACTTGCCAATATCCGCTTTGTAAATCCAGCGTTGAGAACCAATTTGAACCAGAAAGTGTGTCCAACGTATCGTCGATTCGAGGTAATGGATAACTATCTTTCTTCGTTACCTCATTTAGTTTACGATAATCTACACAGAAACGTGTGGAGCCATCCTTCTTCTTGACTAATACCACAGGAGAACTCCAGGGGCTCGCTGATGGCTCTATTCTCTTCTCTCTTTGCCAGAGGTACTCTTCTTGACGCTTGACGAATGGGTTTTGCATCACCAGTGTTGATTGTGTGTTTCACCATCTTTGTTCTGCCTTCGTTTTTACCCTTTTCAGCAAATACTGACCAATGTCTTGCCAAAAGTTGGCTGGCAGTCTTCCTCTGCTCTGTGGAAAAGTCTTTGCTCCATTCTTTCGTGAGATCGTCGAGTACCTTTTTATCAGCTGGTATCTTAATTTTTGTTTCTCCCAGCCGGCTCTCACAGTTTACAATTGCCGAAATTGCCCGGCAATTTCCAATTATCTGTTCTTTCTCTATGGTTTTAGCGGAATTTGCAAGATTGACCACTCTTACTGGCACTAGTCTCTTCTGATGTTCTTCTTAGAGGGTTTTTCCAATTATGATGTCATCCAGTGCGAATTTTTCATCAGTCTCCAGAACCCACAACTGGTTCTTCTCCACATCTCCGTCCATTTTGGCCCATATGACTGCCTCTGACTTTGCTGGGATTTTTGTCCGCCGCGATACAATGACTTGTCGGATACCTACATACTTATCCTCACCAACGGATAACGGTATTTCGGTGTTCGCATACTTCAACATTCGGCATTTCAAATCTAGGGTGAATCCATTCCGAATTATATAATCCACACCTAAGATTAATTCGTCCACAATATCCGCAACTACAAACTCGTGCGTCACTGTCGTGGTGCCGATAGTTATATTTCGTGTAACTTTTCCCAGTACCGGTGCATCATCTCCAGTTGCCGTACGCAATCTTATTCCCAGAAGCGGCTCGATTCCCCGAACGAGATCCCTTCTAATTATGGAATGTGATGCACCCGTATCCAATGTTACCACGATTTTTCTTCCATTTACTACGCTGTCGACAACTAGGCTGTTGATTTTCCGTGCCATCTGAGAAACGAAGATTCTGGGGCTACATGTTGTGGGAGTCGGATCAAGAACGTCGAGACTGACTCCATCTACTTTGTCGACGGCTTTTCAACATTTTCTGATTCCCTACTTTGGAATCTGACTTGCTTTGGAGGTCTTACCGGTGAGCGCGATCTAGAACGTTTCCGTCTCGATTGGCAATTACGGGCCATGTGTCCGACCTCTCCGCAGGTGAAGCATTTGCCCGTGAAACTTTGGCCGCTTTCGACTTGTACCTGACGGTCTCTGTATACAGGCTGGCACACCAAGGCTGCTGTCTCTGAAGTTAAAGCGCTAGCTACTGTCTCCATATATGTAGCTTTCTGATTAGTTATTGCAGAGCGCTTTATCTCCGCATCGCGAATGCCATATACGAAGGTGTCCATCATGCACCTCTCAGTGATCTCTCCTGGGTAGGCAAGATGAGCTAACCGTTCCACTTCCGCCGCAAACTGTTGTAGAGACTCACTACTCTTCTGTACCCGTGTTCGTAGCTCTACTTGGTACATCTGCTTGCGATGTTCACTACCATACTTGCGCTGAACGGCATTCTTCAAGCTTTCATAGCAGTCTCGCTCACTTTCTGAGATAGTTTGAAGCACATCAGCGGCAGCACCTTTCAACGAAACGGTTAATGCAGCCACTTTTTCGCGAGCACTCCAACCATTTGTGCTAGCGGTAGTCTCAATTAAAACAAACCTTCCTGTCTACCATCTCGGACATTTCTTTCATCTGCTGTGAGTTCTTTTCCACTAGTTGAGTAAGTCGTATTTCACTCTGCTGTAACTGTTCTTTGACATCCTCTTTGACTGCTTGTTTGAGCGATTCAGCAGTCTTTTCTACGTCCTCTTTGACGGATGCAACACTCTTTTTGACGGTTTGATCATTTTGTTGTAATTGTTGTTGCATCTTTTCATCTCGCTGCTACATCTTTTCATCTCGCTGCTACATCCTCTCTTCGGCTGCTAGAGCGTTTTTTTGTAACTGCTGCTGGATCCTCTCTTCAGCTGCTTGAGAATTTTGCTCATGTCAAAGTTACCCGTGTTAGTTTCTTGCGGTGTTTCTTCGTATCGAGATGTCGTTGGCTCTTCACATTGGAATTCATGCTCATCGACGTATAGACGTATACCCTGCTCCTCTAAAGCGCTTCTTAATCGCACCTGCAGCTCCGCTTTAAGCCCTTGTGTTTGCAAATTTAAACGCTCAAGCTCCTTCTTGAGCTGCTCCAATCTCAGTTTTTCAAATTTAACCATGTTTATTACAGATACACAATCCCAATTCTGACACCAATTGTTACGAAATTGCCCTCTTGACAATTTACTCTGTTACAAAATTGCCCTCCTGACAATTTCTCTAACTCTCTCTACTCGGACTCGTACCACTGGATTGTGTAGTAATCAAACAATCGCTGGTTAAATTAAAATAATTAGCTTTATTTAATTATTGCTATTTTCACATGTAATATTAGGCTTAAAGTTTACTTAGTTAATATTTGCATTTTATTGCACAAACCATTAGTCACTTTATTTAATAAGTAATTTCATCACATTATTTAATAATGGATTTCATCACTTTGCACAAATACAAATACACACTTTTACGGTCTCTGATCTACTGCATTCGACTTTGAACAGTCTTGTCGCGTTTATAGTTTTCGAAAGGTTGGAGTAGAGAATTCTACGACCTTCTCGTATTTACTAGAATTTTCTATCCTCTTCGACAGATGTTGAGAATATTCTTTTTGATATTACCGACAGATGGTTCTTGAATAAGCTTTTATTCGAATAGTTCGCATCTTGACTCACAGGGGGCACTCATTCTCCAGATGGGATCCTAAAAGTATGCAATCCCTTTTCACGGAGCTATCACGTTTCAGTATGTTTCTTTTTGATCATTAACATTATCCTTTATTATTTCTTTATTGGCGCTTTTAGAGCCACTTTGGGTTTTAGAATTTTCTTCACTTTTAATTCCATTTTTTTTTTCTGTAGTTCTTGTTAAAATTTATGACAGTTTTCTCCAGATTATTACCAATTACTTCATCTACCTATTTCTTCACTAAAAAAAATGTCTGTACTTTTAATACACGACAGTTTACTTAACTGACCTGCATCTATTGAAGCTATATCAAAATGGCGAGTTAGGTTGGTCGCTTTTTTCACGTTTGACAGTGAAAGTAGAAACAATGAAGCAATTCGCAATGCGGCTTCCCGCGTTTGATCGTAAATTTTTCCAAATATCGTAAACGCGTTCAAAACGTCCGACTAGAGCAAGTTTCTAGTCGGTCGTGCGTTTTGCAAACGATATCGTAAGCACTGCGTAAGCGCGCGACCGACGTAACGCGCCATTATGCCCTGTTTTCTTGATTTTTGAAATTAATCATTTTTTTATCTTCTAAAAATTTGTTTGACATTTTTTTTTTCATTTATATTTTCTAATTCATAAATCATTCTAATTTTAGCAAGATCCATAAAATCTTTGCCGAATACAGCATCATACTTCATAGACTCATCAGACACCACAATAAGACCAAGCAAAAGCTTAACTTTGTTAATAATTATAAAACCATTTTTATCTTTCCGTATGTTTTTAACACACTATTATTTAAACCAAAATAAACGTTTTCTTCTTTACATAATGAAAAATTAAAATTTATTTCAAAATTCTGTGTCAAACAGTACCTTTTTATGAAACTTATCGGGCTTACGCAGTTTATGAGGGATGTACTAAAAAAACTATATTTACCATTTGATTTAGAAATAAAATTTCGAAATTTCCTACATAATTATTCTTTTTGTTTTGTGGAGCCCTTTTTCTCTTATGCTGTGTACAATCGACGGCACGTGCGACAAATTGTTGCAAATAAACCAGGCACCCTCTTGTCGCTTTGGTTTACGGCACTCTGCTGCCATATGTCTGAACGAGTTACATTTGTAACATTTAATTGTTGAACCTGCAGTACTGTTGCGACTTTTCAATTCGACTTTTTAAAAAGCTTGCATCAATAGCAGTTCATTTGAAAAAATATTGTAGATGCGCTTGCGAACGTAGCTGAGAATCGGGAATTCTTTCGATCAAAAAGTCAATTAGCTTCACTTTCTCCTAATTAACACATTGAGCCAACGTCATTTTTGCATTGTAATACAATGTAAATGTCTCACCAGAGACCCAAATACTCTCTATAAAGAATATGCGACAACCTTCTCTTCAGTACTAAATTGTGTTGCTGGCAGATGGCCATCAATATGTTGGTCAAAATAAAAATGTTGCAGGGCAACTTGGTGTAGTGGAACGAATTTTTGGTCTTGTTGATAGATAAATAGATAAATAAAGAGCGCGAGAAGAATGGTAGAAATCAACACAGTTTGTCAAGAAAGTGTTTTGACAAGGTAAAAAAATTGAGAATTTTATGCTAAAGGTGGCTATACAAAATATTAAAACCTTTCATAGTGCTAATTTTCTTTTCTTTCGTTCATTTTTATAAATATGTTCTGATTTGTAAAACCACTTTCTTGGCAGCAAACTTTTTGACTAATTTTTTAATGTTTTTTGTTTCTTAATATTAATATTAGTTTTTTTTTATTGTTTCTGTTCATTACTAAATATATTAATTAAATGAAGAAATGAAATGAAAAAAATAACCAGAACAGTAAAGAAGTACTATAGTATGTACGGAGAAAATCTAACTGATGAATTTTTTACCTTGTCAAAACACTTTCTTGACAAACTGTATTTAAAATGGACATGTTCCCCCGGTGTGGGGATTACATATTTCCAAATACCGTATATTATGAATATGCGCATTCCCCGGTCTATTACAAAATCTTAAAATGTTGCTTCATTCTCGAGGAATAACAAATGTTGCAGTCACAATATTTTAGATGTTTATAACGTTGGATTTGTTTCTATATGGATTTTATTTGCCTTGTTACTTTGATCATTATTTTCTTAATTATTTCGCTATTACCTTCGTACAATTGTATGCGCTTCTGTGTTTTCATTCATATTCTCGTATATTAATAGGGAATCATAGAAGTTAACATATAAAAATTTGAATTGAAATGCTAATCCTTTGATTTTTTATTACATTTATATATTTTTGAATATATATAAGTGTTTCATTGATACAAAATATGAGAGCATTACCTGATGAAGTTCAGTTTGTTGAATTTTCTGTAATCAGCGCAATTGCATTAAATTAATTGTTTGATACGAAACGAAACATTGATTAGACACACTTCATGTATCCATAAAAGTTGAGCCAACTTTGAATCTATCATTCCAAAAAGTTTCCTTCCTGCTATTTTTGTACACAGAGGGAAACTGGATGTCTCTATCCTTTATGTTTCTGAAATGCTTAGAAAATAGCAAACATTAAAAATATGTACCGAAATTTAACAGAGTATGCCATTAGATTAATTTACAAGTGTTGCAAACGCAAAATGTTTGGTATGAAATCTAAAAATTGAATATATTAATTGAAAGACATAAAATATATATATATATCAATATTTTAAGAAATTACTTTCCTGTATATCCAAGCTCCTTCAAAAAAGAATTTCTCCATTCAATAAATGTAAATATTGAAAATAAAATGTGGTGAAATATTTAACTATCGTCTTGGAATTCACCTTTAAGGAAAAAATTTCACATTATTGCATTAAAGTTGATTTCAACATGAATATTAAGAATGGTTTTACATTATTTATACTGCAAGTTTTTTTCTAAAACCTTAAACCAAACTAAAAATTAACTATTATTGTTATTTTTAATAGTTTATTAAAAAAGGAAATTCGAAAAAAAAACTTAAAACTAAGCTACTATAGGCTTTCGGCCTAAAAATGTGTTTTAACTTAAATTTTAAGATGTTCATAACAATGCACATGTTATTTGTGAAATTAGAGAGTAAGTCAGATACCGCATAGATTGCCCATAGTTTGATATGCTTTTACTTAGCATAATGGCATGTTTCTTGTCTCCTGGACAGCTGATGGCCATGAGCTAGTGCTGTTATTTTTATTATTTTTTGTATATTAATATACTTGAAATAAATATGATTATTATTATTATTATTCTATCCTGGAAACTATGTGCCAGTCTTAATCGCGTCAATTTTGTATATATGTGTTCCATGCGCTCTTTGGAGAATATTGTTCGTTTGCCATCTGTAGAGTTAGAAATGAGAGTCGTCCCGGTAAATTGCCTTCGGTGGGGGCGACTCGACAAAAACCCAATTGGATTCGAACGTGGTTAGATACTGTGTTTTACCTCTGTCGGAGGCAAAAACCTTTTTAATGTATTTTGACATTCTCTTTTTTTTCTTGTCTTCAATAACAGTGTTGTATAGAATAATAAAACTTAAAGTATGCCTGATAAAGCATTAATTTATTTATCTGCGATAAATTGCTATGCTTTGCTTTGAGGTGATGTGCTTACATGTACTAGGTTAATTTAAAAAAATATATATATTGCAATGTTTTGTGGTGCTTTTGACGTTTAGTGCTATTGCTTTCCTTTGTTACAAATTCAAAACTTTATTCAATTTCTTTTGTGGTTCATTTCAGTTGACAAAATTATAAGTCAACTGAATAGATTTTTTTTAAGTACAATACTTTTGTTATGAGAAATGAACAAAGCATTCAGCAGGCGGAGTACAAAAAAAAAATGTATAACAACAACAACAACACTACAGCGTCCGAAGGCGGAACACGGAGAAACAGAAATACGCCAACCGATCGCAAGCGCAAAGCTGTAAACAGTCAGAGTAAGAAGAAATATTTATAACAACAACATCAACAGCACAGCGACCGAGGCGGACCACGGATGATAACGAGAGCGCACCACACATACGCGAGCCGATCGTAAACACAAAGAAGTAGAAACCAATATTTTAACAACAACAACAGTACAGCGACCGAATTCGGAACACGGATGACAACGAGAGCGCACCGATCGTAAACACAGAGCCGTAAGCAAGCGGAGTGTGAACCAACATATTAACTACAACAACAGCAAAGCTACAATTAACAACAGCGATCAGGCCACACTACTGCAAGCAACAACTATGATGGACAACTAGGGGAATTACAACAAGGTGGTCAACCAGCAGAAGTTGAAGGTGGCCTAAGGACAACTGGACCACAACAACAACGAGCACTGATCCCATGGCAAGCTTTCGCTATATAAGCGGAGTGAACCAAACAATGAGCCTCTTTGATCCAGCATCGCTCCGTAAGTATACAACGCACCAAGCTCCTAGAGACGCACCAAGCTTCGAAATTAGTTACTTTGACTATTGACAATAAATCAACGAAGACAGAGCCAGGAGTTTATGGTTTTGACCGACTCTCCCTGGGACACATACGCAAAACAGACAGAGCCAGGAGTTTATGGTTTTGACCGACTCTCCCTGGGACACATACGCAAAACAGACAGAGCCAGGAGTTTATGGTTTTGACCGACTCTCCCTGGGACACATACGCAACGCAGACAGAGCCAGGAGTTTATGGTTTTGACCGACTCTCCCTGGGACACATACGCAAAGCAGACAGAGCCAGGAGTTTATGGTTTTGACCGACTCTCCCTGGGACACATACGCAACGCAGACAGAGCCAGGAGTTTATGGTTTTGACCGACTCTCCCTGGGACACTAGTACAAACCACGGACACTACCACGAGCACACAGAGTAGGGTAATAATAATTATATAATAAGTTTAAAAATTTTATAAATAAATAAAACACTTATTAAAACTAACATTATTGGAATAAATTTCTGTAAGCGACCCTGGAACCCGCTGAGTTTTCACCCCAGCGAAAACGAGTCGTTACATAGCTTAGTTTTAAGTATTTTTTTCGAATTTCCTTATTTAATAAACTACTAAAAATAACAATAATAGTTGATTTTTAGTTTGGTTTAAGGTTTTAGAAAAAAACTTGCAGTATAAATAATGTAAAACCATTCTTAATATTCATGTTGAAATCAACTTTAATGCAATAATGTGAAATTTTTTCCTTAAAGGTGAATTCCAAGACGATAGTTAAATATTTCACCACATTTTATTTTCAATATTTACATTTATTGAATGGAGAAATTCTTTTTTGAAGGGGCTTGGATATACAGGAAAGTAATTTCTTAAAATATTGATATATATATATATATTTTATGTCTTTCAATTAATATATTCAATTTTTAGATTTCATACCAAACATTTTGCGTTTGCAACACTTGTAAATTAATCTAATGGCATACTCTGTTAAATTTCGGTACATATTTTTAATGTTTGCTATTTTCTAAGCATTTCAGAAACATAAAGGATAGAGACATCCAGTTTCCCTCTGTGTACAAAAATAGCAGGAAGGAAACTTTTTGGAATGATAGATTCAAAGTTGGCTCAACTTTTATGGATACATGAAGTGTGTCTAATCAATGTTTCGTTTCGTATCAAACAATTAATTTAATGCAATTGCGCTGATTACAGAAAATTCAACAAACTGAACTTCATCAGGTAATGCTCTCATATTTTGTATCAATGAAACACTTATATATATTCAAAAATATATAAATGTAAGAAAAAATCAAAGGATTAGCATTTCAATTCAAATTTTTATATGTTAACTTCTATGATTCCCTATTAATATACGAGAATATGAATGAAAACACAGAAGCGCATACAATTGTACGAAGGTAATAGCGAAATAATTAAGAAAATAATGATCAAAGTAACAAGGCAAATAAAATCCATATAGAAACAAATCCAACGTTATAAACATCTAAAATATTGTGACTGCAACATTTGTTATTCCTCGAGAATGAAGCAACATTTTAAGATTTTGTAATAGACCGGGGAATGCGCATATTCATAATATACGGTATTTGGAAATATGTAATCCCCACACCGGGGGAACATGTCCATTTTAAATACAGTTTGTCAAGAAAGTGTTTTGACAAGGTAAAAAATTCATCAGTTAGATTTTCTCCGTACATACTATAGTACTTCTTTACTGTTCTGGTTATTTTTTTCATTTCATTTCTTCATTTAATTAATATATTTAGTAATGAACAGAAACAATAAAAAAAAACTAATATTAAAATTAAGAAACAAAAAACATTAAAAAATTAGTCAAAAAGTTTGCTGCCAAGAAAGTGGTTTTACAAATCAGAACATATTTATAAAAATGAACGAAAGAAAAGAAAATTAGCACTATGAAAGGTTTTAATATTTTGTATAGCCACCTTTAGCATAAAATTCTCAATTTTTTTACCTTGTCAAAACACTTTCTTGACAAACTGTGTTGATTTCTACCATTCTTCTCGCGCTCTTTATTTATCTATTTATCTATCAACAAGACCAAAAATTCGTTCCACTACACCAAGTTGCCCTGCAACATTTTTATTTTGACCAACATATTGATGGCCATCTGCCAGCAACACAATTTAGTACTGAAGAGAAGGTTGTCGCATATTCTTTATAGAGAGTATTTGGCTGTGGAGCCTATTGCAACTTTATTAATTGAAACTTGCAATGCGTAAAAAATTTGAACAACGTAAATGGGTCTCTGGTGAGACATTTACATTGTATTACAATGCAAAAATGACGTTGGCTCAATGTGTTAATTAGGAGAAAGTGAAGCTAATTGACTTTTTGATCGAAAGAATTCCCGATTCTCAGCTACGTTCGCAAGCGCATCTACAATATTTTTTCAAATGAACTGCTATTGATGCAAGCTTTTTAAAAAGTCGAATTGAAAAGTCGCAACAGTACTGCAGGTTCAACAATTAAATGTTACAAATGTAACTCGTTCTGACATATGGCAGCAGAGTGCCGTAAACCAAAGCGACAAGAGGGTGCCTGGTTTATTTGCAACAATTTGTCGCACGTGCCGTCGATTGTACACAGCATAAGAGAAAAAGGGCTCCACAAAACAAAAAGAATAATTATGTAGGAAATTTCGAAATTTTATTTCTAAATCAAATGGTAAATATAGTTTTTTTAGTACATCCCTCATAAACTGCGTAAGCCCGATAAGTTTCATAAAAAGGTACTGTTTGACACAGAATTTTGAAATAAATTTTAATTTTTCATTATGTAAAGAAGAAAACGTTTATTTTGGTTTAAATAATAGTGTGTTAAAAACATACGGAAAGATAAAAATGGTTTTATAATTATTAACAAAGTTAAGCTTTTGCTTGGTCTTATTGTGGTGTCTGATGAGTCTATGAAGTATGATGCTGTATTCGGCAAAGATTTTATGGATCTTGCTAAAATTAGAATGATTTATGAATTAGAAAATATAAATGAAAAAAAAAATGTCAAACAAATTTTTAGAAGATAAAAAAATGATTAATTTCAAAAATCAAGAAAACAGGGCATAATGGCGCGTTACGTCGGTCGCGCGCTTACGCAGTGCTTACGATATCGTTTGCAAAACGCACGACCGACTAGAAACTTGCTCTAGTCGGACGTTTTGAACGCGTTTACGATATTTGGAAAAATTTACGATCAAACGCGGGAAGCCGCATTGCGAATTGCTTCATTGTTTCTACTTTCACTGTCAAACGTGAAAAAAGCGACCAACCTAACTCGCCATTTTGATATAGCTTCAATAGATGCAGGTCAGTTAAGTAAACTGTCGTGTATTAAAAGTACAGACATTTTTTTTAGTGAAGAAATAGGTAGATGAAGTAATTGGTAATAATCTGGAGAAATCATAAATTTTAACAAGAACTACAGAAAAAAAAAATGGAATTAAAAGTGAAGAAAATTCTAAAACCCAAAGTGGCTCTAAAAGCGCCAATAAAGAAATAATAAAGGATAATGTTAATGATCAAAAAGAAACATACTGAAACGTGATAGCTCCGTGAAAAGGGATTGCATACTTTTAGGATCCCATCTGGAGAATGAGTGCCCCCTGTGAGTCAAGATGCGAACTATTCGAATAAAAGCTTATTCAAGAACCATCTGTCGGTAATATCAAAAAGAATATTCTCAACTTCTGTCGAAGAGGATAGAAAATTCTAAAAAATACGAGAAGGGCGTAGAATTCTCTACTCCAACCTTTCGAAAACTATAAACGCGACAAGACTCTTCAAAGTCGAATGCAGTAGATCAGAGACCGTAAAAGTGTGTATATCTAGCATTATAATCAAAGCAGCAGTATTTGTAATTGTGCAAAGTGATGAAATTCATTATTAAATAAAGTGATGAAATTATTTATAAAAAATAAAGTGACTAATGGTTTGTGCAATAGAGTGCAAATAATAACTAAGTAAACTTTAAGCCTAATATTACATGTGAAAATAGCAATAATTAAATAAAGCTAATTATTTTAATTTAACCAGCGATTGTTTGATTACTACACAATCCAGTGGTACGAGTCCGAGTAGAGAGAGTTAGAGAAATTGTCAGGAGGGCAATTTTGTAACAGAGTAAATTGTCAAGAGGGCAATTTCGTAACAATTGGTGTCAGAATTGGGATTGTGTATCTGTAATAAACATGGTTAAATTTGAAAAACTGAGATTGGAGCAGCTCAAGAAGGAGCTTGAGCGTTTAAATTTGCAAACACAAGGGCTTAAAGCGGAGCTGCAGGTGTGATTAAGAAGCGCTTTAGAGGAGCAGGGTGTAGATGTCGATGAGCATGAATTCCAATGTGAAGAGCCAATGACATCTCGACAGGAAGAAGCACCTCAAGGAACTAATAATGGTAACTGCAACATGAACGCACTCCTCGGGGCAATACAATCCGTCAAACAAGCTGTAAAAGAGGAAGTCAAAGAACAGTTACAGCAAAATTCTCAAGCTGTCAAAGAACAATTACAGCAGAGTGAAACACGACTGGCTCAACTGAATTCACAACAGATGAAAGAAATGTCTGATTTGGTAGACAGGGAGGTTTGTGAAATTGAGACACGGCAGGAATCGTTCGAAAAATCTGTAGAACAAAAATTCATTGCGAACGAGCAAAAGCAGAACGAATTAGAGCAAAGAATTCACCTACTACAGGAAGGTGCATTGCCTGTGACAGCTTTATCCTCAATAAAACTGAAGCCTCCTACCTATAATGCAACCACGACATTTAGTGTCTTCAGAATACAGTTTGAGACTACCGCTAGCAAAAATGGTTGGAGTGCTCGCGAAAAAGTGGCTGCATTAACCGTTTCGTTGGAAGGTGCTGCCGCTGATGTGCTTCAAACTATCTCAAAAAGTGAGCGAGACTGCTATGAAAGCTTAATGAATGCAGTTCAGCGCAAGTATGGTAGTGAACATCGCAAGCAGATGTACTAAGTAGAGCTACGAACACGTGTACAAAAGACTGGTGACAACAACTCAACCCGACTAACGCTGATCTGGCTCTGTATGCAAGCTCCCATGAGGACTTGTGTCAACCCTTGCATGGCCTCCCTGCTGCGGCATAGACAACCATGGGATCATGAAGGCGACTGTACTACGGGTAGCGATAACGACTCTGAGCGGGGACCCAATACACATGAACAAAATAAATAAAGAAAACAACAACAACAATAACGAGGGAGCAAAAAACAAAAGCAGGGAGCAGGACCCTTTCAATAGAAGCTCCATACTGCGCCGGACCCCACCTAGTGGTGGGCAAGACCAGCGACTGACGGTGCGGAGAAACTCCCTGGGGGCTCCGGGGGAGATGCAAATGCGGGTGGCATGTAAGTCAGACATGCTAGGGAAGATGGCAATCTACCCGCCGCCGTAAGTGAATGCTAAGGGGAAAATGGCTGTGCTAGAGTGGCATGTCGAGGCACTCATCAGCTACATTGCGGAGCGACATAATGTCCATTCGGACATTAAACGAAAGGCGGCGAAGATCCGCGACATGTGCCTAGAAGTGGCACAAGAACGGGATGCCGATGACATCGTCAACGTTCAACCACGACTACTGCATCGAGCCGACAAGAATATGCAAACCTGCAAAGCGCAGGAGGACAAGGAGGTCCAAGCCAGCGTATCGCCACTGGCAAGGAGCTACGCGGATTCCGTTGCAATGCCGAAGCGTCCCCGCGAAAACGCAGAAGACGACGGTACCCAAAAGGCAGAAGGCGGATGCGGCAAGGGCGGCCATGGCGAAGGCCGCCGCAGCTAAAAATACCACCAAGCCAGAAGTGGGTAAACCCGACGCAGTGGTGAAAAAGCCAGAGTGGACGATGGTTCGTGCTCGCCCCCGGGCAAAGCCGAAGACACTCGCTAAAGCGAAGCCGACCAGACCTGATGCAATTGTCATCAAGGGAACGGGAGTGACAACCTATGCGGAGATCTTGCGGAGGATAAAGACGGAGCCGCGGCTTGGGGAATTGGGCGAGAGAGTGAACAAAATAAGGAAAACCGCGAAAGGTGAGCTGCTACTCGAATTAGCCACGACAGCGGACCCGAAGACGGTCACTCTGCGGGAAGCAGTAGCAAATACACTGGGGACTACTGTGGAGGTGCGACAACTCACTCAGGAGACTCTGCTGGAAATAAAGGATTTGGACGAGATCACTACGGTAGAGGAAGTTCACGAAGCGCTGTGCAAACAGCTGAGCACTTTCGAACAGCTCCCCGTGACCGCGATTAGGTCCCTTCGGAAAGCGTACGGTGGAACGCAAACAGCAACCATCAGTTTGCCCCCTCTGGCAGCCGCAGCGCTACTGGCCGGGAAACTGAGAGTCGGATGGACCTCTTGTCGGGTGCGGGGAAAGGTAGTACCCACACGTTGCTACAAGTGCATGGAGTTTGGGCATATTGCCAAAAAGTGCAGTAGCAAGGAGGACTGGCGGAATCGGTGCTACAGATGCGGCGCCGAAGGCCACAACGCCAACGAGTGTAGCAAAAGCCCAACCTGTGCACTCTGCAAGACCAAAGGCCGCAAGGATACGGAGCACTCGACAGGATGCAGAATATGCCCGTCGTATAAGCAAGCAGTAAAGGAGTCAAAACGCATGGACTGAAGTTACTCCAGCTTAACCTCAATCACTGCGCAGCTGCACAAGACCTACTTGAGCAGACGGTGAGAGAGCACAAGATCGACGCCGCTGTGCTCAGTGAACCATATCATCGGAAGCACCAAGGAGTCTGGGTCGAGGACAATACTTGCCGAGCTGCAATATGGGTGTGTGGAGTCAAACCACCTCAACTCGCGGACGTCAGGAGGGTTGAAAACTACGTCAGGGCAACCATAGGAGGAACCACGGTTTACAGTTGCTACATGGCACCAAGCCTAACTACGGATGAGTTTGAGTCGGCGGTAGATAGACTCGTTCTAGATGCACACGGCAGGAACCCTGTAGTAATTGCTGGCGATTTCAACGCATGGGCAACTGAATGGGGCTGCGGCCGAACTACGCCAAAGAGTCATATCCTCATGGATGCACTCGCAGCACTTGACGTGATCCTCTTGAATACCGGCGAGATGACTTTTGCCAGAGGAGGTGCCAGTTCTGCGATTGACCTAACCTTCGTAAGTAGCAGGCTGGTGAGGGGTGCAAAATGGCTGGTGAGTGACATATACACCCACAGCGACCACCAAGCTATCATCTGCGAACTGGAGAAGCCCCGGAATCGGCAGCGGATAGGTCCGACATTGAAAGGCTGGAGGACAAACAGCCTTGACGAAGACGTCCTAGAAATGATACTTGAAGGTTTGGTGCTGGAAGGCAGTGCAGAAGAAATGGCGAATCAGCTGGCAAGGAAGGTAGAAAACGCCTGCGACGCGGCAATGCCCAGGAGAGCATATGGTGGGAGGCATAAACCTGTCTACTGGTGGACGGATGCAATAGGCGAGCTCCGTAAAGCATGCCATGCTGCGAGGAGAAGGTATCAACGTTCCATACGGAAACCGGATTCCCTGCAGAAGCACCAGCCCTTCAAGGAAGCCAGAAATGTTCTGAAGAAGGCAATTAAGAAGAGCAAGAGCACCAGATTCGCTGAATTATGCGCACAAGTTGAGGACGACCCATGGGGCATGGCATATAGACTTGTCATGCGAAAATTGCCCTGTTATAGGCAGCCAGCCCCAACCTGCCCAATGTTGCTCAGACGCATAATGGCACAGCTCTTTCCAGTACAGAACTATGTCCCATACGAGCTCCCTCTGGAGCAAACGGAGGAATCAATACCCAGTGTGACTATAGATGAGGTGTTGCGCGCGGTTGGGAAGTTTGGAGACCAGAAAGCACCCGGCCCAGATGGAATCCCCAACCGAGTGCTCAAGACCGCAGCTGCACTGAACCCAGAGCCACTGAGGAAAATGTACGACGCTTGCCTGAGAGAAGGCATTTTCCCCAAGAGATGGAAGAGGCAATGATTGGTCCTGGTGCTGAAAGCCAACAAACCAACAGAGGACCCTTCAGCGTACCGCCCAGTCTGCATGTTAGATACGGCGGGAAAAATTCTGCAGCGGATAATCTGTGACAGGATTGATGAGGCCATTGCAAAATCTGGAGGGCTCTCAAAACGGCAATATGGTTTCCGGAAGGCGAGATCTACCGTGGACGCCATCAACGAACTTGTCCAGACGGCTAAAACAGCGATCCAGGGGAAACGATGGAGGGGTGGGACCAAAAGGTATTGCCTTGTGGTCACCCTAGATGTCAAAAATGCTTTCAACTCAGCTAGCTGGGAGCGCATAGCCAAAGCGTTAGCAGAGTTTGGGGTACCCATCTACCTGAGGCGAATGATTGCCAGCTACTTCAGCGATAGGATCCTGCTCTACCAGTCCGAAAAAGGTGTGGAGTCGCACAAGATTATCGGAGGAGTTCCCCAGGGATCGGTGCTTGGACCGTTACTCTGGAATGCTATGTACGACGGCATCCTCCGCGTACAAGTCCCTGATGGTGTCAAAATCATCGGATACGCGGACGACATAGCATTGGTAATCACAGCTAAATACTTGGAGGAAGTGGTAGCAGAGGCCAACCGAACTGTGGCTACCTTCGGAAGATGGCTTGCAAACGTTGGACTTAGCTTGGCTGAACACAAGACCGAGGCAATCCTGTTTTCGAGCCGCAGAGTATTGGAGGTAGTGGAAATAAGAGTTGGTAGATGTGCCATAACCACGATTCCACACCTCAAGTACCTAGGAGTGTGGATAGACGCGCGGCTTACCTTCAAAGAACATCTGCGGCGCGTGGGAGATAAGGCAGCAAACACATGTTCTCTCCTATGTAGAATAATGCCCAACGTGGGAGGACCCAGGCAGCGGAAAAGGCGACTCATCGCCGGGGTTGTCAGATCCATTATACTCTATGGAGCGCCAATATGGGCCGAAAACGCGGATATGAAGGCTTATGTCCGCACCATTGAGGCAGCATACAGGAGAAGTGCACTACGAGTGATCTGCGCATACCGCACCGTATCCACAGATGCCACCTTGGTAATAGCCGGCATGATTCCCGTGAACCTGCTAGCGAAAGAAGCGATGAACCTCTACCACGCCAAAGGGACACACGCGACAAATGTAGAGGAGCTCTTGGAAATTGGAAAGCGGAAGACCCTTCAAGAGTGGGAAGCCCAGTGAGATACTTCTACAAATGGCCGCTGGACAAGAAGGCTGATCCCCAACATTCAGCAATGGGTAAGCAGGTCGCATGGTGAGGTGAATTTCTACGTCACACAATTGCTGACAGGCCACGGAGGTTTTCGGGCATACCTGCACAGATTCCACTTGGAGGAATCTCCCTACTGTGCAAACTGTGGAGGTACAGAGATAGAAGATCCCAAACATGTCTTCTTCTATTGCCAACGTTATGAAAGTGCTAGAGTGGCACTACAAGGAGTATGTGGAGAGCCCGTGGTGCCCGACAACATAGTGCAGCATATGCTCGAGAGCCCGGAGAAATGGGCTGCGGTGTGTGACACCACCGCCGCTATTATGAAAGATCTCCGCCACCAGGAGTGGCGAAGACGAGCAATGGAAAATAGCTAGGAGGGGTCCGCTGACCATACTACCCCCCCCCCCCCTGAGAAGTATTACCTTGCGGCGGTCCCGCGGGGGGAAGCTGCGATGGAGGTGGTTTTAGTGGGTAAGAATCCCACACTACTGGTGTCGTAATGTTACCAGTGTCTTTTGAAGATTTCCACCTCCGTTCCAATTATGGAAAAAAAACAACTCAACAGTTTGCGGCGGAAGTGGAGCGGTTGGCTCATCTTGCCTACCCAGGAGAGATCACTGAGAGGAGTATGATGGACACCTTCGTATATGGCATTCGCGATGCGGAGATAAAGCGTTCTGCAATAACTAATGTGTAAGCTACATATATGGAGACAGTAGCTAGCGCTTTGTTATCAGAGACAGCAGCATTGGTGTGTCGGTCAGAATGCACAGCCCGTCAGATAAGAGTCGAGAACAGACAAAGTTTCACGGGCAAATGCTTTACCTGCGGTGATGTGGGGCACATTGCTAGTGATTGTCAGTTGAGGTGGAAACGTTATGCAACACACGCTCCGGTAAGACTGCCAAAGCAAGACAAAGTCCGAATTAGGGAATCGGAAAAGATTGTCAAGCTGGGAAATGAACGGACTCCCACAACTGATGGCCCAAGAATCTTCGTTTCTCAGATGGCGCGGAAAAATAATAGCCTAACTGTCAACAGTGTAATAAGCGGAAGAAAAATAGTGGTAACATTGGATACGGGAGCATCACATTCCATAATCAGAAGGGATCTCGTTCGGGGAATCGAGCCGCTTCAGGGATTAAGTTTGCGTACGGCAACTGGAGATGATGCACTGGTACTTGGAAAAGTTACACGGAAAATCACTATCGGCACCACGACAGTGACGCACGAGTTTATAGTTGCGGAAATTGTGGATGAAGTAATCTTAGGTGTGGATTTCATGATTCGAAATGGATTCACGCTAGATTTCAAAAGCCGAGTGCTGAAATATGCGAACACCGAAATACCGTTATTCTTTGGTGAGGATAAGTATAGAGGTGTTAAACAAGCCATTGTATCGCGGCGGACAAATACCCCACCCAAATCAGAGGCAGTTATATTGGCCAAAATGGGCGGAGATGTTGGGAAGCATAAGAGCCGAATCGTACCAGAAAAAGTAGTGAATATTTCAAATACCGTTGAAACCATAGCGAAAAAGAAGGTAAGGTGCCAGAGAATCTCAGCAATTGTAAACTGTGAGAGGCAACCGCGAGTCACGAAAATCAAGATACGAGCTAATAAAAAGGTACCCGACGATCTAGCGAAAGAATGGTCTAAAGAGTCATCTACAGTACTTCCATGCAGCAATTGTATACCTGAAAAACGAGGACAGTTGAATGAAATTCATAGAAACAGCAGAAATCGTACGCAACTGATGAGTGATAAAAGGAAAGCGAGATATGATGTACGAGTAAACTCTAAGGGATTTCAGGAATCCGCAAAGGAAAAGTGGATTATCGCCAAAACTGCAAACACACTGGGAAGGACCTTATAAGGTGATAAAACGGATCAACGATGTTAGATACCGCATCCAGTGGACGAGAAATGTCAGGAGCAAAATGACAGTCGTTCATTTAGAGAGGCTATCTCCTTATAAAGGTTGCAGTACTATCCTTGTTCGGGACGAACAAGTTTAAGCGGAGGGCAGTGAAACGTGATAGCTCAGTGAATAGGGATTGCATACTTTTAGGATCCCATCTGGAGAATGAGTGCCCCCTGTGAGTCAAGATGCGAACTATTCGAATAAAAGCTTATTCAAGAACCATCTGTCGGTAATATCAAAAAGAATATTCTCAACTTCTGTCGAAGAGGATAGAAAATTCTAGAAAATACGAGAAGGGTGTAGAATTCTCTACTCTAACCTTTCGAAAACTATAAAAGCGACAAGACTGTTCAAAGTCGAATGCAGTAGATCAGAGACCGTAAAAGTGTGTACATCTAGCATTATAATAAAAGCAGCAGTATTTGTAATTGTGCAAAGTGATGAAATTCATTATTAAATAAAGTGATGAAATTACTTATTAAATAAAGTGACTAATGGTTTGTGAAATAAAGTGCAAAAAATAATTAAGTAAACTTTAAGCCTAAAATTACATGTGAAAATGGCAATAATTAAATAAAGCTAATTATTTTAATTTAACTACACTTATACAATCCAGTGGTACGAGTCCGAGTACAGAGAGTTAGAGAAATTGTCAGGAGGGTAATTTTGTAACAGAGTAAATTGTCAAGAGGGCAATTTCGTAACAATACTAAAAACTTATTCTACAAATGAAATTAAAAACGTAATTTTGTGTAGCGCACGACAGGGCAATTGTCACGATATAATCTATACCTTGTCGTTGTGTGCATCCTTTGGCCACAAGTCTCGCATTTTTCTTAATTTCGTTGCCGCCGGCATCAACTTTTGTTTTGAATACCCATTTGCATTTAACCGTTCTTGTACCTTCAGGCATGTCAAGAAATTTCAACGTTTTATTCAAACGATGAGATTATATTTCTTCAGCTATTGCCGATCGCCATTCGTCCGCATTATTTGATGATATAGCTTCCTCTACAGATGTTGGGTCACTGGATGCATTCTGGCAACCTATCGGTTGCCTATCGGGTGAGTGAAACAGCGCACTTTGTTTTAGAATGGGCCGCTACAAAAATACGTCACTTTATATGTAAGCATCTGTTCTAGAAACAGCTGTGGTAAGTGCTGAGTACGGTAGCGAAGAAAATTTCCGCTCAAGGAAATGGCGTCCGCTCAATCAGCTGGTTGAAAAAATACGGAGAATTCTGATCGGTTGAGTATCCGATGGGGTGCCAGAATGCAGCCACTTTTTGCATCATTTGTTGACAAAAAATTGTATCGCGGTGGTTTCGCTGACGCTGCTCCCTCTGACGGACGAACAACACCGCCAGGCGATTGTTGACTTTTCACTCGACATGTAGTCTTTCCCTTTAGGAAAAATTTATTCTTTTTTACTGCTGTCTGCATCCACAAACATATTGTTACGAAATTGCCCTCTTGACAATTTACTCTGTTACAAAATTGCCCTCCTGACAATTCCTCTAACTCTCTGTACTCGGACTCGTACCGCTGGATTGTGTAGTAATCAAACAATCGCTGGTTAAATTAAAATAATTAGCTTTATTTAATTATTGCTATTTACACATTTAATATTAGGCTTAAAGTTTACTTAGTTATGATTTGCACTTTATTTAACACTTTATTTAATAAGTAATTTCATCACTTTGCACAATTACAAATACTGCTGCTTTGATTATAATGCTAGATGCACACACTTTTACGGTCTCTGATCTACTGTCTTTGAGTTTGAACAGTCTTGTCGCTTTTATAGTTTTCGAATGGTTGGTGTAGAAACTTCTACGCTATTCTCGTAGTTTCTAGAAGCTTCTATCCTCTTCGACAGAAGAAGAGAATATTTTATTTTGATATTACCGGCAGATGGTTCTTGAATAAACTTTTATTCGAATAGTTCGCATCTTGACTCACAGGGGGCACTCATTCTCCAGATGGGATCCTAAAAGTATGCAATCCCTTTTCACTGAGCTATCACGTTTCAATATGTTTGTTTTGCTCATCATACAGTCGATACGCTTTGGATGTGTCGCAATAACCCAAGAGAATGTATTCAGTTGACTTGGCATCTAGTTTCTGGCGTTTTTCTTTCGGTTTGTGTACCATGGCCTTGCAGCCAAACACTTGAATATGTTTCAATATTGGCTTTCGTCTTGACCAAATTTATTATGGACTTTGTTGCGACCTGGTATATGATTCACTAAGTGTGCTGCTATGTAAGCACCTTCAGCCAAATAACGTTTATCAAGATCCGCGTGAATCAGCAAGCATTTCACTCTTTCAACGAGAGTGCGATTTACGGCTCTATTCTGTCAAAATTCATTATTTATAAACGTGACAAATAGTGAATGTAAACTTGTAAATAAAAAGTTCTGGCCATATTCTGACAAAACATTTAGAAGGGGAAAGCTCCAAAAGCTTAGAGAAAACCAGCTCATGTGAGTGGTGAATTAAAATTAAAATAATTTGAAGAGGGCTAAATTTCAATTAAGACAAGAAAAGAATAGAAAAATATACACGAGTATAAATAATAATAATAATATATATCTTATATATAAAAATAAGTGTACATTTTGATTGTCACTCCATAACTCGAGAACGGCTTGACCGATTGTCTTAACATCAAAATGTTGAGTGGTGACTCCATATGTTAATGTCATACCAAAAAAATTAAACATTATGTCAAGACAGCAGTTCTGCCAGAAACCCTGACATAAATTTCAAGTTTCACTCGATTTGAACATTTGTCTATTTAAAAATGGCGGAAAATAAATTTAATAGAAGCGAAATAATTAATTTAATAATTATTTATCGCGAATTTGAGTGTTTGTGTAATTACAAAATGTTCAATTTCTGTTTGCAGTTTTTTTAACTCTGTTAAAGCATTCAATGCTAGAACGCATCTCTGTAGTTTACTGTTCAAAGCCATGTAAAATATGAAATGCTTTAACATAATTTGCCCACTTCATATTCTGACAGCCATCAGCTACTCTGACATGAATATGAACATTGCCATGAATTATAGCTTATCGAGACACTATGTTAAATAAAGAACATGTTTTTTTTTTTACATATTTTCCAAATAAACAAAACAAAATTGTTTTACTTTAATTATTTTTTCGGAAAGTTTAATTGAATGCAACGCAGAACAGCATTCACACAACAAAGATACTTTTTTGAATTATTCTTAAATAAACAATCCTTAATTCATATTGAATTATTTTCTTTGATTTAGAAAAAAATGCCACCAACAAGACAATAAACTTTAGGTCGACGTACGCGTAATTCTACCTATAGATATAGTTAAAGGAGAGCGCAAAGTGTAGAGGAACACTCACAACAAAATCAAGTACAACAATTACGAAACGCACGTCGTCATAGATCGGCAGATCCAAATCCATTAAATCCAGCATCGAGACGAACGACACGACTTTCACGTCGTGCTCTGCAAGAGATGGAATATGCTGCTACCGCTTACAATAGCGAAAATGATTATAGTGAAGATGCCAATATTGGAGGAATGACGCTGAGATGTCCACATTGTGATGCAGCCAAATTTCAAGGTGAAACGCCTGGCATGTGTTGTGCTAATGGCAAAGTGAGACTGCCAGCATTTGAATCTCCCCCCGATCCACTTCATTCATTCATTTTTGGAACATCGCAAACATCTAAGCATTTTTTGTCTCACATTCAAGAATACAATGCGACATTTCAATTGACTTCTTTTGGTGCGACCAATATCATATGAAAAATGCGATCTGAGCAGCAATTTTTTTGATGTGTTCAAGAACTCTCACCCAGCATCTAATTACATTTCACAAATATTACAGATTCAAGGTCAGATTTATCATCGGGCTGGTTCCTCATTGCCATATCCTGATGCTGATAATCAATTTTTGCAAATCTATTTTCTCGGAGATGCAAATCGTGAATTGGATCGGCGTTGTACAATTGCTGCGCGTGCAAGGCGACAAATTGTTTCTGAACTTCAAGCACTCTTACATCAGCACAATGAATTAATTCGATTATTTAAAACCGCTCTCGATCGTATGCCATCTGATGATCACAGAATCGTTATCAGGGCTGACAAAACGCCCTTTGGAGAGCATGCGAGACGATTTAATGCACCAATAATTGATGAAGTGGCCATTCTAATTGTTGGAGACCAGTTTCAATCTCGCGATATTGTGCTACATCGAAGAAATGAAGAATTACGGCGTATTTCAGAGCATCATCGCAGCTATGATGCATTACAATATCCATTATTGCACTGGAGAAGTGACGACGGCTATCATATCAATATACGAATCCCCGAACCGGTAAAATATATATGAATTCAATTTAATATGTAGTTATTTCAAAACAAGGAGACATGATTTTAATTTTCTCATAATGTATTCATCATAGGTCGTGACGTAGAAAAAAAGGTTAGTGGGATGAATTATTATTCGTATAGATTCATGATTCACCGACAAGAAGACGACTTTATTATGGGATGTGGCAAACTTTTCCACCAATACGCTGTTGACATGTATGCGAAAATTGAAGCAGAACGCCTTAATTACCTTCGATTCAATCAAGCCAAATTGCGATCGGAAGAATAAATACACTTGCGAGATGCAATAGTGAATGATGCCAATGTTAATGATATCGGACGTTTAACAATATTAGCATCGACATATGTTGGCAGTCGGCGCTACATGCACGAATATACGCAAGATGCAATGTCAAACGTTCGCAAATATGGTTGCCACGACCTATTCATAACATTCACATGCAATCCACAGTGGGGTGACATAAAAAACAATTTATTTGATGGTCAGAATCCAACAGATCGACACGATATAACAGCACATGTATTTCGACAGAAAGTAAAAGCACTGATGGATTTGATTATCAAATTGCAAATTTTTGGAGAGGTTCGTTGCTGGATATATTCTATTGAATGGCAAAAGAGAGGGCTGCCGCACGCGCACATCTTGATATGACTGGTTCGTAAAATAACACCCGATCAAATTGATAACATTATATCAGCTGAAATTCCAGAAGAAATCAGCGATCCAGAATTATTTGAAGTTGTCACGAAAAATATGATCCATGGCCCTTGCGGTCAAATAAATATGAATTTGCCATGCATGATCGATGGAAAATGTTCAAAGCGGTAACTAAGAGCATTAACTTCGGATACAATTACAGGTGACGACGGATACCCGTTGTACCGACGTCGGTCACCGGAGGATAATGGCCATACAACAACAATTAAAATACGCAATCAAGACATTGAAGTTGATAATCGTTGGATTGTACCTTATTCTCCACTATTGTCAAAAGTATTTCAGGCTCACATACATGTTGAGTACTGTAATTCTGTGAAGTCGATTAAATCCATTTGCAAATATGTGAATAAAGGCAGTGATATGGCTGTTTTTGGAGTAGCTGGTGACAATAGCAATGATGAAATCGGTCAATATCAAATGGGGCGCTACATTAGCACTAATAAAGCTCTTTGGAGAATTTATTCATTTCCAATTCATGAGCGATATCCTGCTGTTGTTCATTTGTCTGTTCATCTTGAAAATGGCCAGTGTGTGTATTTTACCGATGCAAATGTACAGCAGAGAGCAGCACAGTCACCAGCAACAACATTAACTGTATTCTTTCAATTTTGCGAAAGCGATGAATTTGCTAGAACGTTGCTGTATTCAGATGTAACGCATTATTTCACTTGGACTGCAAAGAAATGGCAACGACGTAAACAAGGAACACCTGTTAATGGCCATCCGGGTGATTTTTTTTTGCAGATACTAATGGAAGATTATACACAGTTCATCCAAACAATGCAGAATGTTATTATGTTGTTAGCAAATGTTGTTGGACCACATTAATTTATGCATTTGCGAAGAGTAAATGGTCATTTATGTGTGACGTATCATGAAGCATGAGATTAGGTTTGCTTGAAAATAGTGCGCATTGGGATTTAACGCTTCACGATGCATCGATTGCTTCTTCTCCACATCAAATCCGTATGTTATATGCCATAATCATATCAACATGTTTTCCATCAAAAACACTTGAATTGTGGGATAAATACAAAGATTTTATGGCAGAAGACTATTTGATTCGAATGCGTCATCACACAAGAAACGCTGATTTGCTGATTTCATTGGAAATGTATAATGAGGCATTGATAGCGATTGAAGATATGTGGCTTACGATTGCAAATAAAGCATTAGGGGAATTAGGTTTGTTACCACCCAATCGTCCAATGCATGATTTATTTGATCGAGAATTGCAACGTGAACAACCGTATGAGCCCAATGAATTGCAAACATTTGTGATTTTGAATGGTCCAAAATTAAATGACCATCAAAAATATGTCTATGATGATCATGCAAGCTGTACAAAATGAAGTCGGTGGATTATATTTTTTGGATGCGCCTGGTGGTACGGGAAAAACAATTGTGATATCACTGATTTTGGCAGCAATTCGATCGCAACGAAAAACTGCATTGGCACTTGATTCATCGGAATCGCTGCTACTCTATTGGATGGTGGACGAACAGCACACTCTGCATTAAAATTACCGATGAATGTGCAGGTGTGCTAATATTTATTGATTGATCACTTTAAAATTTAATCGATATTAATTAAAATGTAATTATTCTCAAATTAACAGGTGATTGAACATCCCACCTGCAATATTTCAGGAAATTCTGCGATGGCAAAAGTTTTGCAACAAGCAGCAATTATTCTATTGGATAAATGTACAATGACGCATAAAAAATCGCGGGAAGCATTACACCGTACAATGCAAGATCTACGTCCGAATCAAGAAACTTTTGGTGGTGTATTGATATTATTCTCAGGCGATTTTCTTCAAATATTGCCTGTGGTTCCACGATCAACACCGGCGAATGAGATCAACGCATGTTTAAAGTCTTCTCTTCTGTGCCGACATGTGCAAAAATATGCGCGTTCAATTGTACAACGACCAATCTGCAGATCGGTTCTCGAAGCCATTGTTAGATATTGGAAATGGCAAAGTTAAAATCGATAATACAAATGGATTGCCGAACAATTTTTGTACCATTCTCCAATCAACAGAAGAGTTGATTGAAAGTGTGTTTCAGGAATCACAATTGGTTGAGAGAACGCGCAATACTGGCAACAAAAAATGTACGCGTCAATGCAATCAATTATCAGATGCAAGAAAAATTGCCAGGTGCAGTGACATCATATAAATCTGTTTATAGCCCAATGAATGCAGATGATGCAGTGAATTATCCAATTGAATTTTTGAATTCATTGGAACCACCAGGTATGCCACCGCATTGTTTGAACTTAAAGGTTGGCTCATCAATTATTTTACTGCGGAATTTAAATGCCCCAAAACTGTGCAATGGCACAAGATTGGCAGTAAAAAAATTGATGCCGAAAGCTGAAATTGTGCTCATACCACGTATTTCACTGATTCCAACAGACATGCCATTTGAATTTAAGCGTTTGCAATTCCCAGTGAGTCTATCATTTGCCATGTCCATCAATAAGGCGCAAGGACAAATATGCGGATTAAATTTGGAGGAGACGTGCTTTTCACATGGCCTGCTCAAGAGTTGGAATTCAAAATTGTCCTTTTGTGCTCGCTTCAAATGGGCAAACGAAAAATATTGTGTATCCAAATGTTTTGGATTGACATTAATAATTTGGAAATACAATGCATTCATTTCATAAAAAAAATCTAGAATATTTCTTTTCTTTTTTTGGTTGGTTGCAACGAAGTGCATCGGGCTCTGCTAGTATATATATATATATATAATTAATATCAATAAAATGTATAAATATCAATAATATACATATATAAATGGTAAATATATAAGAAATATAGATATAAACGAAATAAAACGCCACCGCCTTGATGCTCCCTTTCTATCCATGCACAGCGACAGCGGTATTTCGGAACTGAGATGCATGGAATGTAGGCACTTCTAAGCATAAATGGGTATTTACCCCACTTCCGTCATGGCGTGTAAACTTCTAGAGACGGACGGCTCATAGCATTGCCACACATTTATGATATGAGCCATTTCCATAAAAATATAATGCTGCCAATGTTTATCGTGCGGCTCCAACTGCTCGATTGGGCTGCGGCACAGCGATCGGCTGAGGCGGCAATTGCTTGAAAATACGTATTCACTGAGTGAAAAGGGATCATTACAGTCTCGCATATTTTTTAATACTCGTCGTCTTTTTAATTTTTTCATCTCGTTTTCCTCTTCGATTAATAAAAACACTAGTTCTTCTCCATTTTAACACCTTAAATTGTTACTCTCTGTCAATACCTTTCATTTACTAAATAGTAACCCCCCTATTCTTACTCAGTCACAAAACTCAACACAGGCACATGTGTCAGCCGAGTATCAGTCGAGACTCAGAGCTATTCGCAGAGAAAACTGAAAGCTCTTTGAGTGACATATGAGATTTTTATTGTGACTACCTCGATAGCAGGTCACAGTGAAATAAATAAAAAAAGAAAAAGAAATTGTTTGCAAACAGCAGAGAGTGAAGTGAGTGAAATTTAAAATAAAGTGATAGTGAAAATATAAAAACATGGACGAAGAAGAATTTGGTCTTGCTCTAGCTGCGCTCCTCTTTTCCAAAAAAGAAAAAAATTGAAAGACGCCGGCAGCTAAGGCATCTGCGGGATGCTAGCGATCCGTTCAGCATGGAGGAGAACATTTTCGTAGCCACCTTCAGATTTCCTCGGGCTGCTTGTCGGCAATTTATTGAGGAGCTGCAACCTCACGACCGACAAAAGTCATCTATACCATTCGAATTGCGCTTCCTGTCCGCCCTCACTTTCTTCGCGAATGGCTCATACCAAAAATGCGTAGGGAATAGCCACCATGTTGCTATGAGCCAAGCAACAGTGTCGCGCACGTTGGCATATATTTCAGAGTTGATAGTGAAAGTCAAAGGAACCATAGTTCGGTTTCCTGTTAGTTATGAAGAGGAGGTGGCAATTAAAACAGGGAAATATACGCAATGAAAAGTTCATGCACATATCTAATTAGAGTTTTTTTTTATAGATTTTACACCAAGTTTGGGATAAAAGAAACGATTGGTGCAGTGGATTGCACGCATATAGCGATTCAATCACCCAAACGAAACGATGCCAGCAATCCGCTGTCCTTATAAAGGGTTTTGCAAAAGAAACGCTACAAAAGTAAATCTATAGTTACAGCAACCGACGCCATATTTTTTCCCGCTCTTTTGACATTTCTCTTCAGTAAGGTTTGCCATTTCATCATGCAAAGATATACGAGCCAACAAGGAGTCGAAATTATTAAAATGTACTACCGAAATTCGGAGTCAGTCGCCTCAACTTTAAGAGCGCTACGTCCAATTTATGATGAGGCTCATTTCTGGCTGAATGGCTTCGTCAATAAGCAAAATATGCGTTATTGGTTAGACAGCAATCCACACGTACTCCATGAGTCATCATTGCATCCCGAAAAAATTACGGTTTGGTGCGGTTTATGGGCCGGCGGAGTCTATTGTCTATGCCAACAAGCCAGCGACGATTGATGAACTTCGTACGAATATCGAACGTGAAATTGCAGCAGTATCGGCCGATTTATGCTTAAAAACCGTTGAAATTCGGTTCAGCGTCTGGACTTCTGCAAGCGTGCCCGTGGTGGCCATGCAAAAGAAATCGAGTTCCATACATAATGGCATCGAACGTACTTTCACAGGAATAAAGAATTTCATTGATATCTAAAACCGGTTTTGTTTTATTTAAAAAAACTTTTGTAGCGCTCTTATTGAAAAACCCGATAAATGAACCGGAAGGGATACTACAGCATTAATGTTGAAGCGGTATGTTTTATGTGAAAGTTATCTGCTTATAATAATTCTTCTTCTTTTTGCTAGATATGTGATCACCGACTAGTATTCCCGTCCATTAATCCGAGGTTCCCGGGTTCGTGCCACGACTCTGGAATCTGGACGACGTGCCCTGCGCGACAGATTTTGTCGCGCAAGCATATACCACAGCGAGACACTTGGCAGCTTGGTGATCAGCGTTACCCGCTGGAGCCCTGGCTACTCACACCAGTGGCAGAGCCACTTAGTGAGAAGGAGTGCAAATGTAATCAATTGCACGCCAGAGCTCGAAATACAATTGAAAGAGCCTTTGGAGTACTTAAAGCGCGTTTCAGGTGCCTTTCACGGCACCGAGTACTCCACTACACCCACAAAAAAGCGGCCAGCATTATCAACGCGTGCGCCATTCTTCATAATATACTTATGATGAACGGCGTAGCGTTTCATACTTGCGAAAGCTTAATTGAGGATGAACTGGCACAGGGCGATGGTGTACAATTTGCATCCCGCGAGTATTCACATACCCAAGGCGAGCGAATAAGAAAAAGATACATAGAAACATTATAAATTCAATGTAATTATTAAATAATTTATTTTAACAAATAAAAACAAAAAAAAATCGTATAAATATATTTTTTATTAGCAATACTTTGTGCCAACGCGAGTATGGCCTCGCTCATTTGCTTTATAGCCACGCTTGTTTCTTGCTGTTGTTGGAGCGATTGTTTCTGTAGCGCAAGTGACTGTTGCTCTAATACTCTTTCTGCTCTCTTAAAATTGCTTCCTGCATTAGGTTGCGCGTCTCTATGCTCCGATTCATCTCCTCATAGAAAAAGTCAGGAGTCATAGGTTTCCGTGAAGAATACGACAAAGTGGGTGTTATTGGTGGTGAAGAAATATCCGCTGATGCAAAAAAAGCAAATTCTGTTGCTGCAGAAGTACTGACTGGCGTTGACAGAGTGTTATTGCTCACCTCTTCTCCGCCAACAACTCCCACTTCTTCGTCTTCTGCAAGCAAACCTATGGCTCCTTCAACGCTCTCTTCCAACACCGATGAAGCGACATCATTTTCCGCCTGAAATTATTCCAATAGTATACATAATTAAGAATGCACATACATACGCGCAAAACTCAGTTCACTTCACTTCATTACCTGATACCCTAAGATTATCGCACCGTCTATTCCTTCGACAGCTGCTGCTCCGAGGGTTGAGAGCGCTTGCTCCTCCATATCCGTTTTTGCTGATAATGAAAGTGGGCCTCCATCTGTTAGTCGCTGCTCCACTCTCATTTTGCGTGCTCGGCTACGCAGCTGGTTTTGTCAATGTCCAAGGGACTGTATTGGAAATAGTATACAGTAATGCGTAAATTATTGATAATTTTTTAATATTGTAGATTTTCGCTAACTTACCACTTTCCATTTTTCTGGCGTTCTAATCGGACCGCGCATTGCATTTAAGGAAGTTGCCAGTTCTTCCCATAGCTGCTGCAATGCACGATGCTCCCGGGGGTTATTCTTTCCTGCCTGCAGCTCCGGGTGCCTTTTGCAAAAGGTAATATAGAAATGGAGTTGCTCCTGCGTGGTCCTTTCATTTTTCCTGTTTTTAAATAAAATAAAACTACAATTTTCTTTAAATTTATAAAATTAAATCCAAATACTTACATATTTAGCTGCGACATTTTAAAATTTTAAGATCAGTGTGCCCAACTTCATGAATGAGCTGATAAAAAACACAACGAAACTTTTTCACCACTGGAGGTGAATTTAACGAGCTTTCTGCTTGAGACAGTTGGCTCTGAATAGATGTCACAAAATCGACTGACATAAATCGTATCTCACTTGAGGTAGATCTCAAGTGAGACATCTCGCGCGAATAGATGGGTAAATGAAAGAGCTTTGAATTTTCTGTCAGAATACCGAATACTTACTATTTGTCAAATATTCACTATTAGTCGATGAGGTGTTTAGTGGACCATGTTTTTTAAGAAAACTTTTCAGGCGTTCGTTTCTGTATTCACCACCGTTGTCTGTACGAATAACTTTTATTTGCCGACAGCATTCATTCTCAGCAAGATTCTTGAAGTTGCCAAATTCCTCGAAAACGTTCGATATTCGCTTAATTGGAATTGCAAGAGCTTTTCTCGAAATTTCATCCACGAATGTCAACAAAAGTCGTGCACCTTTTTTTTTTTTTTTTTTTAATTCAACATGGATTTATTTATTGCATCTTTTCAATCGAAACCAACAATAATTTTACAAAGCTTAAAACTAATAAATAAATTGATGCTCCGCGCCAGTGCTTAGAGCAATTTTAGTTCAAGTATTATATAAATTATGTAGAAAAAAAAATATAAAAATATTAATATAAAGAAACTCTATTTTTTTAAAAAAGTGGCCTTTTAAGTCGAGATGTATTCATCCTATGAAGCAGATTCATTGCTAGTTCGTTAGGATGACACTGAAGTTTGAATTGGTATTTTGTTTTTAAAACTGCTAGTTCTTCTTCAACGGGTGCTATATTAAGGTCGCGGTGAATATTTTCGTTTCTGACGAACCATGGAGCGCCGCTGATCGTGCTCAGAATTTTCGATTGAGCCCTTTGAATTATTTGCAAGTTTGATGCACTAGTAGTGCCCCATATCTGAATACCATAAGTCCAAATCGGTTTAATTACAGCCTTTTATATAAGTACTTTATACTCTAAACGCAGTTTTGATTTTCGGTTGGTAAGCCAATACAAGGAACTTGCCTTGAGTTTCATTTGCATTTTCTTGGCTTCTATATGTTTTTTCCAGGTGAGCCGTCGGTCAAAATGCACTCCTAAGTATTTAACCTCTGTTGCTTGCGGGATTACAATGCCATTTAAGGAGACTGCCGGACAAGAAATGGGCTTAAGAGTATATGTCACATGTACACTTTTTTGCTCATTTATGATCTGCTAGCCAACTTTCTTTTTTTTTAAGGTGTTCCTCTAAATCCCGGGAGGCTATCCGTGGATTTAGGTGAGAGCTCAGGATAGCTGTGTCGTTAGCGAAAGTAGAGGTAACGAGGTTTTTATCCGTTGGCAGATCGGAAGTGTACAGAGTGTAAAGCATAGATCCAAGCACACTACCTTGTGGTACTCCAGCCATAATTTCAAAGTCTGGCGTTACAAATTCTTTATATTTAACCCTAAATTTGCGATTTGTTAAATATGACTCCAGTATCTAATGCGAACTTTTTGGCAAAAGTTTTTTAATTTTATACATGAGTCCTTCGTGCCAGACTTTGTCAAAGGCTTGTGCGACGTCTAGGAATATTCCGGAGCAGTACATCCTCTGTTCAAATGCTCGCCTTATTTCAGAGGCAATACGGTGCACCTGCTCAATAGTTCCATGATGTTTGCGGAAACCAAATTGGTGGTGAGAAAATTGGTGCTAATTTTTCCAGCAATAAGCGTTCGAGCATTTTAGAGAGCGTTGGCAGGAGACTTATGGGCCGATAAAAAGATACCTGAGTAGGGTCTTTTCCGGGTTTTGGAATCATTATTATTTCTGATGTTTTCCATGGTGTAGGGAAGTAGCCCAGACGGAGTATTGCGTTAAAAATGTGTGTGAGATGTATTAGAGCTATTTGCGGCAATTCACTTACCATTTTATTGGTAATTAAGTCACAACCAGGTGCCTTTTTTGGGTTTAGACTCGTTGTACATAAGCGTATAGCTTCCTTTGGTTTGAAATGAATTGGTACTGCTGACTTCGTAATTGAAAAGTTTTGTATGCTAGTGTTGTTGCATTTCGGCGGGTTAGGTTGAAATACTGACCTTAGATGGGCTGCAAAGAAGTTGCCTTTTTCTTCTTCTGTTTTTGCCCAAGTTCCATCACTTTGTCTTAGAGGCGATACACTATCCTTCGGTGCTTTAATCATTTTTGTCGCTCTCCAGAGTGAGTAATTGGTGACTTTGAGAGGAGCCAAATCTTCAAGGTACTTATTAAGGTTTTCTTCCTTTTCCTCCCGTAGAATGTTTTTCAGCTGATGTTGTAATGACTTGAATTTTACTCTTAGTGCTTGAGATCTGTATTTTTGCCATTCACGCCTTAATCTCCTCTTTTCTCTAACGAGGCATTCCACATAGTGTGACGTAGTGTGCCTCGCGCTAGTTTTAGTTGAGTTTTGTGCGGGCGTGGCACTAATAGCAGCTGCTTTTATTATTGAACCAAGAGCCTGCGTCGCTGATTCAATGTCCTCTCCACTCTTAAGTTTTTTTTTAACGCGCACGTACTAATATATTTGTGATATTTGAGCCAGTTTGTTTTCTTGGAGGTCAGTTTTATTGTTTTTTCAATGAACTCTGGTCTTTTTTTTTTAATATATTATCACCGGTGAGTGATCGGATGATAAGTCGAAACAGGGCTCGGTTTCCAAGAAACACCTTTCAATATTTTTAGTTATGCCAATGTCAATAAGATCGGGAATTTTTCTTTGATCAGTTGGCCAGTATGTAGATTTTCCAGATGATTCAAAGTCTAGACCATTCCGAGAGTCTATCAGTGCATTAAACAATTGCTTCCCTTTAGGGTTGATTAACCGTAAGCCCCACTAGGTATGTTTAGAATTGAAGTCTCCGGCAGAGAGAAATTTGTTACCGAGCGATTTAAAGAAAGAAACAAAATCGGTTGTGGAAATAGGAAACCTAGGAGGACAATAGACTGATGAAATTACTATTGGCTCACCCCAACACTGTAAAGAGATGGAAGTAGAATGGATGTTTTTTTTTGCATAGGATTCCAGAAAGTAATGCTTTAATCGAGACTTAATTAGAATTCCCGTACCACCATATCCTTTTCCTTGTGGGTGGTTTGTTGAGTAAAAATTATAGCCTGCTAGTTTGAAATTATATTTTACAGTTAAATGTGTTTCTGAGATAAGCATGATGTCTATGCTGGTACTGTCTAGAAAATTTTTTAATTCAATTTTGTGTTGGTTAATACCGTTAGCATTCCAGTGACATATTTTTAGAACATTCATTTTTGTGAAAGTAGAGTTTTCATAAGTAAGTTTGGTTATGTACAAGCTCTTGAATCATAGATTGCATCGAGGACATGAAGTTAGTAATACACTGAGACAAGTTAAATATTAACTATTTTGAGGATATTCTAAATTTTGAGGTTGCATAGGGTGACTCGGTTTATCAGAAACGAAAGTTTTCAGTACATTCGCATAGCTAGTGAATGAAGAGATGTTTTCGGTAGTGCTTCCAATATGGTTTGTGTTATTAGGTATAGCAGGTATGGTAGGTTTGGGTGTGAACTGCCTTAGCAGTTTGGTTCATACTGGTTTTTAGTTGTGTATATATCGGGCAGCCTCTGTAGTTAGCAGTATGATTCCCCCCATAATTGCTACATTTTTTTGAATCCTTCTCACTTTTGTTCAGCTTGCATTCCTTTGATGGATGGAAGTCGCCACACGCGACGCATACAGTACGTAGGGTGCAGTACGATTTCAAATGCCTATACTCTTGGCAGTTTGTGCATTGTATTGGGCCTTTTCGTTTGTGAGGCTCCTCGACTATTATTCTACGATGCATTAAATATCGTCAGTTGGGGTGGGTTTTATTTTGTTTTAATTTAATATTCCCTGGTTCTAGTTCTATTCTGAAGAGTGGTTGCGGAATTTTTTCCCTATTCCTTATATTAAACACAGATTTTGCTGTGAATCCAGTCTCTTGGAGTGCATATTTTAGTTCTATAGGGTCTACTTCAGGTTCTATACCTTTAATAACAACTGTCAACCCTTTGCTACTCTTTATCTGATAAGTGTAGTAATTTTTCTTTTCATTTTCAGGGAAAGAAACAACAGCGCGATAGTTTTTTTCCAAAGAAATTTGAATTTTTGTTTCTTGTATTTTACCCTTCAACAGCGGGACCACATGAAAATTATTTTTACCAATCCAGCTGGCAACACTGTCTATTAATAAATTGGAACTGCGTTCCCGCAAGTAAATTGATGGTTTGAATGCAATACTCTTAATTGGTTCAGACTCTGCACTATCGCTTAAAAGAGCAAAACGGTTGTTGTTTATGGTATCTGTATTATTTTTAATAAGTTTATTCTTTTCTGCCTTGGCAATCGGGCTGCGTTTTCCTTTTATTGTTATGTATCGATCAATACCTGTTTGTGTGGTTATGTTTGGTTTTGCACACTGTGTTTTTATAGTTTCATTTGCAACATTGTTAAGTTGTTGTTGCTTATATAAGTTAACGACAAACATACCCAATGTAGTTAACGACGCAAACTGTCGGTCAATAACCGCCCTCATTAAATTAAGCTTAATTACACATATTTCATAATCCATTTCAATCATACTACGCTTTCCCAATTCAAAGTTATCGACCGCTCCACTTAAATTCGCAATCATGTTGCGTTGGAAAATATTTATGCTGACGCAGGAGAACTCATAGTAGCAGCGGAATAGCAGCGAAGCTTTAGGTAATAAGTTAACTTAAGAATAATTTGTAATTTTAGTCTAAGTGGAGAATTCGATAAATAAAGAAATCCATCAGAGTTCGCTCTGATGCTTTTTAAAAAACAAAGTTAATAAACAATTTATTTAACTGGCGCCCGAGCAAACTTAAAACTTTTTAGAAAAAATCGCGTATCCTTATTTGCAAAAGCCCTGAAGTAGTGCAGCAATAAGGAAAAAAGTGCCGAAAAAAGCCGTGCGTAATTTTAAATAAAGACGGCCTTAAGTAGTGCGAACATCAAGTACAGATAAAGGCCCCCCAGTAACTACGGTAAAAAGGAGGCATTACGTGCTAGCCTGTCTGCCAACACCAAAAGGAGCAAAACCCTGAGATTAATCAGAAAAACCAAATCAAAATCATCAATAGCCAACTTAAAAGAAAGCTGGGAAAATTGCACAAACTGAAACAAGCAGCGCAAACATCTCTAGAAGACACCACTATGCAGCTCGTCAACATTATTATATTGTAAGTCAATTAAATACAAATGTATTGAATTAAGTGACAGATATAAAAACTAAACAAATTGTTATAAGCTAGTTCAAATAATAGTAAAAGTTAAATACAAACAAAAAATAATAATGCAATTAATGTTGTGAAGAACAAAGAAATTTATTTTAAGAAAGTTGAAGCATCCTAAATAAATATTTACAAAAATACAGAGGTATAAGATTATATTTATAACGAAATTTAAATTAAAATTTTCAAAAAAGGAAACTAAGTCAAAAGAAGCTCTAAAGCCAATTTTGTACAAAAAATCAAACTCATTAATTCGTTTAATAAAGGTTACTTCTAATCAAGAGAAAAATGTCAAATCCGAATAATCTGATTCGTCCTCCAGTCCTTAATAACCCTAATAGTGCTGAACCTCAGCAGAGAATGATTTCAATGGGCGAACTAGCGCCAATAATTTCTGAAATTACTGCTCAGATGTTAAGGCAGCATGTCCCAGCTTTGGTACAGGCAGCTCTTAATCCTAAATGCTTGTCCTAGCACAGTTAGTGACCAAGTTATCAATGAGGAATATAGGAACGAACTTGGTGACCTCGATAAAATTCCAGACATTGTGAAATGTCTACGAGAGTTCTCAGGGAAGCAAGGCGAGTTCAACTCATGGAGGAAAAGCGTAGAGCGCGTGTTGCAAATATACGAGAGAACTAAAGGCACTCCTAGATATTACGGTATTTTGAATACAATTAGAAACAAGATAGTAGGAGAGGCCGACATAGCTCTAGAATCCTATAACACGCCTCTAGATTGGACGGCTATTTCTAAATGCCTGTCATTACACTATGCAGATAAGAGAGATCTCTCAACTCTCGAATATCAAATGACTTCGCTTGTACAAGGCAAATTACCGGTGCAAGAATTCTATCAACGCGTCTATAAACATTTATCTTTAATTTTAAATAAACTCGGATGCTTAAACGCATCAAACGAATCTTTATGTCTCTTAACACAAACTTATAGGGATAAGGCTCTTGATACATTTATCAGAGGCCTGAATGGCGACCTCCCCAAGCTTCTTGGAATGAGAGAGCCAGCGGATTGAAAATCAAACATACCGAGCAAATTATGCTCAGAGTAATAACTTTATCGAGAGAAGAAATAACTCAAAACACCAACCCCCACTACTACCACCACGTATCTATCCCCGTTACCAACAACCGCAATTCACACCTAATCCTCACTTTTTATCCTACCAACGTCCGACAATGTTATCCTCACAACCCGTTTACGTACCACAAAAATCATTTTTCCAACCGCAGTTGAACGATTCTCAACAAATGCGTACGATCGAACAGGCTCGTGTTTACCAAACACAACCACCTCCTAGACCCCAAGGTGCAAAACCTCAACCCAGGCCAGAACCGATGGAAATAGACGAAAGTATGCGTAGCAGAAAAATTGATTATATGAATAGACCAAAAACTAATTATGTCACGGATAGACCACTAATTATGTCAGTAAACCAACCCCAGCGTAAAATTGCACGAAATTTTTATATTGACTCAGAACACCCCGAGTATGAGACAACTTTAGAACAAGCAAACGAACGAGCGGACCAAACTTTGGACGATTATCTAGCATCCATAGAAGAACCTGCAATCCTCGAAAACGAACCTTTGGAGTTTAGCGATATTCATTTTTTAGGATGATAAGCTCTTCGTTACCTTATATAGAATGTAAAACGAAGAGCGGCGAACTTTTAAAAATCCTAATTGATACAGACTCAACAAAAAATTATATTCAGCCACATTTCATTAAGAAGCCATTAGTTAACGAAGAAATTTTTTATGCAAAATCGGTAGCAGGTAATGTAGAAATCAAAGAACACGCCTTCATTAGTTTATTCAATTCTAAAGAAAGAATAAAATTTTATCTAATGCCAACATTAAAATCTTTCAACGGCATTCTCGGCAATGACACACTAAAGGAACTCGAAGCCATCATTGATATTAACCAAAATATTTTACAAATAAAGAATGGCCTGAAAATAAAAATTAAGCAGCTTACATCCCGTTCTCCAGTCAACTTAATGGAAATACATGACAACTACTTGACTCTGCCACAAAAAGAAAAACTACACAACATAGTTAGAAAATATCCAAATCTCTTTGTAGAACCCGACGAAAGCCTTACCTGTACAACAAAGGTTGTAGGTGAAATACGTACGACATCTGATTCTCCAGTATACACTAAATTCTATCCATATCCAGTATCATTAAAGTCTGAAATTGAAAAACAAATTGCTAAACTAATACAGGACGGCACATTAAAAATCGTGCACATAATAAAGCTTAACGAATACCACAACTTCCTTACAGAAACACAGACATTTCTCAACAAGAGTATCCATTCTGAAAACATGTTTATATCATCACTAAAACATGAAATGATTCAAGCCACAGAGATGCTAGAGTCACTACATATACCAAACGAAACCAGAAAGAAAAGAGCAATCAATGTGTTAGGCACCGCGTGGAAATACGTCGCTGGATCGCCAGATCATGACGATTTTGAACTCTTGAAAAACGATCTTAATCAACTAAATGCTAATAATAACAAGCAAGTAATTATTAACGAAGGTTTTACTAAAAGAATTAATGATTTAACCAAAGCCACTAACGAAATAAACAGAGCTATTAAAAGCCATGATTCTATCGGCAATGCCGCTATAATAAGTCTTCAAACTAGGTTAAGATTAGCTAAAGAAGAATTACAGAACATAAAATATGCCATGCAATGGGCAAAAAATAATGTAATAAATTCAGTCATTTTGAACAAAAAAGAAATAAATCTAGTTATTCAAACATTGCAAGAAGAAAAATTTCCATTTATGTCAATCGAGGAAGCGTTAGAATTTGCTAATGTAAAAGTATTATATAAAAACTCAACTTTGCTTTATATAATTTACATTCTCCTCACTTCGGAAGAAAGTTATAACCGAATACTAATTAAACCTATAAAGAAAGATAATAAAATTGTCAATCTAGAATTTAAGGATATTATAAAAAATAAAAAAGAATTATTAGCTATTAAGGAAAATTGTACTCTAATTAACAATATTACTCTTTGTAAAAGAAGCGACTTGAGCAACATTGTTAACTCTACCTGTATTTCACCACTTTTGGATGGATCCCACCCATCATGTAATATTTCTGATGCTTTTCATATACCATCAATAGAACAATTGGAATCAGGTATAATCTTATTAAACGACTTTAACGGGCTACTAAATAATCAATCAATCAATTACTTAGTCATCTTTCGTAACGAGGCAATTAAAATTGATAATAAACTTTATCGAAATTTTGAAGCTCCCGATATGGTAGCCTCAGCTCAAATCGTCCAGCAAACTCCTCTAGAAAAGCAATATATTAAGCTGCTTTCATTGGAAATGTTAAGTCAATTGCATCTTAATAATACAAATAAAATAGAATACCTAGAGACCGTGGCAACTGTTAAAAAATGTTCAACCATCATCCTAATTATTATCTTAGAACTAAAGATAAAGTTATAGTTTACAACACTACACAAGAGAGTAAAATTGATAATAGCCCTAATACTGAACCAATTATCACTAATATTGTTATACCAAAACTAAATGATTTCCCTTACTATTAATGTTTGGGGACAAATATTCTTAAGAGGGGAAGAGTTAACGACAAACATACCCAATGTAGTTAACGACGCAAACTGTCGGTCAATAACCGCCCTCATTAAATTAATCTTAATTACACATATTTCATAATCCATTTCAATCATACTACGCTTTCGCAATTCAAAGTTATCGACCGCTCCACTTAAATTCGCAATCATGTTGCGTTGGAAAATATTTATGCTGACGCAGGAGAACTCATAAGAAAGCAACCAATAGTTACAACAACAACAGCAGCAGTAGCAGCGGAATAGCAGCGAAGCTTTAGGTAATAAGTTAACTTAAGAATAATTTGTAATTTTAGTCTAAGTGGAGAATTCAATAAATAAAGAAAGCCATCAGAGCTCGCTCTGATGCTTTTTAAAAAACAAAGTTAATAAACAATTTATTTAACTTATATACTCATAGCAGAACCTTTATTGTTTTTGATTTGTGTTGGAGATGCTGTTGAATATGGAGAGGCACATTGTCCACTCCAAGAGAGCTGAAAGTTTCCAGGCATATTTAGCGTAGCCGAGTCTGCTTGAGAATCTGTGCTTATTTTTTTTGTTGTGCAAAGAGCAATGTTATTTTGCTCCTGCGTGTTTATCAGTTTTATTGGTGTGCGTGTGACTAGCTTAGAAGTTTGAGCGTGCTCAGTGCTTACCGTTTGCTGAATTACTGGTGGTGATTGCGCATGTGCTGAACTATTGTGAGAGATCATCTCCGTTGGGTTTAAATTGATTTGTTGATTACTGTCTATTGCTGCATGCGGGGGACACGCGCGGGTGAGACATCAATCTCTCGCTTGTGGCGGTGAGTGTCGAATGCTCATGTAAATTGTTTTTGTTTATTTTTTTTTTCTTCTATTGTTGTTGTTTTTTGTTTGGAACCACTAATTTAAAATTTTTGTTTGTGATTTAATTAATTGTTTTTGGCCTGCCCATAAAGGCTAGCCAACAAAAAATGTTTACCACTTTGATGCTAAATTTTACACTCGTAGATATTTTTTAATTTTTTATTTTTGACTAGCGGACCCGGCAAACTTCGTCCTGCCTCCGAAGGTTTTAAATCTAAAAGTTTATATTTCTTAGGATTGATGGTTTTGCATTAAAAAATTTAATTTAGAAAACAATAATGTTCGAAAAATTTGTTTATTTAAAAAATCGCAACAATATATGTGAAACAGTTTTGAAATATAACATGCCTAACAGTGCGAAAACTTGGAAGCACAACTTGATTGGGTATTTTGAAAAATGTAAGTTAAAAAGGTGAAGATAGAGAAAAATTATCAAAGGTTGTAGAAACATGTTAACTTGTTGTTGACAAATTTTAAAATTGTTTTTGGTATATAATGATATTAGTGTATTGTGTAATACAAAATTTTAAATATGAAGAAACTATATTATATAGCTGATCCCGGCGTGCTTCGCTACGCATGAATATTAACATTGAATCAAATTCATTGGTTTTTTTTTATTTATTTTTTATTTGTAAATAATGAAAAAAAGTAAATCAATTCAATACGATAGTGTATACAATATTTTTTGTTTGATTGTGTGGTGCATGAATAAATAAATTTGGTGGTGCTCCCACTCTGGAACATGCGACGTATAATTGTCCGTGAGAAAAGCACGGTTCCTCCAAATTCACACCACATACATGAAGCGTTTGTCCTTGAGCTTTATTAACGGTTATAGCAAAGGATAAACGCACGGGAAATTGAAGACGTTTGAATTGAAATGGCATGTCTGTTGGTATTAATGGGATCCTTGGTATCAGTACAACTTCTCCTTTTGCTTTCCCAGTTAGAATTGTTGCTTCGATCAAATTGGGCATTAATTTTTTCACGGAAAGTCTCGTTCCATTGCAGAGTTTTGGTGAATTGAGATTTCGAAGAAGTATGATCGATGAACCAATTTTCAAATTCAAAATATGCGGTGGCATACCGTGTGGTTCCAAAGAATTCAAAAATTCAACCGGATAATTTACTGCGTCTTCTTCATTCGTAGCAGTATCAATGGATTTGTATGATACCAAGTCACCTGGCAATTTCTGTTGAATTTGAAAATTTATTTCATTAACATTTGCATTTTTTGGTGCTAAAATTGCGCGTTCTCTTAGCCAATAATGATTTTTATAGTTTTGAACAATGTTTGGAAAAACGTGATCAATTAGTTCTTCTTTTGATGGCATACTTGTGCAAAAGTTGTTCGGTAACGTGATAAACCCATTTAAATCACTTGCAATTTTGCCATCGCCAATCTGCAGCAGTTGCTTCGAAAACGCACGTGCTGATGGATCATTTTGAAGACGCACACGCATATTTATGTTAAGCGCTAACTTCTGTATATTTGCCCAAAGAAACGAACTTTTCAAACATGCATTAATTTCATCAGCTGGAGTCGATCTGGGAATGACGGGCAACGTTTGTCGAAAATCACCAGATAGCAATATTAATGCACCTCCGAACAACTGTTGATTTCCACGTAGATCCTGTAATGTTCGATTCAATGCTTCCAAAGATTTTTTATGGGCCATCGGACATTCATCCCATAAAATGATTGCTGCTTGTTGCAAAGCTTTGGCCATTCCAGAATTTCTTGAAATATTACACGTTGGAATCTCCACCGATTGCATGTTTAATTGCAGTTTTAAAGCGGAATGTGCAGTTCGGCTACCATCCAATAATGTAGCTGCAATACCAGAAGAAGCAAGTGCCAATGCGATTTTTCGTTCGGATCTAATTGTAGCTAAGATTAATGAAATGAGAAATGTTTTCCCAGTGCCACCAGGAGCGTCCAAAAAATATAATCCACCAGTGTTGTTAATGACAGCTTGCATGATTCTATCGTATGCATTCCTTTGCTGAACATTCAATTGTGGAATGTTTGTTTGCACAAATGCACGCAATTCATCGCATTCGAATTGCTGTTCGCGTTGCAGTTCTTGCTCAAATAAATCATGGATTGGACGATTAGGTGCGATCATGCCTAATTGTCCTAATGTTTTATTTGCAATCATAAGGCAAATATCTTCAATCAATATCAAGGCCTCATTATACATTTCTAATGTATGTACCAATTCGGGATCCATCGAACGATGTTGAAGTCGAATCAAAATGTCTTCAGCCATGAAATCTTTATATTTATTTCACAATTCAAGTGGGTTTGATGGATAGCATGTTGATATTATTATTGCGAATAACATACGTATTTGATTTGGGTGAGCTGAAAAAGATGTAATCAGCATACAAAATTCGATAGATATGTAATACCAGAACCCTCAGTAATCTTATCAAATTTAGGAACAGCAAGATATTTGTCTACACTGAAATTAGAATCTGGTTTTCATCAAATAATTATGCGAGAAAGAGATTGCGAAAAGCCGCATTTTCAACAAACAATGGCAAGTACGAATTCTCACGAATGCCATTTGGATTGAAAAATGGTCCAAATATTTTTCAAAAACCAATAGACGATATTCTCAGACCTTAGTTGGAAAATTTTGTCATGTTTATATAGATGATATAATCATTTTCTCCAAAACCATAAAAGAAGACTTAGAACATATTAAGATAATAATAAGAAAAGTCTTAAAAGCTACACATGCGTATTAGCAAAGAGAACAATAAGATTTTTAATAATGAAACATTTTAAGGATATATTGTACCAGAAAAAGGATTAAGAACAGCACCTGAAAAAATAAAAACAATAATAGCATATCGAGAGCCAAAAACTTTAAGGCACCTAAGATATTTTTTAGGATTGGCTGGTATTATAGAAAATTCGTGAAGGATTATGCAACAATAACAAAAAATGTAACAAAATATTTCAGAGGAGAGCATGGTAATATAGGTAGTAATAAGTCAAAGCAGATTTCAATTAATTTTGAGTAAGGAGCAAGAAATGATTTAAATAAAGTAAAAGAATTATTAACCAATGATGTATTATTAAGACAACCAAACAAGCAAGTAACTTTGCCATAGGGGGAGTCTTAGCACAAGATGGAATGCCAATAACTTTTATAAGTAGAACATTGAGTAAAGTTGAGGAAAATTATGCTACAAACGAAAAAGAATTATTAGCCATAGTATGGGCAGAAATATAAACGGATCATCAACCATTAATATTTGCAATGTCTGATAAAAATCCAAACACAAATACGGGTGGCCCAAATCAGACCAGCTGATGTGAAACACAAACAAATTTTTTATTTTTTAACATAATTTATTTTTTCTTTTTGCAGATTATAACTGAACTCTGGAACTGGAAATTTAAAATGAATACGTACAGTCCACAACAACGCATAAAAATTATCGAATTTTATTATTCTTCTCAACGATCAATTGTTCTGACGCAGCGAAATTATCCATTTTTAAATTTCCATTTAAGTGGTTATGTGAATAAACAAAACTGTAGGTTGTGGGGCTCCGAAAATCCAAGGGCAATACATCAGCATCAGTCGCACCCAATCAGATGCACTGTTTGGTGCGGTGTTATGGCCATAAAAATCATCGGCCCATATTTCTTTGAGAATGAGGATGAAACGCCAGAAACGGCCTCCGGGGCTTCTTACAGAACAATGATCGACAACTTTTTGCGGGCAATGGTGGAGCAACATCCTAATTTGTGGTTTCAACAAGATGGAGCCACTGCGCATACTGCTAGGCAAACTATTGACATGCTGCGTGAAATGTTTGGTGAACGCATAATTTCAAGAAATTCAGATTACCCTTGGCCTCCTCGTTCACCAGATTTAACTGCGCCCGATTTTTTTTTATGGGGATATTTAAAAGACAAAGTGTATGTTAACAAACCACATACACTTGGACAGCTCAAGCAGAATATTCGAGACGAAATACGGCGCCTGCAACCAGAAACATTACGCCGTGTAATGCAAAATGCGCTAAAAAGAGCAAAATGGTGGTCATTTGTCTGATGTCAAATTTCACACATAGTCACGTTAAATTTCCATAAAATGTATTTAACATATTAAAATAAATCATTTAAAAAACCCCGTTATTACAAGAGTTACACGTGTTTAACATCACTAGGTCTCATTTGGGCCACCCTGTATAAATGATGGAGTTTTCACCTAAAATTCTATATAAACCAGTAAAAGAAAATATAGTAGCAGACGCATTATCACGTCAATATCTTAATGCTTTATAAAATTCTGAAAGCAGGCAAGATAGTATAGATAGAGAAAATGTGATCAAATCAGTTCAAATGCCTATAAATTGTTTTAAAAATCAAATTATATTACGAGAAACAGGAATAGAGACAGTAAATACTGAACAAATATTTCAAAAACAATTCACAACTTATTGAATGTTTTAATGACCAATCCAACTTAATAGGACCTCTTAAAAAAATATTAAATCCTAAACTCACAAACCCAATTAACATTGAAGCTGAATATAAACCATTTATGACAAATATTTTAACAAATAGTTTTAATTATGTTCAAACAGTTTTGGCAGACAAATTAGTAATAGATATCAGAAATGAGAATGATCCAGATTCGGAAATAAGAAATACGCATGAAAGAGCACATAGAAATGCTACCGAAAATTATTATCAAATACTGGAAAATTAGTTTCTTCCCAAATATAAGACAAAAATTAAAAAGTTTAATTGACAAATGGAGTGTGTGGAAATGCAACAAATATGAAAGGCTTCCCCAAAAACATAATATATCCGAAATATATATACCAAAAGAGTAGGAGAAGTAAGAAGAAATTCTAAACTTGTATCCAGAAACGAAAACAACAATTAGTGATAATGAATGTGGATTAACAGATCTTAATAAAAATATATTATTAAACTGTCATTATAAAATACAACACGTTAAAATAGCTCCACATCACTCTTGTAGTAATGGTCAAATTGAAAGATTTCATAGTACCTTAGCAGAAATAGCTAGATACATTAAAGAAGCATTTAAATTAAATAATCCAAAAGAATTAATACTTTTAGCAACGAAAAAGTATAACGATAGTCTTCAGTCAGTAATAAAAGAAAAGCCAATTAATGAACAAAATCCAGATATAAAAAATAATTAATACCACAACAAAAAAAGGATTTAGAATTTTACAATAAAAAAGAAATTTAATGCAGGAGATAAAATATTATGTAAAGTAAAACATTATAGTAATAGTTTAGCCCCAAAATACAAAGAAACAATAATTAAAGAAAACTTTGATACACATATTATTGACATAAAAAATAAAAAAATTCATAAAGATAACATTAGAAAACATATAATTTCAGATTAAAAATTATTACATTTTATATAGATTTATCAGGAATATTTGCTATATGCAACGAAGCAATGGTAGATTATACCAGATTTCCGTATATTCTCATTGAAGATGGTGATACTTTTAGTGAATTTTTTCACTTAACAAATTTAATATTATATGACGAAATACTAACAGATACAAATTCAGTAATATGATCAATTTAAATCTCAGAAAACCTTAGTATAATATTGAAATTGATATTAAAAAATTCGAAGTTTGCTGAATCAACTAAAAATACATCATTTAAGCAAAAAAGTATAATCCTCTGGGAATAATTTGAAAATGCATAGCAGGCACGCCTGATTATGATAATTTTCATGATGCTCAATTAAAGCTACAAGAAATTATTGAAACAATAAACAATATCAAATTAATAAAAAAGTAATCAAACAGGTAAAACATTTCACCGAACAAATTAATAAAGCCAATTTAAAAACAAATGAATTCATCCTCTTGATTTTGCAAAGAAATAGAATTGTAATATTAGAGCTTGAAAGTATTATTATAACAATAACATTAGCTAGACATAGAACTTTAAATACATTAATTTTAGATGAAACAGATGTAAATATAAGTATATCTAATGAACATAAGGATATTTCCTTCATTGATGTGTTAAACGAATCTAAATTTGGAATTTATCAAAGTAAAACTACAATTGTAATTCTTATAAATGCTTTTCTATATTTGTGTAATGGAGCTCTATACATTGTAATAAAAACCTAATCAATAATATTTGTAAAAAAAGTTTGGTTGACACTTGTATAACTAGTTTATTAAATAATCATAAAGGGACATGCAATACAACAATAGAGGAAACTCACAAAATTGAAAAAATAGATGATGAAATACTTGTAATTGAAGAGCATAATATTGTTAAAGAGGCAAGTGGCAGAACAATTGTTAATGGAACATATTAAACACATTCTAAAAGCTGCACCAAAATCAATAAAGAAACATTTTACAATAATAAACAAAGAAGCCTTAAACAAATCCAAATAAGCGAAACAGTGGAAATAATACGAATTGTCCAAATTACAACAGAAAATGCTTCTAATATAGATAATATTAAAGAAAATCACTTCTCTACAGATCGAAAAAACAAAAATTAATAATTTTAACTATAGAAATTGCAACATTGATACTCTTATATTTTGCATCTAAATGCGAAAAGTTTAAACTTAAAAAAAGAGTCAAATTTTAATATAAGAAACAATTGCAGGAATAAATCAAAGAAAAAACTGAAATTACGGGACCTAATTTTTAAGAAGGAGGAGTTAGCACATGAAAGCACCCTAAAGAACTCTAAAGCACTCTCAAGCGCATTCCATTAAGACGCTAATATAAAGAACCCAAATATAACATTTTAATAATAAGCGAATTATTTCAAACTAAATAAAATTGTCACCAAGTCTCTTAAGTGTTAGCTAATTGTAAACTATTGTCCTGCGTTAGGTTATAAATATTTAAGTTGTCATCAGGGCTTTTAAATAGCTTTTAAATAATAAAAAAAGAAAATATTCTTATCGCACCATTGGCCTGCTATTAAATAAACAAGTATATTGGCTTGAAGAATAAAATACTATTGCTTTTCTAGAATTAAGTTGATTTTTGAAGCGACTTTCATAAAGTCAAGAAAAAAAATTTAACTTTGAAATCCATTCGATTGGTGTGTGTTTTTTAAAATTCAACAACGAATAAATGAACTTTACTAGTTATAAATGCCCAAAATGAAAGAAGTCAAAACTGCGATGAGAGAAGCATAACGTTATATAAAAACCACTTTATTCGATTTTTAAATTGTAAAATGTATATATTAATAAGGAACCACATTGTTTGTGCACCCTTCTACCAGATTCCTATTAACCCGTTTTTCGATTTGTAGAATATATAAATTATGTTCACAGCAAACATTAACTGGGTTATATTCAGGGTCAAAGTTCCCCATATAAGCAACAAAAGCAACAACGTCCAGTGTGTTAAGCTTTGTTGTTCTTGTTCTCAGAAAATAATTCACTCTCTATCAGCGTAGGTTCTGCTCAAGAATGATAGAAACAGAAATTACGACATCCCGCGTAGAATATTAAAATCTTCTGCGCAAGTAGCACAAATGATGTCACGCACACTATATTCCTATTGGGTAATAATATCCAGAAAAATATATATGGTCCTATTGGCTAATAATTTCCAGTAAAATATATATGTAAATATGACAGTTGGACAATTTATTATTTTTCTTTTCAAATTATTTAATAGTGAAAAATTAAATAGTTTTTTTTTTTAAATTACGTTGTTATTTTATTGAATTTTCTCTTCGTGGATTGGCATATTGAGGAATTTCTGTTTTAAATAATCTTATTCTAATGTACATTCTACATCTAAAAATAAGTTTTCTTCACAATTTCTTTTGTTTTAATGTCATTTGCTTCCGTCAAATGTTTTTGCAAATATCCGCTAGTAAGCAATAATTTTTCTCCACTTAATTTCAAAAAAATTACAACGCATTATTTCAGCGTTTCCATTATTGAATTTGATGGCTTACGTAGCCCACCTTCACTTAGATGTTTCACCCATGAGAGAGTACAGTGCAAAAAAAAAATAAATGTATATACGTATATATATATATATATATATATATATATATATATATATATATATATATATATATATGTATATATATATATATATATATATATATATATATATATATATATATATATATACTAGAGTAACCCTGCCCGCGTTGCTGGACAATACAATAACATACGTTTACGTCTTTGTATTAAAAATTAAATTTTCTAGAAAGAATAGACATTTTCCTGAAAAAGAAGTGCAAAATAATATAAATTTTTTAAAGTGAGAACATCAAAAAGAAAAAAGTTTATTGCAGTGCTTGGTGGTAAACAACATTTTTAGTATTGCCATTTTCACAAAAAATGAATAAAGACGACGGCTTCCAACACGTGAACATGCAACATAAAGTTGAACGTGTGAAAATACAGGAATTTCGAAATTTATTCCGCAAACTTGCAACGACTGGCCTTGAGCTTTATTAATAGTCATTGCAAAACCCAAACGAACGGGAAACTGTAATCGTTGAAATTGAAATGGCATATCAGTGGGAATCATTGGGATGCGTGGTATTAAAACATCTTCGCCTTTGAATTTCCCATTTAAAATTGTTGCTTCAATTGCATAATTCATTACTTTTTTGACCGAAAGTCTTGTTCCGTTGCATAATTTTGGTGGATTTGTATTTCGAAGCATAATAATTGTATATCGGATTTTCAATTATAAATTATGCGGTGGCATTCCAGGCAAATCAAGAGAATTCAAAAATTCAGTTGGGTAATATACTACGTCTTGTTGATTCTTCACAGTATCAACAGATTTATATGCGATCAATTCACCATCTATGAATGAGATTGAATGATGAATATATTGAGATTGAATGATGAAATTCAAATCATTGACATCCTTATTTTTTGTGCCAATATAGCTCTTTCACTCAACCAAGCAATGTTTTTGTATTGCTGTTGTATATTTGGGAAGACTTTTTCAATTAGTTCTTCTTTTTATTGTGTGAATATGCAAAAATCTCTCGGAATTGTAATGAAACCATCATTATCAATTGGCATTTTACCATCACCCATTAAAAGCAATTGCTTTGAAAATGTTGCAGCTGATTGATCATTTTGCAATTGCACACGAACAGTGGTGGTGAGTCTTAACGTTTTAACGTATCTCCATAGATTTGATAGCGTCAAACACGCATTTATTTCATCAGCTGGTGTTGATTTTGAAATAACATGTAGTCTTTGGCTAAAGTCTCCTGCTAACAATATAAAAGCACCACCAAATAAATTTTGATTTCCACGGAAATCTCTCATTGTTCGATCCAAAGCTTCAATTGATTTCTTGTGTGCCATTGTGCATTCATCCCACAACAAAATATCAAATTGTTTCAAAATTCTAGCCATGCCAGAGGTTTTTGATAAATTGCATGATGGTGCTTCATTTATCGTCATATTCAAAGGCAATTTTAGCGCTGAATGCGCTGTCCTATTACCATCCAATAAAGTGGCTGCAATTCCAGAAGATGCAAGTGCCAAAGCAATTCTACCACGTGCTCGTACAGTTGCTAAAATTAAAGTTATCAAAAAAGTTTTGCCAGTACCACCAGGTGCATCCAAAAATTACATCCCACCATTACCATTATCAATTTCTTGCATAATTCTTTCATAAGCTAATTTTTGCTGTTGATTTAATTTAGGAATATTCTCTTGAACATAATTTGTCAGCACATTTGGATCGTAATTCTGTTCTCGAAGCAAATCTTGATTAAAAATATTATTTCTTGAACGATTTGGTGATGGCATACCTAACTGAGCCAAAGCTTTACTCGCCATTCCTAAACACATATCCTCAATCAATATCAATGCCTCATTATACATATCCTCTGTATAATTCAATTGAGCATTAATATTTAAGGTGCGTATTCGATGTAAAATATCTTCCGTCATGTAATCACGAAATTTCATCCATAAATCAGATGGATTAGCCGGATTGCATGTTGAGATAATGATAGAAAATAAAATTCTAATTTGTTGTGGATATGCTGATACCGATGCATCAGTTAATGTATTTTCCTAATGTGTATCATGCTGAATCAATCCTAGTTTTTGACATGCTTCACGGTAAGTGGCGCATAATTGTCCATCAAGAGTTCTCAAATAATTAAATGATGTTGGACCATGAACATTTATCAAAGCAAACGCAAATAAAAACACTCATCATTATTTGGGTGAAGTGTGTAAATTCGACCTATAGCATCAGTTTCAAACACATTTGGATGACCTTGAACAGGTGTGCCTTGCTTTCGACGTTGAAATTCCTTTTTTGATGCATTCCAAGTATAATATGATTGAACCTGAGCATAAAGCAATGTTCTTGCAAATGAATCTTCTTGGCACAATTTAAAAAATGCGGTCAAAGTTGTATTTGGTGGCGCAATTGCTCTTTGTGCTGCATTTTGTTCATTAAAACAAATACGCTGACCATTTTCCAAATGAACAGCTAAATGTTGAACGGTCGGGTATCTTTCATGTATTGCAAAAGAGAGTATACGCCATACTGCTTCATTACTGCTGATGTATCGACCAGTTCGGTAATGATTTATTTCATCATTTTCAGCAACACCGAAAGCAGCCATATCACCAATTGTTGGAGATTTTATTTGTTATTGCTATTAATTTCTTTGTAATTGCTCGATTTTAATTAATCGTTCTTATTTCATATAAATTTTATGTTACAAGATATATCGTATAAAAATTGAGCCGCCCTAATGTTTCAATTATTATAAAGGGCATCGCAATAATAACAACACAAAGTAAATGTTAATTTCATTAGTTGCGCTTTGTGTCGCTGTTCTTGTTCGTCTTAGTATGGTCCGCTAACTTAGTATTGTTGTTGTTGTTGTTCTAACGCAGCGAACCATTTTACTGATGCGAAAAGATTTACATATGTACATACCTGCATATGTAAATAACAATTAGGTTTTTTGGCTCTTTATCGTTTTAGCGACAGCATCAAAAAAAGAAGAAAAAGGTTTTTCAAGAAGTCAAGGGTAAATCAAGCGATAACTGCCGTGCTGCTTAAATCGTTTTTATTAAGATAGTGACCTGTCTCAACATTAATTAGTTAACTTAAATAAATAGTAGGTATTTGCTACATTTAAATAAATAAAGTTCTAGTTTAAATTCATCACAATTGAAATCGGGATTTAAGTGTTTTATTTTGTGGCTGGCTCAGTGAGCCAAAATAACTCGTACACCAAATGGTGCCGAAACCCGGGAATTAAGTGCTTTTTTGAAAGAAGGTACTGTACCCTCTTTACTTTATAAAATTGTTGATTCGTGTCGTGCTTAAAATGGAGGATATGTCGCGAGCAATTGAAGAGCAGCGTATACTTGTGGATCGTTCAACGCGATTAATCGAATAATTCGAAAAACTTCATTCTAACGCCAAAACTCGTGGCCTGGCTCAAACATTCTTAACAAAATTAGAGGAAATAAATAAATTGTGTAAATATCACGTTCTCAATAGTTTGGTCTCGGTTAACGACGTCCCATACCTCCAAGAGGATTTATATACGACCTTTATCACGAAATTTCTTGTCGCCAAAGGCTCGCTTTTGGATATTATTTCCGAGTATGAAAAGGCTGCCTCTCCAAGCCTTCATGCAAGCACATTTAGAGCAAATTCTTTTGCAAACGAGTCCGTTTCAACCGATGTCAGATTACCAAAAATTGATATTCCTATCTTTAATGGAGATTATCTGGAAAGGCTTTCGTATAGGGATATGTTCGTTTCCTTGGTCCATTCCAGCCATCGTCTGTCCCAAGTCCAAAAATGCTATTTTTTAAAAAACTCTTGTAAAGATACACCTCTGTTAATTGTAAACAAATATCTGGCTTGTGACGCGAGTTATGAACTTGCCTGGTCCGCTTTCTCGCGGCGTTATCACAATAGGAGAAAAATTTGTGATACAGTTTTTAGAAAACTGTTTGATATACCTAAATCTAATGGCTCATGTGAGAGCATTAAAAAAATTCTTGATACCACTCGCAATTTTTTGGCTCTTTTCGGTACACTGGAGGTCAATTGTGAATACTGGGATCCCATTCTTATTCATATTACGGTTGGCAAGTTGGACCTGCAAACTTGCAAGGAATGGGAACAATCTCTTAAGTTCTCAACGGACATTCCAAAAATTGATGATTTGTTCGATTTTCTCGAAATGACTTTTCGTACCCTTGAGTTCATTAATTACCACAATTCATTTCCGAATAAACCTAGCTCTTTTAAACAAAATGTAAATCGTCGTGTTCATATGGTAGCCCTTGGAGATGAGAACTGCCCCTGCTGCGGAAACCGACACCCGTTGTACAAATGTTTTAAGTTCGCGGCCCTGCCGTCTGCTGCCAAGCGGGAAATTATGTTCTCAAAGAAGATTTGTAGAATCTGCCTCAACATTGGTTATTATGCTCAAGATTGCAAGCTGCAAACTCGTTGCAAAGTTTGTAAAGCATCTCATCATACGATTATACATAAAGAATTTACAACAACCACAAATATACCAAGCTCATCAAATAATCAAGTTGTTCCTGCTGTTGAAACCCCTATCACTTCTGCTGCTCAAAGTAAAGCTGGCACTTCCCTTCAATGCAACTTTTCTCTACTAAGTGCTACAAGTTTTGTTAGCCACAGTTCGTGTTTTAGTACAAACACCTTTTGGCACTTTTAAGCTTCGCGCAATATAGGACCAAGGCGCACAAGCCACTTTAATTCTTGAGCAAGCTGCCCAGCTTTTGAAATTAAAGAGAGAAAATACTTTCGCCCGCATAACGGTATCGGCCAAAATTCGATTTTAGTTCGAAAATGTGTTCGATTTTGTGTCACGTCTTCATACGAGGCCGATTTTAAGCTTGATGGTTGCGCCTTTGTAATGCCTTCTTTGACCCAATATTGCCCAGGTCCTATCAGGAAAATGATTTACCAGATTTAAGTAAATACCAATTAGCGGATCCTGAGTTTGATAAAAACGATAAAATTGATATTTTGATCGGTGGCGATATTTATGAAGATATAATACTGCCCAGCCAGAAGAAGTTTACCAAAGGCATATTCTTGCAACTGTCTTATTTCGGTTGGGTTGTATCTGGCCCTACAACTGCTGTTTCTTATGGTACTCCAGTTAACGTTAATTTGTGCTCATTAGACACACAGCTTAAAGCATTTTGGGAGCAAGAAGAATTTATTGAGAAGAGAAAGGCAACTACTGAGGAAAAGGCTTGTGAAGACTATTTAATAAATACTTTCCAGAGAAGTTCTGACGGAAGATATACGGTGGCTCTACCCTTTAAATCGGTTTTATCTGGAAATTCGGCTCCTACATTCTCTCATACTGATTATAATTCGCTCAAACGGTTGAAGACTATAGAAAATCGGTTCGCAAGGGACACAAATTTAGCTCTGGAATACAGAAAATTCATGCAAGAATACGAGTCGTTAGGGCACATGATTGGCGTTTACCCGCGAGACTTGCAGCCTCATAGTTATTTTCTGCCTCATCATGGCGTTCTGAGGGAAAGTAGTTCCACAACAAAACTACGTGTTGTATTTGATGGTAGTAGTAAACGAACCGCGTACCCCTCGCTTAATGAAGCCCTTTCTCCTGGCCCTGCGTTGCAAAACGACTTACCCTCCATTATAACACGATGGCGGCGCTTTAAGATCGGTTTTCCCTCAGACTTAGAGAAAATGTTCCTTCAAATTCATATAGATGAAAATCAAACTCATTACCAACAAATTCTTTGGCGCGATTCGGTTGACACTGAGATTTTCATATAAAAACTTTTAACCGTTACTTATGGTACTAGTTCTTCCCCTATTTGTCAATAAGAGTTTTACACGAGCTAGCTAAAGATGAATCTCAGACCTATCCCGAGGCCTGCAGTATTTTAAAAACCGACACGTACGTTGATGATGTTATTTCTGGCGCTGATTCTGTCTCTGAGGCTCAATATCTTCAAAAGGAACTATTTAACTTATTAGCCGCTGGTGGCTTTAATCTACGAAAACGATCAAACTCTTCGGAACTAATAGCTCATATTCCTGAGGAGTATCGAGAAAAAATAAACATGAACGACTTTGACGAGCAGTCTGTTGTCAAAGCGCTGGGCTTGGCCTGGAATATTAACGAAGATACATTTTCATTTAAATTAAATTTCGTGGCTCAAGATGAAGTTACGAAGAGTAGCTGACGCAGCCAAACTTTATGGCCCGCTAGGCTGGCTTGCCCCAGTCACAATGAATGCAAAAATCACTTTCCAGAAACTTTGGCTCGAGGGCATTGACTGGACAGACCCGGTTTCTTCTTCTATAAAGTCCAACTGGAATCGCTATCTTGTAGAACTAAAGGACTTAGAAAAAATCCAAATCCCGCGCTGGATTGGTACATTAAAAAGTAGCTCAGTGGAGTTACATGGGTTCTGCGACGCCTCGCAAGCTGCCTTTGCTGCCGTCGTTTATATAAAAGATTTAGACTCTGGATCAACACATCGAGTTCAATAAAAGACAAAAGTTGCCCCACTTAAAGTGCCATATAATTCCCAGGCTGGAATTATGTGGCGCGTCTCTTCTGGCCAAACTAATCGAAAAAGTTAAAAGCACGCATGAACTAGAAATTACCAACATCATTTATTGGACTGACAGCATGACTGCTCTCTACTGGCTTAGAAGCGAAAGATCAAAATGGAGTGTTTACGTGGGTAATCAGGTTGCAGAGGTCTAACGCCACTCCAATGTCTCACAATGGCGCTATATATCAACAAAAGATAACCCAGCTGACTGTGCTTCCCGTGGTATCTCGTCTGTTGAACTTTTTTATCATAATCTATGGTGATCTGGTCCTGTCTGGTTAGCTATGTCTCCACATCTGTGGACCGCACAACCATACATTTCCTCTCAAACGGAACTTGAAGCCAGAAAGTCGAAAATTGCTGTCAACTTAACCACTACTACGAATGATTATCCTGAAATCCTGTCAAAATTTTCTACAATCACGAAATTGGTTCGTGTTACGGCTTTTATTTTGCGTTTTATTCGCAACTCTCGGCAGCCTGAGTCAGAAAAGCGGAATATGGGCTCACTATCAACAGAAGAACTAGACCTGTCCATGCAGACCCTCGTAAAAATGTCGCAAAGGGTGGAATTTGCTGACGAAGTGGCGCAACTTCAGAAAACCGATAGTGTTCACTCTGGAAGTAAGCTGGCTCATCTCTGCCCGTTTCTAGACGAAAATGACGTGCTGCGTGTTGGAGGCCGAATAAAAAAAGCTAAGTTCAATTATGAATTTAAACACCCTATAATACTATCTAAAAATAATCCACTCTCTCTTTTGATAACTGCAGACGCTCATGTAAAGACGTTGCACGGTGGCCTTATTCAGATGCAAGCCTATGTCACCAGAAGGTTCTGGATTTTTTCTGTTCGCAATTTGGCTAAAAATGTCCATAGGCGCTGCATCACGTGCTTCAAATATAAGGCCAAAGCTGCTCAGCAAATTATGGGCGATCTTCCGGCCGTCCGTCTGCAACCCTGTCGACCATTTAAGCACAGTGGAGTGGATTATGCTGGCCCCATCACCATCAAGCAATCTACGGCTCGAAATTCTGTCACCACCAAAGGCTACATATGCCTCTGCATATGCATGGTGACAAAGGCCTTACACCTTGAGGCTGTGACCAGTCTGTCTACTGAAGCGTTCATCGCCCCTTTCCGAAGATTTACCTCACGCCGTGGTATCTGCACCGATTTGTATTCTGACTGCGGAACTAATTTTATAAGCTCTAACAAAGAGCTTAAAATTCTTCAGCGGAGAAGTCGTGACTCGTTGCCGGAAGAGCTTACTGAACTATTATCTAACTCTGGTACAAATTGGCATTTTATACCCCCTGCTTCCCATAATTTTGGTGATCTCTGGGAGGCTGGTGTAAAGTCCACAAAACACTATTTAAAACGAATAATGGACCATCGTATATTAACATATGAAGAGCTTTCTACACTTCTGGCGCAAATCGAGGGTGGTCTTAACTCAAGGCCCTTATGCCCTCTCTCATCTGACCCTTCCGACTGTGAAGCGCTTACTCCAGCACATTTTCTAGTTGGTGAACCAATTTTAAATGTCCCTGAGGAAAATCTATTGAATACTAGTATCGACAGACTGTCTCGCTGGAAGGTCGTGGAATCGCTTAAACAACATTTTTGGAAACGTTGGGTCAATGAGTACGTGTGCCGTCTTCAAGCTCGACCTAAATGGCTTAAACCAGAGAAAAACATAGAAATTGGTGATTTGGTCCTTATTTTCGACGAGCGTCTACCGCCTGGCCAGTGGCCACTAGCCCGCATCACAGAAGTTCATCCTGGTGCTGATGGTCGAGTCAGAGTTGTCTCTATTATAACCAACGGAAAATATTATAAACATCCTGTCTCGAGTCGAGGCATAGCGTGGTTAGCTCAGAAAAACCAAATAAAACACCTCCGTGCATCGTTCGTGACTCTACTCAAGAACTAATCGTTCTTTGTGCGGGGGAAATGTTGGAGATTTTATTCGTTATTGTTATTAATTTCTTTGTAATTGCTCGATTTTAATTAATCGTATTTCATATAAATTTTATGTTACAAGGTATATCGTATAAAAATTGAGCCGCCCTAATGTTTCAATTATTATAAAGGGCATCGCAATAATAACAACACAAAATAAATGTTAATTTCATTAGTTGCGCTTTGTGTCGCTGTTCTTGTTCGTCTTAGTATGGTCCGCTAACTTAGTATTCTTGCTGTTGTTGTTCTAAAGCATTGAAGCATTTAATTGATGCGAAAAGATTTACATATGTACATACCTGCATATGTAAATAACAATTAGGTTTTTTGGCTATTTATCGTTTTAACGACAGCATCAAAAAAAGAAGAAAAAGGTTTTTCAAGAAGTCAAGGGTAAATCAAGCAATAACTGCCGTGCTGCTAAAATCGTTTTTATTAAGATAGTCTCAGCAATAATTATATTAAGTATTTGCTACATTTAAATAAATAAAGTTCTAGTTTAAATTCATCACAATTGAAATCGGGACTTAAGTGTTTTATTTTGTGGCTGGCTCAGTGAACCAAAATAACTCGTACACTACCTTTCGTGATATATTTAAAAATATATTTGATCGCTTTAACTGAATTGCAGTATTCAACGTTAATGTGAGCCTTAAAAGTTTTTGATAAAATTGGTGAATATGGGACAATCCAACGATTGTCGACCTCGATTTCTTGTGTTCCCACTTTGACAGTTGTTGATCTACCATTATCTTGTGTTGATCGTCGAAGATATTTTGGATTCCCATCATTTCCAGTAATGGTTTCAGAAACTAATGCTTGTGGATAATTTTTTGTACACTTTCCATCTTGCATACATACTGAATTCAAATTCAAACTACCGCATGGTCCATGAATCATGTATTTGGTAACAATTTCATGCAATTCAGGATCAATTTCAGAATCAGGAATTTCTGCTGATATAACGCTATCAATTTGTTCTGATGTTATTTTGTCAACCATCCAAATTAAAATGTGAGCGTGTGTTAGTCCTCTCTTTTGCCATTCAATCGAATACATCCAGCAACGTACTTCACCAAATATTTTTAAATTTATCAACATGTCCATTAATGATTTCATCTTTTGCTTAAATACACGTGCAGTTATATCATGTCGGTTTGTTGGCCCTTTACCTTCAAATAAATGTTCTTTAATTTCTGTCCATTGCGGCTTGCACGTGAAAGTTATAAATAAATCAGGTCTTCCATAATGACGCACATAACACATTGCATCTTGCGCGTATTCATGCATATCTCGTGGTCCACCAACATATGAAAATGGTAAAATCACCATATTGCCAATATCATTAGGATCCACATCATTGTTAATAGCATCACGCAAATGAATGTATTCTTCTGAGCGTAGTTTTGCTTGGTTATTGTAATTTTGGTTTTGCTTGGTTTGATGTAATTTAACCGTTCAGTTTCAATTTTTGCATACATATCAACAATGTACTGATGAAAAAACTTACGGCAATGCAAAATGTGATTGTATTCAGTTTGTCGAACTATTAATCGATACGCGTAATAATGCATAGCGCATCTCTTTTTATCAGTTACCGCACCTGCGATAAAAAGAAATAAAAATAAATTCCATTAATCAATTATATTTTAATTTCATTTCTTACAATTATTTTATTTTGTACGCACCGGTTGAATGATTAATCATTCTTAAATTAAAATGGTACATATCTTTACCTTGCCAAAAAATTAGCGGATATTGCAACGAATCATAAGAACGGTGTGTTTCACTAACATTTTCCAACTGGTCATTTCTACGTTGCAAAATAATATCACGCCTATTGAATTCTTCCCCAAACATGACAATCGCTACTTCATCTTCAAATCTTGGTGCATTAAATCTTCCTACATGTTGGCCAGCTGGCGTTTTATCCGCATTTATTCTTATTCCATAATTGTCAGCAGGCACAATATCAATTTGTGATTTAAACATTCTAACCAATTCATTATGTTCATGTAATAATATTTGTAATTCACGAATAATTGGTGTGCTTAATTTTGGATTTATTGAATAACGCTGATCAACTTCTTCATCTCCATTTCCCATGAAATAAATTTGTAGAAAGCGATACTCTTGGTTGTCGAATGGCAATAACGAACCAATTTTATGGTACACCTGACCCTGAATCTTTAATTAATATTCAACAAATTGGTTAGAATTTTCGTATAAATTTGGTTAGAATTTTCGTATAAATCAAAACATATATTAATATCTGAATTGAAAACCACATTATTTACCTTAAAAGTTGGCATAAATCTATCACGAACAATGTGTTGTGCTCCAAATGATGTCATTTGAAAGCAACAATTGTACGACTGAATGAATTTCAAGAAATGTTTTGACTGATTTGCTCTGCCACCAACCAAAGAGAATAATGGCTCAGATGGTGGATTTATTGGTGTTAATTTAACTTTTCCGCCAGCACAACACATTCCATCGGTGTCATTTTTAAATTTAAATACATTGCATTTATTATAAACTTTGGCCATTTTGCCAATTTGAATAGATGGATGCGAAGCGTAATCAATGTTATGATCATAATTAAAACCTGCACGATCCAAATTTCCAATTGAATGGCTACGTCTCCTTTGTTGCCTGTTTTGATTGTCACGTTCAGTGTTACGTTCACGATCTCTTCTGCTTCTAATTCTCTCACACTTTCAATACGTTCTTCTCTTTGTTTTTGATTTTGATTTGATCTTGATCGTGCCATTCGTTGCCTTGCTAATTCATTACTTTCTAATCGCTCTTGTTCATCCTGATTAGATCTATTTAAACGTATTTGACTGCTGTGGAGTGTTCGTCGGCCAATTTGTGAACGGCTTCGTCGCGGCATTCTTGATTAATTTTTTTATTTTTTTTTTATGCAAAAGATTTTAATTTTAACTGAAAGATTACAAATCAATAATTAAAAAATGTCAATGCTCACACTGTAAACTTAAATGACAATCAATAAACACACAGAAATTAAATTAGGCAAATGACGCGAGCAAGCAGAGCCTTATACCGACAAAATGTAATTCTCATAAGAAAAAAAATTCATTTTATATGGGGAAAACACCCCATCATAAAAGTGTGCGTATAAAGCATATTCGCAGAAATTTTTCGATGTTTTTATAAACCATCAGTGAAAGTAGACCTTTCCAACGCATGTACTCGTTTGAAAATCGGTTGAGTGGTTCTCGAGTTATAAAATCACGAACATAGGACAACTTATTTTTATATATATAAAAGATAAAAATTGGTGCAAGTGCGTTGTGACATTATAACTCATGAACCGTCAAACCGAATTCAATGAAACTTTTTGTGGTTTGTTCGTATGGTCGTGTAGATGGTTTATAGATAAGTTTGCACGAAATCGGTCGACGCGTTCGTGAGTTATGACCTTTTATGTCAACACGTGATTTTGTCCATATAAAAGTTTGCATGTATGTATGTATGTTTGTATGCAACGTATGTACTCGAAAACGGCTGAACCGATTTTGATGAAATTTTCAGGCAATTTTCAGAATAAACTCGCGAGTAACATACGCTACACATTGTTTGGATTTTTTACATGTAGGGGGTGAAATTGGCAACTGGGATAAAAACTTTCCCTCCCTATGTATGTATGTATGCATGTAAGCAATGCATGCACTCGAAAACGGCTGGACCGATTTTGATGAAATATATATATATATATATAAATTGGTGCAAGTGCGTTGTGACTTTATAACTCATGAACCGTCAAACCGAATTCAATGAAACTTTTTGTGGTTTGTTCGTATGGTCGTGTAGATGGTTTATAGATAAGTTTGCACGAAATCGGTCGTCGCGTTCGTGAGTTATGACCTTTTATGTCAACACGTGATTTTGTCCATATAAAAGTTTGCATGTATGTATGTATGTTTGTATGCAACGTATGTACTCGAAAACGGCTGAACCGATTTTGATGAAATTTTCAGGCAATTTTCAGAATAAACTCGCGAGTAACATACGCTACACATTGTTTGGATTTTTTACATGTAGGGGGTGAAATTGGCAAATGGGATAAAAACTTTCCCTCCCTATGTATGTATGTATGCATGTAAGCAATGCATGCACTCGAAAACGGCTGGACCGATTTTATTGAAATTTTCAGAGAGTCTTCAGAAAAACCCCTCGGATAACATAGACTATATATTGTTTGGATCGTTCCACATTTAGGGGGTAAAATTGACAAAAGGGATAAAAACTCCCCCTACCTAATCTATATATATAAAAAATTGGTGCAAGTGCGTTGTGACTTTATAACTCATGAACCGTCAAACCGAATTCAATGAAACTTTTTGTGGTTTGTTCGTATGGTCGTGTAGATGGTTTATAGATAAGTTTGCACGAAATCGGTCGACGCGTTCGTGAGTTATGACCTTTTATGTCAACACGTGATTTTGTCCATATAAAAGTTTGCATGTATGTATGTATGTTTGTATGCAACGTATGTACTCGAAAACGGCTGAACCGATTTTGATGAAATTTTCAGGCAATTTTCAGAATAAACTCGCGAGTAACATACGCTACACATTGTTTGGATTTTTTACATGTAGGGGGTGAAATTGGCAAATGGGATAAAAACTTTCCCTCCCTATGTATGTATGTATGCATGTAAGCAATGCATGCACTCGAAAACGGCTGGACCGATTTTGATGAAATTTTCAGAGAGTCTTCAGAAAAACCCCTCGGATAACATAGACTATACATTGTTTGGATTGTTCCACATTTAGGGGGTAAAATTGACAAAAGGGATAAAAACTCCCCCTACCTAATTCTGTATAAAAATGTATGTATGTTTGCAACGTATGGATTGGAAAAAGGCTGGATTTTGATTAAGTTTTTACAACGTCTTCAGAATTATCTAACCGATGACATAGGATACACATTTCTTAAAAATATCAAAATTTTTGACGTTAAATAGGGCAAAAGTGGTAGAAGCTACCTTATTCTATATTTTCTGAATTAATTAAGCGATTTTATTGAAAATGGGCACAATCCTTAAAACGTGCAAAATTATCATTTGGGACGAATGCACAATGGCCCGAACAACTCGAGAAATCAATTAAAATTTGGAAAAATGTCAGAAAGTCAATTGACCGTGTCCGCACTGTTCGAATAAAAAAATCAGAAAGAATACACAATATACGCAGCTGTCAAAATAAATAAGCGTCTACAGCTCCATCTTTTGAGTTATTGGAGTATCAGTCAGTGCTTACAACACCAATATGAAACTAAATGTGCGCGTGCAACACCACGCACATATAAAAAAATGAGAACAAAAAGTGAGATTAAGTTTTTTTAATTTTCGAATTTTCCGAATTTTCCGAATTTTTTGAGATCGATAGATTTGCAAGAAACAATTGGGAATGAGATTTCGTTCCCACCGAACTTCAGTCAAACGGTAATTAGTATTCAAGCCGTTGACGACAAGGTATTCCCAAACTACAAAAATCCTGAATGGCTGTGCGAACTTGCAATTTAGGCACAAAAAAATGATAAAGTCAACAATCTTAATGAGAAAATTCAATTGACACTTTTCGGCGAAATCTATATCTTCTATATATATAAAAAATTGGTGCAAGTGAAATACATGATAAATGCACGTTGTAGAGCATACACGCATATACATTGACACCTACCAGTGAGTGATCATTTTAAGGTTCTTTTCCATCGAACTCGAATTGTGGACAGACGTAATCGGTAAGAGTCGCATTTGATTTTTTTTTTGTTTTTCATATTTTCAGCCATACATCATCAAACAATTTATTTGTTTTTGTTTGACCATTTAAATACAAACAGACAGTAGTGTATATACGCTTTCCATTTGGATTTTCTGGTTGAATTGCTATCGGGTTTCAGGCCATTTATATACGTGTTAGTGTCACTTTGTATAGTTCTTTTTCCTCAGTTCTTAATTTTTTTTATACATAAAACAGCCAAATAATGCGAATATATGACATTTGGATATAGTTTTTTTAACTCTTGAAATTAATTTAAATGATTACTCTTTTCGTACATAGAACAAATTCGAAATGCCACGTCCAAGTCGCTCAAATATTGGTATACGTACGCGTCATTCGAGAGTTGTTTCAACCAATCGAAGATCACAAAGTGAACAAGATCGTATTCAACAAAATGCATCACAGAGGGAACGACGTAGACGTATATACCAATCGGTTGATAGTGCAAACACGGTTGACAGTGAAAGGTCGATAAATCGACGTACGCGTCCCTCAATTCAAATCATACGACAAATGGAATTGGCGGCTTATAATTATGATAGCACAATTAATTACAGTATGTATTCTTATATTGGACAAATGAATAAACAATGTGTGCATTGTAAAGCATTCAAATTTATGAACGAAACGCCTGGCATGTGCTGTGCTGGTGGGAAAGTTAAATTGCCTGTGTTAGAACCTCCACCAGATCCTTTACACTCATTAATTTATGGCAATTCAGCAGCGTCAAAGCATTTCTTAACAAATATTCAAAAGTACAATTCATGCTTCCAAATGACATCTTTTGGAGCTACAAATATTATAAGAGATGGATTTATGCCGACGTTTAAGGTAATTACTTCGCATGGAATAAATGATATCAAATTTGATTTATGTGCTGTCTCTGTATTTGCTGTCTTCAAAAATTCGGATTCGTCATCTAAATCTATTTCAAAAACATTACAGATTCAAGGACAGATATACCATAGAGCTGGGTCATTGTTGCCATTCCCAGATGCTGACCATCAGTTTTTGCAAATATATTTCATTGGTAATGAGAACAGCGAACTGAATCAGCGCTGTACAATTGCTTCAAATACAAGAAGAGAAATCTTGAGAGAGCTGCAAAGATTTTTACGTCAGCACAATGAATTGGTTAAATTATTCAAGATTGCACTGGATCAGATGCCCACCGATTATCATAAAATCATAATACGTGCCGACAGAACACCACTCGGGCAACATTCCAGGCGATTTAACGCACCAACAATCGATGAAGTGGCAATCGTAATAGTTGGTGAACAATTTCGGCCAAGAGATATTGTTTTGCACCGTAGGAATGAGCAACTAAATCGTATTTCTGAACTCCATCGTTGTTATGACGCATTGCAATACCCGATTTTGTTCTGGAGAGGAGATGATGGTTATCATATAAATATACCATTGATAAATCCAATGACTGGTAAAAAAATAATGATTTTGGATTACTTTTGTGAGTAATCTTTGCGTTAAAATAACTAAAAGAATAATTTTTAATATTTGCAGGCCAACAAATAACGAAAAAAGTTAGTGCGATGAATTTTTATTCGTACCGATTGATGATTCGTGATCAAGAGGACAATTACATTTTGCGATGCAATAAACTTTTTCATCAATACATTGTGGACATGTATGCTAAAATCGAGAGCGAACGATTGCATTTCATCCGTCATAATCAAGCCCGATTGAGATCTGAAGAGTATATACATTTACGTGATGCACTATTGAATGATGTGAATGTGAATGACATTGGACGCTTGACGATATTACCATCGTCATGTACCGGTAGCCCACGTCATATGCACGAGTATACACAAGATGCCATGTCATATGTTCGTCATTACGGCCGTCCAGATTTGTTCATCACATTTACTTGCAACCCAAAATGGGCTGATGTGAAGGATTGCTTATTTGATGGTCAGGTCCCAACAGATCGACACGATGTAACCGCTCGCATATTCCACCAAAAATTAAAAAAGTTGATAGATCTGATTGTCAAGCTCCGTGTATTTGGAGAAGTGCGCTGCTATATGTATACAATTGAATGGCAAAAAAGAGGCTTGCCGCACGCTCACATTTTGATATGGTTGGTACAGAAAATAACACCAGATATGATTGATAGTGTTATATCGGCCGAAATTCCAGATCAAACCATCGATCCACAATTATTTGCAGTTGTCTCGAAAAATATGATACACGGTCCCTGCGGTGAAATCAATCCAAATTCACCATGTATGATCGACGGAAAATGTTCAAAGCGTTTTCCAAGACAATTGATTGCAGAAACAATACACGGTGGTGATGATGGATATCCACAGTATCGTCGACGATCAGCTCAAGATAATGGTAAAACTACTACTATTAAAATCCGGAACCAAGACTTTGAAGTTGATAATCGTTGGATAGTGCCGTATTCACCATTGTTGTCAAAAATTTTCAATGCTCACATAAATGTCGAATACTGCAATTCAGTCAAATCAATAAAATACATTTGCAAGTATGTTAATAAAGGTAGCGATATGGCTATTTTCGGAGTGACTGCTGAAAATAGAAATGATGAAATTTTGCAGTACCAAATGGGAAGATATATTAGTACTAACGAAGCTATTTGGCGAATTTTATCGTTCCCAATACATGACAGACACCCTGTTGTTATACATTTAGCAGTTCATCTTGAAAATGGGCAACGTGTTTATTTTACTGATGCAAATGCCGCACAAAGTGCATTACAGCCTCCAGCAACTACACTGACAGCTTTTTTCAAGTTATGTGAAACGGATGAATTTGCAAGAACACTATTATATTCGGAAGCACCACGATATTATATTTGGAACGCATCAACAAAAAAATTTCAACGCCGCAAAAAAGGTACTCCTGTTGATGGCTACCGAGGTGTTTTTTCAACGGATGCTTTAGGCCGCATTTATACAGTTAGTCCAAACAATGTTGAATGTTTTTATTTGCGATTGTTGTTGGTGAACGTACGTGGGCCACAGTCATTCCAGAATTTAAGAACTGTCGACGGTGAATTGTGTGTAACATATCGTGATGCATGCCAACGGTTGCGTTTGCTTGAAGATGATACGCATTGGGATGCTACGCTTCACGATGCATCAGTTTCAGCTCACCCAAATCAAATACGTATGTTATTCGCAATAATAATATCAACATGCTATCCATCAAACCCACTTGAATTGTGGAATAAATATAAAGATTTCATGGCTGAAGACATTTTGATTCGACTTCAACATCGTTCGATGGATCCCGAATTGGTACATACATTAGAAATGTATAATGAGGCCTTGATATTGATTGAAGATATTTGCCTTATGATTGCAAATAAAACATTAGGACAATTAGGCATGATCGCACCTAATCGTCCAATCCATGATTTATTTGAGCAAGAACTGCAACGCGAACAGCAATTCGAATGCGATGAATTGCGTGCATTTGTGCAAACAAACATTCCACAATTGAATGTTCAGCAAAGGAATGCATACGATAGAATCATGCAAGCTGTCATTAACAACACTGGTGGATTATATTTTTTGGACGCTCCTGGTGGCACTGGGAAAACATTTCTCATTTCATTAATCTTAGCTACAATTAGATCCGAACGAAAAATCGCATTGGCACTTGCTTCTTCTGGTATTGCAGCTACATTATTGGATGGTGGCCGAACTGCACATTCCGCTTTAAAACTGCAATTAAACATGCAATCGGTGGAGATTCCAACGTGTAATATTTCAAGAAATTCTGGAATGGCCAAAGTTTTGCAACAAGCAGCAATCATTTTATGGGATGAATGTCCGATGGCCCATAAAAAATCTTTGGAAGCATTGAATCGAACATTACAGGATCTACGTGGAAATCAACAGTTGTTCGGAGGTGCATTAATATTGCTATCTGGTGATTTTCGACAAACGTTGCCCGTCACTCCCAGATCGACTCCAGCTGATGAAATTAATGCATGTTTGAAAAGTTCGTTTCTTTGGGCAAATATACAGAAGTTAGCGCTTAACATAAATATGCGTGTGCGTCTTCAAAATGATCCATCAGCACGTGAGTTTTCGAAGCAACTGCTGCAGATTGGCGATGGCAAAATTGCAAGTGATTTAAATGGGTTTATCACGTTACCGAACAACTTTTGCACAAGTATGCCATCAAAAGAAGAACTAATTGATCACGTTTTTCCAAACATTGTTCAAAACTATAAAAATCATTATTGGCTAAGAGAACGCGCAATTTTAGCACCAAAAAATGCAAATGTTAATGAAATAAATTTTCAAATTCAACAGAAATTGCCAGGTGACTTGGTATCATACAAATCCATTGATACTGCTACGAATGAAGAAGACGCAGTAAATTATCCGGTTGAATTTTTGAATTCTTTGGAACCACACGGTATGCCACCGCATATTTTGAATTTGAAAATTGGTTCATCGATCATACTTCTTCGAAATCTCAATTCACCAAAACTCTGCAATGGAACGAGACTTTCCGTGAAAAAATTAATGCCCAATTTGATCGAAGCAACAATTCTAACTGGGAAAGCAAAAGGAGAAGTTGTACTGATACCAAGGATCCCATTAATACCAACAGACATGCCATTTCAATTCAAACGTCTTCAATTTCCCGTGCGTTTATCCTTTGCTATAACCGTTAATAAAGCTCAAGGACAAACGCTTCATGTATGTGGTGTGAATTTGGAGGAACCGTGCTTTTCTCACGGACAATTATACGTCGCATGTTCCAGAGTGGGAGCACCACCAAATTTATTTATTCATGCACCACACAATCAAACAAAAAATATTGTATACACTATCGTATTGAATTGATTTACTTTTTTTTCATTATTTACAAATAAAAAATAAATAAAAAAAACCAATGAATTTGATTCAATGTTAATATTCATGCGTAGCGAAACACGCCGGGATCAGCTATATAATATAGTTTCTTCATATTTAAAATTTTGTATTATACAATACACTAATATCATTATATACCAAAAACAATTTTAAAATTTGTCAACAACAAGTTAACATGTTTCTACAACCTTTGATAATTTTTCTCTATCTTCACCTTTTTTACTTACATTTTTCAAAATACCCAATCAAGTTGTGCTTCCAAGTTTTCGCACTGTTAGGCATGTTATATTTCAAAACTGTTTCACATATATTGTTGCGATTTTTTAAATAAACAAATTTTTCGAACATTATTGTTTTCTAAAATTAAATTTTTTAATGCAAAACCATCAATCCTAAGAAATATAAACTTTTAGATTTAAAACCTTCGGAGGCAGGACGAAGTTTGCCGGGTCCGCTAGTCTATATATATAAAAAATTGTTGCAAGTGCGTTGTGACTTTATAACTCATGAACCGTCAAACCGAATTCAATGAAACTTTTTGTGGTTTGTTCGTATGGTCGTGTAGATGGTTTATAGATAAGTTTGCACGAAATCGGTCGACGCGTTCGTGAGTTATGACCTTTTATGTCAACACGTGATTTTGTCCATATAAAAGTTTGCATGTATGTATGTATGTTTGTATGCAACGTATGTACTCGAAAACGGCTGAACCGATTTTGATGAAATTTTCAGGCAATTTTCAGAATAAACTCGCGAGTAACATACGCTACACATTGTTTGGATTTTTTACATGTAGGGGGTGAAATTGGAAAATGGGATAAAAACTTTCCCTCCCTATGTATGTATGCATGTAAGCAATGCATGCACTCGAAAAGGCTGGACCGATTTTGATGAAATTTTCAGAGAGTCTTCAGAAAAACCCCTCGGATAACATAGGCTATACATTGTTTGGATTGTTCCACATTTAGGGGGTAAAATTGACAAAAGGGATAAAAAGTCCCCCTACCTAATCTATCTATATATATAAAAAATTGGTGCAAGTGCGTTGTGACTTTATAACTCATGAACCGTCAAACCTAATTCAATGAAACTTTTTGTGGTTTGTTCGTATGGTCGTGTAGATGGTTTATAGATAAGTTTGCACGAAATCGGTCGACGCGTTCGTGAGTTATGACCTTTTATGTCAACACGTGATTTTGTCCATATAAAAGTTTGCATGTATGTATGTATGTTTGTATGCAACGTATGTACTCGAAAACGGCTGAACCGATTTTGATGAAATTTTCAGGCAATTTTCAGAATAAACTCGCGAGTAACATACGCTACACATTGTTTGGATTTTTTACATGTAGGGGGTGAAATTGGCAAATGGGATAAAAACTTTCCCTCCCTATGTATGTATGTATGCATATAAGCAATGCATGCACTCGAAAACGGCTGGACCGATTTTGATGAAATTTTCAGAGAGTCTTCAGAAAAACCCCTCGGATAACATAGACTATACATTGTTTGGATTGCTCCACATTTAGGGGGTAAAATTGACAAAAGGGATAAAAAGTCCCCCTACCCAATCTATATATATAAAAAATTGGTGCAGGTGCGTTGTGACTTTGCAACTCATGAACCGTCAAACCGAATTCAATGAAACTTTTTGTGGTTTGTTCGTATGGTCGTGTAGATGGTTTATAGATAAGTTTGCACGAAATCGGTCGACGCGTTCGTGAGTTATGACCTTTTATGTCAACACGTGATTTTGTCCATATAAAAGTTTGCTTGTATGTATGTATGTTTGTATGCAACGTATGTACTCGAAAACGGCTGAACCGATTTTGATGAAATTTTCAGGCAATTTTCAGAATAAACTCGCGAGTAACATACGCTACACATTGTTTGGATTTTTTACATGTAGGGGGTGAAATTGGCAAATGGGATAAAAACTTTCCCTCCCTATGTATGTATGTATGCATGTAAGCAATGCATGCACTCGAAAACGGCTGGACCGATTTTGATGAAATTTTCAGAGAGTCTTCAGAAAAACCCCTCGGATAACATAGACTATACATTGTTTGGATTGTTCCACATTTAGGGGGTAAAATTGACAAAAGGGATAAAAACTCCCCCTACCTAATCTATATATATAAAAAATTGGTGCAAGTGGGTTGTGACTTTATAACTCATGAACCGTCAAACCGAATTCAATGAAACTTTTTGTGGTTTGTTCGTATGGTCGTGTAGATGGTTTATAGATAAGTTTGCACGAAATCGGTCGACGCGTTCGTGAGTTATGACCTTTTATGTCAACACGTGATTTTGTCCATATAAAAGTTTGCATGTATGTATGTATGTTTGTATGCAACGTATGTACTCGAAAACGGCTGAACCGATGTTGATGAAATTTTCAGGCAATTTTCAGAATAAACTCGCGAGTAACATACGCTACACATTGTTTGGATTTTTTACATGTAGGGGGTGAAATTGGCAAATGGGATAAAAACTTTCCCTCCCTATGTATGTATGTATGCATGTAAGCAATGCATGCACTCGAAAACGGCTGGACCGATTTTGATGAAATTTTCAGAGAGTCTTCAGAAAAACCCCTCGGATAACATAGACTATACATTGTTTGGATTGTTCCACATTTAGGGGGTAAAATTGACAAAAGGGATAAAAACTCCCCCTACCTAATCTATATATATAAAAAATTGGTGCAAGTGCGTTGTGACTTTATAACTCATGAACCGTCAAACCGAATTCAATGAAACTTTTTGTGGTTTGTTCGTATGGTCGTGTAGATGGTTTATAGATAAGTTTGCACGAAATCGGTCGACGCGTTCGTGAGTTATGACCTTTTATGTCAACACGTGATTTTGTCCATATAAAAGTTTGCACGTATGTATGTATGTATGTATGCAACGTATGTACTCGAAAACGGCTGAACCGATTTTGATGAAATTTTCAGGCAATTTTCAGAATAAACTCGCGAGTAACATACGCTACACATTGTTTGGATTTTTTACATGTAGGGGGTGAAATTGGCAAATGGGATAAAAACTTTCCCTCCCTATGTATGTATGTATGCATATAAGCAATGCATGCACTCGAAAACGGCTGGACCGATTTTGATGAAATTTTCAGAGAGTCTTCAGAAAAACCCCTCGGATAACATAGACTATACATTGTTTGGATTGCTCCACATTTAGGGGGTAAAATTGACAAAAGGGATCAAAACTCCCCCTACCTAATCTATATATATAAAAAATTGGTGCAAGTGCGTTGTGACTTTATAACTCATGAACCGTCAAACCTAATTCAATGAAACTTTTTGTGGTTTGTTCGTATGGTCGTGTAGATGGTTTATAGATAAGTTTGCACGAAATCGGTCGACGCGTTCGTGAGTTATGACCTTTTATGTCAACACGTGATTTTGTCCATATAAAAGTTTGCATGTATGTATGTATGTTTGTATGCAACGTATGTACTCGAAAACGGCTGAACCGATTTTGATGAAATTTTCAGGCAATTTTCAGAATAAACTCGCGAGTAACATACGCTACACATTGTTTGGATTTTTTACATGTAGGGGGTGAAATTGGCAAATGGGATAAAAACTTTCCCTCCCTATGTATGTATGTATGCATATAAGCAATGCATGCACTCGAAAACGGCTGGACCGATTTTGATGAAATTTTCAGAGAGTCTTCAGAAAAACCCCTCGGATAACATAGACTATACATTGTTTGGATTGCTCCACATTTAGGGGGTAAAATTGACAAAAGGGATAAAAAGTCCCCCTACCTAATCTATATATATAAAAAATTGGTGCAAGTGCGTTGTGACTTTATAACTCATGAACCGTCAAACCGAATTCAATGAAACTTTTTGTGGTTTGTTCGTATGGTCGTGTAGATGGTTTATAGATAAGTTTGCACGAAATCGGTCGACGCGTTCGTGAGTTATGACCTTTTATGTCAACACGTGATTTTGTCCATATAAAAGTTTGCATGTATGTATGTATGTTTGTATGCAACGTATGTACTCGAAAACGGCTGAACCGATTTTGATGAAATTTTCAGGCAATTTTCAGAATAAACTCGCGAGTAACATACGCTACACATTGTTTGGATTTTTTACATGTAGGGGGTGAAATTGGCAAATGGGATAAAAACTTTCCCTCCCTATGTATGTATGTATGCATATAAGCAATGCATGCACTCGAAAACGGCTGGACCGATTTTGATGAAATTTTCAGAGAGTCTTCAGAAAAACCCCTCGGATAACATAGACTATACATTGTTTGGATTGCTCCACATTTAGGGGGTAAAATTGACAAAAGGGATAAAAAGTCCCCCTACCTAATCTATATATATAAAAAATTGGTGCAAGTGCGTTGTGACTTTATAACTCATGAACCGTCAAACCGAATTCAATGAAACTTTTTGTGGTTTGTTCGTATGGTCGTGTAGATGGTTTATAGATAAGTTTGCACGAAATCGGTCGACGCGTTCGTGAGTTATGACCTTTTATGTCAACACGTGATTTTGTCCATATAAAAGTTTGCATGTATGTATGTATGTTTGTATGCAACGTATGTACTCGAAAACGGCTGAACCGATTTTGATGAAATTTTCAGGCAATTTTCAGAATAAACTCGCGAGTAACATACGCTACACATTGTTTGGATTTTTTACATGTAGGGGGTGAAATTGGCAAATGGGATAAAAACTTTCCCTCCCTATGTATGTATGTATGCATATAAGCAATGCATGCACTCGAAAACGGCTGGACCGATTTTGATGAAATTTTCAGAGAGTCTTCAGAAAAACCCCTCGGATAACATAGACTATACATTGTTTGGATTGCTCCACATTTAGGGGGTAAAATTGACAAAAGGGATAAAAAGTCCCCCTACCTAATCTATATATATATAAAATTGGTGCAAGTGCGTTGTGACTTTATAACTCATGAACCGTCAAACCGAATTCAATGAAACTTTTTATGGTTTGTTCGTATGGTCGTGTAGATGGTTTATAGATAAGTTTGCACGAAATCGGTCGACGCGTTCGTGAGTTATGACCTTTTATGTCAACACGTGATTTTGTCCATATAAAAGTTTGCATGTATGTATGTTTGTATGCAACGTATGTACTCGAAAACGGCTGAACCGATTTTGATGAAATTTTCAGGCAATTTTCAGAATAAACTCGCGAGTAACATACGCTACACATTGTTTGGATTTTTTACATGTAGGGGGTGAAATTGGCAAATGGGATAAAAACTTTCCCTCCCTATGTATGTATGTATGCATATAAGCAATGCATGCACTCGAAAACGGCTGGACCGATTTTGATGAAATTTTCAGAGAGTCTTCAGAAAAACCCCTCGGATAACATAGACTATACATTGTTTGGATTGCTCCACATTTAGGGGGTAAAATTGACAAAAGGGATCAAAACTCCCCCTACCTAATCTATATATATAAAAAATTGGTGCAAGTGCGTTGTGACTTTATAACTCATGAACCGTCAAACCTAATTCAATGAAACTTTTTGTGGTTTGTTCGTATGGTCGTTTAGATAGTTTATAGATAAGTTTGCACGAAATCGGTCGACGCGTTCGTGAGTTATGACCTTTTATGTCAACACGTGATTTTGTCCATATAAAAGTTTGCATGTATGTATGTATGTTTGTATGCAACGTATGTACTCGAAAACGGCTGAACCGATTTTGATGAAATTTTCAGGCAATTTTCAGAATAAACTCGCGAGTAACATACGCTACACATTGTTTGGATTTTTTACATGTAGGGGGTGAAATTGGCAAATGGGATAAAAACTTTCCCTCCCTATGTATGTATGTATGTATGTATGTATGCATATAAGCAATGCATGCACTCGAAAACGGCTGGACCGATTTTGATGAAATTTTCAGAGAGTCTTCAGAAAAACCCCTCGGATAACATAGACTATACATTGTTTGGATTGCTCCACATTTAGGGGGTAAAATTGACAAAAGGGATCAAAACTCCCCCTACCTAATCTATATATATAAAAAATTGGTGCAAGTGCGTTGTGACTTTATAACTCATGAACCGTCAAACCTAATTCAATGAAACTTTTTGTGGTTTGTTCGTATGGTCGTGTAGATGGTTTATAGATAAGTTTGCACGAAATCGGTCGACGCGTTCGTGAGTTATGACCTTTTATGTCAACACGTGATTTTGTCCATATAAAAGTTTGCATGTATGTATGTATGTTTGTATGCAACGTATGTACTCGAAAACGGCTGAACCGATTTTGATGAAATTTTCAGGCAATTTTCAGAATAAACTCGCGAGTAACATACGCTACACATTGTTTGGATTTTTTACATGTAGGGGGTGAAATTGGCAAATGGGATAAAAACTTTCCCTCCCTATGTATGTATGTATGCATATAAGCAATGCATGCACTCGAAAACGGCTGGACCGATTTTGATGAAATTTTCAGAGAGTCTTCAGAAAAACCCCTCGGATAACATAGACTATACATTGTTTGGATTGCTCCACATTTAGGGGGTAAAATTGACAAAAGGGATAAAAAGTCCCCCTACCTAATCTATATATATATAAAATTGGTGCAAGTGCGTTGTGACTTTATAACTCATGAACCGTCAAACCGAATTCAATGAAACTTTTTATGGTTTGTTCGTATGGTCGTGTAGATGGTTTATAGATAAGTTTGCACGAAATCGGTCGACGCGTTCGTGAGTTATGACCTTTTATGTCAACACGTGATTTTGTCCATATAAAAGTTTGCATGTATGTATGTTTGTATGCAACGTATGTACTCGAAAACGGCTGAACCGATTTTGATGAAATTTTCAGGCAATTTTCAGAATAAACTCGCGAGTAACATACGCTACACATTGTTTGGATTTTTTACATGTAGGGGGTGAAATTGGCAAATGGGATAAAAACTTTCCCTCCCTATGTATGTATGTATGCATGTAAGCAATGCATGCACTCGAAAACGGCTGGACCGATTTTGATGAAATTTTCAGAGAGTCTTCAGAAAAACCCCTCGGATAACATAGACTATACATTGTTTGGATTGCTCCACATTTAGGGGGTAAAATTGACAAAAGGGATCAAAACTCCCCCTACCTAATCTATATATATAAAAAATTGGTGCAAGTGCGTTGTGACTTTATAACTCATGAACCGTCAAACCTAATTCAATGAAACTTTTTGTGGTTTGTTCGTATGGTCGTTTAGATGGTTTATAGATAAGTTTGCACGAAATCGGTCGACGCGTTCGTGAGTTATGACCTTTTATGTCAACACGTGATTTTGTCCATATAAAAGTTTGCATGTATGTATGTATGTTTGTATGCAACGTATGTACTCGAAAACGGCTGAACCGATTTTGATGAAATTTTCAGGCAATTTTCAGAATAAACTCGCGAGTAACATACGCTACACATTGTTTGGATTTTTTACATGTAGGGGGTGAAATTGGCAAATGGGATAAAAACTTTCCCTCCCTATGTATGTATGTATGCATATAAGCAATGCATGCACTCGAAAACGGCTGGACCGATTTTGATGAAATTTTCAGAGAGTCTTCAGAAAAACCCCTCGGATAACATAGACTATACATTGTTTGGATTGCTCGACATTTAGGGGGTAAAATGGACAAAAGGGATAAAAAGTCCCCCTACCTAATCTATATATATATAAAATTGGTGCAAGTGCGTTGTGACTTTATAACTCATGAACCGTCAAACCGAATTCAATGAAACTTTTTGTGGTTTGTTCGTATGGTCGTGTAGATGGTTTATAGATAAGTTTGCACGAAATCGGTCGACGCGTTCGTGAGTTATGACCTTTTATGTCAACACGTGATTTTGTCCATATAAAAGTTTGCATGTATGTATGTATGTTTGTATGCAACGTATGTACTCGAAAACGGCTGAACCGATTTTGATGAAATTTTCAGGCAATTTTCAGAATAAACTCGCGAGTAACATACGCTACACATTGTTTGGATTTTTTACATGTAGGGGGTGAAATTGGCAAATGGGATAAAAACTTTCCCTCCCTATGTATGTATGTATGCATATAAGCAATGCATGCACTCGAAAACGGCTGGACCGATTTTGATGAAATTTTCAGAGAGTCTTCAGAAAAACCCCTCGGATAACATAGACTATACATTGTTTGGATTGCTCCACATTTAGGGGGTAAAATTGACAAAAGGGATAAAAAGTCCCCCTACCTAATCTATATATATAAAAAATTGGTGCAAGTGCGTTGTGACTTTATAACTCATGAACCGTCAAACCGAATTCAATGAAACTTTTTGTGGTTTGTTCGTATGGTCGTGTAGATGGTTTATAGATAAGTTTGCACGAAATCGGTCGACGCGTTCGTGAGTTATGACCTTTTATGTCAACACGTGATTTTGTCCATATAAAAGTTTGCATGTATGTATGTATGTTTGTATGCAACGTATGTACTCGAAAACGGCTGAACCGATTTTGATGAAATTTTCAGGCAATTTTCAGAATAAACTCGCGAGTAACATACGCTACACATTGTTTGGATTTTTTACATGTAGGGGGTGAAATTGGCAAATGGGATAAAAACTTTCCCTCCCTATGTATGTATGTATGCATATAAGCAATGCATGCACTCGAAAACGGCTGGACCGATTTTGATGAAATTTTCAGAGAGTCTTCAGAAAAACCCCTCGGATAACATAGACTATACATTGTTTGGATTGCTCCACATTTAGGGGGTAAAATTGACAAAAGGGATAAAAAGTCCCCCTACCTAATCTATATATATATAAAATTGGTGCAAGTGCGTTGTGACTTTATAACTCATGAACCGTCAAACCGAATTCAATGAAACTTTTTATGGTTTGTTCGTATGGTCGTGTAGATGGTTTATAGATAAGTTTGCACGAAATCGGTCGACGCGTTCGTGAGTTATGACCTTTTATGTCAACACGTGATTTTGTCCATATAAAAGTTTGCATGTATGTATGTTTGTATGCAACGTATGTACTCGAAAACGGCTGAACCGATTTTGATGAAATTTTCAGGCAATTTTCAGAATAAACTCGCGAGTAACATACGCTACACATTGTTTGGATTTTTTACATGTAGGGGGTGAAATTGGCAAATGGGATAAAAACTTTCCCTCCCTATGTATGTATGTATGCATATAAGCAATGCATGCACTCGAAAACGGCTGGACCGATTTTGATGAAATTTTCAGAGAGTCTTCAGAAAAACCCCTCGGATAACATAGACTATACATTGTTTGGATTGCTCCACATTTAGGGGGTAAAATTGACAAAAGGGATCAAAACTCCCCCTACCTAATCTATATATATAAAAAATTGTTGCAAGTGCGTTGTGACTTTATAACTCATGAACCGTCAAACCGAATTCAATGAAACTTTTTGTGGTTTGTTCGTATGGTCGTGTAGATGGTTTATAGATAAGTTTGCACGAAATCGGTCGACGCGTTCGTGAGTTATGACCTTTTATGTCAACACGTGATTTTGTCCATATAAAAGTTTGCATGTATGTATGTATGTTTGTATGCAACGTATGTACTCGAAAACGGCTGAACCGATTTTGATGAAATTTTCAGGCAATTTTCAGAATAAACTCGCGAGTAACATACGCTACACATTGTTTGGATTTTTTACATGTAGGGGGTGAAATTGGAAAATGGGATAAAAACTTTCCCTCCCTATGTATGTATGCATGTAAGCAATGCATGCACTCGAAAAGGCTGGACCGATTTTGATGAAATTTTCAGAGAGTCTTCAGAAAAACCCCTCGGATAACATAGGCTATACATTGTTTGGATTGTTCCACATTTAGGGGGTAAAATTGACAAAAGGGATAAAAAGTCCCCCTACCTAATCTATCTATATATATAAAAAATTGGTGCAAGTGCGTTGTGACTTTATAACTCATGAACCGTCAAACCTAATTCAATGAAACTTTTTGTGGTTTGTTCGTATGGTCGTGTAGATGGTTTATAGATAAGTTTGCACGAAATCGGTCGACGCGTTCGTGAGTTATGACCTTTTATGTCAACACGTGATTTTGTCCATATAAAAGTTTGCATGTATGTATGTATGTTTGTATGCAACGTATGTACTCGAAAACGGCTGAACCGATTTTGATGAAATTTTCAGGCAATTTTCAGAATAAACTCGCGAGTAACATACGCTACACATTGTTTGGATTTTTTACATGTAGGGGGTGAAATTGGCAAATGGGATAAAAACTTTCCCTCCCTATGTATGTATGTATGCATATAAGCAATGCATGCACTCGAAAACGGCTGGACCGATTTTGATGAAATTTTCAGAGAGTCTTCAGAAAAACCCCTCGGATAACATAGACTATACATTGTTTGGATTGCTCCACATTTAGGGGGTAAAATTGACAAAAGGGATAAAAAGTCCCCCTACCCAATCTATATATATAAAAAATTGGTGCAGGTGCGTTGTGACTTTGCAACTCATGAACCGTCAAACCGAATTCAATGAAACTTTTTGTGGTTTGTTCGTATGGTCGTGTAGATGGTTTATAGATAAGTTTGCACGAAATCGGTCGACGCGTTCGTGAGTTATGACCTTTTATGTCAACACGTGATTTTGTCCATATAAAAGTTTGCTTGTATGTATGTATGTTTGTATGCAACGTATGTACTCGAAAACGGCTGAACCGATTTTGATGAAATTTTCAGGCAATTTTCAGAATAAACTCGCGAGTAACATACGCTACACATTGTTTGGATTTTTTACATGTAGGGGGTGAAATTGGCAAATGGGATAAAAACTTTCCCTCCCTATGTATGTATGTATGCATGTAAGCAATGCATGCACTCGAAAACGGCTGGACCGATTTTGATGAAATTTTCAGAGAGTCTTCAGAAAAACCCCTCGGATAACATAGACTATACATTGTTTGGATTGTTCCACATTTAGGGGGTAAAATTGACAAAAGGGATAAAAACTCCCCCTACCTAATCTATATATATAAAAAATTGGTGCAAGTGCGTTGTGACTTTATAACTCATGAACCGTCAAACCGAATTCAATGAAACTTTTTGTGGTTTGTTCGTATGGTCGTGTAGATGGTTTATAGATAAGTTTGCACGAAATCGGTCGACGCGTTCGTGAGTTATGACCTTTTATGTCAACACGTGATTTTGTCCATATAAAAGTTTGCATGTATGTATGTATGTTTGTATGCAACGTATGTACTCGAAAACGGCTGAACCGATGTTGATGAAATTTTCAGGCAATTTTCAGAATAAACTCGCGAGTAACATACGCTACACATTGTTTGGATTTTTTACATGTAGGGGGTGAAATTGGCAAATGGGATAAAAACTTTCCCTCCCTATGTATGTATGTATGCATGTAAGCAATGCATGCACTCGAAAACGGCTGGACCGATTTTGATGAAATTTTCAGAGAGTCTTCAGAAAAACCCCTCGGATAACATAGACTATACATTGTTTGGATTGTTCCACATTTAGGGGGTAAAATTGACAAAAGGGATAAAAACTCCCCCTACCTAATCTATATATATAAAAAATTGGTGCAAGTGCGTTGTGACTTTATAACTCATGAACCGTCAAACCGAATTCAATGAAACTTTTTGTGGTTTGTTCGTATGGTCGTGTAGATGGTTTATAGATAAGTTTGCACGAAATCGGTCGACGCGTTCGTGAGTTATGACCTTTTATGTCAACACGTGATTTTGTCCATATAAAAGTTTGCATGTATGTATGTATGTTTGTATGCAACGTATGTACTCGAAAACGGCTGAACCGATTTTGATGAAATTTTCAGGTAATTTTCAGAATAAACTCGCGAGTAACATACGCTACACATTGTTTGGATTTTTTACATGTAGGGGGTGAAATAGGCAAATGGGATAAAAATTTTCCCTCCCTATGTATGTATGTATGCATGTAAGCAATGCATGCACTTGAAAACGGCTGGACCGATTTTGATGAAATTTTTAGAGAGTCTTCAGAAAAACCCCTCGGATAACATAGACTATACATTGTTTGGATTGTTCCACATTTAGGGGGTAAAATTGACAAAAGGGATAAAAAGTCCCCCTACCTAATCTATCTATATATATAAAAAATTGGTGCAAGTGCGTTGTGACTTTATAACTCATGAACCGTCAAACCTAATTCAATGAAACTTTTTGTGGTTTGTTCGTATGGTCGTGTAGATGGTTTATAGATAAGTTTGCACGAAATCGGTCGACGCGTTCGTGAGTTATGACCTTTTATGTCAACACGTGATTTTGTCCATATAAAAGTTTGCACGTATGTATGTATGTATGTATGCAACGTATGTACTCGAAAACGGCTGAACCGATTTTGATGAAATTTTCAGGCAATTTTCAGAATAAACTCGCGAGTAACATACGCTACACATTGTTTGGATTTTTTACATGTAGGGGGTGAAATTGGCAAATGGGATAAAAACTTTCCCTCCCTATGTATGTATGTATGCATATAAGCAATGCATGCACTCGAAAACGGCTGGACCGATTTTGATGAAATTTTCAGAGAGTCTTCAGAAAAACCCCTCGGATAACATAGACTATACATTGTTTGGATTGCTCCACATTTAGGGGGTAAAATTGACAAAAGGGATCAAAACTCCCCCTACCTAATCTATATATATAAAAAATTGGTGCAAGTGCGTTGTGACTTTATAACTCATGAACCGTCAAACCTAATTCAATGAAACTTTTTGTGGTTTGTTCGTATGGTCGTGTAGATGGTTTATAGATAAGTTTGCACGAAATCGGTCGACGCGTTCGTGAGTTATGACCTTTTATGTCAACACGTGATTTTGTCCATATAAAAGTTTGCATGTATGTATGTATGTTTGTATGCAACGTATGTACTCGAAAACGGCTGAACCGATTTTGATGAAATTTTCAGGCAATTTTCAGAATAAACTCGCGAGTAACATACGCTACACATTGTTTGGATTTTTTACATGTAGGGGGTGAAATTGGCAAATGGGATAAAAACTTTCCCTCCCTATGTATGTATGTATGCATATAAGCAATGCATGCACTCGAAAACGGCTGGACCGATTTTGATGAAATTTTCAGAGAGTCTTCAGAAAAACCCCTCGGATAACATAGACTATACATTGTTTGGATTGCTCCACATTTAGGGGGTAAAATTGACAAAAGGGATAAAAAGTCCCCCTACCTAATCTATATATATAAAAAATTGGTGCAAGTGCGTTGTGACTTTATAACTCATGAACCGTCAAACCGAATTCAATGAAACTTTTTGTGGTTTGTTCGTATGGTCGTGTAGATGGTTTATAGATAAGTTTGCACGAAATCGGTCGACGCGTTCGTGAGTTATGACCTTTTATGTCAACACGTGATTTTGTCCATATAAAAGTTTGCATGTATGTATGTATGTTTGTATGCAACGTATGTACTCGAAAACGGCTGAACCGATTTTGATGAAATTTTCAGGCAATTTTCAGAATAAACTCGCGAGTAACATACGCTACACATTGTTTGGATTTTTTACATGTAGGGGGTGAAATTGGCAAATGGGATAAAAACTTTCCCTCCCTATGTATGTATGTATGCATATAAGCAATGCATGCACTCGAAAACGGCTGGACCGATTTTGATGAAATTTTCAGAGAGTCTTCAGAAAAACCCCTCGGATAACATAGACTATACATTGTTTGGATTGCTCCACATTTAGGGGGTAAAATTGACAAAAGGGATAAAAAGTCCCCCTACCTAATCTATATATATAAAAAATTGGTGCAAGTGCGTTGTGACTTTATAACTCATGAACCGTCAAACCGAATTCAATGAAACTTTTTGTGGTTTGTTCGTATGGTCGTGTAGATGGTTTATAGATAAGTTTGCACGAAATCGGTCGACGCGTTCGTGAGTTATGACCTTTTATGTCAACACGTGATTTTGTCCATATAAAAGTTTGCATGTATGTATGTATGTTTGTATGCAACGTATGTACTCGAAAACGGCTGAACCGATTTTGATGAAATTTTCAGGCAATTTTCAGAATAAACTCGCGAGTAACATACGCTACACATTGTTTGGATTTTTTACATGTAGGGGGTGAAATTGGCAAATGGGATAAAAACTTTCCCTCCCTATGTATGTATGTATGCATATAAGCAATGCATGCACTCGAAAACGGCTGGACCGATTTTGATGAAATTTTCAGAGAGTCTTCAGAAAAACCCCTCGGATAACATAGACTATACATTGTTTGGATTGCTCCACATTTAGGGGGTAAAATTGACAAAAGGGATAAAAAGTCCCCCTACCTAATCTATATATATATAAAATTGGTGCAAGTGCGTTGTGACTTTATAACTCATGAACCGTCAAACCGAATTCAATGAAACTTTTTATGGTTTGTTCGTATGGTCGTGTAGATGGTTTATAGATAAGTTTGCACGAAATCGGTCGACGCGTTCGTGAGTTATGACCTTTTATGTCAACACGTGATTTTGTCCATATAAAAGTTTGCATGTATGTATGTTTGTATGCAACGTATGTACTCGAAAACGGCTGAACCGATTTTGATGAAATTTTCAGGCAATTTTCAGAATAAACTCGCGAGTAACATACGCTACACATTGTTTGGATTTTTTACATGTAGGGGGTGAAATTGGCAAATGGGATAAAAACTTTCCCTCCCTATGTATGTATGTATGCATATAAGCAATGCATGCACTCGAAAACGGCTGGACCGATTTTGATGAAATTTTCAGAGAGTCTTCAGAAAAACCCCTCGGATAACATAGACTATACATTGTTTGGATTGCTCCACATTTAGGGGGTAAAATTGACAAAAGGGATCAAAACTCCCCCTACCTAATCTATATATATAAAAAATTGGTGCAAGTGCGTTGTGACTTTATAACTCATGAACCGTCAAACCTAATTCAATGAAACTTTTTGTGGTTTGTTCGTATGGTCGTTTAGATGGTTTATAGATAAGTTTGCACGAAATCGGTCGACGCGTTCGTGAGTTATGACCTTTTATGTCAACACGTGATTTTGTCCATATAAAAGTTTGCATGTATGTATGTATGTTTGTATGCAACGTATGTACTCGAAAACGGCTGAACCGATTTTGATGAAATTTTCAGGCAATTTTCAGAATAAACTCGCGAGTAACATACGCTACACATTGTTTGGATTTTTTACATGTAGGGGGTGAAATTGGCAAATGGGATAAAAACTTTCCCTCCCTATGTATGTATGTATGTATGTATGTATGCATATAAGCAATGCATGCACTCGAAAACGGCTGGACCGATTTTGATGAAATTTTCAGAGAGTCTTCAGAAAAACCCCTCGGATAACATAGACTATACATTGTTTGGATTGCTCCACATTTAGGGGGTAAAATTGACAAAAGGGATCAAAACTCCCCCTACCTAATCTATATATATAAAAAATTGGTGCAAGTGCGTTGTGACTTTATAACTCATGAACCGTCAAACCTAATTCAATGAAACTTTTTGTGGTTTGTTCGTATGGTCGTGTAGATGGTTTATAGATAAGTTTGCACGAAATCGGTCGACGCGTTCGTGAGTTATGACCTTTTATGTCAACACGTGATTTTGTCCATATAAAAGTTTGCATGTATGTATGTATGTTTGTATGCAACGTATGTACTCGAAAACGGCTGAACCGATTTTGATGAAATTTTCAGGCAATTTTCAGAATAAACTCGCGAGTAACATACGCTACACATTGTTTGGATTTTTTACATGTAGGGGGTGAAATTGGCAAATGGGATAAAAACTTTCCCTCCCTATGTATGTATGTATGCATATAAGCAATGCATGCACTCGAAAACGGCTGGACCGATTTTGATGAAATTTTCAGAGAGTCTTCAGAAAAACCCCTCGGATAACATAGACTATACATTGTTTGGATTGCTCCACATTTAGGGGGTAAAATTGACAAAAGGGATAAAAAGTCCCCCTACCTAATCTATATATATATAAAATTGGTGCAAGTGCGTTGTGACTTTATAACTCATGAACCGTCAAACCGAATTCAATGAAACTTTTTATGGTTTGTTCGTATGGTCGTGTAGATGGTTTATAGATAAGTTTGCACGAAATCGGTCGACGCGTTCGTGAGTTATGACCTTTTATGTCAACACGTGATTTTGTCCATATAAAAGTTTGCATGTATGTATGTTTGTATGCAACGTATGTACTCGAAAACGGCTGAACCGATTTTGATGAAATTTTCAGGCAATTTTCAGAATAAACTCGCGAGTAACATACGCTACACATTGTTTGGATTTTTTACATGTAGGGGGTGAAATTGGCAAATGGGATAAAAACTTTCCCTCCCTATGTATGTATGTATGCATATAAGCAATGCATGCACTCGAAAACGGCTGGACCGATTTTGATGAAATTTTCAGAGAGTCTTCAGAAAAACCCCTCGGATAACATAGACTATACATTGTTTGGATTGCTCCACATTTAGGGGGTAAAATTGACAAAAGGGATCAAAACTCCCCCTACCTAATCTATATATATAAAAAATTGGTGCAAGTGCGTTGTGACTTTATAACTCATGAACCGTCAAACCTAATTCAATGAAACTTTTTGTGGTTTGTTCGTATGGTCGTTTAGATGGTTTATAGATAAGTTTGCACGAAATCGGTCGACGCGTTCGTGAGTTATGACCTTTTATGTCAACACGTGATTTTGTCCATATAAAAGTTTGCATGTATGTATGTATGTTTGTATGCAACGTATGTACTCGAAAACGGCTGAACCGATTTTGATGAAATTTTCAGGCAATTTTCAGAATAAACTCGCGAGTAACATACGCTACACATTGTTTGGATTTTTTACATGTAGGGGGTGAAATTGGCAAATGGGATAAAAACTTTCCCTCCCTATGTATGTATGTATGCATATAAGCAATGCATGCACTCGAAAACGGCTGGACCGATTTTGATGAAATTTTCAGAGAGTCTTCAGAAAAACCCCTCGGATAACATAGACTATACATTGTTTGGATTGCTCGACATTTAGGGGGTAAAATGGACAAAAGGGATAAAAAGTCCCCCTACCTAATCTATATATATATAAAATTGGTGCAAGTGCGTTGTGACTTTATAACTCATGAACCGTCAAACCGAATTCAATGAAACTTTTTGTGGTTTGTTCGTATGGTCGTGTAGATGGTTTATAGATAAGTTTGCACGAAATCGGTCGACGCGTTCGTGAGTTATGACCTTTTATGTCAACACGTGATTTTGTCCATATAAAAGTTTGCATGTATGTATGTATGTTTGTATGCAACGTATGTACTCGAAAACGGCTGAACCGATTTTGATGAAATTTTCAGGCAATTTTCAGAATAAACTCGCGAGTAACATACGCTACACATTGTTTGGATTTTTTACATGTAGGGGGTGAAATTGGCAAATGGGATAAAAACTTTCCCTCCCTATGTATGTATGTATGCATATAAGCAATGCATGCACTCGAAAACGGCTGGACCGATTTTGATGAAATTTTCAGAGAGTCTTCAGAAAAACCCCTCGGATAACATAGACTATACATTGTTTGGATTGCTCCATATTTAGGGGGTAAAATTGACAAA